>CP050237.2:5761428-6446428 GCA_012066045.3 Morus alba | reverse complement strand
TCTTGTGTTTGCGTTTTTCTTTTTCTCTATGGCATTCATTGCTTATTTGCGATTTGAGCAAATTCAGTTTGTTTTCATGTTAGATATGCATTGGATTTATGCTAAAAAAGTTGTTGAATGTTGATTTCGTATCCGTGAGGATTTGGTCTAGAATTTAGGATTTGTTTCATTTCTATTCCTTTTAATCTTTGAAGCCTAAGGCATTACTAAATTTTCTATCTTTATAAAATGAAAGTATAAAATTGCTTCGGGATGCTTAAATAATTGCCTCAGAAATTCTGAGTCAGAATGCAATTATATATATATATATATATATATATAAAGTGCAGTACATAACT
The DNA here is from genome assembly GCA_012066045.3 of Morus alba. Taxonomy (NCBI): domain Eukaryota; kingdom Viridiplantae; phylum Streptophyta; class Magnoliopsida; order Rosales; family Moraceae; genus Morus; species Morus alba. The sequence continues at coordinate 6,446,090 of CP050237.2, read as the reverse complement.
TGTGAGTTTGGATTTAACTATCAAGGTGGCGACTAGATATTATATGCTCCGGGGTTTTCGAACAATCATTTATTTTGATTTATAGTCTTCTTTTTTGCTTTGAACCGTTGTTCTGATAACTAAAATTTCTTCAATGTCTATGTTTTAGACACGACTGGATGAACTAATGGAATCCAAAGGTGGCAAGAAGAAGTCTAGCAGTAAATCTTTATTCTACGAAGCTCCTCTCGGTTACAGCATTGAAGACATTCGACCCAACGGTGGAGTCAAGAAGTTCCGATCTGCTGCTTACTCCAACGTAAGTTTCAGTTCTTGTTGTAGGCATTTAAGACTTGAAGCTATTATATTTCGGATTAAAACCTCTTTTGGCGATACCATGAAATATGGATCAAACAACACTTATATATGCTTTCATGTTTATGTTGTGCAGTGCGCACGCAAACCATCCTGAGGTTGTTAAACTAGCGAGCTGACCAAGTGAAGCGGCTCATCAACTGTTATAGCTTTAGATAGTGTTTATTATCTTTGTCTTCTTCGGCCGAGCTCTTCTGCTTTTCCTGTTTTTGAGACTGCAATCCTTTTGCAATTTTGGTTCCCGAACTGCTTTTCTCTGTTTGCAACTGTAAGTGTCTATTAAGGATGGCGCTTTCTGCAATTGGGTTCGAAGGTTATGAGAAGAGGCTTGAATTAACCTTCCATGAACCAAGCATCTTTCTTGATCCCGAAGGGAAGGGTCTTCGATCTCTGTCCAAAGCCCAACTGGACGAGATTCTTCAACCAGCTGAATGCACTATTGTTTCCACCCTTTCAAATGAGCATGTTGACTCCTATGTTCTATCCGAGTCTAGCCTCTTTGTTTATCCTTACAAAATAATCATTAAAACCTGTGGAACTACAAAGTTACTTCGTTCTATCCCACCTATCCTTAAGTTGACTGAGACCCTTTCCCTTGCTGTAAAATCTGTGAGGTACTCTCGTGGGAGTTTCATTTTCCTGGTGCACAGCCTTTTTCCTCATCATAGCTTTGTTGAAGAAGTTGCCGTCCTTGATAGCTATTTTTTGGGAAGCTTGGTTCAGGAAGCAGGGCATATGTAATGGGCAATTCTCAAGAACCTCAGAAATGGCATGTCTACTCTGCTTCTGCTGATACGGCGTCCTCTGTCGACCCTGTTTACACCCTAGAAATGTGCATGACTGGTTTGGACAAGGAAAAGGCTTCTGTGTTTTACAAAGCTCAATCAAGCTCTGCGGCCCTAATGACTATCAACTCTGGCATCAGAAAGATCCTCCCAGATTCTGAAATTTGTGATTTTGACTTTGATCCCTGTGGTTATTCCATGAATGCTATTGAAGGAGCTGCAGTTTCAACCATCCATGTCACACCTGAAGATGGCTTCAGCTATGCGAGCTTTGAAACCGTGGGGTATGATCTGAAAGACGTGAAATTCGAGCAGCTGATTGCGAGGGTTTTAGCTTGTTTCCAGCCGAGGGAGTTTTCCATAGCTGTGCATGCTGATGTTGCTTGTGGATCACTAGAGGAAAATTGTTCACCCAATGTAAAGGGATACTCTTGCGGTGAAAGTAGCTACGAAGAGCTCGGAATGAGCGGTTCCATTGTCTGCCATAAGTTTGTTAGAACTAACGACAGCTATGGTTCTCCTCGATCAACGCTGAGCTGCTGCTGGAAAGAGGAAAAGGAAGAAGAAGACTATTAGGCTAATCAATTCTCTTATGGCCTCCATCTTTTTACTGATTGATTTATGAATAATTGCTTATTGCATTGTCCGACGTAATATTAGCAATGAAGTTATATGTGTTCCTGCTGTTTATCTATTGGTCTTATAACAGACCATAGTATTATTTCTTGGTCTATTTTCTCTGGCTGCATAGCAAGTGTCTGATTGGCTTGAGTCATTGGACACGAGTTATTAATTGTTGCCTTATGGTTGTTAGAGTCTAGTATTAAGTTTTGTTTGTTCTATTATATTTTAATTTGGATTATTCAAATGTATCGGCTTGGACCAAAATAAACCATCATTTATAAGTTAGTTATCTAATTTAGTGTTGGTAATCTAACGAGGAAAGCACGCCATTTGGGTTTCAGTTTTTGTCTTAATATGTGTAGAGCGATATTTACGTCTCTGTTTCTGGATATGGATGGCAGAATCTTGTTATAGCGTTTATGTACCTCTCAGCATTCTTGGTTCAGAGCCTTCCTCTTTAAAATTTTCTTAGTGAAGTGGGAACGTTGTGTGGGCGTAAAACAACCTTTTGAATAGACGATTCTCAGCCAGCTACTTGCATAATTTTCCCCGGTTCATTTTTTATTTTTATTTTTTTTCTTTCTTCTTTTATTTGATGTAGGCTCCGTTTATTTTGTTTATTCGAGTTTAAAATTTAAGTTTTAGTACAGTAAAAATTTTTTATAAATAATCACATTTAATTTTTTTATTATAATAAAAAATTCTCACATAAAATTAAATCTCAACTCAAATTAAAAATTAGAATCAGCGAGTAGCAGTTTTGTTCTCGTCTTTTTATCCCTCTTCACGTGAGTTTGAAAATGATCGTTTGCACAAAAGTTATTCAACAAGTTCCACGCGTCAATTTCATGAGAAGTTTACTTCTCCGTTGCATATGAATAGCAGACTTTTTGAGACTGGCGGTTTAAATTGCGCCAAGTGTTGAGGCACTATGGCAGTATTACTCATTGTTTCGTTCAAACTTGACCTCTAGCCCTCTCCTTGTTAATCACAACAACAAACGAGGGACATCTGGACGACCCTGCCAAAGTCCGATTCGAAAATGGAAAAGGAGACAAATATTCTTTAAATGGTAGTTTTTTATGTTTGGTTCACATCTATTAGTCATTGATTTTTATTCAAATAACTATAGAGTACTTATTATTTCGTTTTTCCATTAAGGAAAAGAAAAGGTGTTTTAAGGATTGGCAAAGAGATAGGAGCTTAGAGTCTTACGAGTTTTATAAGCAAGCTAAGAGACTGAGTAGTAAAGCAGTAGGGGAGGCTAAGAAGAAAGCGTATCATGATCTGTATAATAGGCTAGGTACAAAAAAGAAGGGGAGAAGGATATCGATAGCATGTTAAGTGTGTAAAGCGTGAGGATGGACGAGTCCTAACGTAGAATAAAGCAATTTTAGATAGATAGAGGAATTACTTCTGTAACCTACTCAATAGGACACATGTAGAAAAATTAGATTTGGAGGTTATGCTTCGCAAGAAGGGAGACATCGCGTGTTCCATCGTAGAGTGAGTGCAATAGAAGTAATAGAAGCTTTGAAAAGGATGAAGTCTGGGAAGACAGTTGGACCGGATGATATGCCGATCGATGTGTGAAAATGTCTAGAAAAAGTTGGGATTCAATGACTAACTATGCTTTTTAATGGGGTTCTGGATACTAGGAAAATGTGAGATTCATTAAGGCACAATATTGTAATACCAATTTATAAGAATAAAGGTAATATACATGGTTGTTGGAATTATAGAGGGATAAAGCTTATGAGTTATACTATGAAACTTTAGAAGAGGGCCATAGAGCAGAGATTTAGGAATTTAACCACGATATCAAAGAATCAATTTGGTTTTATGCCAAGTAGGTCTACTATGGATGCCGTCCTTTTGCTTTGTGATGTTATATAAAGATGTAGAGAGAAACAAAAGAGTTTGCATATGGTGTTCATTGCTTTGGAGAAGGCTTACAATAGGGTCTCAGAGATCTGATTTGGCAGGTGCTAGGGAGGAAGAAAGTGCCTAAATCTTTAGTCGATATTATTAAGGATATGTATGAAGGGACAGTTATAAATGTTCCCATGTCGATATCAGTAGGTGGCCGGGTGTCAAGTGAATTCTCAGTCTCAATAGGACTACATTAAGGGTCTCCTTTAAGCGCATAGTTCTTCGCTTTGGTCATGTATGAGTTGACGTGATATCTGCAGGATGAGGTACCTTAGTGTATGTTGATTGCATATGATATCATCTTGATCGATGAAACTGGCAGAGGTGTAGGTAAGAAATTAGATAGGTGGTGAGAGGCTTTAGAGAGTAATGGTTTTAAAATTAGCCATTCGAAAACAGAATATCTAATTTGCAACTTTAGTCCTGAATCACGAGCGACGGGGTAAGCCAATTGCCAAGGCGCAGAGGTCCCAAAGTGTGACTTCAAATTACAAAAAAGCAACAACGTTTCTTCGTTATTTGTTATTTTCCGTTAAATATTTATTTATATAAACCTTATATACAGAATGTGACTACTTAGTGGCTGTAGTTTAGTGGTGAGAATTCCACGTTGTGGCCGTGGAGACCTGGGCTCGAATCCCAGCAGCCACAAATTTGTTTTTACCTTTTTTCTCGAATATTTAATAAACATTTTTTTTTTTAGTGAGAAATATCTTTAAATTTATATGTGGATGTTCTGTTTGAATTAATGTTTAGTAGTGTAAGGTCTAAATAGAGAATAAAATTTAAATGAATACTGTTTGCTTAAAAATATGAGTGAAAATGAGTTTAATAACCAGGATGAGGGAGGGGTAAGTTCCATAGAACCTTCAATTTTTAGGTTGAAATGAATCCAAAACCCAAATCCAAGTTCATAGGAGTTTGGATTAATTTTTAAGTTCAAACCCATTACAACCCTCCAATTAAATTTGCTCCTTACTTCTTTTTTCTTTCCTCTTTACATCAGCATTATTGAGTCAAATACCAAGCAGAAGCAGAGCTGAGAGAGTCATGGCTATTCAACAATATCAGACTGCTTCTGTAATAAAGCTAAAAAAAGAAAAGGTTGAGACTTGTGAATAGTTTACTGGTTCAAACTGAGCTTCTAGCTCAGAAGCAAGAAAAAAGGTTGTGAAAATGATCAAATGTATTGGTCTCTGATATTCAATGCCAACAAACTCTGCCAAAGGCTGATCAAATGTATTCAAATTGCCCGCCAAAAAAAAAAAAAAAAAAAAAACACCACCCTGAGGATATAGGCCTTTTATTAAAGTATAATCAGTCTATCCCGTCTTTTTCTAATAAAAAAAAATCAAATAATTACACAAAAATACCTAAAAAAATTCATATATTTTTTGGCCCGGACTCGGTCCACCGAGTTTTCAAATTGGACTAGACCGACTTTCTATTTAATGAGATCAGGCCACGCTGGAGGCCCAAATGGACTGCATAATTTCATTAAAAGTTGATCAATTAATTTCATTTTCATTTTTTGTTTAGGTCAATATAATGGTTGTGTTTAAAGATTTTTATTATAAAGGGAAAACAGAGAAGGAATGAGAAAAAGCAATAAATAGAAAAATGAATTTATTTACTCTTTTTCATTGTCTGGTAAGATGTATGAACATGTCTATTTATACAATAAAAGACAACGGTAATATGCTAAATAACTCTTAGAAAATGATTTTTATTTAATTAGTAATCCTTTTGAAATGGCATAACAAATTGCTATATTTGTTTCCAACGGCTTTGCATATATCATGAGATTTTTTGTCCGTTTGGAGTAGTAATCTTATTGCTCTTTTTTCATATTGTCATTACCTCCATTAGTGCTAGAATCTTCGTTATTTTTTACAAATGAGTCGTCATTGACTTTATCAGTGTTCACCCACTAGCAATCTATGCACTTTGAGCACAAAGTAATTTGTACTCTATATAAATATAGCACAGATGATTCCTAATGTTTCACCTACATTACATTCCCACTTATTAATGGAGAATAAATTCTAGCCAATTTCTTTCTAGCTATGTACATTTGAGAACCCATTATCGACTTTCAATGTTCAATGCTCACCCATTAAATTATTTGATGGCTGCTAATTTTTCTCATTTTCCAGATTCCCTTTCCTTTCAAAGACGTAAATTAAGGAGTTAAGTATACTAGTATATTTAATATAATATATATTGCCATATATGGATACTCTAAAAAAGTTTGCAAATTACAGAGAAAGACAACATAGCTGCGGTGCCTTTTCGTGACAAAAATTGGAGGAAATCGTGTCCCGCTTGCCATCCAAATTCCAAAGTGAAGGTTCTGTGTTTGTGGGACCAGGAAACAAACACAGTATGCAACAAAGAAGTTTTTTATTTTACTTTTATTGAATCTATTATTGCAGGAGTACCAAAAAAAAAAAAAAAAAAAAATTCGTTAAATTTGTATTTGATTATGTCAATTTTACAATTTTTTTTTTAAATTATTTTGATGTAATTTTAAACATCTAACGGCAAGCCTCGTGTAGTATTATTAGGGCATTCATACAATATAAGATTTGAATTTTTAATTTTAAATTTTTATAATTTAAATATTAAAAATGTTACATTTAATTTTTTTTTATTATAAAAAAAAAATATAATATTTTAAAAAATATTTTATTTTAAAAATTTAAAATTAAAAATTTAAATTCGTGAGAATAAAGCCTAAATATATAATGTATGTACTCTTTCATTTTTTTTTTTTTTTTTTTTTTTTTGGTCTTTTATGACGTCTTGGAGATTCGTGTGGTTGTATTCATTTACAGGCTTTAATCAGAAAAAAGAGCAATTCAAGTCACTGCCGATGGACATATGAGTTTGATGCAGAAGAAAAATGATATATACGAGTCATATTGAGATTGGTGAGTTCTTCATGAAGAAAAGACCACTCAATTATTGTGCCTTTGAATTATCTACACATGGTTTGGAATATTGTAAACATCAATTTTTGGGACAACAAATTTTCTTGGCATATGTGTTTATATTTTATTATTTTAGTGGGAAAAAATTGACACATTTTAGAGTGCTGATGATTTGCCTGTTCCTAATTGGATTAATTGTAAAATACAAAAGAAAATCATAAGTTTTTTTTTTTTTTTTTGTCTCCAAATCTTCAGGTTGGATTATATGTGAGAGGCTCTAACTACTGCGTTTCTGTTGATACTCCGCACTCGTCCGTCGTTCTTTTGTTTTTGTGAGAGATTAACTGGATTTTTGCGGGCCTCACAGAATGAAAATGAGTAAAAATTAGTTTGATGAGTAGTGAAAGACTAATTCAAACCCTTTTTACCTACTCATTTATCTTTGAAATTGATGTTATAACTAAACAGATTAAGAGACATAAAGTGTACCAAGATCTCTTTTATATATATATATATATATATATATATATATATATATATAACTACTGCATTTCTGACATGTAGAAATGGGCCATTACGTTCTACAAGAAACTTAAGCATGGCAGCATTCTGAGACAATGACAGCTCCACAATATGTGGAAATGTATTTTACCAAGTGCCCATAAGTAGTTTCTTTGTCACGGATTTACATATACTTTGTTTTCACTCTCGCAAATCTTTTTTTTATATAGTATTTACATAAATTAATATCAAAATTTCTGTACATTTTGAGTTTATCTTCTTCACCATTCATTTCACATTTTTAAACATGATAACTAAAAAAAAAATAAAATAGAATGTTAACAAGCAAGATCTTAGATTGCTATTCAAGCCAAAAAAAAAAGATCTTAGATTGCTAAAAAAAATTGCTTGATAATATATTGTGTTTTCTTCAGCATTTTTTATTTTCCATTAAGGCTTCACGTTTATTAATTTAATTGACGAAAGAAGATAACTAACGACACAAACACAAAAACATATATAATTACTCTTCTTTTTTACATATATGCATATAAACATATATATGAATGTATATCTCGTTTTGCTCTATGATGTGTTATTGGTTGCCAGGTTGCATTATCCTTTTAGAAGAAGTGATTACTGATTAGCTTCCAAATTAAAACCGAACTTTAACTTTTGGGCATGTCTATGGTAGGGTGACTACCTTGTCTCAATCGCTAGATTAAAGAATTATTCTTTTATATTTTTAAATTACGGTGATTTGAATGATGATTTTAAATTGAGTTTTAATTATAATTTTAGTTAAAGTTGTAATTTGAGTTTGTGTTTAGATATGCACATTTAAGTTATAATTTAAATTGAGAATCTTTTTGAGTTTGTGTTTGGGTATGTCAAAACTTAAATTTATATTTAGATAATATTTTAATAAAAACTCAACAGTGATGAAAAATTTTAATAGGATATATGGGCATAGTTTTATTCGTCTTTTTATTGTGAATGCATAGAAAAAATTATCTCAATCAGAATTAAAACGAAAAAATTATGCTATTTTTAAAACTATAAAAATACTGTTCATTAATTTGAGTTTGAGTTTTTGAACTCGAGTTTAACCCTAAACTCGAGTTCAAATTTGAGTTCAAATTTGAGTTTAAACTCAAATTTTATAAAAAAATACAAACTTAAATAAAATTATAACTTGAATTTAAATTTTTTTTAAATTTTATTACAAAAGAACGACCTTTAAGTTTTTAGAGCCATTGAATTCAAATCTGCGGTTAAAAAACATAAAAGAACACCAAACTAATATAGATCTCTCACATAGGATTCAACACCAATTACTCCATTTATTACTAAAAAAAAAAAAAGAAAAAAGAAAAGAAAACCAGAGGAAAAGAAAATCAGATCTTCTCCGTAGCCTCCGGCAAACTCCTTCCGTTTTTAGCATATTGCCCGTTTCTAGCCAACTAAATCTCACCCATAGATCTAATCTAAATCAACCCTTCCCTTTTGCCCTCACCGCCGCTCAGGCTCCCACCGGAGATCCACTGCACCCCACGCTTGCCGTCTGCACCTCTGCCCTCGCCGTTGTCAGAAATCTCTCCTCTGCACTGCTCGTGACCCTCTGTTTGGGACCCCGCCACACCAACATTGTCGCCTCCCTGCGCATCCATCGTCGAGCTCCGATCTCCCTCCCCTCAACGGGTCTCGCGAACGCTGGGCCATACAAACATCGTCGCCTCCCTGTGCATCCGTCGTTGAGCTCCGATCTCTTCACCCCTCAACGATCTTGCAAACGCTTGGTCTTGTAGGCCACCTAAAATAAAATAAAACTGCTCTCTGTTTTTCTCTTGATTGTGATGTTTCTTTTCCTGGGTTGTTGCGAATCAGTGCTTTTTCATTCAACGTTTTGAGTTATGACAACATTATTGTGGATTTGTTGCATCATTTTTCATTGATCAAGTTATTGTATGTTCTTTCATCTTCTTATGTTATTAGAACAACGACATCTACAATACCCATCACCTGCAATTAGTGTTTTATTGTGTTTGTTATTCTTTCTTTTGCGTTTTTAATTTTTCAATCGTTCTCCTACCCAAACAACCAAAGATCTGGTAATGGGTCTTCCATAGATCTTAGACTTGGATATTTAGTAGGAGAATTATTTTTTAATTTTAATGAAGATTTATAATTTATTAGAGTATTTTTTTTATAAAAAATATACATAAATTAAAAATAATTTAAATCACATAATTTAAATCTTTTAAAAATTTAAATGGACCGGAGATGAGAGGAATAATGTGTAAATGGATTTTCAATTTGCTTCAATTATTCTTTATTTTCTTTTCAACAAAATAAGTTTATAATCAGCAAAGAACCTCAAGCCCTTTTAAGTCCTCCTTAATCTTAAGAGAACGTTTAGGTAGTGAATTTAAATAATGTGATTTAAATTATTTTTTATTTATGTATATATATTTTTTTAAAAATATATTATAATAAATTATAAATTATAATTTAAATTAAAAAATAAATTCATGACCATTATATTATTCTCTACCGGTAAGGAAAATCTAGTCACCCACTTGCCCTTTAACTTTTTAGGGGGCAAATCAACTTTGGTCTACTTTCAACTTTGTCTTATTGCCGATGCTTCCACTTACTTTTTGTAGTAGTTTAAAAGACGTTAAATCACATTATTGTGATGGAGTGTGTATATATAGGGGTACTAATTAAATATTAATCAGACCAACGAAAAAAAAAAATATTAATCAGCGAATAAGTGTGAATCAGACAACTTTAGACTATAATCCTAATCTTTGACAGGCAAAAGATCCTAATTTTGGCCATATATTATACACTAAAGAATCGGGAGGTGCAACTCTAACTCCTCTCTACTTTCCTTTTTTCCTATTTGCTTAATGTTTCTTTTCAAAGTTAAATATATAAGAGAAAGCTACAAATATTTCTGTTCAATTTAACTTTGTTCCCCAAGAAATAAGCAGCCACAAAAAAGATGTTATATTCTTGAAGAGTACATATAAACAACTATGCATATTGAAACTGCTCACTGTTACTCGCTTGATTCTTTAATTTTTGAACAAAATTTCCGGAGCTCTTGAAAGTGGGGAGAAATGTGGGTTTCTAATAGAAACTCTCAAAAAGTTCGTTTGATTCACGCGTTTAAATTAGTGATTCTGATTTATTAACGAGAACTGAAATAAAGAAGAAATTTTTAAATTTAAATTCCTTTTGATATAAAAAATACTGTAATAGATTTAGAATCGTGAGTTCAAGTATAAGAATTAAATACAGACCTCTGATTGTAAATCAATAAAGTTGTCAACACATGATTAAGAATAACCTTACATTTTCACTCGCACTCACCTGATCTATTTTGATCTGTTTATTGGTTAATTTGGAAGTGTAGAGGAATCGTGGTGTTGAGTTATAACAGCATGGCTTTCAGCCCTTAGATTAGATATATATATATATATATATATATATATATATATATATATCAACACATGTTTTCATTTTTATCATTTGGTCTGATCATATGCTATATGTAGAATCTTTATTAATATCCGCGTTCTACGTTTGAGCCTTAAACGCATTCTGACTATTCATTCAATTGGAAAGTCATCATCTTCCTTGCTTCCCCAGACCAGTCTATTTAATTAAAACACCAATTCTTTCCATGTTATTTTTAGAACGAAGTCGTTTAATCAGTTATAAGGAAAAGCCACAAAGGTGAACCGAACAAGAAAACAAGAAAGACAAATAAGAAACAGTTCTACAAAAAGCTCTACCAGTCCGAGCAGGAAAGGGAAAAATAAGCATGCGTCCAATCTGGTCTTATTTGCGCAACTTGAAACTCTTCCCACATCGAGCAAAAAGAGCATAGAATTTTCTTTCAGAGATTATCAAGCTATGCCAATTTATTTCAAGACCTTGAACTGTATCTATTTATTTTCAAACAACTGCATAATTGTCAATTCGCATTAAACTACCTGATACAAACACTTCCTTCTTTTACTCTCTTTTTCAAGATCTTCTGTATCCGCCAAATCAGCCCAAGTTTCTTTGGAAACGAGAGCTGAGTACCATCGTTCAACAAAAGCAGAAATTGTTGGGGGCTTAAAATGTTCTGATATTGGCTATATAAGATCATATGTACTTGCGTGTTAATGTGATTGCCATGAGCTACATATTGTTTGGAATGGATCAGTGTAACGGCGTAAGGGATCAATGAGGCGTCTTCTTTTGTCATCTCCTCCAAGGGATCAGTAATCGCTCATGAAACTGAAGTGAATCACTTGTGATTAAGTGGGGACCTTTACACCCATTAAGAAAAACATGAAAAAAAAATACAGAATTTCTCTAGTAGGACTTCTCCACCTATGATAAGATCAGTTTTGACAGTTAAACTCAGTCAAAATCACATCAGATTAAAAAAATACGTAGAATAGATAGTTTCTGAATCGACTAAAAATAGGGAACTAACAGTAGTAGTTCGAAAAACTCAAAAAAAAAAAAAAAAACTGGCTGTGTTCTTTGACACTATTCTTGGTACTAGTACGTAGTTTTATATCAACCTAGGGTAAAATGGCAACTGATATTTTCACTCGTTTGTACGTAATTGTGGCGACTTGGGGTTTGGTACATTTCTAACGTGACATTACCAAAATATGTACATGTACAACTCTCGTGAAAAAGAGAGAGCGAGGGAGCAAGGCAAGTGTGGTGACCGTTGTTTTTCTTTCCCAACCACTATTTTACAAATGGGTGGGTATATTAGGAATAGGGACTGATGTAAAGTAGAGAGGGCAAAAAAAAATCATGTACGCACTATAAAAGGAAAGTAAATAAGAAAAGATTGGTGCTTTCGTGTGACACATTGGGAGTACATGAGGGAATCCTAAGCGCTGTGTAAAAGTTGTTTTTGACAGCGAATTTATTCTATGAAGAATAGGCTTATCCTCGCAGATTCGTGGCCTTCTTAAATTTAGATATTGACAATCGAGTCCTTTTATTTGTTTGAAGCCCTCCGTTTTCCAATTAAAAGATTTTAATTAAGAGTAAATATTATCACCGGTACCAATAATCTTCACGGCCGCTGCCAACTGGTGCTAGACTCAAATCCTATAAACGACTAGTAATGTGTGTGTGTCTATATATATATATATATCATAACGGCCATGCATGATCGCATTACTATAATTAGAAATTACAAATACTGTCGCATGCCTTGATATGAGGCCGTGTCCCTTACACCTTGATCTGGTGGAGAAAGGGAGTATAAATTAACTCTAATACCACTTTTAAAGTCAAGTTATTCACCGGTATTATTTTTATATAATTAGGCTCAAATCTTTCCACAAAAGTGGTAGATTTGAATACCTACTCTCTGAAAATGGTATTCCTCTAATTCATCTTGGCATGGACGAAAGAAATTTAAGTCAGGCAATTTGAGAGAAAATCCATGTACTAATATCGAATTCTTAGTTCAAGATCCTAGTTTTTGGATAACTAACTTATCATTAGGTTTTGAGTATGTATCTTATTTCAACACAGTTAAACTAATTAAGAGAGCGAGAGAGATTCCAAGGGGGGTTTTTTGATATGATTACAACGTCCTTTGATCAGGCTGTTATGGTCCAAAGCAAGAGGGCAATATAATATTAAAGGGCGTGTGCGTACGTGACCAAAGGCCCCATTGAGAGCGAGAGAATCATAATTGGTGTATGGAACAATGGTGGGTGGTGATATCATGACTGAGCTTCTCTGCATAATTAAGTACAACACAACATGACCATTTGTGGGAGGGAGAGAGAGAGAGAGAGAGAGAGAGAGAGAGAGATTTGTGTTTTTTAGGGGAGAGGATAGGGGACAGCGTGGGGTTAGGGAATGTCAAGTACTGTTTTGAAGGCCTTTGTGGGGTTGTCGATGTCATGGTTTTTTATAAGAGAGAGAGGCGGGACAAAAAACAATATCATGAGCGGCCGGAGCCTGTGCAAGTCTTGCTTGAAAACGCACTCTCTCTCTCTCTCTTATTCCCTTCAATCAAACGCGCCAAGGGGGTAAAAATGAAAAGAAAGAAGAGCAATAATTTCCTACTCATTTGGGTCGTTCCCATCTTCGTGTATAAGCTCATTTGGCATTCTTGGTCAACTTCTCTTTTGCCCCACTATTCTTTTGACTCCTTTTGCCTCCCAGAGACCCCTTTGTGGGCAAGGGTTTTTTGTAAATCACGGGTGGGGAAGAGTTAAAGAAAGAGGAAGGGGCCAAAACTAAAAATTAAAAGAAACGGTGCGAATTGCAAAATGATCCAGGCAATAAGAGTTAAAGTATCTAATGTTATCTCACCTCCTCATAATATAATCTAATATGAGTTTGAACTCGTAATAAAAACAGTAATCTCCAAATGTATCAATTGTCATTATTTTTTAGGAAAAAAAAAAAAAAGAATTTTTTTTTTTTTTTTTTTTTTTTTTTTCAAAATTCGTGAAATATGATACCAAATAATAAGTTCTGAGTTCAAACTCATAATTAATTTACAATTCGTTAGTCTTGTGTTTTTGTGTTTTGAGAACACTAAAAGTTCAAACCCTTGAAATTAATCTCTCTCCAATCTATCAACTCGCTATTTGTTTGTCGTGTTACAAGAATGATAGAATTAATAATGATGTAACATTAGGAGGTTATATCAAAGTGTCCAAATGTCACCACACCTTTGTCCAAACTACTCACTTATTGAAAATAGTTTATTCAACGATTAATTTACAGATTTAAAATTATTTTTAATTTATGAATATTTTTTATAAAAAAAATACTATAATAACTTATAAATCATAATTTAAATCATAACATAAATTTTGATGCATAAACATTTGATTTGGCCCTTAATGGGTTCTCTTGTATTCATGTAAGAGGAAGTTCAGTGAAACGAGTATGACATGTTTGTGCACAAGCGTGCATTGTAGTACTAGTATGTTCCTGCGCTGCATGTCCCAATCACAATGGAGTTTGGTGCTTCTGACACGGTCAGATGGGAAATGTGGGCCCCAAACTTCTTATTTTAGATAGACGATGATACCATTCTCTGCTGATACAAACAAAACAGCAGGTAATTTCTTTACAATTTTTCCTTTGGATCTCAGAATCCTACTTGATATTTTTATAAACGAACTATACATTCAACTTCAGAGACACGGTCCTCCTTTTTTTTGAAATATATATATATATATATATACACATATATAAACATTTAATATTTTCATATGAAAAAAAAGATGCGAGCCGAGAAACTTTCAGCTATCACCTAACAATTATTTCAACGTTTGAGATTGGTTCTTTCCATCTTCTAATATTTAAAGATTAAGCTTATCAGTTCATTTAGTACATGGGTTTAAATTAAAATTAAAATTAGTAATTTTGATTATAGCTTTTATAATTTTTTTTTTTCAAATTACTATAGCTTTTATAATTTTTTTTTTTTTTGGTTGAGAAAACACACAAAATTAAAACTATGGGTTTGCACTGCAGCGCAGCATCCATACCAAATAAGCACGAGTGTTTGTAATTTTCACATCGTCTTCATTGTGTGACATCTAATTTTCATTCACCCGATTGAAAAGAAAGTGAACCTTTTGAGTTGGTTTTCTAACTATTTAAGGTTTATACACTCCCTAACTCACCCACTAAGGAAAAACAAATAAATAAAAAGTTTTCAAGTTTTCACATTTGATGCAACATGGTGTAAACCTCATATGGTAAAGTATCCAAATAGCCATTCCTGCATTTACTTGCTTGTTAACACTAGAAATAAAATGCTTATTATTTTATTTGAGTACGTTGTAGCCTTTAACTTGAAAACAGAAAGAATTATAAGAAGTAAAACTCTTGCCACTTTAGCTCATCATGTTTCCCAAATCAAGGCATTTTCCGGGTCACCAAACAGGACAGTTTTAAGCTCTTTTTGGCGAGTCTCTCAGAATTACCAGCCGGAAAAAGTAAAAACTCCACTTAAGCCATGGGCGCCATTTTCTTTTTCTTTACGTCCAAACAACCCCTCTTTTACCTCTCTTCATGTTCATTATAATGTGCCATTCCCATCTTAGTGAGCTTTTATTATTATTATTATTATTATTATTATTATTATTATTATTATTACTATGTCAGATCATGTACTCTAATCATCTGAATGATCAACTTTAATCAGAATGTTAAATATATGATCATGGAAAGTAATCGGACAACTAGTCTAAAGAAAACCTTTGAACGTCAAGTCAACGCTATTTGTGGGGTCCATCTTGCACGTGTACCTATGTAATACAAGAGCCCTACTCAAGACCATTGCCTATTTTGGCTTGCAGCCGTGGACCCCAATGGCCCACTTACACACGTAACTCCATGTTTGGCATGGAAAATCATGACCCTATAATCAGCATCGGACGGTGATGGATTTGGAGAGAGATTTATGTATTCTCAGAAAAGATATGGGACCCCCAAGACCATAACAGCTTTTTTTTTTTTTTTTTTTTTTTTTTTTTTTTTTTTTTTTGGGATAATAGACCATAACAGCTTTCACTTTTAAAAGTTGGCTACTTTTGGATTGTTTATTATTGGATGGACGGTCTGTTGAATTTGGAGACACAAGGAGTGTTCGAATCAATAAAGCAAAACGCCCCAACTGAGATAATATTCAAAAAAAAAAAAAGTGTGAAATAATTGGTACAACAAAAAGATCTCACGAGGAGCTATTGCATGATGCATTCACCAATCTCAAGCTCAATCCCTCGAGATTCCTGCCTTCTTTCTTTTTAATATATGATGGTTTTTATTGGAATAAATTCTAGAATTTATTTTTTATAGGAACTCAATTTTGATGGCCAAGCCTCAGAGAGAATGTTGGATTCCAGAGGCTATTCTAGAAGCTTAGCATAACCCATGTCAGCACTTTTTTTTAATTTATAATTATACTCACCCCACAAAGTAATTTGTTATTATTAATTTGTCTTTAGTTGTCAAATTCACAATGCTTAACAGATAATACTTCACTAGCCTAGCTTAGCATTTTATAGTCAGGGTAATAGGAAACAAAAATTCCAAAACAGATGTACACCTTTTTCCCTAAACCAATCCATGATTGAAGGAATTTTCTTTTTCAATCACCTTTTTTTTGTTGCTAGTCTCCTAAATTGTTTAATCTGGCTTTCTTGGCCTTTTATATATTCTTTTCCTTTGCTTTACTCAGCCAGTGGTAGGCATGTTTTTTGGTTCATACTTTTTCAACTTTTAAAAAAAAAAAAATTTTTGGTTTTTAAAATTTTTCACTACTAAAGTTCTGGTTTTCTTGGCTCTTGAGCTCTCTGACAATAGGCCGTGAGTGAGTGAGTGCAATTCTGGTTTGATAAGCGTGACCAAAAAACTGTACTACACTTTACCTCTGATGTAAACCATACTTGCAAAAAACAAGATATAGCCAGTTGGAAAATTTTCCTTTTGGATAAACTAGTAAGTCGGGAGTTTGGTTGTGTTGAAGCCTTCAAAAAACCATTTCCCACCAACTCTAAACTTACCTTCTCTATTTAGAAGCTGGTTTTGCCGTCTGGGTATCTCCTTTTTTTTTTTTTTTTTTTTTTTCTGATCAACTTTAATTCTCTCTTCTACCAAATGGAGATCAATAAAGAATATATCACTTTCTTGTTCTTCTTCAACTTTTTCTGCTTATGCCATTTCTCAGCTGGTATGCTTTCTCCCAAAGGTGTCAACTATGAAGGTACTTAATACTAGTATTTACTTTCTGATATGAGAATTTGGGTGGTCTGCTTATACAAATGTAGTAATCAATTTCTCTCTTTTTTTATTTTTTTTTTTTTAGTTCAAGCTTTGATGAGCATTAAGTACTTGCTTAAGGACCCTCATAACGTTCTTGGGAATTGGGATGATGCTGCCGTTGATCCATGCAGTTGGACTATGGTCACTTGCTCTCCTGATGGTTCAGTCATTAGCCTGTAAGTAATGTTAAAAACGAAAAAAAAAAAAAAAAAAAAAAAAAAAACAGTGAAAAAAGCTAATAAATTGACTTTGTAATAGAAGTGAACTTATGACTGTTTGTTAAGCGGTAATGGTATATTATTTTTGGCTGCAGAGGAGCACCAAGCCAGAATTTATCAGGTACCTTGTCTCCAAGCATAGGCAATTTGACATATATCCAGAGTGTGTAAGTAAACAATTTGTATTGTTATTTTGTTTAATTTTTTAGGTATGCATAAATTGCTTACCTTATTATAAGCTGTTTTTGCAGGCTATTACAGAACAACGATATATCAGGGCCAATACCATCTGAGATTGGGAGGCTCCAAAAGCTTGACACAATTGATCTTTCAAACAACAACTTGACCGGCCAAATTCCAGACACTTTATCCCACATGAAGAGCCTCCAATACCTGTATGTAAAGTTAATAAACAAGTAAACTTTCAAGTTGGGTTTTTATGATTACTTTAATTTTTGTATTGACATCATTATTTTTTATTTTTTATTTTTTAAACTTTAATCAGACGGTTGGACAATAACAGCCTTAGTGGAGCAATTCCTTCATCTTTGGCCAACATGACCTGGCTTGCCTTTCTGTAATTTTTTTCTTCCTTTTAGTTTTTACTTACATTTGTAATGCTGGTTTTTCTTTCCATTTATGTATTAATAAGGATTCTGTGAATTTTTTTTGCTTGGTCTAGTGATCTGTCATACAACAACTTAAGTGGTCCAGTTCCCAGAATGCCGGCTAAAACCTTCGAGTAAGTTACTTCAATCTCTCTCTCTCTCTCTCTTTTTTTTGGCAATATAAATGAAAATGTAACTTAGCATAGATACTTCTATATTTTTGAATTCACACAGCGTTGTTGGGAACCCTCTGATCTGTGCCACGGGAAAGGAACCAGTGTGCTTCGGAACGATGGCGACCATACTTCCTTTTGCCTCCAATAATTCACAAAGTAATTATACTTTTTGCCTGTTTCCCAGTTTCTTTTTACTAGTTCAGACATTTCAGCTGTTTTAAGCTTGTGATCTTTCTTTTCCTAAACCACAATTATCTTTCCTTTTCTTTTATGATTCAGTTTCTCTTCTCCAAAATAACTAAACAAATAAATAGATAACTATTTTTTATTTAATAAATTGAGAAGGCTCGGTGTAGGATGAGAGCTTCAGTGTGTGCCAACCATATTGGGATCGTTAAAGTTCTCTGATGCCAGTTGTTTTCTCTCTTTCTGTTTTTTGAGCGAAAATTGTCATAACACTCTAATTTCGCTTTTTCGGTACCACTTCTTAAGATTCTCAACCTGGTGGGAGACCAAGAAGCCACAAAATTGCCTTGGCCTTTGCTTCAAGCCTTGGCTGCATCTGTCTCCTAATTATTGGGTTTGGTTTCATTCTTTGGTGGAGGTACAGACACAACCAGCAAATTTTCTTCGACGTCAACGGTAAGTAAAAACAAACTCGAATTTCACATACACAAAAGCAGTACCATTTGATTGTTTTTACTAACAATAGACTTAAACTTCAGAGCAACATCATGAAGAAGTTTGCCTTGGTAACCTCAAGAGATTTCAGTTCAGAGAACTTCAGATTGCAACAACCAATTTCAGCAGCAAGAACTTGATTGGAAAAGGTGGCTTTGGAAATGTCTATAAAGGGTGTCTCCGAGATGGTTCAGTAGTAGCAGTCAAAAGGCTAAAAGATGGTAATGCCACCGGTGGTGAGATTCAGTTCCAGACTGAAGTTGAGATGATCAGCTTGGCAGTTCACCGGAACCTTCTCCGGCTTTACGGATTCTGTATGACGGCCTCGGAGAGGCTCTTGGTTTACCCTTACATGTCCAATGGCAGTGTTGCTTCCCGTCTGAAAGGTAAATTTATTTTTCTTTGTTATCTTTAAGAACTCTATCCTATTACAAAATTGATGATATGATAATCACAAAGAGGGTGACCTTCGAAGTTTGAATCATGACTTAAGTTAGCAAACATTTAGAGCTTGTTCAATAGGAGAAAAAAGTGAAAGGAGGGATTGGGGTGAGAATATTGTTGGAAGGATTTCGAGACTTGTAGGTATTCGGTAAGAGGGAAAAGAGGATGGAATAGATCAAAAAGGAATAACCAATTCTAAAAAAGAAAAAGAAAAAAGAAAAAAGAAACCCAATTTATTCTGTTTTAATATAGAAAGATTAGATAAAAGAATACATACCAAACACAACAAAAATAAAAGTAAAGAAGGTTCTCCCCGTCCTTTCTATTTTTGTGGCCTAAGTTATTTATTTTTCTTTCCCTCCTTCCAAACGCAACCTTAGTAAATTGCATGTTAGAATCAGTATTTTTATTCAATTTGCATCTGGTGCTAAGTAGCCTTGCTCGTTTCGCAATATTAAATTGCTGAATTAAAAAGAACATTGTGGAAGACTTCCAAATGAAATTGGCACTAGAAGAACAAAATAGGACATGTTTAGAAACATTGATGACATTCTTTCATCTCTGCAGCCAAACCAGCGCTTGATTGGAGTACGAGGAAGCGAATTGCCTTGGGAGCTGCGAGGGGATTGCTGTACTTGCACGAACAGTGTGATCCCAAGATCATTCACAGGGATGTCAAGGCCGCAAATATATTGCTCGACGACTACTGTGAGGGTGTAGTGGGAGATTTTGGTTTGGCAAAGCTGTTGGACCACCATGATTCACATGTCACAACCGCCGTGAGAGGTACAGTAGGGCACATAGCCCCGGAGTATCTCTCCACCGGACAATCCTCCGAGAAAACAGACGTATTCGGGTTCGGTATCCTTCTGCTTGAACTGATTTCTGGCCAAAGAGCTTTAGATTTTGGTAAAGCAGCAAACCAGAAAGGAGCTATGCTTGATTGGGTAAGAAGCTAAACAAGCATGTTCTCTCTTTCAGTGAAGGAAGTTGGCATACAATAAAAACCAATGTTGACTTCCTTTTTAATTTAATATCATCAAAATATGAAACTAATGTTAGTCTACCTGCTAAAAGTTTAAACTTCTCTAAAAGAAAAGTAAATTATCAAGGTATCAGAACCTTCTGTATTGAAACTTATATAATTTCTTTAATCAAACAAACATTGCATCCTTAAATTTAGTCATTTGTCACGCAATAGGCTAAATGAAAACTAATATTCACTTACAGTTTAAGCAAAATTGTTCCGAGTTCGAGCGCCAGCAAGCAATTAAGAATTAGGAAACTAATTAAGCTTTTGGAATATCTAGTATACTAATTAAAAGCCCACAGTGATTAAAGTGTCATGTTTCATTCCTCAAACACAGGTGAAGAAACTTCAGCAGGAGAAGAAACTGGACATGCTAGTCGACAAGGACCTGAAGAACAACTACGATCGAATCGAGCTCGAAGAAATCATTCAAGTGGCTCTTCTTTGCACTCAATATCTTCCAAGTTACAGACCAAAGATGTCAGAAGTGGTTAGAATGCTAGAAGGAGACGGGCTTGCAGAGAAGTGGGAAGCTTCTCAGAGAGCAGAGTCAACTAGGTGCAGAGCCAATGACTTCTCTTCCTCAGAACGCTACTCTGATCTCACTGATGACTCTTCATTGCTTGCACAAGCAATGGAACTTTCTGGACCAAGGTGATAAATAAAACTCAAGATCGGGTGAAAAACAAGAAGGAAAAGAAGAGTTTGAAAAATGTCCAAGAGGAATCCATAACACAATGTTATATTGTAATGCCATGTTGGGAAATGAGTCTTGTTGTATATTATAGCATAACATTGGGGGTCCAAGGAGAGGTGTGTAATTTTACTCGCTGTACATACAGAATCTGATGTGCGAATTTTAGTGGGGATGTCCTAAAAGAGGACTTTATGAATAATGACATTTTCATGGTTGAATTTTGTTTGTATTGTAAATTCCAAAAGGCATTTTTAATCCTAAAAAGTGTCTCAGTACTGATTGTTACCTTCTGTTATGAGATGGTGTTTCTTTTTTCATACTTTTCCCCACTTGAGAGATTTGATATCTTCCTCAAGATGTGATATGGACAATTATCTAGAAGCAGTTTTTTAGAGAATTATTTTCTCTTCATAGTACATAATTTGTGGCAGCTTAAAATTTATCATAGTAACGATTAAAGTAATACAAAATAGCTAGTAATTTCTCATACTACCATGGCAAAAATATATCTGCAGGGCACAAATAAAAAAATGGGTTTTCACTAAAAAAAATTAAGTAAGAAGTGCACATCATCTGAACCCTCAATATTTTTAAAAGGAGATGAGAGTGTCCTCGTACTCCTATTCAACACTACTTTTGAAATCTATTAGAACTATAGTTGAAGTGAAGATAATTAGTCCATGCTTTCTTCAACGTACTTAGAAATTCATACATGTTAATCACACAATCTCACTATTATAAAGGACAAATTGTGAATGAAAAGAATCAAATCTCTTATGTATGAGCGAGAGAACCATTGAACAATTATCCTTTATCACTGTGCTACCACAACCTTCCTTATTGTATTTATAATTATGTGTAGATAATATATCAAACTAAATCAAAAATTTATTGAACTAGGTTGACAATTTATTCAAGTGATACAATACTTTACTCAATAAATTACATTTGTCAAAGTTAATAATTCAATAATTTACTTGAAAGACTGAATTGTCATGACTATTTTTTAATGAAAATTTTGTAATTGGGTATGATGAAAAATACATTATTAGTACGACAAAAACACAATTATGAATCGTTGGTTATCAAATATTAGATTAAATAAAACATGAATAAACGTTTAATTATGAATCGTTCAACTTATTATGCTTTATAGCTGAGCGATTGGTTTTATAAGAATTGACAAATTATTTTATGCTCATTTGATTTTTTTCAAAAAAAAAAAAAATTGATTTATTTTTTAAAAGAAAACAATTGGATTTGTTTTTACCAAGCAAAACCCAAAAGTTGAGCCCAAGAAAAGCCCAATGAATTTAAAAAAAAAAATATGTAATTGCCTAAAACAACAATCCCCCCCGAGTTGTTTTTTTTTTTATAACTTAAGTGTAGTTTTTCGAGTTGAATTTAAGTTATAACTTCCCACTCTTGAGTTGATGTTTTTCTCCCCGATTAAGCATAGAATTTAAATAAAATTGGAATAAAATTGAATAAATTTTCTTTTTAGAATTTTATGGGAAATTTGTAAAGTTAGGTTAGAGTATTTAGGTGAGGCTAGAATGATCCTAAAATAGTGAATTTGTTTGGATTTTTTATTCTTCAATGGTTTGTAAGTTTTATACATTTGAAAATAATTTTCATTTATCATGTTTCTTCTTCTAATCAATATATTTTGTCAACTCTCATATAAAAAATGCAAAGAGTGTGATTGTTGCATTATATTATATATTGGGACCTTTTCTTGCATTATTGCCATGAGTCTCTTTCAATAAGATAATTTTTCCTAATTCTAAACATTAGAATTTTATTTACTCACTACATTTTTTTATTCATATGTTTTAAATTTTATTTTCCGACATTTTTTTCAATTGAAATTTAAAATTTTAGGTAAACAAAAATATTCTCAAAGCCTTATCATTTTTTTATTGAATTTTCAATTTTAAATTATTTTAAAAATCATCAAAAAAACTTATTCTTTTTCTTTGTTTGATTGCTTACAAATTTTTTAAATTTCTTGTTCAATTTAACAAAATCGACCGCTTAAATTGTACTTGATGTAATTTTTTATTGAGTTTACACGACTGTCAAATAATTTTTCATTTGACATTTTTTTCATAATTAATTTTATAAATATCTCCTAATTTATTTACTTTTCAACATGCCTTTTCGAATTTGAAATGGGGTCATTTTCTCCCTCAAATTATTTAAATCGCTAAAAAAAAAAAAAGCTATTTTAACTGATGTAATTATTGAGTTTACACGTGTCAACTCTTTCACATGATTTTTTTATAAGGTACAAATTGACTTAAAATGAATTGTCTGATAGGCATTTATGAAATTATAAATAAGGTCATGTCATCAGTTTGTTAGTATTATAGGTGAAGGTGGTGTTTTGAACGATTTTACATCATTTTATGGATGAAATCATGTTAAACCAGAGTAAATAGTTCAAGGTATTTGTGAAATTAACTCCGTTTTTATATAATAAATCGGGTAATTCTTGTTGTTTATCTCATTTATCTTAAGGAAAAAACCACTTTGGTCTTTTGTGTTGTTCAGAAAAAAAAAAAAAAAAAAAAAAAAAAACAGAAATAGTAAAAAATAAGTTAATATAAAAAGTTTAAAAAAAGTATATAAGTTAATTTTTAGTTATATAAATTAATAGATCATAATTTATTAAGTTATGATTTATAACTAAATAAATTTATTAAGTTATAGTTCATAATTAAATAAATTATGAAAAAAATCACTTTAGTTTCCTGTTGATGCAAAACCATGATACATTAAAGGAGAGAGGAAAAGATATAGAAGAAGCCAATAATTGAGGGAGATCTCTCTCTCTCTCTCTCTCTCTCTCTCTCTCTCTCTCTCTCTCTCTCTCTCTCTCTCTCATCAACAAGGTTCTAAACTTTTCGAATAACACAAGCTACCAAAGTGAGCTACCAAAGTGTTTTTCCCCTGTATTTTATCCAAGCACTTCATTAACATGCACTTGATTATTTATTATACGTGTGAAAAGTGAGTATTTTGCGTCCTCAAACTTTAAGAAACTTCTTTATTTACTCATTAAATTTTAAAAATTCTCACAATTTATTCATAAATTTTAAATTAGTCTCATTTAATCCTTTATATTTAAATTTTCATCAAACAAATAAAAAAAGACCACGTTATTGCACTTAATACCCTTTTTTTTTTATAACTCTAACCAAAGTTCTAATGAGAGTTTTTTAAATTTTAAATTGTAAAATAAAGAATAATTATGAGGTTTGGGGCACATGTAAGAGAATAGTCCTAAGCATACATTTGGTATTGAGAAAGTTTATGAACTTTATCTTTAAAATGCATAAATTTAAATTTTTATCTCTTAATTTTTTTATTAATGCTCTTTTCATTGATATAAAATTTTAATTAAAAAGTAATGAGCCAATGTTTACGGGTCAAACATTAAAGGGATACTATTTAAAGATATATTTATCTCATTTTCTCTTTTTTTTTTTGAAGTGAAAAACATATTTTTATTCAATAGAAACTAGATCGGCTTGGACAAAATAACAGATAAATCTCGGACTACAATCAAGCCACAACTTATCAGACAAATTAGAAAACACAAAAATGCTAACATAGAACCACAAGAAGTTAATTCTAAATTAAATTTGATATCGCCAATGATGGTAGATTTTGGTGCTCTAAAACGTGGAAGTTGAATTGCCCGAACAACATTGTTTGCGTCTGACTCAAGCACCCAGTTTTGGAAATCTCTTTCCAGAGCAAAGGAGATCCCCTCTCAAATAGCCAAGCACTCTGAAACATATGGAAAAAAACCTTGCTTCAATTCGTTTAGAAGCAGCCATTAACACTGCTCCCTCCTCATTACGAACAACAAGCCCAACACCAATAAATCTCTTACATTTATTTTAAGTTGAGCCGCACTAGGTGGTTTCGAAAGCTGCTTGGGTAATACATTTATTTTCTCTTCCTCTTCGGTATTACATTTGCACGGTCCACCTTGATATCAAATACGAAATAGAAAAGCCAGTGGTACGACGACTATATTGCATATAAGATGTTAAGTTCTCATCGTTTTATAGCGGCCCAAAACGGGCACTTAATGAAGTATGAGGAAACGGATTGTCTTGGGATCTGCTTGTGGATGTGAACATATCGACATTTTGAGAGAAATGACGTTTGGTTATGGATTTAGAATCATAATTTAAAACTTATTCTCGTTTAACGTGTATTTTTATGAAAAAAAAATACTGTAGCGAGTCACGAATTATAATTCGAATCATGACCCGAATTCATCTTCCAAACGTCCCATAAGAAGACATATTGAATTCAGATCTCAATCAAAACCAACAATTAAACATTTTTTCCTTTTATATTTCACGGACTTTTTTTTTACTCAAGATAAAACATTAAGTTTCGTTCATTTTACCGATTTAAGTTTAGAATTCGAGTTTTGTTACAGTAAAAAACTTTTAGAAACAATCACATCTAACTTTTTGGCTACAGTAAAAAGCTCTCACATAAAATCACATCTCAATTCGAATTAAAAACTCGAATTAGCGAACTAAACGGGTCATGTGTCATCAGACGAATATTAATTCCTTTCTCGTTGAGGTTATGGATTTAGTTTGATACGACTTGCTTTTTTCTAGAACTTATGGCTTAGAGAAAGAATAGTTGAAAAGGAAGGAGAAAAGACCGTTCTACTAATAGTGTCAGTTTATGACTGTTAAATTTAGTTAAAATCACATTAGATTGAAAAGTATACAGAATAAAAAAAAAAAATACAAATATGACAGTTGAATGCAAAAAATTACTGCTGATTTATTTTTTCTGATCCTACCAAAAAAGCTCCTGAAAAAGAAAAGTAATTTAGAAATGTCATAAGCCCAACGAATGTTTTTTTTTTTTGCTTAAATACCATAAAAATAGGAGCCAAGCGGCCTAAAAAGTGTTAATGACACTGGTTTAAATTGCTTAGTGCGTTGACAATGAAGTATGAGGTTTGTATTGTTATAAAATAAGACGGCAAATCATGAATTAGCTTCACATTGGTAAATGGCATTATTCGCTATGAGTATATACGTTTGTTTATCGTTGTTTCGAAACAGGGTTTTGTTGTCCAAAAGCCGAACTGTCTGGTTATTAGAACATAAAATTAAAAAATGTGATTGAACTGCTGAAATTGTGTTTAAAAAAAAAAAAAAGAACTACCATTATCATCATATATGAAGGACAATGTACAAAAACACCTGTCTAAAAGTTTTTTATATCATTGTGCTGGCAATTTTCAACTCCAGACCAATCTACTAATCTAGGGATTATATAATCAAAACTGCAACCAATTATTGAGTAAATTCATGTTTAATGGTTTCTAACAAACAACAAGAATGTGTGTTTTCATTTCATTAGAACTCTATACAAAACAAATACCACATGAAGTATATTGCCATGAATAAATTCACGTGCAACATAAGTTACAGCTTAATCTTGGATGAACAAAATTTCTGCTCGAGCCGATGCTCTTCGAAACCTTACCAATTCAATCAGCATATTGAGCCGTCCATCCATAACGTAGACACAGGGAGTGATACTCATCCTCTCCAGCACCGGCGATCTACATAGCAAGAACTTGATGAATTCCATTTCATGTGGCACACCGGACATTTCTGTCATCCTCACATGTTTGAGTTTTTCGAGTGTGCATTTCGAATGCCTTTCTTTCTCCCATAGATCTAAATCGGGTGCTTCCATTGCAACCAGAGCGTTTGAGGATCCCTACTCATCAAACCAAAATTTTAAGCACCAAAATAATCAATGGAAGTTAAAGAATGAAAATTGGGATGTAAACAATAACTTACTGAGATCTGAAGTTCCTCTAGATTAGGAGAGCTTGTAACTAAGCGAAGAACAACATATATCTCTTTCATATCTTCGAAACTCACTTGATATAGTTCAATAACTTTTAAATGGTCATATGTAGTTGCAAGTTTTCCCAAGTCATAACCTATACTCAAATACTACAAGCAGAAAGGTTTATTAAGCATTAATCTTGCTATTGAGTGCCCACAAATAAAGTCGAAATAAAAATTAGCAAAGATTATCAACTTCATATACATGACTATTAAAGAATCTTACCTTCGTAAAGTAGATGTGCCCGGTAAGGGTCTCAAGACGAGGTAACCCGCCAAGGAACTTGTCAAAATTGCAACTTGAACTTTGTTCAAAGTGCTCAAAGTTGTCATCAGTCATATACATAGCAACGGACATTGAACTCAAAAGTGGAGCATTCTCAAGATTTATGTCCCTGAACTCGCCTTCAAGAAACAAGTGCTTGAGATTCGGTGCATTAATGTTTAGTGCTAAGCTGTCAAAGTATGACAAAGATAGATTCTCAAGTAGAGGGCAACTAGATATAAGATTTTCTATCACATCAGGGTAAACTGAAACTTGATGAAGAGTGAGATTCTTCATAAACAAAAACCCCTTAAAACTAGGAGGCGGATCCAATTCGCAACGAAACAGCTCTAAATGGGTCAACTTTTTACAGCAAAAAAGAGACGCTGGTACTCTAAACCAGTCCCCTTCTCCTAGTTCAAGAACCAATTCTTTGATGTCATTCCTCGAAAGGAAAAGTATCCATTGATCTATATCGGGACAGCTTTGCAAATAGGAAGTAGTGAGCTGGAACTTGTGAATCGGTCCTTCGTGAAGAAAAAGAGCTCTTGTTATAAATTCAATGAGGCTTTTCTCATCAAAATCTTGGTCACTACAGAAAGGGACACATTTCTCATCGAACACAAGTTGAGTGATTGAAGCCCATTTGTATCTCCATTTACTAGACAAAATGCTAGTTCTCACAGCATCTCTAATCGGCAAGCGCGTTAGAATGCTCTCTATAATGCTCTGAGGCAAATCACTTATCAAATCTGGTTCCATAAGATCTCCAATTCAAGCACTACGAAAGCAATGAACCCACAATTACAAGCAATAAATTTAATTATCTCGATATTATAATGTCTTTACTAATCATAAAAATCCAATGAACCGAACAAAAAAACCCAGTATATATCTCTTATTAACAGTCAAATAAATGTAAACTCGAATCGGCGAAGTGAACGGGGCCTAAATTTTTTTCCCCTAGTTTCTTTGCAGCTTTCTCCCTTAATTCCATTAATAAACTGTGGATAACTGCAATTCTGTACATTTCAATTTCTAGACATACCCCTCTATAGATCAAAGTTTCTTTCAAGCCCAAAAGAATCCCAGATGAATAATCAAAAGATCAAATCTTCAAGTAAGGAAATAATTAAAAAAAATACAAAAAACGAAAAATGAATTCGGGAGGTAACAAGAGTAAGATAGAAAAATTACCAGTCTTTGTACAATGAAACGAGGGGAAGAGAGGAGGTCTCAACTCTCACGGTGTGAGCTGATTCAATTTTACAAATGTCAATTTTGCATCAAACTCTTCGACAAGACACAACCTAAACTCGATTCCTCGAATACAGATGAAACTTCTTTCGCTGTCTGTCGTCTTGTGGGTAAAGACACTTTTCCTTTTCTTTTTCTTTTTTTTTTTTTTTTTTTTTAGAAAAAGAGAAAAATAAGTTAAAATTTGAGATGAATTAAAATTAATAGATTAATAATTTACATAAATTAATAAATATGCTAAATTATTATTTTTGTCTATAATTTGTTTGGTTATAAACCATAACTTAAAAAGTTATTATCTATAATTCACTATTTTTATTCATAATTTGTCTGACTATGAACTATAACTTAATAAATTTATTAATAATTTATCTGATTATAAACTATAACTTGATAAGTTATGACTTATTAATTTCTATAACTAAAAATTAACCTATATTTTTTCTTAAACTTACATATTTTCTACTATTTCTATTTTTTTTTTTTTTTTTGTATAAAAGCTTCCGTTGTTGTTGTTGTTGTTGAAAAAAAAGCAACCTTTGTTTTGCCTGTTTGTAACATAATTCTCAAGTTGAAGTGCGAATTTCATTTAATCGAGATTTTCATTTTTTTAATCCGATCCGAGGCCGAGTAATTTTGAGCGTATTTGAAACTCATTTTAAAATAATTTTATTTTTTATATGAAAATAAAAATTTTAGATAGAAATTATTTTTAAAAACACGTTTAATAATTTTATTAAGAGATTATTTTTAGTATAAAAAACTCATTAATGTTTCTCTCTCTGTTCGAGAGATGAGAAAACGAAAATAAAAAATAAAAAATGATTAAAAGTCATTTTTCATTTCTCTCTCATTTTATACTAAATCAAAAATCATTTTAATTTCTGTTTTTAATCTTTATTACGTCAAACGTCATTTTAAAAACGTTTTTATTTTTTTTTTGAAAAACATAAAAAATAAAAACAAAATCAATTCCAAACACAGCTCTTATTTTTCTCACGATAAAATCCGAAACATACCTTCTTTGTTTTAGTTAAATTGTACCTTTATAATTAAATTTCTTATAATTAAAAAAATAACCATCATAAGTTTAAACTATCTTAAAATTGTATCATAAGTTTTCTAAAAGAGGTAAAATATAAAAAAATTTTGAAGGGGAATTTTCATTACTAAATTAATAAATTATAGTCGTAAATGATCTCAAACTATAAGGGAATCCAACCACGAATATTAACTGGGCCAAAAATTATATGTGCATTTATATTCATTTAATTTTTTAATTTTTTTAGTTAAAGTGTAATTAAATATAAAGGATTAATTGAATAACAAATGTATAACAGAAAGAATATAACTAAATCAATGACCTTGTTTATTACATCTACATAGCTTATAGAGTTTTTAAAATACATATTCATAAGTTGATGAGGTACGGAGGAGGTTTTCTCATCACGAATTCCAGACGTGTGGTGTCTCATTTACCTAATTAGTAATTTTTATTATAAAATAAATAAATAATTAATTAATTAATTAATCTACAACTATATGAAGTTAAAATTAATAAAAAAAGATTTGAATTTATGTAATATATTACAGTTAAAATTATATATTATAACATATTATATAGTTTAACAATATAATATAAGTAAACAGGACGAGTGAATAAAGAATATGATCAGGGACCTATAGATCTGTCCCTACCATGCGGCCCCCACCACGCGGCTGGTAACGGATTAAAATTTTAACCCGTTTGTAACTTACATCTAATTTAAATTAAGGATATGTTTAAAATTTAAATTTAATTTAAATCCCATTTTTAATTTACGAATTTTTAGTCGAATTAAATCATGATTTAAAATTAAAAAGTTATCAAACGAGGCCTAAATTTTCTGCATCCCATTCAATAAGGGTCGTAACTGATAAAATTGCTATCCCTAAGTTATATACATTGGTCATGCATTGATATGAAGACGCAGCCGCATAAAAAATAAAAAGAGGACAAAAAAAGAAAAAAAAATTAATGTCATTGACAGTTTATATCAAATGTGACTTTATGTGAAAATTTTTTACTGTAATAAAAAAATTAAATGTGATTATTTTTTAGAATTTTTTATTATAATAAAATTTAAATTTTAAATTTAAATCAGTGAAATAAACAGGATGTGAATGAGGGGTAAAAGAGGAATAAAAATTAACTGTCAAAAACAAAAGAGAAAGGGGCAAAAACGGAATGTAATTCCACCATTACCGCCTGCTTCAACACATAGTAATTGACGTATGATTTTCCCTTTTTCCTTCTATTATTTGACCTTACCTTTTTATTTTCTTTTGTGAAAGAGGGCCTCCCTTCTCCTGAGGGCAAAAAAAGGAGAAGTGGTTTGGTTAGGTTTTTTTTTTTTAAAAAAAAAAAAAAAAAAAAAAAAAAAAAAAAAAACAAAAGAAAAACAGAGAGAAATCACTGGTATGCTTAGGAAAAATAAAAAATAAAAATTAAGAGCGTTCAAGTTCAAACCTATATTTCTATTAAACTATTATATTATTTTTAATATATTTAATATTATTATTTATTTAATATATTATTAATTTAAATATTATTACATGTTTTTAAAAATTAAACTATCAAACACAATTTCAGTTTTTTAAATTGAAAATAATCTTAGAATAAAACTATCAAACGCATTTTCAGAAATGATTCAAAAATAAAAATAAAAACGTTTTCGTTTTCATTTTTATACAAAAAATAAAAATATTTTAGAATCAATTTTAAACGCACCCGTTATTTCTCTCCTTATTCTTAACTTTTATTAAATTGTCATTATTTCATCGATCTCTCTCTTGCCTATATTTCTTATTCTTATCATTTCTCTTAAAATTTTGGCTCTTTACATCTCTCCTTCAAACTTTATTTATAAGAGGATTTGACGGTAGACCAAGAATACCCCACTAGTTAAAACTCTATTTTAGACAATCAAATTCAATTCTATCAATATTGTATATTTTAACATTAAACATGATTTTAACCTAAACTAAATTTAGATTCATACCAATTAGGGCCGATAATTTTAAACACGACACGATAAAATAACACGAAATAAATGAGTTTGGACTGTACGATTATTAATTGGATCGTTAACGGGCTGACACGAATAACATGAAAATAAATGGGCTAAATTCATGTCAGTCTGTTTACATGCTTAACCTGTTTAGTTATACGGGCCGATAAGCCCCGTTTATTAAGCCCATTTAAATATATATATATATTTAGACAAAATTCTAATTCTAACTATGAGTCTCTGGAGGCTTCTCTTTCTCTCATTCTCTCACCCGCCACTATCTCTTTTCCAAAGTGTTATCTCTCATCTCACTTAAACCTGCCGTAGTTGAGGCATTGGTTTGTACTAGGGATTAGCTATTTGGAGATAAAAGTATATTTATTATTTTTTTGTTTATTTAATGTCTTAGTTTATGTTATCTTAAGTCTTAACCATATAAATTATTTATTATATGTAAAAAAACAACAAAATAATTCGTGAAGCTATGGATGAAATTACTGAAGATGTTTTTACTTTGGATATCAATGGGCCCACTTCTGGTTTATCTCAAAATTCTCACAACCTTAACACCTCAAATGCAATGGAAAGTAACATTTTTCTATATTTATTTTATGTTTTATGCACTTAAACATTCAAATGTTTAGTTGTGTTTTCAAACTTCTTTGGATGTTTGGCAATTAGTATGTTTTGAAACATATATATTTGATAATTTAATAGTATCATATATATATATATGTGTGTGTGTGTGTGTGTGTGTGTGTGTGTGTGTGTGTGTGTGTGAAACATATATATTTGATAATTTAATAGTATCATATGTTTGATATTTGAATATTTTAATGTGTTGACTATTATGTATGATTTTAACTATAAGTGATATTAAGTAGTCAATTAATATAATTTTTAATACAATATAAAATTTCACTATTTTTGCTAGTTGGGTCATAAACATGTTTTTTTTTTTGGAAAATAGTAGAAAATATACCAATATGAAAAGTTTAAGAAAGTATATAGACTAATTTTTAGTTATAAGAAATTAATAGGCCATAACTTGTCAAGTTATGGTTTATAACCAGATAAGTTATGGACAAACTTATCAAGTTATAGTTCATAACCGGACAAGTTATAGACAATTATGAATAATAACTTGTCAAGTTATGATTCATAACCAAACAAGTTATAGACAAAAATAATAATTTAGTCTATTTATTAACTTATGTAAACTATTGGTCTATTAAATTTAATTCATCTTAAATTTTAGTCTATTTTCCTCTTTCTTCCTTTTTTTCGTGTCGGCCCGAATAGCATGTTTAGTAATCGTGTTCATGTGTTGTCTCGTTAACCGTGTTATTAGCGTTTTGTGTTCGTGTTTAAATTTCTAACACGTTTATTAATCGTGTCGTGTTCGTGTTCACTATAATTGTGTCTTGCCGTAATCATGTCGGCCCGAACACAATATGCAAACACGAATTGTCAACCCTAATACCAATAGGGACTGTACCAACGTGATAGACCTATAACTCCTGCAATTCTATTTTGTGATTTCTCTTTTCCTATTTCTCTAAAACTTTCTTTCCTCTTCTCTATTGACTCTCCTTTCTCCCTTCTCACTCTCTGTTGACTTTTTCTCTTCTATCTGGATCCTCTCTAGAAGAATTATTGTCAATTATCCAACACAGTCCCCAATTTCTCAGCTATTAAAGCTCCAGTTTCTCAACGGTCTTCAAAGTTTGGAGAAGAAAAAAATGGGCAGAATAAAGCATTGTTCATAAAAGCTAATAGAAAATAAACAAAATATCAAAATAACAAATTAATTAGTCCCACAAAAGTTTCAAAATTTGCTAAGAAACCCTTCTTTCCACAAACCCTCAAAGAGACACTTCGAAACTTGAAAGCTAGTACACAAGTATGTATCATTTCAGCATCTCTCAAAAAATGTCTTGTTCTTTTTTTTTCCCCCCCGAGAAGAAGGATTGGCACCTGCAAGATCTTAGTGGGACACAAGAAGGAAAATATCCTAAAAACGAATATTTTTGTAGTAAAAAAAAAATTAGTTTCGGTATAAGAACCCTTTGACTAAGAAGAGTCCTACACCCCCAACTGCAAGTGTTAAAACGAGAGGAACTGTGATGGGATCGTAATCAGATGTTATGTTTCTCCTTCTAGTCCTCACTTGGTGAGACTTTTTCTCTCCCAAGTTGTCGCGAAGAAGATTGTTGATACTGTCTAACTGATGCATGATTTGCCTCTGTCCCCGAGCGATGCTCGATATCTGAAGCGTTTTTCAGATCACATTTCAGAAAGACACCAACAAGTAATGTACTTAACAATGAGGATTGCGTTTTGGCAATCACACACCAATGAACGAAATATTTGAAATGTCAACCCACTAATCAGAAACGTGTGCAAGTATGATGCAAAAAATTAGACCATATAAATACCTCATCCAGAACGGGAGACTCCTTAGCCAGCTGCGAAGAAGATGAAGAATTCGGCATTACTAAGCCATTGCCTACTCTAGACATGAAGTACGAGGTTGGATCGGAGCCATTGCACAATTCAGCTTGAAGAGCTATGTTTTGTTGGCTAGCAGAACTCTTCTTTTGACTCAACTTGGAATTCAGCTCTTCAATGTGATTTGTGAACTCGTCCATTCTATCATTCAGCGAGGAAATTTGTTCCGACAGCTAACACACAGGAAAGTGGAAAAATGAATAAATAAATTGACAGGAGAGAAGAGGGGGAAAAAAGATTATTCAGCCTACCTGGTTTGCTAGTATTGCATTTGCTTCTGAATTTCTCTCCTCAAACCTTTGACCGTTAGCAGCATATCCAGCAAGCTTGGAAATATTCTTGTCCCTTTGTGTGGTATATGACTGGGACATGCCACTATTCGTGATAAACAAAAGTCCACCAATTACTTTAAGGAAGCATAAGAGAGGAAAAATATATATCAAAAGCTAAGCTTCACAAACTGTTAACTTCTTTTCAGGACCAAAATAAGGCAGTTATAGGCGAAAAAATAGATCTCCTACTGCAAAATGTAGGGCAGTAGTTAAGAGAAATAAAAAGGCCTTCTATAAGGCACCTTTGAAACCTATACTTAACAAAATTATAGGTTCTAACACGCTTAAAGTGTTTGCACAAATGTGGCAAATTTTTTATTACATATATTGCGTCCTTGATGGCACTTCTGAAACCTGTTTTCAACAAAGTGGCGTATCCTAACATTCAACTTGTTCTCCATTTCCCTTCTTAAAAAAATAAAAATAATAATAAAAATAAAAATAAACCAGACATGTTCTCCATTGAATAAACAAGAAAGCATTTAGAATTTCCGACAGTTACTTGCTCACCCAAGTAATCTACAAGCACAAATAACGCCATAATCATAATTCATAATGAATTAAGCATATCCAAATCTCGAATTGTACACCCAAACAAAATAAACCTAGCCAGAGTTTGGCTTTTTTGCCTTTGATATAATGTATTCAAAAGATCTAATTCGAACAGAGGAAAAAAACAAAAGAAAGAAAAAAAAAAATGAATAAATAAGAAGCCCAAACCTCTTCAGATGCTTATGTCTCATGGCAATTCTATCTGCAGAGGCCCTCGAAAGTGCTTCTTTGGGGCTAGAAACCAGATCTTCGTCTAGGCTGAGCTTTGTCTTCAAATCCTCTGGCAAGGCCTGAAAACACACAAACAAACAAAAGAGAAGACATCAAAAGATCTGGAACCATGGGCTAAGACCATCTGGTCTAGCGGCACGAGGGGGTCTGTGTGGGGTGGGATTTTGATCCAGCCTCGTATAAAATAATAAAATAAATAAATTGAATTTTTGGAACCACGATTCTTTATCATAACGAGAGTGAGAGAACAAAAGGAATGAGTGGTCGGTCATACCATGACTTCATTGACAAGCTTTTCCAATTGAATTTGCTCAATGTAGGTCCGAGGAGTGTATGAACCTTCCAAACCAAGCTTCTCAGCAACGCATCGTACGGCTAATCTATCTCTTCCTTGCACCTTTTAGTTAATATGCAAGAAAGCAAGTTTAAAATGACATTATATATCCCGATCAAACATCAAGTATTCTATCATAAGGTTTATGGGAATCTCAACTGTGCAATGATTGGGAAAATGTCAAGCAATACCTGAACATACTGTCGATTAAGTTGTTCCAGCCAATCAATTTTTACGCATACTCTATCAGTGGAAAATACATGGCTGCTTCTTTTGAGGATAGTTGCAATTGTGTAACCCAACGCCATTAGCCCACCGAGAAGCCGAACACTGACCTCAAAAGTTATTCTTGGCGATATGACAAAAGGAGTGTCCGTCACCCATTCCTGAAAAGGAAATCAGATCGCAGAATGTTGAATATGAAAACCATTACAGAAGAAGATTGAACACTAAATGCTGGGGGGAGAAAAGATTAATCATGCAACAATTCCAGCCTCCCCAATAAACTCCTAAAGTTTAAACACAGTATTCAGCAGATCATACAAACCCGTCATCAAATTACTTGAATTTGTCTGAGGGAAAATCTGGATATGTTTTGTCACCTAACCCACAGAAAATCACAGACTAATTTCCATTTTACTAACAGCAGTCCTTATACCTCCAACTTTCTATTTCTGAATGAAGTGAAATCTCTCCTCAGGAGAGCAAATCTATGTAAGAAAACACATTTGATTATTGTAGTCAAACTGCTAGTCATAGTCTAGTCTCAAAAAGGCAACGGTTTTACACACGCACACGCACACATGTGTCGGTAAACCTATCCCACATTTTCCTATCAAGAAATTCACCAAATAATTTTTGGAACTTTGAGATTTTGCACTCAAACGACCACATCCATTACTGAGTTCTTTACAGGACTTACTAAAAAATTATCCTTCAAAAAAGATGTTTCTGTATGAACTTTAGCGTCCTTACCATTACCACTATTTCAAAATTTTCCTTTAGAAGAAGTGTTGTTCTAAACTTCAGCATCCTCATATGCCCTCAAGCATAAGATAGCATTATGTGCACGTCTCTAAACTGCCAAACGGCCTCAACTGAACTACTCAGGGTTGGCTATATAAAACCATCCAGCATCCCACCAAAAAATATTTCAACTTCAAATGCTTTCCAACAGAAATACATAGTAAGTTAGAATTTTGAGGCAAACCTCAAACATGAGACTATATTTTCCATCTTTATTCCGCATCCTCAAATACGATTGACAAGATTCGGGGTCTTCCCCAGGTGGTAAAAGGTATATATCATAAGTCTCTTCCATTGATTCAACGTAATCTTCAGAAAGGAAAACAGTCTTGATTTGATCTACTGTCACCTTCCTTGCTGACTACAATGAGGGCACAATTCAGTTGTTAATAAGACATTCTAAAAACAAAATGTACAGTTTGGAGATTAACAAAGGGTGAAAATGGGAAATTCACCTTTAATATATAAGTCGGACTCTGAAATCCAGTAAACGGATTGAACTTATTGGTAATTTTTATATGTGCTGTTTTAAGATCTGGTTCAATAAAGGCCTTGTACATTGGATATACCTGCAGAGGGTAGACAAGTTGACAACTCAGAATTAATGAATTTGTGACACAATTAAGAATAATTCTCTAAAAGGGACAGATTTGCACCGTCTCAGATATTTGGTGAATTATTTCTTGTGGTTCTTGGCCAGCTCGTTGTATATCCCTTATTACCCTTTTGACAAGGTCAAAGTGAACCCCTCCTGTGACTGACACTCGAAGGTCCAGCAGAGGCCGCAACTTTTCGCTCAAAGCGTAAATGCCCTCAATGATCACAATTCGGGAGCTAGGGACTTCAACTGTCCTGTCACCAGTATATGCTTTAAATTAAGATTTCAACTAGACAAATTGAATACGAAGGAAAAAAGACCAGCACTTGAAAATAAACAAAAGAGTATCAAGCAGCTACAGGCAGTTAACTTCTGAATATAGACAAAAATGCATCATGCAACTACTGACAATTCAGAAAAAATATAGCTTTAAGTCGATCAATATGAAACGGATATAATATCTTCAAAATAACATATTTTCTATGACAGGATGGTCCTGCAATTAGATGAACTAAGTAATCGTGATTTCCAATATGATATAGTCACATGGAGTTTGGAAGCATCTATCATTCATTTCCATTTCATGTTCGCTCGGAAGTATTGTTATAGTAACACCCAAGACCACAGAATTTCCATTTCTTTTAACCGTCACATCAGACAAAAGCCCTGTATTTAGTTATCCTGTTCTTCATCTACCCTAAAATACCACTCCAAAAAGTATTTCTGCAAAAAAGAAGTGAAAACATTAAACATGCTAACCTATGCTTATTGATAGTAAGAAGCACTGAACCTGTATCCTATGCGGGAGCTAGTCTTGAAATCATATATCGGGACCTCGACCGGTTTTCCCGCCTTCAGATCATGGACATTCTGAAGCAATGTGTCATAGTCTGTCAAACGTGGATCTGTTTGACAGAAAAAGAACGAAAGATATCAAACTAAAAGCATTATGCTTTGTATTGGGCCTATTAGCCTAACTTCAATTTACCTGCGCACAGAGATAAGAAGAAGAGTTTTGTAACCATCAATCAGATGAATACGGGTGCACCATAAATCTCAGTAGAAAACTTGTTCAAGAGCACATTTAACAATTCCACTTCACTTGATTCTTGTGTAGAATATTTGATACACGAAAGCACCCTAGGAGAAGTAAATCTAGTAAAAGGTTACTTACCATCAAAGTTTCCATCAACGATCCGACTAGCGTCGTTGTAGTTGTCCATTGAAATGACAGCAATGCTGGGCATAAAGTTGAGTATCTTTTCTGTAAATACAGTTTTCCCAGCTCCAGAAGGACCTGCCAACCCTACCAGGATTATCCCATCGTTGTTTTGAGCCAATAATTGGCATGCTCGGATAACTATAAAGAAACCCTTCTCAAATGATAGAGGATCTTGAATGGGGATAATCTCATAACGACTTGAATCTTTTCGCTTGACCAATCGGACTTGATCTTTTAACAGGCCCGTCCTTCTCTCAAGCGATTCAGCAGATATATCTTTAGCCATTAGAGCTATGTTATAACACCTCTGAGAAAAAGAAACAGATAGGCACCAAAATGAGTAGCTAAGAAAACTATGAAAAACCAGAAGTTGCTCACAATTGAAATCTTACGAACTTATTATGCTATATTCAAAAGCAGCAAAAGAAATGTAATACTTTGTAAGCATATGAAAAGAAAACACAATTTACCTCACAAACCAGTATATGGATTTAACTGGAAAAAATATATATAACATAATCACATCCTTTTTATCTTGCATAACAGAGTTCAAGCACAGATAATATTGAAAGCTTATATTAGACTTTGACCACACATTTATAACAAAAAGAAATCATAAGTCATTCCGTGTGGTCCCAGTGCCAAGAAAACATGATGACCCATCTCATACGATATGCTTTCTGCAAAAGAACATTGGAATAATTCAAAGTTTTCACAGATGAAAATTGAAAAGAAGTTCCCCTAAATTATTGAACAATTTAACAATTTCATGGGACCTTATTATGCTAATAAAAACAAGCAAAGTTACTGTTCTATTATCTCTTACATCCAAAACAAACGTCTCCAGTGCGTTTTCATAAAAGGAATTATAGCCATGAGAAGGGAAAACGAAAAGAAAACAAATATAATTTGTGAGATTGTTAAACCATTCTACACAAATTTACTTTTCTCATCTGAAAGATCATCACTGCCCTCCACATTGCTAACAGTAAACATATTTACAGCAAATTAATAATATGGAACACAAAATAGAGTCATCTCAGATTATTTCCAATGCATAACACACGCTATAACACACACATATTCTAACTTTGTCAGCACATGTTTTGCCATAACCATGTTTCAAATCTCAATCAACAATGACTCAAGTACGAGTTAAAGATCAAGACAAACACACGAAGCACAATCACCTCAACAAAACAACAAAAACGATCAATACAAACTATATTCACCTTAGTTTTTTTTTTTTTTTTTGACAAAATTATTGAAATTAAAGGATTGCCCACATAGCAAAACCGCAAAAACACCAATACCCAGAAAAGAATATCCACAAAAACACATATTTACACTCCATTTTAAGGTCTTGTTCGCATCCAACACACAGAAACCGCCTTAACGAAACATATCACGAATCAGTGAAGAGAGAAATAATCACTCAGGAGTAGTAATAAAAGAAAACGACGAGAACTGAACCCGGAAGGAGAAAATCGATGAAAAACGAAGCCAATGTGCGTGTATGTGGTGATCAGAGCACAAACCCGGTGAAATTGTTTCTCTCGCAATTACACACACTCGAGACTTCAGCAACAATAACCCGGTAGACTGCCCATTCTTTTCAAGGTCGGTTTTTCTATATATATAATATATAAATATATATTTTTTTCTTCTTGACCTTTCGTAATAGAAATGAAAGGAATGCGATTTTTTTTTTCTTGGATGCTCTTTACGGGATATATATATATTTTATGGGAAGTGGGAATTCTGGAGAATCTGCAAAACTCTCTAGAGGGAAAGAGAGAAAGAGGGAGAAAAGGACTCCTTAAGGAGAGAGGGAGAGAGACGGGGTTTAAGAAGAGCTATTTAATAGTTTAATTTTGTAACCTATTTTCCATTTTCTTCTTTTTTTTTTTTTTAGATCTTTTTATCTACAAAAAAAAAAAAAAAAAAATATCAATTTTATCTCTCTCCCTTTCTTTTTTTTTTTTTTTTTTTATGTAGAGGTGTTATATTTTGGTTTTCCTTAATAGTCACGACTCAAAAGTTCAAGTCCAGTTCATGTATTATCAGCTGTATATGTACTGTAGATGTACCAAACTAGAGGGGCGTCCGAATCAAAATCATAAGGAATAATAATTTATTTCATAAACTTGAACAATATTTTTCATTTTTTTATTATAATATTTTTTATAAAAATTTAAATTTATAAACTAAACGAACCGTGTTATATACATAAATAAGTATGCGAATAAAAAATTATTATTGAACTGATCGGGTCCTCTAAATGCTCGATTTAAGATAATTTTTATACATATAACATGAAATGTATTAATGAATGGTAATATATTATAAAATATTGAAGAAGTGGAAGCAATAAATATGAAAATTGAAATTAAAATGAATGAAAAATACATGTATTTATTATCAAATTTTCATAATAATTAAATATCAAATTTTTCATATATTATATTTAGTGAGAAATTTATCACATAGTAATATATGAGAAATTTAGTACAATAAATAATATTACATTAGAGAATATTTTTTACTTAAATACTAAATTTAAAATTAGCATATTAATTATAACATTATAGATGCCCTTAGATACAAGATTTTTTTGCCAAATGTCAATAATGATTAATGCCTAATGTTCCTTGAATTAGCTTCTTCTTTTTAATTAAGAATTGAATTAGTATGATTGATTAAAACGATTCAAAATTAAACAAAATAGATATGGAGAGACAGAGCCTCTTTTATTATTAATAATTGATTATTGATCAAACCATTTAAATCGAACAAAAGAGATATGGAGAGAGAGAGAGAGAGCCCAACTGATTTGTACTTCAAAAATAGCATACAGGTTGGATTTATTTATTTTTTTTTTCAAATAAATATATGGATTGCTTCTATTATTGCCTGGGATTCATATGGTTTAACTTTCAAATAGCATATTCCTTACATATGCATATATTTTTTTAAAATAGTGAATATTAGTGCATATGTCTATTTCTAGTATATATATGAACATGCACATAAGCTTCATTTGAGGAATTGTAGTCTAGTCCTAGTTTATTGGAGCATATTACCTATATTTAACATGTTCCCCACATTATACCTAAAAAAAAAAACCCCACAAATATAAACTCAACTTTTCACAAATATATAACGTGCTGGACTTCCAAAGGCCAAAAATGGGCAAATGATCGCATCAAAAAAAAAAAAAAAAAATGCAAAGGATCAATATTGTATGAGAATTAACGCAATTAAGGGATTATGGCATAAGCCTCTATTGATATGATATAGAATATGTACACATTAGTATGTTCAAATACAATTAACATGTCTAGATACAACGAATGCATAATGTGTCCAAATACAATGAATGTGTCTATATACTATTAAATGTGTTGGTTTTCTAAGGCCCCATTTATTTGAGTTTAGAATTCGAGTTTTGTTATAGTAAAAAACTCTCAGAAGCAGTCACAATTAACTTTTTGGCTATCGTAAAAAACTCTTACATAAAGTCACATCTCAACTCGAATTAAAAATTCGAATCAGAGAACTAAACGAGCCCTAATTAACCGTGTTACCTTAGTATGTTCTTGCTAGATGATGGATCTATTGAAGACACCAATTTTAGATCACAAAGTAATAAAGGGAGATCATAAAAGTGGTTTGGTGAGTGCATCTGCAAGTTGACCATACGAGAGAGACTCGTAATTCTCTACTTTGAACCTTGTCTCTCACAAAGTGAAAAATCAACATACTTCAATCGAGAATGGAAGCTAGGTTTGAGCACAAAGAGTTGGGGCCAATATTGTCACAATAAATATAGGCATGCATGAAGATTGGAATGCTAAGTTTAAATAGTAAGGAGCAAAACCATGATGCCCCCGTCGTTGTAGCTACAATACATGATAACTTGAAGAGCGAGTAACAATGTTATTTTTTTGAACTCCATAAGATTGAATTTCAACCAATATAAATAACATATGCACTAGTGGATGTGGATTCATCTTTATTACCCGCCTAATCAGCATTGTAGAATGCATAAGGTGATGTTATTTTTTTGAACTCCATAAGATTGAATTTCAACCAATATAAATAACATATGCACTAGTGGATGTGGATTCATCTTTATTACCCGCCTAATCAGCATTGTAGAATGCATAAGGTGAATGGCTAGTCCTAGTAGAGCATAAAACCTTGACTTATATGTTGGAAAATTTGAGAGTAGATGATGAAAAGAATGCAAAAACAAGAGAGGGTTTAAGGCGTATAGGAATACTTTCCTTTAAGGTTTTATTTGCTAATGAGTTTTACTGACAAATTACTCTCAAGATACAACAAACCCTTGAACATAATATCTAGAAATAATATTGTGTTTCAGAATATGAATTAAGTTTGTCAATTTTCTAGAGAATTAATAAAGACAGATGTGTCTTTTCATTGAATGAATGCATCATCTTTAAACATTACAACCGTTCACATAAAAATGCATTTTCAATATAAATGTATATTTTCATGGATTAATACACTTA
Source organism: Morus alba (assembly GCA_012066045.3). Taxonomy (NCBI): domain Eukaryota; kingdom Viridiplantae; phylum Streptophyta; class Magnoliopsida; order Rosales; family Moraceae; genus Morus; species Morus alba. Next base: position 6,403,439 of record CP050237.2, on the reverse strand, counting down.
TTACAATAGTTATATCTATTACTAATAAGTGTTCAGATATGTGTGAAAACATATCACCAATAGATACAATAATTCAAGACCTTTCAGATCATATAAACAAATTAAAACATAGTTTTCTACAGTAATATCCGCTGCAGTGGATGTTTTTCACGTTGCAGCGCTCAGATAGCACAAAATGACCCGAGAGGTTCTGCTGACAATGGCATGAAGTTTTTCACTGCAATGAGTTTTGGATAGAGAACGACCTTTTCGGGGTGCAATGCAAAAGCAATTAGTGACTAAAACAAGCATTGCAAAACACTGTTCTTCAAAGTAAAACTAGCACTCCAAAGACCTATAGTGTGCTTTGACAACTCCAAATGGTGTTGTCAAACTCGCTGCAGCGCATTAAACATGCGATGCATCACTTCCTTCCATTTTTCCTTGTGTTTTAGGCCAAGTTTATGTGATCTTGTAATTGAGAGACATATTACAATCTCTCTAACAATCTCCCACTAGATTGTAATATTTCTTTAGAATTAACAATGATAACCACATACATACATGAAGGTATCTTTCGATTTTAACCTCCAATTAGTGACTATACTTCAAAGTATTCACAAGACAATAGTGTGCTTTGCATTAAACTTTATCTCTTAAGCAAATACCGGAAATATATCGCATATGTGTAATCCCATTCTTAAAAATCTGTCCAATTGTTTAATACTATTCCGGCCTTGTGCTCTATCTTGGATTCATGAACATTTACAAGACTAAACCATGGTCTTGTTAGGAACGGCATCATTCCTTATGTTCACTTAGGTGAAGTTTCAAATTATATCTCTAGCTACTATGAGACTCGAACTCTATTAAGAGTATAAACTCAACCTTAACTACATAGCTATTTTGCACCGATATCTTGGAAGGGACTAATTAATTTTGGTGCTAACCCGGTCACATAACAATGACTTGTTCTTACCCATTTAATTGTGGAATAGTGGTACAACTACTATATAGTTGGGTTACCATCATTGGTGACTCTTTCAAAGAAAGGTTTCAGTCCCATTCCACTAGATGTTTCTTTAACTAAGTCTCTTGAAAGACCTTTCGTCAAAGGATCCGCTATATTCTTGTTTGTCCTAACATAAACAATATTGATAACACCATCGCTTATCAATTGTTTTATATAGTCTCAAGCTAATATGTCTAGATTTCCTAGTATAAACCTTGTTATAGGCTCTAGACAAAGTAGCTTCACTATCGCAGTACGAAGAAAGAGATGGCATTGGTTGTGGCCACAACTCAATATCAAACAATAGATTCCTCTCCATTGTAGAATGAGTTATGCACATTTGTTTCTTAGAAGCCCAAGAGACGGCTCCTCCGGCAACTGTGAAAATCCAACATGCGGATTTGTTATCACTTGCACTTGTTATCCAACTTGCATCCGAGTACCCTTTAAGTACCGCTAGATAGTCATCATATAACAAACCCAAATTAATAGTTTTTTTTAAAGATAACCAAGTACTCTACCAATTGCATTCCAATGTTCAATACCCGGGTTACTTGTGAACCTAGACATTTTGCAAATTGCAAATGCTATGTCGGGTCTTGTACAATGCATGACATACATCAAGCTACCAATCACACTAGCATATTCAAGTTGTGCTACCGCTTGACTTGCATTCTCTAGTAATTTAATACTAGAATCACATGGGGTATTCGCTTCTTTAAACTTCAAATGATGGAATTTAAGAAGCACCTTCTCATATGATAATCATTGTGAAGGCCATAAGGTCTGGGGTCACTAAGTCTCTAGGAGACACATGATGCTATTAATAATGGCCACAAGGTCTAAAAAAAAAAAAAGAGAAAATGATATATCCACGACAATTGTGCATACAAGTGATGAAATAAAAGGTAACAAAGTGAATAATTAATGTTATACTAAATAGAAATGGAACAATAGGAAAGGATGAAGTTAAGATGTGATGTTATATGTTCAAATTACTTATTCATGCATTTATTCTACTTACTAGGCTTTAGCTCACTTATTTATGGTGATTCAGATGAAGACACATCCCAACATTAGATGTACATTGTTTTGGTGGTTGGCTGGTGTCATCCTTAGTACCAAGACTTTTGTATATGGACAATGCTGACATGTTTAAGGCCCTGGGTTACTAACTATTTACTATGCTCTTGTTTTTGTTTGTAAGAACTGTCAAATCTATTTTTGAGATATGTATTATACAGTATATATGGGACATCGGTCAAAAGAAATACTAAAATCATGTTTTTGTACTATTTCGCAAAGAAAGTCTTAAAAAGTTCAAATTTATCCCACATTTTAATGTTACCAATCTAAAGAAAGCTCAAGATAAGTTAAAAATAAGTCTTAAAAGAATAATGACACCTAACATAACTTGGTAATTTTAAGATTAGACTAGGTGGGTGTTACAAATTTAGAGCCAACAAGGAAGCTCTTCAGTTCATGGTACCATGCTCTTATGGTGCTTGTCTAAAACCATGAATGATTTTTTTAGAAACACGCACATAAGTTAGACAGGTAGAGTCAACAAAGCTAGGTGATAGTGAGACATTGTTGACGCCTAGTTGGAGGAGAGACCATCCGTGACAGACGAAAAGTTTAAGAATGAGACGCACCATGGTGGATTTGAAAATTGGACGCCTAGTTGGAGGAGAGACCATCCGTGACAGACGAAAAGTTTAAGAATGAGACGCACCATGATGGATTTGAAAATTGGACTAAAGGGATGTTGATAGTCAATACTTGCATGTTGATGAAAGCCTTTGGCAATTATTCTTGCTTCGTATATGTCAATAGAACCATCAAATAGTTATTTAGTGCGGAAAATCCATTTGCAATTTGCATCCAACAATATTTTGATTGGAATGCAATGGAACTAAATCCCACATGTCATTAGTCAATGAGAGCATCAAATTCCTCCGACATAGCACAATGCCATTTAGAATCGTTGATGGCTTGGGTAAGGCAGTAGGTTCACTTTCATTTGTGAGGGGTAGGCTGACGACAAGATTAAGCTTTTGTGTAGATTTGGATATATTATTTTTGACTCTTGTTGACATTTTTAAGGGAAGTTTTATGGTGGTAACGGATTGCTTTGATAAGAATTGCAAAAAAGGTATGGCATGCTAGAAGAAGAAATAGAAAAGTGTTTTTTGGTAACACTATGTTTGGTTAGAGGTGAAAAGTGAGAGGAAAGAAAAGAGTGGAGGGATTTTTGACAAAAAAAAAAAAAAAAGGATTGTAGGTTGTTGGATAGGAGGGAAAAGTGAATAGAAGATAAATTTAGAGGGGAAAAAAGGACCTATGGCCTCACCATTTTTTATCTCTCCAAAAGGGGAGAGAGTTTTGGATGGAAAACTTTCTATTGCATGCACCAGTAGTTAAATTACTATTTTATCCTCATTTTTAAATTAAAATATTTAAAAAAAAAATTTGACAAAATACTAATTTAGTCGAGCATTTATGTTTTTTCCCTCCTATTATACCAAACAAGATAAAAGGAAAACAAACTTCCTTTTTATCATTTACATTTTCTCCCATTTATTATATGTTTTCTTTCCCTCCCTCTTTTCTTCTTTCTTACCAAACAAAGCATAAAAGGAAAAAATAGAAAGATTGCTTTGGGAGATAATATTGTTTAGAAATTCTAAGAAATGGATGTCCTTATCTAAAATGCTAATCAAAAGAAGAATTCTTGACAAACAAAACGTAATAAGATAAGGGATAGATGTACTATCGGTCCGCAATTCGTACAACTCATCCTTAATTAATTCTAATTATTTGAAAACATTATTTTGTCCACAAAAATGGATATATGTATATACATATATTGTGCATAAATAATATATACATAGATCAAATTTTTTAGTCATTAATGGAGTACAAAACACTTAATTTGTTTAAGATAAAAGAATGGGAATAATGGATAAACCCATGCCATAATTGAGTGTCCAAACACAATAAACATGTCTATCTAAATGTCAATATACAATCATATTTCCTTAATATAAGGTGTCTTCATGCTATCATTGAGCGTCAAAGGTAGGGACCGAAATTTATGCTTCCCGTCAACAATTTTCAAAAATCAATACGCGCCGAACAAAAAAATCTCATTATTTGGCATCAAGAATCATATCTTTATCATATGGGAAAGGAGTAAATAATAAAGTGATCCTTCCTTGGCGCTATGCTACTGCCACTAGTTTTCGTTATTTTCAGGGGCTCAAATCTGATGTTTAATTTTAGTGTATTAATTAGTATCTAATTAATTAAATTATATATTTTCATATGAAAAAAATTTAACTTACTCTTTTGTGTTTATTAGGATATAATGTGGTGTGATTTAATTAGTTAGACACTAATTAAGAAAAAGAAAATTAAAACAAGAGATTTAGGGCATGTTCTTTTGTCTATAAAACTAAAAAAAAAAAAATTCAAATTTCAATTTTATTTAAGTTCACATTTTTTTAAGTTTTAACTTTATTTAATTTTACTCAACTTTATTTAAATTTTAATTTCAATTCAAATTATAATTTAAATTTAATTTAAAAATTATATTTAAATTACACACTAAAAAGAATAACCTGTTTAAAATTTTATTTTCAAAGGTGTTATATATTCCGCTTAGAAGTTTAACGTTAACTTTACATCATAGATATGGAAAAGGACGTATATGGCTGACCCATGGCCTATGGTGCGCATTAAAAGGGCGAAAAGGCGTCAGGCTTTACACTGTTACCACAGATTTGCATGGTTAGGCTGTTTACAAGATAAGAGAGTACAGATTCGATTCTTCGCGGAGATTCACTGTATCAATTTGGAGCATTTATATATTTGTACCTTTCATTACTTCCATGGTAATTTCAAAAAAAAAAAAAAAAAAAATCAATTCATATATATAATAAGAAAACACTCAAGATATCGGAAATTACAAAAAACAAAAAAATCACTAGTTCTATATGCTATACGTTATTTATTTATTGCTGAGAAAATACTATACATTATTATATGTCCAGCGGAATGGGAGAAATAAGGACAAAAAGGTGGAATTAAGATCAAATACAGAGAGGAAACTGGTCCGGATGAAGTTCTACGAAAGGTATAGAAACTAATGGTCCGTTTAGTTCGTTAATTCGAGTTGAGATGTGACTTTAAATGAAAATTTTTTACTGTAATAAAAAAATTAAATGTGATTATTTTTGATAATTTTTTACTATAACAAAACTCAAATTTTAAACTCGAATCAGTAAAATTAACGTGACTTAAGAAGGACAATAAAAAATAATTGTATGTATATCGAGTTGTCAATAAATAAAGATGCAACAAAATAAAGGTTATACTTCTAATTTAGTATTGGAATAGGAAAGAGAAAAAAAAAAAAAAAAAAAAAAAAAGGGAGGAATCAATAATCACCGTCATTACCATTATCATCATCTACATCCCGAATTTACTTTAATGATAGACGTGATTTTGGCTCAATGCCATCCATGCAACACTTTTATTAAGAATTTAGAGGTCCTTAATTTTATACCAACAAGATTGATTTTTAAAAAATAAAAACACACGATATCTGCACAAATAGTTCACTCTAAATATGAGTTATAGCCATCGGAAAAATTCGCTATGAGACTATTTATAAAATAAAATCACACACCTCTGAATTTTTATATTTTATTTCAAACATTTCAATAACTCTAAATATGACGCTTTTTTATATAAAGAAAGCTATAATATAACATCCTTAAAGTACTTTTAATAAAATTTTAGTGTGTATATCGTCTCTACATTATTTACAACAATAATTAATCTTCATAATTTTAACAGCTATTATCACAAAAAAAAAATGTTAAAATTATTATTTTTTTTAAAGCGAGCGCATGAAATAAAAATGATTAAAACTCAAGGTCTCGTTCATTTCATCGATTTGAATTTTTAGTTTTAAATTTTTACAGAAAAAATTTTAAAAAATATTAAATCTAACTTTTTTTGTTACAATAAAAATTTTTAAAAAATATTACATTTTAACTCAAATTAAAAATTTAAATTTATAAAGTGAACGAAACTAAAAGTAAAATTCCTTGGATGATCACCTTTTTCTTGTTTTTTTATTCTTTTGAACTTTGAAGGATTCACAAAGCAGCTTTGGTGGGGAGGCGGGCATGGAGTGGTAGATTCTCACCGCTGACCAAAAAGAAAGAAATTCAATTGAGTTGAAAAAAGTGCTGAAAACGACAAAAGAAGCTTCCTACCATATTAATGAATGATTTAATTGATACCTGCTTAGACCTTTTTTTGTTTTTTGCTAGATTTATTTTTTGGCTGGAAACTGTAGCTTTTTTTGCGTTTTAAATGTCCCTTAGTGACTGTCCTAAGTCTCCAACAATGTTTAAATTATATTAAATCACTTCATTTAATAAATTCAATTATTAAAACATATTCAAATTATAAAAATATTTCAATTATTTTAAAGGATAATTGGTTTCATTAGTCCCTCAATTTTAGGCAAAATGACATTTTAGTTCCTAATTTTTTAATTTTGACATATTAGTCTCTGACTTTATTTTTTTTGACACTTTTGATTTCTGAATTAAAATTGAGAAACATTTTTGAAATTTAACATATAAAATTAAATAATTATCGGATAATAATTAAAAATTTTACATAAATAATTATAATAATTACAAAATGCATATATTAAACTTTTCAACAGGTGCTAATAGTAATGAAGAGAAAATTTTACGTCTAATGTAACTATTTCTGTAAAATTTTAAGTTATCACTTGATGGACACATGATCATTTTTAAAAAAAAATTTAGAAATTATTCATCAATTTTGATGTTAGGGACCAAAACTGCCAAAAAAAAATAAATGTTAAAGACTAAATTATCACTATGTCTAAGGGTTACGGACTAAAAGTACCAATCACTTTATTTTAAATGAGACATTATTTAGAATTATAACACGTTTTCAATATTAAAATATAATTAGTTAAATACTATATGAAACACTAAATATGGAACGGGTAATCTTACATTTTAGATGCTTTTAATTCAAATATCTAGAGAGAGAAAGCCTTACAGGTAATTTCTCAATTCATAGATCAAGTTTATGGTTACACGGCAAACACAATTCAAATTGCTTGTGGGACTACTAATGAAAAAAGAGGATAAAAATGTTCCATCCAAACTGGAAAATATAAAAATTATATATGATTGGACTTTGAAATTTTAGGAAAGAGACTTTGTCAACCTGGCGTGACCGACTTATAACGTTTCTTATAATTCACTTCCTTGACCAAATATATGCATATCTTATTTATTATCCGTCTTTCACTTTCCTCGTCCTTGACCAACTTTACATGGGACATATATAGATATTGCCAATTTGATTGGATGAGCAAAAACAACTATTTCTGACTTGGAATTGGAAGAACATACCTTAATTTGTATTTGGATTTTTGGTATAATTGTTTTCCAAACTTATCGTAATTAAGTAAATTGTCTCCTAAATTTTTATTTTAACAATTTGTCCTTTGAATTTGTAAATTTGTTATAATGTGCCTAATTTAATTAAATTTACTTAAATATTTTATTAGATTTGAGGCATTAAAAATTGAAACATTAAATGATTTGTATTACATTTAAATTGAAATGTTGACATTTTTTACTAAACGTACTTTTTTGACATTAATTTAACACAATCGTCGTTAAAATAAGACACATTATAATAATTTTACATATTGAGATGATAACTTATCAAAATTAAAAATTTAGAGGACAATTTACTAGATCACAATAAATTTAGAGAGACAAAAGTACTAAAACCCTTATGTATTTAGTAGCATAAATTTTGATAGAAATTATCTCAATCAAGATTAATATAAGCTCATTTATTTGAGGGAACCAGAAAAAGAGGAGTTATCCATTTAGCATGCCAATATGATTATTCAGTATGACGATCTTTAAAGTAGATCCAAAAATCTTTTGAAAGATTATTTTTTATTTTCTTGTTGTTTCACTTATACTTGCTTTTTCTTGACTTGGCAAACCCTTCATCTCCCCTCAAGCACTTTTTCCCCCCACTATTCAGAGCTATATCAGAAATGACAGGTTCTACGTAATGCTTGACAACAAGCTATGATAAAGAAAATGAAATAGAAGAGTCGCAAGTTATTACTGCGGCCCCTAACGATTGGACCGATTGGCATACAAGTTGGCCCACTTGCAAGAAAGTACTGCTAACGAGAACCATTGAACCGAGTCTATAACGTTAACGACAAGGTAGTAAATAAATAGCGTGTTGAATGGAAAAAGTCGGTTGTCTTTTTTTTTTTTTTTTTTTTTTGGGAACTTTTATAGTAAAAATTGCTATTTTTGCTTAGAGGATTATTTTGACCATCAGATTAGCAGGAGCAGTTATATTCCGCGTACCATAAATTATTAAGATGAACACTTACACGACGATATTTAGTAGAAAATTTCATTCTTTAATTTAAATTATAATTCGTAATTTATTATAATATTTTTTTTATAAAAAATATATATAAATTGAAATGATTCGAATCATATAATTTAAATTCTCTAACTAAACGTCCTTACAGATTTAATAGTTAAAAAATTAATCATTTAATTAAAATTAACAGTTTTTACCAGTAGACTAGAGTAACAGTTTATCTAGTAAGAGTTTTTTTTTTTTTTTTTTTTTTTTTTTTTTTTTGGTATTGAAATATTATTTTTGACACTTATGCCATACTGTCTATTGAATTAAATATAAGGTTGATATGCATATGTTTTACTTTTATACTTTTGCCTGCTCTTCATCTAATCTCCGTTCCTTATCATGCGTTGAAATTACCAACTAGAAGGAAAAATAGCATATGCCATGAAACTCACTTCCTCTGAAGACTTTTTTACGCTATAAAATTCTTAAGAAGTGAAAAAAAAAAAAAAAAAGATGAAATGAAGTTCATTTATATTCATGCTTCATATTTAGTTTTCTTTTCCCTCTTTCTAAACTCGGGCTTTCTTAGTTTGAATTTTTAGTTCTCAGTAGTGTTGAGTTTGAGGCACCTGTTTTTATATATACATATGTCATTATTTGTGGATACGTTTAGTTCATAAATTCATAATTATGATTCAAAATTATTCTCAATTTACGTGTGTTTTTTATGAGAGAAAATACTATAACGAGTCACGAACCATGATCCGAATCATGACACGGATTCTTACTCTAAACGCACCCTGAATATGCATTTTCCTTCTAGCTTAAAATGATAATAATTTGCTTTATGTAAAATGATCATAATTTGCCATGTTCCCTTTCTTCCTCGTTTGTATGAAACTTAGCGCAAATATGAAATATCATTTACAAAACGTAATTATATATTTAACTATACTATTTTTATCTGTAAATTAACTCAAATCTTTTTATAGCAATGATCTATTTGGTAGATAGAAGATCTCAAATTGGAGTCTTATAAAAAGCGTTTGAGACTATTTTCAAGTTACTGATTTAATATTCATTAGTTTGTTATATTAAAAAAAAAAAATCAATATTCATTACTTCTTAATAAAATTAGTACGACGCATTTCGTCTCTCAAATTATTGTATCTACGACTTAATGTGAACATAGGAGGTACCCAGGGGTGACCATCCCTTCACATTTTTGCTCACCGAAAAAACTCTTTTAAAAGTGATGGTCTTCTGATTCGCCATTTCTGTTGGTTCTAGAGGGGTCTAAACAAATGTGAGTCACCCTCCTCCTTTAGGAAAAAATGAATAAAGAAAGAAACTTGTCATCCTAAAATTAAAATTAAAAAAATTAAAAATTGAAAAGAAAAAATAGAAAATTTATTTTGAGTCTGAATTTTTATCTTTTACTCTTGATAAATACTCTTTTATTAATATAATTATTTAACTAAAAAAAATTATAAATTAAGAATAAAAGAGTAAAAATCTTGTTCCAAATGCTTTTTAAAGATAAGGAAAATAGTAGAAAATATGCCAATATGAAAAGTTTAAGAAAGTATATAGGTTAATTTTTAGTTATAAAAATTAAGAAGTCATAACTTGTCAAGTTATGGTTCATAACTAGATAAGTTATGGATAAACTTATCAAGTTATAGTTTATAGACAGACAAATTATAGATAATTATAAATAATAACTTGTTAAGTTATGATTCATAATCAGACAAATTATAAATGAAAACAATAATTTTATCTATTTATTAATTTATATAAACTATTAATTTATTAATTTTAATTCATCTCAAATTTTAATTTATTTTTCTCTTTCTCCTTAGAGATATTTGTGAAGATTAGCCAATTGAAAAAGAGTAGCCATTACCCATTTAAATATGGCCCATGACTCTCGGCCCATATCAGGCCCATAGAAAATAGGCCAATATGAAAAGTTTAAGAAAGTAAATAGGCCAATTTTAGTTATAGAAATTAATAGGCCATAATTTGTCAAGTTATGGTTCATAAACCGGCAAACTTGTCACCATAACCGTTATGAATAACTTGTCAGCCTAACCATAACAGGGAAAAAAATTGATTTGCATTTATTAACTTATGTAAAAGTTCCCCATCAACTTAAGACCATCAATTAATTTTTATTTTTTTATTTATCATCTCTTTGATGCTTATTTCACATTAAAAACTTTAAGAGAAGGCCTAAACAGATCAAATTTTGCAAAACTGATAACAATAAGGAATACTCGGAAATTGGAACAATAATAGTCTAATTTTTAAGCATTTTGTAAAAAGGCTTCTTTTAAAATTGTTGCCTGAGGCTCCAAAAATTGTTTGGGCCGACCCAGTATATATGTTTACATTTTCTTCAAAAATAATAGAAGCTTAAGAAAATATATAAGTTAATTTTTAATTATAAAAATTAATAGGTCATAATTTATCAAGTTATATTTTATAATTAGATGAGTTATGGACAAAAATAGTAATTTGACCTATTTATTAACTAATGTAAACTATTAACCTATTAATTTTAATTCATCTCAAATCTTGACCTATTTCTCTCTTTTTCTCCATTTTCTTTTGGTAACATTGCCAATGCAACCTTCTGAACTCTCAAACGGGAATCAAATTTAGATACAATGTATAAAAGAGTGTGTGTGTGTGTGTGTGTGTGTGTGTGTGTGTGTATAAAGTTCTGAAATTAATTAGAAGGTATCAAATTAGTCATTATTTTCATCAGTAAAATTCTCATCTTCTTCAGTGTTTTTTTCGAGTTGTTAAATACATAACTATATTTACCAGCAAAAAAAATTGACTATATATATATATATATATATGTATATTCATGTTTTTATATTCTTCATTGGATTGTGTTTTAAATATTATAAATAATTTAACTATAAGAGAAGGAAATTAATGGCAAGTAGAAAGACATTTGCATTTCATTTCAGTAATGTTCAAAACACAGACAAGAAGCACATATTTTGGTGGAGTCTATAAATGAATATGTAGAAACAATTAATTCCCAGCAGTGATTGTTTTAGGAAAGAACATAACATATTTCTCATTACAACAAACATGTATAAATTCATATTGAAATATCTGTGTGACTTATGAGGGACTAAAAATTAACTTCAGCTCATCACGTGTTAACAAATCTGCAATTTTTTCTAACTTCCCCAGTGACAAAGCTATCTGGATTCAGAATATTTCCCATTTTCACCATCGAATCGGCGAACTGTTGGAAGAAAGCGATCGGATCGGCTGCATACTTCTTGACAAGCTCCTTAGTTTGTACACCAAAAACACTTGAATACAATTCCTGGTCTGAGTTAAGAAGTCCTTCTCCTTTTAATAGTATGTGATAGTATGAATTGTCAAAAAGGTTTGGTGTGACATGGTCCAATGTTGTTATGTTGTTGTCACCTCCATTATTAGGGCAACTAGATTTCAATTTCGTGAGGTATGGTTCAGAGAGCGGATTCAGCCCAGTTGTTGCTCGGAAATCGCCATAAATCCTGTCTCGGTAGTTTGTGCACCGTGCCACGCCAATCCTGTCTCCTGGTAATTTGTGCAAAGAATGAGGGCCACGCCAATCGTGTGGGATCCTGAAAATTTTATGTGAGAGCTTTTACCGTAGTAAAAAAAGTTAGAATTATTTGGACTTTTTAAGTAGGAAAACGGACCAAAAACTTGAAACCAAAAACTTGAAATTTGAGTTTTATTATTCTTGCAAGATATTGCTATATAAATAGCACGTGTTATAGCATAATTAAAAGACAATTTCTAACAAGGATATATAACTTTCTTTATTCTAGCACTTACTTCTATAATAATACCAACAATAAGACCATTCTGCTCATACCAACCTAACTTCTGGTGTCCTCATTATAGTTAACTTATAAGACCATTCTCCTATATATATATATATGACCATTAATTGCAACCATACATTTAAAACAAATAGGGTCAGTTTAGTTAGTTAATTTAAATTTTTAATTTGAATTGAGATGTGATTTTATGTTAAAGCTTCTTATTGTAACAAAAAAATTAAATGTGACTGTTTTTCAGAATTTTTTACCATAACAAAACTCAAATTGATAAAATAAATGGGCTTATAATGTATACGGTGATAGAGCCACACTTTATTGAATAGGGATATCTACCCCTACTTAAATTTTAAAAGTTTGAATTTTTTCAGATTTTTTTTTTTTTTTTATAAGTTGTAATTGTACCCCCGTTTTACAAGAAAAATTATAACTACACCTCACTTTAAAAATTGATATGTAAAACCATCCCCCATCCAATGATATACATATTCTCATAGTACTTTATTGAAAAAAAAAAAAAAAAAAATAGATCCGCAATTAGAAGTATATAATATGGGCCTATATACCGTCAAAAGATTTCTTAGGTAGGACTATTAAATAGATCTCCTTGAGAGAAGCATGCTTACCTGAAAGGGCTACCATATCAGTGACAGAGAGACCTTGATAAAGAAACTTGGAAATGAGTTGAAGAAGGGACTGGTTTGGTGTGGGAATATTTGATTCTGCAAGATCATGCCCTGCAGTCACTGAATCCTTTCTTCCCACAGGAACATCCCAGTATGGTCCACCAACCTACAAAATTACAAAACAATTATCCTACAAAGTGAAAAAAAAAAAAAAAATGTCACTCTCATGCTCCGTTTGGTTAGAGAGATGGAGAATAAAAAGGACGTAGCTAGTTGAAAAGATAGAGAGTAAGAAAGCTGAAGATAATTATAATAATCTTTTATGTTGTTTGGTTGAATGGAAGGAGAATTAAAAAATAGATGATAATTATTTATTTAATTATTAAATTGTCAAATTTATTATTTTTTAATAATTTATTTTGAAAGGTGGAAAAAATTTTTTATTTAAATTTTAGTAGATTGATTGAATCATTGATGAAATGATTCAAAATGGTGGGCCTGAGAAAGTCTCTCTCTCCTATCTCCTCTCCCTCCTTTTCTCCTTCCTACCGACCGAACAAGAATTTCACCCTTCCCTCCACCAATCTCCCTCCCTCTTACTAAACATACCCTAAAAGAATAAACTTTAAACACACATTAAAAAAACAGAAAAGAAAAACTACCAAAATCACAGCATCTCTGGCTGCAATAGTGAGAATATCAGCACATGAGACAATCCCAGGGCACTCTGATTCAACCGTGTTTTTGATCTTATCAATGATATCATAACCTTTCAAAGAGTGTCTGTTGGGAGCAGCTTTCTTCTCTCCTTTCAGGCTTATTGTGTCATCTAGCAAAACTGAGGCATCGCATCCCTGCATAGCCCTCCAAACAAAAAAAAATAATAATAAAAAAATAATAGCAATAATAAATAAATAAATAAATTAAACTTTTCTAAACATTTAATCTTCAAAAGCTTGAATTTTTTTGCATCACTTTGGCACGTCATAGTAGAATATATTGTATCATGTCGACGAAATTAGTGTCGACGTAATACTATACAACACAGTTTACCGGGACATATCAAACAAAGATTAGGAAGTATGATATGGAGTGGAACAGATTTCAGTCTCAAGAAATGTGAGAAAAGGAACATAAGTATGGACCTGAACAAAACAGTCATGGAAATGTAGGCGAATTATCAACGCCGCGTTGCGAGGATTGGAGACCACGGCGCATTCTGTTTCTTTCCTCACCATGTCAAACACAGTGGGACACGTTTTAGCATAGTAATCAAGTTTTAAAGGAAAATCACTTGCATGAACACTAATGTTCAAAACACAGAGGACCAAAATCATAAATTGTAGAGCAAAGGGTCTAAAACAAAGGGAATGCTCCATTTTTTTTTTTTTTCCTTCTGTTTTAGCTTCTCTATAGTTTTGCTTGGACAAGTGAAAATTTCTTGGGACTGTGAGATATATATATATGTGTGTGTGTGTGTGTGTATATATAAGTGAAGAGAATAAACAATTGTGCACATTTTGATTTTGCCAGTGCGTTTGAGTGAATTGCATGAAGAAGATTTCTGGAGTCAATGGGAGATGCAACTAATTTTTGGCCTGGTTGGTGGGTACTCCAAAACCAAAAGTTTGTGTGTGAGAGAGATCATAAAATAGAAGTTAGTGTTTCGCTTAACACCCTACTATTAAGAATCATCTCTAGTCACCAAATTGGAAACTTAAGTCGTGCAATTTTTTCCCAGTCTAGTTTATGTATAAATTTGTCTTAAATTACAGTAAATCAGCCCAAGTTGGAGGAGCAGTGGAGACTAACTTGTTCAAGACACTAGTATTACAATAGGGGAAAAAATGGCATTTACTTATTTACTTTTATTCGTTTTGGACTGTTATTTCGTGTGAATTTCATTGGATGAGTTGTAGATTACTTTGAGCAAATTAGGTAAAACCAAAATACTTTACACAAACTAATTTTAATTCATGTTGTTTGTCAAAGAAGACTTGCAAGAAGTGAATTGAAAATCTAACAATCTTTACAAACACGATTTCTTGCTTTTCCATGGGGCAGATGCAAACCAGAGAATTTAGAGTAGATGAGAATATGTCAAATTCGTGATCATTAAGTGCAAGAAGAGCATATACGTTTTCATGTGTTAGAAGAAATTAACTTAAGACTACTAATAACTAAATATGGATTATTCATTCGAACATTGAGCTACTATTGGCTGTTTACTTCTCCATGTCACCTTTATTGGTAGACTTATGTAAAGTATCTTTTATGCTCTTTATTGCTGCCATGGAGAGCGACCCAAATACATCATGAAAACCACTGGTGCTAGTGGCATAGCGGTAAGGGACGAACGCTCTCCATCTCTTTCTCCCACCATTTAAAATTTAAAGGTTAAATTATATATGGCCAACACTTTCTACATCGTAATATGAGGTTTGTACTTGACAACACATGAATGGATCTGGAAAGATTGTTGACAAAGGTATGGACTGTGAATGGATCTATAGAGATTGTTGACAAAAGTGTGAACTAGTCTCCTTTTCTTTTCTCATGCGGTTCTAGTGAATTCCGAAAGCGGCGTTGGGTAAAGACGTACACACCACTGATTTTTTTTTTTTTTTTTAATTAGCAAAAAGAAATACAATCATGGGAATCAGATTTCAAAAGGTTTTAACTTCCCTCTTTATTCCGCCAAAAATAAAAATTTTAAAAGATATATATATATATATATATTTATATTTATGGAGTCCTTCATTCTTCAATCCCTTTGCAACAGCTCGGGATAACTTTTTTAACATCCTCAAAATCAGTAATCTGGGCAAGTACATCTAGATGGTTTTCCAATTGGAATGTTTCTCATAAGCTAAATCAATTGTATTTAAAGATCATATTCATATATGCTGAATTTTAACTTTTACTGGGGTTCTGTTATGCACAAATGAAACTAGGAATCAACATTTCCACATAACACAGCGAAGAAGCAATTTCTTTCTTTATTGTCACATCGAAGATAAACTTCAAAGAACCAGAAAAGAGTGGACTGGCCATACTCGCTACCTTGAATGGATCATAGAAAGTAAACTCCATTTTATTGGTTTGAAAGACACAAGGAAAATTCTTGGTCACCCTTGTGAATTTATAATCTTATAGCTGCACATGATTGGACCCATTATTGTGACAACATTTTCAAATTACCAATTCTCTATGGTCCTCCAAGTGCTTTTAAAAACCAACTTGGCTGAAGACGAGAAAGACATCAAAACTTCTCACAGTAAAACAGCATAACATTCTATTACTTGATTCTTCATTTTTCTTCCGAAAACAAAATTGAGGAACATCAAAACGACAAAATATATATGTTAGCAAGATCTAAAATGGGAGACAAAAACAAACATCTTTGGGTACATAGAACCAGCAACTCAAAATCTAGTTGTTCAGGTATACAATTCAGAATCAAACAGATTATCCTTGATATGGCTGGACCTAAAATATTCATCCTCAGCACCAGCACATATGCTTAAATCCAAGCTAGGCAAAACCTTCTTCAGTAGAGACTTAACCAGGGACACTGCAGAACTACCCACTTCAGGCCATGTAACACACAGAGTTCCCTTGATCTTCCTCATCTCACATCTACTCAACAGAGCTGCAGCCAGCCCCTCCACCACACTTCCTGATGGAAAATAGTCTACCCCTTTGAGCGCAATGCTGTCACCAAGCCCTTTCCTTTCCGATGACGTCTCCAGCTTGAAAGCAAATATGTCATCCGGCGAGAGCCTACCTCGAAAGTTCTGGCGCTGAACAGAGTCCAAAACCAGTACCCTTTCAGGAACGATCTGCTCCCCTATCAGCAACTTAGCAACAATGTGAGACCTCTCCGCAGCAACAGGGCACTGGACGGAGACAAGGAGAATCGAGTTGTTTCCATCGCCAATGGAGTAGATATTGCAGGACTTGTCTCGGAGAGAGGGCTCGGTGGAATTTCCAGAAAAGGGTAACTCAGGAAGGACGAGGCTTCCAACTAGTGCCTGGGAGGGCAAGTGGTGGAAGATGTAGAGGGAAGACGAAGATATGGCAATGATGAGGAGAGACGGTCGGAGAGGCTCTTTAGGTTTTGGATTGGAAAACAAGAGGAATGGCGATGGAATAGGCGGTGAGGGAGGTGTGAAGGTGTTTAGATCTTCTTGGTAGAACCTTGATGGTGGGGGAATCTCAGTTATAACGTCTTCCATATTTCACTTAAACTCCACAATCACTTTGCAAACTTGATTCACAAAAGATTTACATTAAATCAGTCTATCACAATTCATTATTCACCAATAATTCATAGATACAGAAACTCCCTCAAAACAAAGAAATCAACGTTTGAACTTCAACAATTAAGTACATATAAACTAGCAGTGACCTCTTATAAACAGAGCCAAAACATATAGACCAAATTCATTTCATAATCTGAACTAATCATTATTTGATAGGCATGTTCAACAGACCAAGACTTCAATGTAAGAACCCCAAGAAGATCCAAACAAAAATCTGGAGAAAATCAGAAAGAAAAAAAAAAAAAAAAAAAAAAAACCCCGTTAGGGTATCCATTTTCATTTATTGCGGAGCAAATCACCAGGGAAACCACATACATTAAAGACAGGCACAAATCATTTTGCTTCCGAAAAATATTTAGCTTTATTTCAGCTACTATCTAGTATCTACTATTCTCACCAGATCTCAATCACTGTTCAAGTATGTGTTTGGTTTCCAAGAAAATCACAAGAATGATCATAAAAACAGGGCGAAGAAAAGCAGGAAAGCTAATGAGGGGGTGGCAAAAGAACTCACCTCCGAAAGTATTGAACGGAATTGATTGGAGTAAAAGCCCCAGCAAAGACAAAGTCTCTAGTTTTCTTTTTCTTTTTCTAATTTTCCTGGAATCCAAACAACCTAAGGAATAATTGAGTGGGAGTAGATGATGATTAGGTTAGAATTGGTCTGGTCTGCCGACGGTGGAAGCGCGCAGCTTTTGTCTTTGAAAGTCCGGGCTCTTCCTTGTCCAACACGAGAAATGAGAATCCAGAACTCAACTTCGTGGCTGAATATAAAATCTTCAACGATACAGCTGTTTATTTTTATTTTTATTTTTTTGAAGAAAAATCTCCCGTAATAACTTGACATACTAATTTTTAACTATTAAAGAAAATTGAGGGTGAAGAATCAAGATGACATTTAGTTCGTAGAATAAAATTATAAAATTAAAATTATTTTTAATTTATGTATATTTTTTATGAAAAAAATACTGTAATAAATAACTTAAATTTTAAAATCTTACGGTGAGATTTAAAAAAATTCCTCTGGTAAGGTCTTATTTTTTAATTATTTAATTAATTTTTTAATAAAATAGAAACAATTATGTATAACGCGTTGTAAATTTTTAACATAAATTTATATAAAATAACTGATGGAAAATTAATCTAATAATTACAAAGAGGCTCTATAAGGTTTTTTGAGATTCCAAGGTAGAATTTGCCTAAACTTTAAAACCTCCTCTTTTTATTTTTTTTATTATTATTTTTTATGAATGAGGAACCGGTTTTGTACTATATATGCTTGATGATGCAAAAGAAAATAATACGCATGTAAAACAGCTTCTTGACTCAAATTTATGTTCAAACTTTTTTATTCAAACCAACCAATTAAATAGGTTATATAAATTTGTTTAAAGTAAAAAAAAAAAAAAGAAAAAGAGATAAAATTATGAATAATTTCTTAGTAGCAAGAAAATTAGGATAAAATCAAAATTTTAGTTTTATAAATTACGCAAAATTTAACACACATGCGTTCACATTTTCACCCTGTCCGTAATAATTTGTAATTATTTACTTTTATCATACATATCACTGCTCTTTTATCAAATTCTGTTACATACAAAAGTAGAGTTTGCATGTTTACCGGCGGGTAAGGACAACACACCAGCCCGATACACCTTTTTTCTTTTTTTTTTTTTTTTTCAAAAGGAGAAAATTCAAAAATATCCCCTCAATTTTATCTAAATACAACTTTTATACTTGAGTTTTTTAAAATCTAAAAAGTATACCCTTTATTTTTCAACCCATACAAAAAGCATCCCTTCTTTTAACTTAAAATGGCCAAATTGTCTTTTGAATATTTCATATACTGTTTAAATTTGTGTTGAGTTATCCAACTTCTAAATACCTCTCTTAGATTTTTTTTTTCCCTTTTCTGAAGTAAACCTCTTAGGAAATTTACAGCACCAATTTAAACTTTTTTTTTTTTTTTTTTTTTTTTTCATTTTAATAAGAAAGTGAAATTTTTTTTTTAAAAAGATGTAATTATATATATATATATTAAAATAATAACAAAACATGACAAATTTATTTATTAATTTGAGGTGAAATTGTATTTTGCAATGCATAATAAACCAACTTGTTAGAATTGGGCAGCACTATTATGTGACAAAAAGTTTAAATCTTTTTTTTTTTTTTTTAAGATTTCACTTTCTTATTAAAATCGAAAAAAAAAAATTGTTCAAATTGGTGTTTAAAATTTCTTTAAATGAGCCACTTCAAAATAATATAAAAAAGAAAGAAAAAAACTTAGGAGGGGTGTTTGAAAATTTGTATAAACCAGCATAAATTTGAATAGTATTTAAGATATCTAAAGACAATTTGGCCATTTTAAAAAAAAAAAACTAGAGAATTTAAAAGAGGGAATACTTTTTGTCTTTTTTATTAAAATCAAAAAAAAAAAACTTGTTCAAATTGGTGTTGTAAATTTCTTAAGCAAGCCACTTCAAAAAAATATAAAAAAGAAAGAAAAAAAAAACTTAAGAAGGGTGTTTGAAAATTTGTATAAATCAGCATAAATTTGAATAATATATAAGATATCTAAAGACAACAAGAGAGAATACTTTTTTGTCTTTTTTTAAAAACACAGGAAAAACTTTTGAATTTTAAAAAACTCAAAGGTAAAAATTATATTTAGACAAAATTAAGGGATACTTTTTGAATTTTCTCGTTGAAAAGAATAGGATAATTGTGTACCATCCTCACAAAGAATGTTATATTTAATTTGATAAAATTTACTTAAAAGAGTTTTGATTATGTTGCAAGAAATGAATAAATTGGTAGGGTACAGAAAAAAAATCCGATAGGAATTCCAAACCCCAACTCAAGTTAGGCGGTATAGGGGCGGGGATGGGGAAGCATATCTACCCTGATGTCATCCCTACACAAAAGACTCTGAGTTGGGGGGTATGGGGCAAGGGATGGGGAAGCATATCTACCCTGATGTCATCCCTACACATAAGACTCATAAACCTCAGTATTGCTAGCTTGCACTTGTAATGAATCAACAATCAATCCAAAGAAAATCCGTTCAATCATGGATACAAAAGAAAACTATAAAGACAAGAAAAGTTACAACAATGCTATCGGGGAAAAGAATGATTGAATTCATGTGCAAAATTTCGAGGCCTGCCAAATCGACTATTCTAGTCCAAGTAAAACTATTTCAAGCTAATATTAACATCCTTGAAACAAATCAATTGCGCGCCAACAGACTCAAAAAGCCAGGGCAATGGGGTTACAACATCCAAAATCTAAGATCAAGAATCGAACTTCTCAAGCAGTTGAGATCCGTTATCAACCTGCTCCAAAATTCGAAGTTGAGCCAGCAATATAACACTTCAGTTATAAAGGGATTTCTTGACCAATATTATTTTTTTTTTCCTCTTCATAAATCAGAAGTAAGCTGCCCTTTATCTGCAGGAAAAATAAAAAATAAGTTCTCCTTAGTTTGACTAAGCAGGTAACGAAAAGATGAAAGCAAGAAAACGGTAAATACATCCTGCGATATATTACACGCACTCGGGGCTTACAAAAAATTACAGAACATTCTACCCATAGACTTGATTTACCAAGGTTGTATAGTTAATATTTATGCAGCAGCCAAGAAAGAATATGCTACAGAGGCAGATGAATCATTTTAAATCATATAAATAAAAGATAGTAATGAATTTGGCCTTTGACGGGGGATTGCAAAAGCTTCTTGCAAAGTAAAAGCACCTTTTGCAATGTCAAAGTTATAGCGGTGAATTTTGTTTCCTTATTAATCTTCGTGTTCGTCTTCACCTTCGGAATCTGATCAGGAAACATGGAAAAGGACCACAAAAAATTAGATAACAAAGAAGAAGATAACTATAACCGGAGATATTAATAAGAGAATATTACTAATAGAGGACAAAACAAATGTGCCATGCTGCGTTTAGTGATTCCTGGTCACATCGTAAGTAGAACACAAGGGACACATTCTGTTACTATATTCTAACATCCCCTACTCATAAACCAAAATTTAAATTTGGATTTAGGAGAGGAAAAGAAGAGATAAAACGCAGGCAAATCTAAGTTCTTATCATTAAAGACAGTAGTATGTAAATTATCAACTCAATCAAATTATTTGTTACCCCAATTACTAGAATTTGTACAAGTAAAACTAACAAGTGGAATTCCAGCATAGAGAGAAAAACTTAGGCAAATGTTCACATTTCTAATGCACCTTTTCCTATCAGAGTTTCTATTTCAATACTGAAAAGTATGTATGTGGCTCTGACACACGATAAGATGATCTAAAAAATAGATTTTTCTTACCAGATCGAACATCTTCACTAATGCGGCCTCTTGCTTGGATTTGCTTGACAAGCATTCGATACATCAACACCCACCAATAAATGTGAACAACAAGCAAGGAGTAGAGGAGACAATTGAAAACATAATAATAAATTGGTCCCACTACTGGGTGCTTTTCCTTGTCCAAGGTAAGAATAACTTCATAACTGAGAAAAAAAATTTAAAGATTAAAATTAATCATTTCTTATTCCAATGTTCAATTTTAAATTTGCTGAGACGAACGCCAATTAACCAAGATGTTCAAAGAAACAATAGTTTCTAAGGTACTGAAGCGATAAACTAGTATTTTCCAAGAGGAATTCAAAATGGTTTCTTATTCACAATTTAAAATACATTTTCTAGAGCAGACTAATAACTTAGATATAACTCTAGTGATCTAGCAGATGTTTGAAATATGCAAAGAGAAGAAAAGGCGTTAACATCTCTAAAGTTACACGAGGAAATTTTCTGGACTTCATACTTAGAATTAGACTATAGACATCCCTTTTCAGAAATCAGAAACTAGCAACATCGTCTAAGCAGCTCCTTCTTTCTAACATTATCAAAGTTTATAATTCAATAGATTTCAATAAACCATATGTTAATTACTTAGACTAAAACTGAAGTTTTAAACCTTGGCTAAAAGACATATATTACAAGCTAACAGAAATTGAACAGGTTTGATAAAATTAGCATCATCTCGTACAGACCTTGTACTCCAAAGGATCCAAAATGGATAGTAAATGAGACGCAATATGACCCATGATATTACAAAAAGAATAAAAGCAAAGCTAGCCACCCCTTCTGCACCGCTGTATTTAGACATCTTCCCAACCTCAAGAAACACATCACTAGCGTCATGAATAGCTAAAACAACTGAACCAACACGAGCAAACCTGCAAGAAACAGATTCGTACAAGTGAAGAGTTTTCTTTCTTTCTTTTTCCTTCTTCGTTACTAATGTATATATCCCTTTTCTTTACAAATGTATGCATAGTGCTAATATCATATTAGCCAGTATCCATCATACTGTGTCCATCATGGAACGTGGGATAAAATTGTTGTGCCATCAAATAAGCTCTCCCTCATACTTCCTGTAGGAAATTAATCCTAATATATTTCCATGGGTGAGGGGTGTTGTAACTCATCAAAGGTACCTGAAAATGTAAGAAAGCACTAGGAGAATGAATGTTGCAACATGATGACTCATTGACACCCCAAAGTCAGAGCGCCTTGTTTCCCAAAAAATCAAAGCAAAGATGGAATATGCGTAGAATCCAGCAGAATACAAATACAATCCCTTCAATTTCAACCTGATATCCATAAAAATGCAATCCATTGTTTAGTAAAACAAAGGCTTTTATTCTGCTGATGGGGTGGTTAAACACAGGGAACAAACTATAGAAAGTGAATTTCTGACTTGGAAAACCATAAAGATTTGACATTTAAACAAAAGGTCTTACTTTATTTTCTGGTCGGGCCAGACTTGATTTCCTGGACCCACCCAGAAGTTTCTTGTATTAGTAAACCAAGGCTCATAATACGTTACAGAGAGAGCTAGAAGCTCTGCTGAAAGAAAGTAAACCCATTTCCAAGCTGACTCCTTAAATTTTCTAATCTTTTTCCTTTTCTCTTCCGTCTGCAAATCCTGCGCCTGATGCCCCCTTCCAAAAATCAATCGTCTCCCCAATTTCTGCAGTACATATGATCAATTGTAAGTCTTGAGACAGAAGAAAAAACGATTATATTCTTACCAAGACAATAATTATAAAGAATTCAACGGTAGGGGGTCTGAAAAATAAACCCGTTACTAGGAGGATATAATTCTAGACACTCAAATTATATTATTCTTAATCTAATATGATTCTAGTGTGATTTGACAGTTCAAAGCTATATCCAATAATGAGGTATTTTTCAGCCATAGAATTAACATAATTATATTCTAGGGAAACAAATGAAAAAATAAAAATAAAAAAGCAGCCAGTTGTTGATCCGTAGTTTAATCTAGTCAAACTGACTTAAAACAACGAATTACCAAGCTTAATATTAGCTCAGATAAAGATTGGACAGTTTTTTCACAGTAAGACCATCTCTAATGCAAAAGTTAATGCCAATTGTATATTTAGCATTAAAAAGTATAATATGGTATGTTATTTTCTTTTTTGCTCCAATGCATAATGCTATTTGAAATGTTAAATCTACATTTTTCCATAATCATTAAGCTTTGAAAATTGTAAAAGAAAACTTTTATTTTTAAAATAATTAGAAAATGTAAAAGTTCTAATGATTATGTGAACAACTAAACATTTCAACCATTAGCAATTAGATGTTAAATTTTCCATATGCTACACTTGGTGGGAAATTTTTTAGAACAAATAGCATTGCATTGAAGAGTGTTTTTTTACACCAAATGCTGAATTTGCAAGGCACATCAATTATAGTATTGAATATTGGAGATGCTCTAAGAGTAGCTCTCATAACGAACATTTTCTTACCAAGTCTTTTGAGATCGCGTGTGCAATATTCCAATAAAAGTAAAGGTGAAATAGTAAATATCAAATAACCACCTCTGAAGGGAAAAAGAAATTTTAAAATAGACACGTATAATGAAATCCAGCTAAATAGGCGATATATCAATAATGAGCTCTCAAGTTCTGTGTGATCTAAGAGTAGCTTCAGAAACTCAAAATTGCTTATTCCAAAATAAATAAATAAATCAAAACTGCTCCAGAGACATGGAGATGCTTCGGAACAAAGAAAGTTATATGACATGCAAGATCAAGAAAAAGGCATGCAAAAATAAATTTCCAAATAAAAAACCCAAGCAAGCTAAACAATCGAACATCCAAATTCGATTCTTTAAAATGGCTTATCAGCTTAAAGAAGTTTTCTTTCTCAACAAACAGGAACGACAAAATCAAAGCCGAGAAAATTATCAAATGCAATATGAACTCAACTAGAACCACAAAATCATTCTTCTCCCATTAAAATATAACAGAAACAATACAAAAGTTCAAGAATCTAACAAAAGATTAAGAAAACACGAGAACCAACAAACTGAAAAAGAAATAAAGAAAAAAAAAAAAAAAAAAAAAAAAAGGTCAAAGCAACACATTTCTAACGCAAATTTATAAGCTGATATGCAAATTCGATACCTCAAAAACGAATCTGTCGAGAAAGAATCGAACTGTGGGGAAGAACAGAGAAAGGAGAGGGATGATCATGAAATCTTCGTAGGCTGGATCGGATTCGTGTTCCCAGTCGAGGGACTTGACGTTCTTGATCAAATCCATGTTCGGATTTTCCTTGTGCCCAATCGATCACCCAAAAAAAACCGACTCGCCAGCGTATACGCAAGATCATACGACCTGATCCCCCTCTTTCTCTCTCTAGTTTCTCTCTCTAAAAAAATAATATGAGAGTTCTTCCTGTGCTTTGGTCAGACAGTTAGAGAAAGAGAGCGAGAGTTTCGCAGGGTCGCGTTGAGAAAAAGGGGGGGATCAATCAGCTTCCCAAAGTCCAGCTCACCAAAGTTGAATATTTTTATATTTTACCGATTCTGCCCTAGGCTTTCTAGTGATTCTCAGAACTGCCCGTTCAAGAGAATTTTTTGTGGGGGTGGCAATGCCCCATGTGAGCGACGCTGCAACAGACTGGCTTTTTGCAGAATTTGTTCCTTAAAAGAGCATGAATTTATTATCATCAATTTTTTAAAGGTAAATTGCGGTCATACATGCTAAAATTTAGCGTTATTTGCCTGTTGCATTTTAAGCTGTTAATTTTGACATTTAAAATCATATACCTTAGGATTTTTTGGCAATTAGTCTATTCAATAACAATGTTTTTTTTAAAAAAAAAAAAAAGGGAATAAGAAATATTATTAATAACTGTCAAAAATTTTAATATGAAATATTATTAATAACAGTTTCTTTTAGCTGATATAGCTGGTTTGGTTCATTAATCAATAACAGTTTAAAATGTTAAAATTTAAAAAGTTTAAGGTATTACTTGTCAATCAACGAAAAATTCAGGATATATTTGTGTAAAAATTGTAGGTAATATTTGTCTTCTTATTGATGTATGTATGTTAGCCACTAGACTATAATTGCAATGAATTTTTAAATTTATAGTCCTGTTTGTTAAACCCGTTTAGTTCATTGATTCGAGTTTTTAATTCGACTTCAGATGTGATTTTATATAAAAGCTTTTTACTATAGCAAAAAAGTTAGAGGTGATTGTTTGTGAGAGCTTTTTACCGTAACAAAACTCAAATTCTAAACTCGAATCAGCGAAATAAACGGGGTAAGTGCACCAATGCAATTAATTCTTTTTTCAAATAAGAATGGAAGGAAATTGAAAAATGAATTTATTGTCATTTGGGCATAAAGTTGCTTTCATTTGGTACCAAGTCAATTCAAAGCTCATTGCCTCATTCAATTCTTCTTTTTTTTTAAAAAAAAAAAAAAATTATATATCTTTTTAGGTCGGTCGAGCAAGTTCATTCAATTCGAGTATGAGAATAGTTTTACTCTCAGTGTAATAAATGGTAACGTTAAAGACTTGGTACTGATCACCTTGTCATGTAAAAGGTTGTGGAACGGTAGGTATCAAGTTTTTGATGAATAGGTTCATAATGATTATTCAGGAATGAGATTAAGCCTTACATGCACACAAAATTTTTATCTTATAGTAATTTGGAGTTTTCACGTGAGGGGTATTTTAGTGAACAGAATAATAACCTAATTGTTCAAAAATAATACCCTCAAACTCTCATAATAATGTCACATTCATGATCCATCTAAAAGTCAAGGTCTTGCCACTTTGCATTGTGTCCCTTTCAAATTCCAAATAACAACAATAATAGTAATGATAAGGATATAATAATAATAATAATAATAATAATAATAATAATAATAATAATCATAATAATAATAATAATACTAATAATACTAACCTTCCTTTGCGGTTTTATTTATAATAATGCATAATTGGTAGCACTAAATATGAAAAACATAATTAATAATAATAGATACTGACCTTCCTTTTCCGTTTTATTTATAATAATGTATAATTGGTAGCACTAAATATGAAAAAAATAATTAATTATATTTGAGGGACCACCCTAGAGTCACCATGTGAGATTACTACATGCTCATAAGCAAAAATGATGAGTAAGGACATTTTCTTCTCTCTGCAATTAATTTCACTATTTCATTTTCACCTAAGGAATTGTCATTTAATAGGAATAATTGAGGTGTTATAGTTGAATATTACGACACTCCCTAAGTACTTACACACAATAAAACT
Organism: Morus alba; assembly: GCA_012066045.3. Lineage (NCBI taxonomy): Eukaryota > Viridiplantae > Streptophyta > Magnoliopsida > Rosales > Moraceae > Morus > Morus alba. The sequence continues at coordinate 6,376,492 of CP050237.2, read as the reverse complement.
TTCATGCACCACTTTATTTATCAAATTAATAGGCTACATTGAAATCGCTTATGTGGAAGTGTACATTTGTTATGTCACATTAGAATAAAATGAGATATTGCAAATTTGCATGGAATTATTAGCCATACATTTAAAGTCACAATTTACTAATTAGGGAAGTGAAATGAAGTAAATGGCATCGCATTTCTTTTTCTTAATTAGATAGATTAGATGCTGAACTTTGTGGACCTCAGCACCTTACATCATGTATGAAATGAGAGAAGAGGGATACTATATGATTGATTCGTTTCAGGAATTTGATTCTGATTGCTTGGTTTCCTGATAAACTTAGATTAGGAATATAAATAAGTGATGTTGTATTCATATTCCCTGATTTAATTAACTATATAGTATAAATTTGATTTTATTAGCAAACACTTATATCTTAATACTTAATTTTCATTTTAATCCTTTCATGCTTTGAGACATTTTCAATCGGAAGCTCGTCATAGTTCATGTTGTTTGCTTTGGGCGCGTTTACTAAATCATGAAATGGAAAAATAGAATTAGAAAAAAAAAAAAAAGTAATAAGAATAAGAATCATTGATTCTTTCAAGTGTTTACTTAACTTTTAAATGATGTAATGGAAAATAATCTTATTCGCTTTCTGGTGTTTACTAAAATTAGGAATAACAATATTATCAATAGAATCACTAAAGGTCATTTTACACAACTAATTAATCATTGACTATATAATAATTCATAAATAGTAGATAAATAAATTTAGCATTCATTTCCTTCAACAGGGAATCAATACTAGAAGGTTGTAAATATTGACACTGTCTTTTTTCATTGCTTATGTAGTAAGAGTCTACTAAATTTACATTATTGGTTTTAAAAGATAAAAATAAACACATTATTAAATAAGAAATCTTTTATTTTTTTTTTCTTTTTATGCGAAGTAAACACGCTCTTTAAAGTATAGTCTATGTTGTTTGTTTGTTCTAAAAGGTGAGCATTACTATTCAACAAAACAGAGTTAACAAAACTAGAACCCGTCTCAAATGTGTAGTGGGGATTGATTGATGTTCTCTTAACATGAGATAGACTCCAATTTCACCACAAAACCCACCACCATAGGAAATGATGGTGGACGTATTTATTTCGAAACTATCTCTTGAATTTTAACAAAACACTATGCTTGTTCTTACATTTCTATAAAGTCATCTCCAATGTAAATTCTAATGTCAATTTTATATTTAGTATTAAAAAATATTATATGATATGTTATTTTTATTTAAATTTTAATTTATAATGATATTTTAAATGCTAAATATGTTTTTTACTATAATCATTAAGTTCTAAAAATTATGAAAGTGAATTTTTAATTTTAAAATAATATGAAAATGTAAAAGTTATAGTAGTTAAATAAAAAAGTAAACATATCAGTCAATAGCAACCAAATATTAAGTTGACAAGTTTACCTTTTTAATTAATCATTGCAACATTTATCTTTTCAGTTATGTATCGACGATAAGGGTGTAAGATTTGATGTGTAGCTAAACCAATTTGACCTAATAAGTTTTAAAAACTTTTAAAAAATTAAAATTTACTTTATTGAATTTTTTAATTTTGTTGCACTGCGTTTAATCTCTTAGTTTATTGATATTCAAGATCATGTTTTAATTTTAATTATTAAGCGTATTTATGTTATTTTCATCCATTTGGCCAATTAAAGATTTACATTTAACTATTAAAAAAAACTTAGCTGATAATTTTAGGATGATTCAAAAATACGAGAAAATAGTTTTCAAATTATAGAAAATATTGGGACAGAAGTGTTATTCGGCTAAAATTAAAGGGTATCTTTTGAAAATTTTCTGTTAAAAATTATTTTTTTAGCTGTATCAGGTATTATTCTAACGTAAAATCTATTAAAATTGTCACGTGACAACGTAGGACTCAACAAGTGAGTTCTACATTTTCAATAGTAATGCATAACCTACAATGATACATAGCAATGCTCTTCATTTTTTGTTGGTGTCCACTCACGTAATAGTTTTCATAAAATTAAATCATACCAAATAAAATGAAGCAATAATTTTAGTAAAATGTATTAAAAAGATAAAAATGCACCGAATTCCAACCATGAAACACCGACAAGGTGTACTATTTAGCTGCATTATTTGTATTCTTGCGTGACTTGTGTGAGTAATTTTGAATGAAATCGGTGTCTTCCCGTATTTGCATATGACACCAGCGATTGCTCAATGTGTGTTTATTTTCCTTCTTGAGGATCTAGTTTGTACTTATAAAAAGAGAAATAGTAGAAAATAGGTCGTGAAAAGTTTAAGAAAATATATAGGTCAATTTTTAATTATAAAAATTAATAAGTCATAATTTATTAAGTTATAATTCATAATTAGATAAGTTATGAATAAACTTGTCAAGTTATAATTTATAATCATACAAATTATGTATAAAAATTGTGAATTATGAACAATAACTAGTCAAATTATGATTCTAACCAAACAAGTTATAGACACAAATAATAATTTAATATATTTATTAATTTATGTAAACTATTAACCTATTAATTTTAATTTATCTCAAATTTTCACATATTTTCTTCCTTCTCTCTTATATTTTAAAAAAGATGTTCAAGGACACACAAAGAAAAAAAAAAACAAAAAAAGGCCCACGTACACAAACAGGCCAGCCCAAAAAACCTCATGGCCACATCCTTTCTTTTCTTTTGAGTACGTTTTGAGGAACTTTCCTCGTAGTTGAGCCACTTTTTTTCCATCTTTGTCGATTGTCACACATCTAAAGTAGATAAATTTTCCTTCTGTAACCGGGCCATCTTATACAAGGACAATGAGCAACAACTAAAGTGTACACTTCACAACTCATCACATCCCCTTTTAGTAATACTTGAAAATTGAAGAAAAAGAAGGAAAGAAGTTATGGGATTTTGAACATGTACTGTGATATTGTACCCATTCCCCATTCACGGTGTGTTCCTCTCACTTCAATTTTCCTTTTGATTGATTGTGTAGAGAACAAGCAACTACTTCTTAGTGGCATTTTATTGGTGAAATTGCCAGACTGGATACTAATTTTGAAGTTTAGTATTTACTTGTACTGTTTGTTATGTGTAAATTAGGCTTAAATCCTTTTTGCAGAAGTGATATATTAGAATAACAACTTCTTAAAAGGGACATTCTTCTAAGAGTATTGTTATAAGACACCAGTAGTGTTAAACATCATTTATTAATAAAAGTGAGTCCCATAATGTAAAACTTCACATGTGAGACCCACATTTTATTAATAATGATGCTTAACACTGGTAGTGTCTTTAAGCATTTTTCTTCATCTAATTCACACTATTTCATTGTAGGAGAAGGGCTTGGTTATGTTCATGCAGCCTCATTGAGGAAATATCAGAAAGACATTTAGGGGATCAAAGCCTATAAGATAAGTGAGACAAATTTCAAGAGTTCACCTATGTTTTTTATTCCTGCATTGCTAAACTTTCTTACGTGCCTTTTTTTCTTCAAAGTGAATAAAATGCACTTTTATGTATTTGTTTCTTTAAATTGAAAAACAAAGAGTTGGGATTCTCTTGAGACAATGTTGAGAAGATTTGCACTATTGATCAAATTTTTACACACAAAAAACGCAAAAGGAAAAGTCTTACCAAACAAGTAAATCCTTCTAACTTTTTTTCCAGTCAATATAATAAAATTGCTAGTATGTGCTCCGTTGACTAGTTTTTATTAATAATTAAATAGAAGAGGACGAGAAAATAATGACAAAATTTTTTTTCTTCAATTTCATTTTGCATTTAGTTGCTACCTACCCTCATCCTAAGAATTTAATGTAGAAATGAAAGGTATGGTAGTTGAACGTGAATAGTTAAGTACCTAGTTATTTAAAGCCAGTGTAATGAAATTGAGTATTAATGCTAGAAAATCAAGACTTTATTATTACTATTATTACTATTACTATTATTATTATTATTATTATTATTATTATTATTATTATTTTTTTTTTTTTTTTTATTTATTTATTTATTTATTATTATTATTATTATTATTATTATTATTATTATTATTATTGTTGTTGTTGTTGTTGTTGTTGTTGTTGTTGTTGTTGTTGTTGTTATTTTGCGTTAATCTGGGAAGGAAACGCATGCCTAGAATGGGAAGCAAATTTTGGCATCAATTTTTGAGATAGCTACTTTGTGAATAAACTAGCCTTAGGATTTCTTGATTCAGATCAAGTTGAACTACTGGATAAAAAGTGGAATATATAAATATATATATATATATATATATTGAAAACCAAAGGGAATATATATGTATGTATAGACGGATTTTCAATAAAATTGTTGATTTCCGATTAAATTATAAAAATAAGCACATACCTTAATTACATTGAATGATATATGGTGCTACATAAACACAGTAATATTTGTGTACTCTTCACAAAAGAAGAAAAGGAAATAAAAAATTGAAAAGAAATCTGGCTTATTAAAGTAACAAACTACCATAAAGATTAAAAACTTGTTTAATTGGGAAATTCTGCACCAAGCTTTGATTAAAAAAAAAAAAAAAGAGGAACTTTTTAGATATGATCATCGGAAGGTTGATAGAATCAGGAGGTGACTGTTTTCTCAACAGAACTTCCAAGAGTGGAAATTAATGTCAGAGTTCACGGCTACAAAAAAGACCCCACAATATATATAATGATGTTCAATGACTTGTGCAAACATCAATTACACCATGTGAGAAATTTATGACTTCCCAGACATTTTGACAAAGAGAATAATGCTATAACCTCTGCCGAAATGATTTCTAATGACCATTCACTATTTCAGAATGTTGTCACGAAAAGCCACTTTTGTTTGTGCCATCAAACACTATCACAGCTTTGATGTACCAAACAGTAACCTCACCAAGCTAAATAAATGTCCATAGCTTCATCTTAAGGCTAGCAAGAAGTAACATGTTTAGCATTAAAAACTACTATCATTTCTAAGAAACAAGAAACACGCTTTGTGGCATCACCACTAAAAAGATGGTCGTCAGCGGGAAATACTTTCGTGAGTGATTGGAGCTCAGCACCACCGGATTTTCAATGTGACTAGTAAATTAGCCTAATTGCTCATATTCTAACATGATTTTCCTAAGGGTTGAATTGAGTTGAGACATTTTGCAGCAGGCAAACAGGTTGCAAATAGTGAAGTGAGTACCAAATTATGAGCACATTAGTCACATTATTGGATAAAAACATGTAATATGGAGTCTTTGATACAAGAATTCCATAAAGAAGAGGAAGTCAGCAAAGGGAATATTAAAAAGAGAAAAAAAAAAGATGAAAAAGCAAACCAAAAGGCAACAATTATGGAAGGGAGGGGGTCTAACTTGGATACCTTAGTTAGACAATAAGCCCGAAAGTTTATATAGAAAGTGGGAACAATAAGAATGCTCCCCATAATGATGAACAAAGGGCAGACAAGGGGTCTATTCAACACCTTCAAATTCTAACTAACAAACCCCAAGAATCAAGGTGAATTCAATCAACATAATTGTGAAAATGGGAAAGAAGCCCAACAAAAAACAATATTGCCCAAGTTGAGAATTTTACTGTTTCCACTATTGCTGCTATTGCTAATGCTAATGCTTCCAGTTAGTGTAATAAATAATAACTGAGTCTATCTGGTGTCAGCTTCAGAGAAAAAGTCTAAAATACTTAAGACCTGAAAAAGAATTAGAAGAACTTAAGAGAAGCAAAGCAAAGTGGCATTTGTTCAATCAGGTGATGCAAAATGCCAAAACCCAAATGGGGTACTGTGCATTGAATTCTTCCACTGGAAAAGGCTGCTGCTTTTGTTGATGACAAAGCAGCAGAGAGAATTCAAGATGTGTAACAGATAATAACCCAAGCACTGTTGTTCAAAGCCATAACATAAATGTTGGATCTCAAATGTCTCATATTCTCTCTTATTTTTAGTGGGGGCTCATCTGTACTCCCCCAACTCAAAGGCTGTCCCTTTATTTATGAAATAGGCAGAGAAATAAAGGGTGTTATATATTTCCAGGTGAAAAGTCAGACGACCAAGTGAGCTGATCCAGTTATTTCGTATATTGGTCATGAAAACATTTTCATTTTTCATTTTCATTTTTTTAATTTTTTTAATTTTTTGTTTTTTATGTTTCCCCTTATCACCACGGCTTTGTCTGGTAGTCAATGAAGCAGTAGAAAATTATGGTGGTAGGATTGCCAGGTATTGGCATGTACCTAGCACTTGAATAATGAGCACTGTTCATTATTGGTTGGTTTCTTTGTCCTTTTCTGTAGTGAACTTGCTTTCAGTTTTGAAAGGTATGGAAACCAAATCATAAATACATACAACCCCCTCAGGTGTTTGTCGTTCCCCACTGTTAGGTTGTTTAGAAAGCAAAACAAAAAAAAAAAACACAATATCTATCAAGTTTCTTCTAACAAGTATTTTATAATTACTGTTGTTAATGTGCTTTTCCTGTTTAGAGTAATGGAGTCTTCCCAGGCTCTTGGAGATTCAGATCAGAAATGTAGTGACAGTGAGTCTGGTTGGACAATGTACATTGGCTCCCAAATCTGCAAAGAAAACTATGGAGAAGCTGATGATGATGATGATGATGAAGAGGACAATGAGAACAAACCTATTAGCCATGAAGGCGGTAGCTGCGGTGGTGATGAGAGCGATGATTCCATGGCTTCAGATGCCTCTTCTGGTCCAATTCTCCATCAGCTGACACCAGATGGAATTAAGCAAGGAACTGAAATGTTTGGTCATCTTGGAAACACAGTTAGCAAGTGTTTCTCAGGTAACATCAAGCCTTGCAAACAGGAGAAGAAGAGAGATGAAAGAAGGATCAAAAGAGAGAAGAAAGCTCAACAGGAAGTTCCAAAGGCAGACAGTGCTGAGAGCCAAGTCTAAAAGTGGAGCCAAAGGCAAAATATGAAGAACACAGACCAGACTCTCCAAAGGTTTATTTTCGTATTCATATATATTTTTTCTTTTCAAATCTCTAAAAACTTTTGGATATGTCTCTGTCTAGTGGAGTCTCTCTGGTAACCAAAAATTTTGAAACATTACCTACCCTCTTTTCCTATGGTTCAAGACTTCCATAATGTTGATTCATTAAATATATATTGGTTTTTGTATTTTATTAATGTCCTTAAATGTGTTCCATTTCATGAGCACATATTGCACTCTTAATCTTTTATGTGCGATAACTAACAAGACAAACATGTATGCATGCCATGAAATAAGCTGTCTTTATTTCTTATCACTTGTCATTCACTAGTATTGAGAGAGACATGACGTAAAGATTCCTACAACAACAACATTTCAAATATCACCATAAGGACACGTGAAAAGGCATAATATGGTACAAATTTTGTGGGCTAGTTTCACATATAATACCAAAAGAGTAACATCATGGCCACTGTTCATGTGTTGAATTACAAAAAACGTCAGACTAAATGAGTGATGCAAGATTAAGTGACATCACTATTAAACTGCCTTTAATTGCATCGTTAGCTACGATCTTAAGAATTTTTTTATAAGAGACTTCAAGTGCTAGCATTCTGATTGCTCTGAACTTCGTACATGTATGCCTTTTGTCTAGTTGTGAAAAGGTTTGAATTATGTTAAGACTTTTGCTGACCTCTGGCGATGCCTGAAATCTGAATGAATATTTTCAGTGATGGTCAAAGAAGGAGGCTAGATTCCAATGCATATTCTCATTTGTCGTAATATGTAACTTACTCCAAAAAAAACAAAACGACATAAATTAGATTTGGCATCTCATATTTTGTTCTTTGATTAATATGACCTTGTACTAGGAAAACTTTTCAAGCAGAGAAAGAAGTTTTTTATTTGGTGCAACAAGAGTTCCACTTCCAAAACATATGTCAAGTGATTAATTTCACCTACTGATGTCAAAGATTGAAATACCCTGCATCATCTGAACCGGGTAAAAATTATGGCAAAACAGTAAAATTTTAACCCCAACATCAGTTCTCTTTAACTGCACTGCAGTGGACCAAATATTTCCTAAATGCTTCATTCCGTACTTGCAAGTCATGGGGACGTTCACACTTTCAAATAACAAAGATTTTAAAACTGATTTTGGACATGCAATCAAGAATGTTATGCATCAAAGCATTTTGTCATAAAAACTTATGATGACTCAAATACGATCCTAAATCTTACCCCAAACCCCAAGACTTTATATCAACCACCGTTTTTTTAGTAGTCCATAAATCCCCCACTCACAATTGGCGGTTCTCGAGTGCAAAACACTAGATGCTTTTGGAAGCTCCTGGTTAGTCGCAAAGTAGGCAACTCTAAGAAATTGAACAGCAAATCATGTGGTAGCAAACCACAAGCCTGACCACCAAATATGCTCCAAAACAGTTAACAACAACAACCAGTTGGGCAATGGAAGATATGAAAGGAAACATAAAGAGAAAAAAATGTGCACCCAAACAAGTAAAATACTTAAAAAAGTAATGGTTATTAAATAGATGAAGGGCGATGTTCAGCTCTCGTCAAACCAAATGCAACCAAGCATGCCCTTTTTCTCATATGAAGGGGCATAGAAGGATTTAATCCTTCAGTCCACAATATATAAAAGGCTTAGATCTTAGAACAGTAGCAAGAAGCAAAATAACAGTGTTAAGCCAACAATATAGTAAAGTTCAGTAAATATCTCTATGACAAGGAAATCACTAGCATTCTTCGCTTAAGAAACACATTATGATACCAATTTATTCGGTAGGAGGCATCAATTGAGACTCAAATCAGATCTTCGACTGTTTAGCAATCTTGAACCATTCAGTATGGAAGGATCCTGGTACATCAATCCTCTCATATGTATGAGCTCCGAAGTAGTCTCGTTGAGCTTGGACCAGATTAGCAGGCAACCTGTCTCTCCTGTATGTGTCGAAGTAAGCCAGGCTCGAAGACATGCCAGGAACACTAATACCTGATTTGATTGCGAGGCAAACTACTCTTCGCCATGCAGATTGTCGCTCTATAATCTCCTTAGAAAATTCTGGATCCACAAGAAGGTTGGCGAGATCAGGATTCCTGTCATAGGCCTTCTTGATGCGATCCAAAAACACAGCACGGATGATGCAACCCCCCTTCCAAATCCTCGCAAGCTCTCCAAGCTTCAAATTCCAACCTTTTTCGGTGCTCTTTGCACGTATCAAGTTCATTCCCTGAGCATAGCTGCATATTTTGGAGGCATAAAGTGCTTGCCTCACATCATCAATTAACTTCTTCTTGTCCACCTCTTGCTCTGTAAGAGCGTTATCAACACCGCTTGATTTGAAAACTTCAGCTGCTTGAACCCTTTCGTCTTTCAGACCACTGAGAAACCTTGCGTCCAGGGATGACGCTATAGTAGGAGCGGCAACTGACAGTTCAGCAGCTTGTTGAACAGTCCATTTTCCGGTGCCCTTCATTCCGGTTTTATCCAGAACCTTGTCCACCAGATAGCCTTCTCCCTTGTCATCCTTAATCCCGAATATGTCTGCAGTGATTTCAATCAAGAAGCTCAGTAGTTCCCCTTTATTCCATTCCGAGAAAACGTGGTGGAGTTCCTCGTTAGAGAGCTTTCCAACTGACTTGAGAACATCATAGGCTTCAGCAATGAGCTGCATATCACCATATTCAATCCCATTATGAATCATCTTAACGAAATTGCCTGATCCTCCTTTGCCAACATATGTGACACATGGGCCACTGTCTGGCACCTGAGCAGCCACCTTAAGAAGGATATCTTCAATGTACTCGTAGGCCTTAAAGGACCCACCTGGCATCAAAGAAGGTCCGTTCCGTGCACCGTCTTCACCCCCTGAAACTCCCATTCCGAGATAAAGCAGGCCCAGTTCGGCCATAGATTTCTCTCTTCTCTCTGTGTTTTCATACCACTCATTACCACCATCAATAATACAATCTCCTTTCTCCAAGTAAACAGATAGTGTTTTGATGGTCTGATCAACAGGAGGCCCAGCTTTTACAAGCATGATGATCACACGAGGTTTTTGGATTGATTGAACGAAGGATTCGGGATCATGGAAACCATACAATGGAAGGTTTCCTTCTCGCTTAGCTCTTTCAACTGTCTCGTCAACTTTGGAAGTGGTTCGGTTGTAGACAGAAATAGGAAATCCCTTCTCTGCAATGTTGAGGGCAAGATTTTGGCCCATTACAGCAAGGCCTGCGAGGCCAATTCTTGTTGGTCCTACCATCCTTTATACCTGACGAGCAACAACACAAACGTGCGATGATAAAACACAGAGTATGACCAGTCACAGAAAAATAAACATGGAAAAAATTATGTTGAACTTGAAGCTACCAACCAAAAAAAAAAAAAAAAAAAAAGAAGAAGAAAAAAAGAAAAAAAAAGAAAGAGCAACCACAAGATTCTCTGATATAAGTAGCTACCATAGCATGGAGGGAAAAAAAATCAATGAACTTGGAAAGCATTGAGATCATACACCAACATGACATGCATTGAGGTTGAGACAAAAAAGATTAATTTATACCACATACACACACATTTTTAGTATATGTACACATATATTTTAAACTTAGAACCTACTTAAACACCCATAGTCTCTTTCCCACTTCATATGGTAAAAGAAAAGGAATTTAGAACTTCTAATTTCTACACAAAGATGTGCCAGAAATTTCAGAATAAGAGACATACACATTCCAGTTATATTGGCAAGAAAAAAGAAAAAGGAGCCTTGATCGTCCAACTAAATATGAGATATTATGCAGCGTGCCAAAGATCCCACTCAAAAATAACAAAAAATAACATTGGAAATGCCAAGATCATAAGTTTGTTGCAAAACTCTCACAGTTTTCAACGCTCTATCCAAACACAATTCAGATTTATTCCTAAATCAAATTTCAATTTATTTACATATCCAAACACCGATTCAAATTGCAGTTTAAATCACTACAATTCAAATTCTACAGTTCAAACAAAAAAAGTTCGAATCATCACAATTTGAACCTGCGAACCAAACACGGCCCAAGTAATTATGTGTTCAAAAATTCAATTCATATCATTTCCATGCTAAAACAAACAACCACTTAATACAGCTTTAAACAGTAGAAAAACACGCATAAAAGTTTTCTAGTCTAAGCCAGGGAACCTTAATTCTTTTAATATACCTTATCATTTTCATTAAGAAGTGATTGGTTTCAGTGATTAAACTGTCAAGAGTTCTAAATTGGCAACAAATTATTATTAATATTACATTTTTTTCCGATAAATCTTATTTAATTCAGATTTCCCTGATAAAATAATCCTTCAATTCCTATTGAGAAATAAATCCAACAATGTGAGATCTGTCAAAAAGCCTGAATTGGTTATAGCTTAATCTCAAACAAAAATAATAGGGAAATCCCATAACGAAACAGTGCAAAAGATAATAACCACAAGCAGGATTTTCACACAACTAATAAATCATCTCAAATGCTGGGTTACGATGCAATGAACAAGGCAAAATTTTTCTGATCAACCCAAAAATAATAAACAGATTAAAAAATAACACCATGAATTCGACAATGAAATGAGGATCAAATTGAATGAGAACAGATTGTGCATGCAAATTGGTATTCGAGATTCAACAAGAAGGCATACCTCAGAAAGACACGAACTTTGGGAAATTTTTTCTCCAACCCAGAGAATTGAAAAAATCTGGGTCTTGAAGAAAACGAATGAGAGTTCAAAAGACACTTTTTGTTTTCCTAAAGTTTATTAGGAAGTTTGGTGGATTGGAGACTTACCAACCGAGACTATTATATGACAGATAAGCTCACCTACCCCCTACCGGACAATTATGAAAAGAAAATAAATTTTGAAAAAAAAAAGTTTTTTAACTGTTTTACTTCACATTTTGGTCTCAAACTTGTTTTTTCAGTAAATTGCCCCTTGAATTTGGAATAATAATAGTTTTAACACTCTTGATGCTTGACACTAAATAGGTAAACGATTTTTGAAATTTTTAATAACAGTGAAGATAATCTTTTCTTAAATATAACTATTTTATATTTAAAAACCTACTATTATGTGATGGATTATTTTGTTAGATTTTAAAAACCTACTATTATCTTCTTTTTTTTTTTTATGGTCATGAACTAAAATTGCCAAATAATAAAAAATTTAGAGACTCGGAGTATCGCGATACATCGTAATTCACGCTAATAACCCTAATCTCAATTAACAGTGTTCTTTCAGAAAATAAATATTGCAGTGAAGAAGTAAGGGAATAGAGAGAAAATCTTCATAAATAACAAATATGAGGCCATGGTTGCAAATTCATGCAAGTTAGTTGTGTGCAAGGTAAGACAATAATTATTTTCTTAGTGATAATTGGTTCTTTGGTGTTGAAGAAACCTTATATTTATTATTTTAAAAAAATGCATGAGATATGACCGATATTATTTAATTTTGCTCTCATTAACGGATTCAAGTTGTGAAATCTATTATTGTGTAGTGTTTAGGACCATTAGTGTCTAGTGTAGAGTTGAAAGTTTGAACTACTCGAAACGGGCCGATGGGTTGAATGAGATTTTTAGGCCGGCCCTAAAGGAAGGAAGGTTGGCCTAGTACGATCCTAAAGCCTGACGAGCTATGATCAGGCCCAGACCAGCCCGAATTTTTAAAAGGTAAATTTCATAAAATAAAGGGAGAAAGAGGAAAATGGGCCAAAATTTGAGATGAATTAAAATTAATAGGCCAATAGTTTATATAAGTTAATAAATAGGCCAAATTATTATTTTCGTCCATAACTTGTCTGGTTATGAACCATAACTTGACAAGTTATTATTCATAATTGTCCATAACTTGTCCGGTTATGAACCATAACTTGACAAGTTTGTCTATAACTTATCTGGTTATGAACAATAACTTGACAAGTTATGGCCTATTAATTTCTATAACTAAAAATTGGCCTATTTCCTTTCTTAAGCTTTTCATATTGGCCTATTTTCTACTATTTCCCTAAAATAAATTAAAAAAGCACACTTCAGGCTGTCATGCCTCGCCCGTCTCGCCTCTAAATACTTTGGGGCTTAAACTATCAGCCCAGTCCAGCTCAAGAATAAGGCAGGACTGAGATCGTGTCAACGGTGACGAGTTTCGGGCTGGCCCATTTAGCGCGTCCCAAACTTAATGTTCTATTAGTGCTCAAATAGTAAGAAACACCACGGCTAGAAATTCTCCCAACCAGAGTCCAAAAAATTTATGGAAGCTGACGGTAGCTCACATTGGGAGACCAAAGATCAGGTGTTGATGACAAAATCAGTCTCTCTAACTGTGAAATCGGTGATGCCGCAAAGATGATGGAGAATGGTGAGCTCGCAATGGCGACGGTGAGAGAGGCAGCAAGGTCGAGCGAATGACGGCGATGACGGTGAGGTAGCACGGAGGGTGGCGAGAGACGCGGTGAGAAAGTTAGGGAACTTTGAAGGTAGATTAAAGAGGAAAACCCTAAGAGAAATATATATATATATATATATATATAAATGAGGGTATAATGGTCTTTTAACATGTGGTATTGTCGCAAAAATTGTGAGTTTTACCTCTACTGGCGGAACTCAATCCAAAGTCCAAATCCGTGGCAAGAAGCCTAATTATCTCCTTTTCGAGGGAAACCATTGCGAGCCTGTGTGTTCTCAAAATCCCCATGGGAATGCCAGGCAGTGCCCTCCTATGAAGAGGTGACGACATCTACTTCTCCGCCCCAACGAGCCCACAACATAATAAATAAGGGTTTTGTTCGTTTGTTTGTTTGTTTGTTTTTTTTTTTTTTTTGAAATTAATATTTCACAGAATTAATAATGAAATGTTTCTTTAATAGCAAAATGGTTAAATTAATAGTTTAAATTTGTTAAAAATTATTAATAAAAAAAAAAAAACTAGACTTTGAGTTTTGGAAAATTTTAATTTTCGTAAATTAGAGAATTATATTTTTCAATTAACTGGATATTTATTTTTAGGATAAAATGTTTTTTAATTTTTGTAAATTAGAGAGTTATGTTTTTAAATTAATTGGATATTTATTTTTTAAGATAAAATGTTTAAGAAAAAAAGAAAAAAATATATATATTTTTTATGAGAGTGCAAATATGGTTACAAATATGTAATAAAAATACACTAATGATGCGATAGAGTTATAAACTATCAGATTTTCATTATATTCTATTGAGTAATATGAATGAGACGTGATTTGATTATTCAAAACTCCTATACAATTCTCGTTTGCTACTAATCCAATATTTTTTGGCGGGGATTTTTTGTTTTTTTTTGAAACATATGTAATGGATCATCTAACATCTTTTTGGAATTTTCTCTCTCTCACATTTGCTTTGCATGTTAGTCGTGTGCAGCACTAGCAGTAAAAAGACAAATGATTTTAAAAAAGGGAAATACACATTTGTATTTGGAACTCGATTACTTGAGTTGGATTTGGTAGACTATTTTTATTTATTTCATCAATTTAAATTTAAAATTTAAGTTCTATTATAATAAAAACTCTTAAAAATAATTATATCTAATTTTTTTTATTATAATAAAAATTATAATATAAAATCACATATTAACTTAAATTAAAAAATTTAAATTAACGAACTAAAACATAAAACAAAAAGATTTCACTACTATAGTGTAAAAGACTTTGGAAAAGCCAAGTCTTTTACGATGAATGAGTTGGGTTTCATAGACCAATTTTATAACTTTTTTTTTTTATCAATTTTTTTATGAGTTATTATATTATAGTAAAAAAAAATTTAAAACATCACAGTGGCAAAAAAAAAAAAAAAAAAAAAAAGCCAAAGTCCCTCAAGCACTAACGGACTGATCCAATCTTAGAACATCCACTAGCAAAGATACAACAAAGTATAACTAACACATCGTACCATTTACATTATTCTTCAGCTCTATTCAAAATGTAAAATATCATCCTAAGTATTATAGAGATGGCAATGGACGTGGGGTGGGAGTGGAAGATGATTTTTCATTTCCATTTCTATTCCTTAAATTAGCTCTATTGTCGTTTCTATTCCCATTTAAAGAGGGGTGGAGTTAGAGTCTCACTATGGGAGTTTTCTCATATTCTCTTCATTCTTCATTATATAAGACTAGGCATATCAAAATATAGCAACTTGAAACATAAATATAGTGAAAATTCATTATAAATTTAGACCAAAATAAAAAATTTCATAATAAAAATTAAATTATGAATATATTGCAAATTAAATTCAAAAGTAATAGCAAACACACAAGCGAAAAAAGTTTAAAAACATCAAAATATAAATATAAATTATCTTTGTCTATTCCTAATAGCTTCAAAAGGAGATGAAAAGGCATAAAGGCGGTGCATTTCTATGTGTATGTATAATATAGCAGATGATTAATAATTACCTTTTTTCCTGGCACAAAAAATTATGGGCTTGCTTGTTTGTACCTAAACTCAAAAAAAAAAAGTTTGAACTCAAGTTATAATTTTATTTAAATTTATGTTGTTTTGTAAAATTTGAGTTTGAACTTGAATTTAGGCTAAATTATGAGTTCAAATTTTCCTTTTCAACTCAAATTCATAAACTCAAACTTAAATTAATGAACAATGGTCTCATTCGCTTTGCGGATTCAAGTTCAGATGTGATATGTTTTAAGAGTTTTTAACTGGAGAAACATAAAACTTAAAACTCAAATCAATAAAATGAACGAGGCTAATATTTTTTCTATTCTTAAAAATACTATAACTTTTTCATTTTAATTCCGGTTAAGATTATTTTTTTTCTATGCGTTCACAACGAAGAGACAATAAAACCCCACCATATATCCTATTATAATTTTCCATCACCATTGAGTTTTTATTAAAATACTATCAAAATATAAATTTAATTTTTGACCTGTTCAAATACAAATTCAAATAGATTCTCAATTTAAACTATAATTCAAAATGTACACATCTAAACACAAACTCAAATTAAAATTTTAACTTAAATTATACTAAAATATACCTTAATTTAAATCAAAATATTAATTCAAGTCACTCTAACTTAAAAAAATACAAATAAACAAGCCTTATAATCACTAGTTTCTCTTTGTCAATTAAAAAAAATATAGTTACTCCTTTTTTTTTTTTTTTCGAAAAAAGTAACTCTAAAAGATTATGAGTCTATATATATTTACATAAAAAAAAAAAAAACACATTAATATTAAAATGGAGGCATGATGAAAAGTCCTTGAACGAAGGACAAAATTTTATCCTCATTCTCATCTTCATTACCGATAATACTCCCTCATAAATGAAATGAGACCCATTTTGTGAGGATTATTACCGACTTCGTTTATTTTATAAATTAAAATTTTTAATTTAAATTGAAATGTGATATTTTTTAAAAATTTTTTATTGTAATAAAAAATTAAATGTGATATTTTTTTAAAAAAATTTTACTGTAAAAATTTAAAATTGAAAACTCAAATCGATAATGTGAAAGTAATATCTCCTAAAATTACCCAGTGGAAGAAAGCATGAACAAAATGGCTATTGTCTTGAGCGGTTGAGCCTAGAAGTGGCACCAACCACATCCTCCGACTCTTCCCCAATCACAATTAATTTCCATAAACCAAAAACTCACTACCCAAAAAAAAAAAAAAAAAAAAAAAAAAAAAACATCCAAACCTATAAATTAATAAACTTCCCACGTCATCACAACCATATCTCTCTCTCTCTCACATCTTATCTTCAAAAGAGCAATGCTCTTACGCGGCGCAATCTCACGGCCTCTGACCTCCTCCGCCGCCGTCCGCCTCCCAACCACCGCTCCTGCAGCCGCTCTCCCCCAAAACGTTGCCGTCTCATCCTCCCAACCTTCTTCCGTAACCTTATCGATCTCCGACAAGGACCTCGAGTCCCGCGGCTTCGTCCTCCGGCGGACCGCCGAGGATCTCGACCTCGACCAGCTGAACTCGGTCTTTTTGGCGGTCGGATTCCCCCGGCGCGACCCGGCCAAGATTCGGATCGCGCTGGAGAACACCGACGCCATGCTCTGGATCGAGCACGCGAAGACGAAGAAGGCCGTGGCCTTCGCCAGGGCCACCGGCGACGGCGTCTTCAACGCCATAATCTGGGACGTCGTCGTCGATCCGTCGTTCCAGGGGATCGGGCTCGGGAAGGCCGTCATGGAGAGGCTCATCCAGGAGCTCCAAGAGAAAGGGATTTCCAACATCGCGCTCTACTCCGAGCCCAGAGTCCTAGGGTTTTACCGGCCCTTGGGGTTCGTCGCCGATCCCGATGGCATCCGAGGCATGGTTTACTCCAGAAAAACAAGAAGAAGAAATGAAACTCTTTCTTTTTTCAATTATATTTATTTTGTATTTGTTGGAGATGATTCGTTGCGAAATTGTTCAAAGGATTTGTTTTTTCTCAAGTGGTAAGCTTTTTTTTTTATTACTGCAATAATACTCGGTGAAAAAAGAAAAGAAATTGACAAGTCGGGCCTAAAAATCTATAAATCAATCGCAAGAAACAAAAATAAGGTCAACATTTTTCTTTTTAATTTCTTTCATCAATCATAGAGAAATGAAAATTTCAAGTGAAAGTCTTTTATTGTTAGTTTAGCAAAAGTAACTAAAATCTAATATATTATTGTTCTTCCCTTGTTAATAAGTGTTTTTTATTGGGTACCAAAACTCAAAAAGCGTTTATTGATTCATTATTATTCAACAACAACAAAAATACAAGTCACTGCCAAAGTACTAATCTTTTTTCACTCTGCTAAAAGAAAAGGAAAAAAAAAAAAAAAAAAAAAAAAAAGCCCTTTAAAAGGACCAATCTATTGAAGTGCCCATCTTGATCCGAAGGCATATATTTTTTTTTTCCTCTGAGTGCTAAGAGGCGTCCTTGGCGTTCTGCAAGAAAGCAGCTGAGCAAAGAACAGAAGCGATAAAGGCGAAAATTCCCAAACCAATCATCAGAGAAAAACCCGCCACCACTAAATCCATTATGCTTTGCACACTAAAACCCATCACCGATATCATTTTCTTCTCCTCTGTTCTGTATTGATCTCTGCGTTTTCTTCAATGTATGAAAACAAGACGACAAAACTGGATGTGGGTTTCTCAATTCAAGCCTTCACTTCAAGAATTCGAAGGAATTTCGTCCATCAAATACTGGATTTAACCTCGACTTCTTATACATGTGTATGTATATGTGT
Organism: Morus alba; assembly: GCA_012066045.3. Lineage (NCBI taxonomy): Eukaryota > Viridiplantae > Streptophyta > Magnoliopsida > Rosales > Moraceae > Morus > Morus alba. The sequence goes on along the minus strand of CP050237.2, from coordinate 6,358,206 downwards.
GTGTGTGTGTATATATATGTGTGGAGGATTAGAGTAGAGAGAAAATTTTGGGTTGGGGATTTCGGGGAGGCTCCTTTTGTTTTGGTTGGCGTGCGTTGTGATTATTTTTTTGCACGTGTCTTTCTTCCTAGCAAAGATGAGCAATTTTACACGTGGCACTTTTTTAGTTTGCTACGTGGGACTTGACTCGTGGACGCTCTCTTCTTATTGGGCCGTTTTCTGAGACACCAACGTGAACGTCAGCTTTGATTTTGCTCAGATCACTCTCTCGTGCCAATGAAGCTAGGGTAATCTTGACGAACATGTTCGGTCCGTTTAGTTGAGAAATTTAAATTATGTGATTTTATTTTTTTTTTTTTTTTTTTTATGAGATAAATTATTATAGTTTTTTATAATTTAAATTGAATTTTTTAACTAAACATTAAAAGTTTTTATTTTTTTTTTTTTTTATAAACATTAAAAATTCATATTTATAAACTCTTAAAAATAAATTTTTATTTTTTCGTGGAGAAGGGAGGGGGGAGGAAGGGGGCTTATCCCAGATCCAATTTATTCCATTAATTACAAGAAAAAAAAAAACCCTTTGATAATGAGCAATTTCGCACGCTTAAATTTTTATGCAGTTCGGTCAAATTCGACTTTTTCCTCTTAAATCTTATTATGTATCAGATGTAATCGGATAACATAGATTTTTATTACAATAATAATATCATAAGATGTTTTTTGGTCGTCATATCCTAAGATGTTTGTTAAGTTTAATATTGATAGGGGACCTTGTTATCTTGAGTCAGCTGGTGCGATTTTTAAGGGCAGTGTGTTTTTCCACTAGAATTGGAAAATGGGACGATATTGGATACTCTTTACACAGTTCAATTATTGAGGTTTTGATGGACCCAAATAACAATCTGCAGAAATTTATAAGAAGCAGAAAATCGGTCAGCAAAGCTTGTCCCATGTGGCCACTTGGGTGTTGGTGACTTGCTTACAAGCAACATCTTTTTTCTTGTTTTATCTCTCTCTGTTTTTTTTTTCATTGGGAAAAGCAAAAACTTCTAATTCAATTTGACTCGTTCTTTCTCACCCTTTATCGTTTGCCTCTTGCTTGGAATTTTTTCAGAATGTCATATTACAATTACAAGATATGTTACCTTAAGCTGAAATCTTGAAACTTTTTCTTTTTTGCTTTTAGAACTTTAGCAAGTCACGCACACAAACAAGCCTCTCAATGGTTCTACAAGTATATTTTCAAGCCTTGCTACATTGGGGACTTTTTTTTTTTTTTTTTTTTTTTTTTTTTTTTTTTAATGTTGCAAATTATTATATGAGTAAAATTCATAATCTCTGTCTCTGGAGTCATTTGGTCTGAATAGTCGACTTTGCTTCACCTTAAGAACATAGAAGATAAGTTTATAACTGATTTCTATTGTTAGAAGAAGAAGAACAAGAAGGAGAAGAACTTAAGATTATATGATTAGAGTACAAGGACAAGCAAATACTTCCACAACTTGTAATCTTGGATGGCATACATATGGTAGCTCCTGTGTAAATTGTAGTATTTACATTGTCAGAAGACACTTGCCCTTCAAGAGAAACCCCGATCAAAATGGTATTCTCTCTCCTCAATGCAAAAATTTCAGAGGATTCCGACTTTCTTAGATTGAATACATTTTTATTTTTGAATGTTTTTCTCGTTACTTTTGTAAGAGCCCTTTTGACATTTACAGTGGTGGTGGGTGCAAATTGGAAGCATGGTTTGAAATTTGAACAAGTATAGCCATCTGAATCCATCTGCCATCTTACAAACCGATAGGTCCAAAACCTGAATAAAAATGCATTAAATTCACGGTTAGTTTAACAGGCACCAAAATAAACTTTATGTAACGGTTGCTTGTTTGGCAAGGCAGAAGTCACCTGGAGTTCGCATTGGCATTGGCCTTTTCATTGGCGTTTGAGTTGGCATCGGCATTTGCGGTGGCATCGGATTCGGCATTTGTGGTGGCATCGGCATCGGCATTTGCATTGGTGTTCGCAGTCTCCTTAGAATGGACGATGGTTCTTTAATTTCGACTACAACAGCGTCGGATGTTAGAAAGGTTTTGGCTACGGAGGCTGCATGCTCCAAACAACATCTAACTACCTGCTCCATATATTTTTTAGTACAGAAACGGAAATTTCATATCAGAATTTAGAGAAAATTTGCAACTGTTCTACATTTACTAGTCTTCTTGTGATATAATTTCACTTATTGAAGATCCTTTAAATCCTGATTATAGGCGTATTCATTGAACTTTCTAAAAGTTATATTTCCATTATCTTTTACAAGTTGTCCTACAGCCACCACATATCTAAGTCATCAGAAATTAATAATTAATCTTCTTCGAAGTCCATTTCATCATGATACCTTTGATGGATCCATGATCCCGGCTTTCATCAGATCCTCATAACAATCTTTTGCAGCATTGTATCCAAACCCGGTGTCATCGCTTGCTAGAATCTGCAAGACTTAGCAAGTCCCAATGACGTTCATGAACTTATAAAGAGCAAAAATCTGTTTGAAAACTTAAAAAGACGTGGAAATGAAAACTTCGTTTTGAGGTCAACCACTAGGATGCAATAATATTATCTACAGACCTTCTCCACAACAACATTGCCATTTGCACCAGCATTTTTGGCTATTAGTTTCACTGGATAACTCAAAGCTCTTTTGAAGATCTCAGCTCCAATCTGCAGTCAAGTAGAAAGAAGACTTCATCAGTACTCAATTAGCCTTTGGCCGGAGTTAGGTTCGGATATACCCGTTGTTCATCGTTATCCAAGACTTGTTTGATACCATCCACCTTTGTTGATAGCCTCAAAAGACTGCAGCCACCACCAACTACAACACCTTCCTCTATTGCAGCCTGTTATAAGTAAAGAAAGCTTGAGAACTACATTGGTGAAGTGATTTTGGTTTATCAATTTCTTAGAAGTCAAAGTGAATGTAGAAGCTACCTTTGTTGCATTCAAAGCATCTTCAATTCTAAGTTGTTTATCCTTTAACTCAACTTGTGTTTGGGCTCCTACCTATGATTCAATTTACACACAAAAAAAAAAAAAAAAAAAAAGCTTAGGAGGAAAAGCCATGATTCCACACTTGCAGATATCACAATGCTGAAATTTGGTAAAATTTTTCCATACCTGAAGAATAGCAATTCCCCCTGACAACCTTGCTATTCTTTCATTGAGGATCTTCTTTGGAAATTTCTCTTCAGTATTCTGAAGAATTGGAAAAAAAAAAATGTTTTGCTCCTGTAATTACTGCAATATACTAACAAATAACAGAAATTTGGTTTTTGCAGGATGTTAAGTGCACCTCAACGAGCCTCCGGATTTGAGTAACCCTCTTTTCAACTGCTTCCCTGGTGCTTCCATCAGTAACAATCAGTGTAGAATCTTTAGTTATCACAACCTTTGTGGCTGTGCCCAATACCTCCTTGCCAGCCTTTTCAAGAGTCAATCCCATCTCATCTCTGATTACAGTGCCTGAAAAACATGAGGGGGTGGGGGAAGCCAAGCATTCAGAATGAACATTGGTATTGATTCTCAACTTATCAAATTGTGCTTTTATTGTAAATAATATCAAGAATTTCTCTGATTAGAATGTTAAATTACTCTTGGCTCCTAATAGGCATCACAGCCATCAATATTAAATAAGTTCAAATTAAGAAGAAAAAGAAAATTGCATTCTTATAGATACCCTTCTATTCTCCGAAATTGTAAAAAGCCCCTCTGCATTTTAAATATCCTAAAAATTCCTACCATGAGCTTGTCAAATCGGGGAAAATTCACATAGATTTGAAAAGGTTGCAGCCATAGCCTAGCAGTAAATACACACTGACCTCACCTTGAGGAGTAGAGTTCAAATCCCCTACGCTTAATTCAAAAAAGAAACAAAAAAAAAAAAAAAAAAAAAAAAGATGCTCGAACTTAATACGCTACCTCCAGTTAAGATGGCAATGTCATCCAAGTAATGACTCTTGCGCTCGCCAAAGGCTGGAGCCTTAATGGCAGCTGCCTTGATCACACCTTTGAGCTTATTTCTAATAACTGGAGCTAGAGCTTCCTGCTCAATACCTTCTGCAACTATCACAATTGGATACTCCTCTTTTACTGCACTGTCCAAAATCCTAAACATCTCCTTCGCATCTGCAATTTTCTTATCGACCAAAAGCAACTGCAACCGAAGAATTTGATGACATCTAATTACTCTATAGAAGGACACTGGGGCCAAGTAAACACAAACTTCTTACCTTGCAGTTATGAAACTCTACGGCCATCTTGTGTCGATCGGTGACAAAGTAAGGCGACAAGTACCCACGGTCGAACTGCATTCCTTCCACAACTTGCAGGCTGTTCTCTGTGCACTTCCCTTTCTCAATTGTGACAACACCCCTTTTTCCTACTTGGTGAAGAGCATCAGAAATCATGTTCCCAACTGTGTAATCATTCCCCGCGCTCACTGCAGCCACATGTGCAAGCTCATGATCCTCAACCTGCAACCATTACAATATATAACAATTGGACTGAGCAAAGATTAATCTTAGCAATAAAATATTTTTGCTCTTTTGTCTTCAAGCTTTTGATCTGCGAAACAAAATAAAATAAGTAAAAAGAAACCTGTTCACCTCTCTGGACATCTTTCTGAGTTCAGAAACAAGGGCTGCCGCGGTCTTGTCAATCCCACGAGCAATTTGAACCGGGTTCATACCAGCTGAAATAACCTAGAAAAAGTTTAAATTATTGAATATCATAGGAGGAAGAAATGGACAACTGAAAAGCCAATACAAGAATATAAACATCTGCTTAGAGACAAAGAAACGCCTGAATTTCATCAAACCTTATGAAATATACGCATGGACAATCTCAGCAAATCACAAGTAGTATTTCGTAGTTGTATCCAAAAAAGACATGCTATGTAATGCCTCATATTCATACATACCTTTACACCCTCGGCAATGAGACCTTGAGCAAGTATTATAGATGTGGTGGAACCGTCACCAGCAAGGTCATTTGTCTTTGCCCCCGCTTGCCTCACCAGTTTCACTCCAACATTCTCCACCGGATCTTCCAACTCAATCTTTCCAAATAAACAAATAAATACGAACCCAATTTAGAATACCATCATTTGTGCACCAAAGATAATTCCTTGAGCTAGGGAAACAAAATCATATATGAAGTTTAATATTTTGAGCCTTTTGGTATTTGAGTCTTTTAATCTTCAAGTTTCAACGACTACATCCCACATTTGGCCAACTTGTAGGCAGAATTAACAATGTGCATATCTTTATGATAACATAACATGGATACGACCATAGGCGGAGGCCACACACCTTCTAGAGGGTAGACGGCCGCCCCACCTGAATTTTTTTTCTTCCCCTAAAAATATGAAATTATATATCTTTGTCCTCCATTAAAATGTAAAATTTTATATCTGTCCCCCCTCACTTAATTTTCGAACTCCGCTCCTGCATATAATAAAGTGAATTTACCTCTTTGAGAACAGTCTCACCATCATTAACGATCTTGGGAGGTCCATACTTATTCTGAAGCACAACATTCCTGCCCTTTGGACCTAATGTCACCCCAAGCAACCCTGCCACCATGTCCACACCTGCCTACACCACGAAACCAAAACCACTGCATATCTTATCATTGCAACACACACACGCACAAAATATTATATAAATATATATATATATATATATATATTAAAGAACTTATAGTGTTTTTAAGTAAGGTAATTACATACCTGAAGCTTCTTTCTTGTAGAACCATCTTGGTTGAAGTAAATTTCTTTAGCGATGGCTTTGGCGTTTAGAGTAGAGAAAGAAGAAGATGAAGAAGGCCTTTTGGGCAGTGATGGGTTGGCGAAGGAAAGTGCAGAGATTGGGTTTGGAGAACACGCCATGGCTGAAACTCAAGTTTTGTTGAACTTATTTTTGATTGAAAAGGTTGGATGAACAAAATATCTAGATATGCAGTTACCAAAACGTTTGGAGGATAAGAAGAGAAAGAAAGCGACACCGGCTACAAAAAAATGTAGTCTAACTTGTTTTGGCGCCATTCGGAGGTCACAAGAACTGTTAGATTAATTATTCTACCAAAAAACTATATAGATTAATTAATTAATATATGGGCTTAACATATTAAATTTCTATCACGAAAGGGAGAATGACGGAAATAACAAAATATGATTTTTTAAAAAATAAATAAATAGCATAAAATTTATAGATGAAAAATAAATAGCATAATTTTGATAAATAAAAATTTATCATTCTATAAGTACTAAGAATGTCCCTAAACTATTAAAATTATAGATTTTGTTATTCAAAAATCTAGTAAGGTCAAATATAATATGATTTTTTTTTAAAAAAAATAGCATAAAATTTAGAGATGAAAAGTAAATAGCATAATTTTAATAAATAAAAATTTATCACTCTATAAGTTCTAAGAATGTCCCTAAACTATTAAAATTATAGATTTTATTATTCAAAAATCTTGTAAGGTCAAATATAATTGTCCATAGTTTCTAATAATTTTTAGAGTAATTTCATCTATAGTTCTTAAACAGTTTAGTAGGTGACATTTTAATCTCTCTCTCTTTTTTTTTTTTTTAAATTTTGATAAAACAATCCCTCAATTCTTAAACGTTTGCAATTAAAGGTTTTCCATTCAAATCCGTTAAATATTTAACAAGGAGATCATGTGCAGAAAATAACATAATTTAAGTTGTATCTTATAATATATAAAAGCCGCAAAACAGTGGCTCTGTTTCGTCCTTCTTAAGACAAAAAAATTTTCGACTTATGAGAGAGTCAGGACAAAGCATTTTGTCCCTGTTTTTTTTAATTTCCATTTTTTTTGCTCTATTTCCTTTTTTAGCTCCCCCGGGAGAGCCCCGGGGGTGCCCCCTAGGTGCCCCAGGGGTGCCTCGGGCTGCCCCGGGGGTGTCCCAAGGGTGCCCCATGTGTGTCCTAGGGTTGCCCCGAGGGTGACCCGGTGGCATCCTTGGGGTGTCCCAGGGGTGTTGCGGGGTTGCCCGGGGGTGCCCCGGGTGCCTTTTGAGGGTGCCACGAGGGTGTCCCGGCAACGTCCTGGGAGTGCCCCGGGCGTCTCTCGGGGCCCAGGGCTTCCCGGGTGTCTGGGGGTGTCTCGGGGTGCCCTGGGGTCCCCTGGGGTGCCCAGGGTGCTCCGCAGGTCTCCTGGGGTGCCACAGGGGAGCCCCAGGGTGTCTCAGGGGTGCACCAGGGGTGTGCCGGGGGTGCCCCAGGGATCTCCCGAGGGTGTCACAGGCTTGTCCCGTGGGTGCCCCGGGGGTCACACATTATTACGGGGTAAAAACCATTCACCAAGGTTCAGATTTTTATGAAGAAAACGGAACCCATTAAACTCACTCACCATCAAGCCTAATTCGGTTTTCCTTCATTATGTCTCATTACACACCTTTAAGCACACCATAAACAGCATTAAGCTTAGGCCAAATCAAAAAATATAAATTGCAAAGCAAAGCCCGCACGGATCGGGTTTTTCGGTCTGGCATTCCTGTCCGCAGGTCGTTCCTTCATTAAGTCTCATTACACACCTTTAAGCACACCATAAACAACATTAAGTTTATGGGACAAAAATCATTTATCTTCCTCAAGATGAGTCCGACCACCTTTGTACACCAAGGTTCGGATGTTTATGAAGAAAACTAAAGCTATTAAGCTCACCATCAAGCCTAAGTCTGTTTTCCTCCATTAAGTCTCATTGCACACCTTTAAGCACAACATAAACAACATTAAGCTTAGGCTAAACAGAAGGTTTTTGGCCAAATCAAAAAATAAAAATTGCAAAACAAAGTATGTACAAAGTGGGTTTTTCGGTCCGGCATTCGTGTCCGCAGGTTGCGAGCGTACACATTCGGCCCCAAACCCGCCAGGACCATGATTCCCACCCCCTACGCTTGAGATAGCCTCTCTGGTGTACATGTTTACCTAGGCTTCAAAGTGCAATCCTTCCACCAAGGCTTCATTCCTAGCTAATGTGGGATTTTTTTGTAATTTCCAACTACCTTAACCACTTCATGTGACATACTTAGAACATTAATTTATCATTCATCGAATATCGATTTTGAGTGTATAAATAATCAATTTCGATCTCCTCGTGATGGAGAACGCAAATCCATTGAGACCCGTCTCAAAATTCAATTGGGCCTCTTCCAAAATGGGCCTTTAAATGGGCCTTTAATATGGCTTAACAAGCCATTTCCCAATAAAAGTCTGGAGGATATTAATTAGATCGAGAAAGAGAGTGATATTTTAAGGGAGAATAAAGTAAATAGTAGATTTATAGAAAATAATCAAAGCAAATAGTAGATTTTAAAACTATTTGAACTAAATAGTAGTGTATTGTGTTAATGTTTTATTTATGACTAATAAAAAAATCTTTTTTTTTTCACGTAAATTTTCTTCTTACAATTGAGAAAATGATTTTTTTTTTTTTTACGTAAATAAAGATTTTTTAATGCGTAAAATATTTTTTAGTTGTCATAAATAAATCATTTACATAGTAAATTGTTATTTACTTCAACCATATACTTAATTTAATTTTATAAATATGTTATTTCCTACGATTTCCCTACTTTTAATAGCTAAAGAAAATTGTGTCTAACTTGTGTCGGCGCTATTCAGAGGCTATTAGATTATATATGGCCTTTATATATAGGTATATTATTTGTAGTTTGTTAACGAGTGATATTTGGATCATGACACGACAACACGACTTGAAATCTACACGAAATTAGTGGGATTGAGTTTACTTAAATGAATTAGAATTATAATCGGTTGACACGATTAACACATTTAATAAACGGGTTGGATTATGGTTGACCTTTCAACACGAAGTGACTCAAGTTGACATAATAAACTATATATGTCATTTGTAAATTAATTTTATATGATATAATATAAAAGTTTATATGACTAATAAAACTATTAAACATGCCATTATCATGTTAAATAAGTCCAAAGTATATCAATTATTATTCAATATGTTAATTTAAATGGGTTATAAAGGTTGACATGATTAATATGATTAATAAACATATTGTGTTTAAATTAATATTTTTGACACGTTTAATAGATGAGTCGTGAATTGTATTGTCAAAACAAAAATAGGAGACAGTTTCTTTTTTCCTCTTTGTTACGTCCTCAAAGAAGATTAATAGGAGAATTTCTCCAAAAGAAAAAAAAAAAATAGCATGGGAATTGGTCCTTAACAAAATCTGAAATTTCTTGGAGCATGAATTGTATTGTCAAAACAAAAATACTTGTGAGATAGAAATAATTTCCCATTGAGCTCTTTTAGTGGGTGGTTTACAGCTAAATGAGTTTGTGAAATACTTGTAGCTGCTGCTAGTGGACTGGAAATTAAGACTGTTTCCCCCACACCTTCTTTTGAATAATTATTATTAGAAAAATACTAAATGCACTCATGAATAATACGAGTTATAATCTGAAGAGTTAATATACACGGACCTTATTCATTGAATGCGCATGTTCATAGTTAGCATTTCTCTAATCATTGAATATATATAACAACTTTTTTTATGTGAAAATTAATACTAGGGGCACTTCCAATATTGCTGTTTATATATATATATATATGGGTGTTCATGGTTGGTGTGATGGACATGAAAAGGGTTGAGTTGTTTCAATCGAAAACCAATCCATTTCGTTTGATTTGATTTGAGTTCATCATTAACTGTTGGTCGTTTAATTTTTTTGTTTCTTCAGCCAAACCGTTTACTTTACTTCAGCCCACTAGCTTGATCTACTCTCCCCAAGTCATTAATTTAGTGAACATTTTGTTCAAGGCCATTGAAACTTTAATCTTCAAAATATTTATTTCTCGGTAGCCAAACATAAATATTTCAAGAGAATTGATCCAAATAAAGTCAGCCGTCAACACTGAATTAAAAAAAGTCAATAAGGAATCTCGATGATATAATCTGTCCACAATAGTGACGCACGATCTTTAATTGAGGATTTAATTTATTGATTTGAGGAGCTTCATGTTTCCTTCTCTAAGCCCTCCATTTTATGTCCTTTAAATGCTTGTTGTGACCATATGCGTTTATTGAACTTCCCATATGAGAGCCTTGTCAAAGTCTATGAACCTTTAGACAAAAAAACAGAAAATAAAAAAAAATAAAAAAAAAAGAGGATTACATGGGGTTAATTAAAATTCTGGATCAGTGTGCATAATAATGTTTCATTAAAGCTTATTTTTTTTTTTGAATCCTATATTATTAATTAAAATCTAGTGCCACTGCCTCCTTAGAAATGTTTATGCTTTTGTGTATGTAGGCTAATCTAACGGAAAATTCACAATGATTCCACTATAATGTTTAGTTCGTTGATTTAAGTTTTCAATTCGAGTTGAAATGTGACTTTATGTGAGAGTTTTTAATTGTGATAGAAAAATTTAAATGTGACTTTTTGTGAGAGTTTTTAACTGTAGCAAAACTGAAATTAAGAACTCAAATAAGTGAAATAGACGAATTCTCACATCCAAATTCAAAATAATAATAATGATAATATATGTTTTAAACTCTTACGTTTTCTTATAAGCGTATTATGGACCGTAAATGTGCTTTCATTAAAAAAAAGATTATTTATAGAAATTCTCTATAAATTATGTTCTTGTAACATTTTGTCTTTTAATTTTTAAAACGTAATATTCACTTTCCCTAAATAATGAAACGTTGACAAAAAGTCCCAACTGTTAAAAAAGTTAACAATATTTGGCGCGTATCACATAAATAACAATTGTTGTTACACATTTAAAGCACAATTGCTATTTTACCCGTGCACCCTATTTTTTTTAGTCTAATTTATATGTAAAAGATAATAAAAATAAATAAATCTTCTTTACTTTCAATGACACAATCCTCCACCTCACAAACATAGATCCTTTTAGAGCTGTAAATTTGTGCCTAGCTAAACGAGCTAGCCTGAAGCTAGCCACTATTAGCTTAGGCCTGACCAAGGCTTGACCTAACCTGGTCTGAACTTACAAGCGTGTTGGGTTGAGGTTTCAAACTTAAAATCTTATTCGGACCGGCCTGTTATTTTAAAATTGGGAGAAAGAGGAAAATATGTCAAAAATTGAGATAAATTAAAATTAATAGGCCAATAGTTTACATAAGTTAATAAATAGACCAAATGATTATTTTTGTTCATAATTTGTCTGGTTATGAACCATAACTTGACAAGTTATTATTCATAATTGTCCATAACTTATCCGGTTATGAACCATAACTTGACAAATTTGTCCATAACTTATCTAGTTATGAACCATAACTTGACAAGTTATGACCTATTAATTTTATAATTAAAAATTGACCTATATACTTTTTTAAGTTTTTCATATTGACCTATTTTCTACTATTTCTCTTTAAAATTTTCTTGAAAGTACTATATTAAATTCTAGACAGACCTTAAGCCTGTCGGGCTTTAAATCGGGTTGGCCCGTTATATGTTTCAAATGTTTTAGTGACAAATAAATGTTGTTTTCTAATTAACCACCATGTCTTGTTATGAATGTCATTCTATATCAGATTATCACACCCAACTATAGTAAACTTCCCATGATTAATCCAAATTCCAATTAAGCAATACGTACTTGATCTACTAATATAAGAAAGGACCAGATCAAATAGCATATATGCATAAAATAGAAAATTGCATAATAATGCATTACGAATATCAACGATTAACCATCTTTCTCTATTGTTAAATGACCAAAAAGACCCCAACATCGACAGGTGTCCATCACATGCAGTTGCATGTTATGTTACAGCTAGCTAGCTTGTTGTCACAAAAATAACAAAAATAAATCAAGTGAATTTTTAAAAAATTTTTCCTTCTTTTTAAAAAAGAAAATCAAGAGAAGCTGATAAGGAAGAAACGATTCTCAATGATGTCCCTCATCACCTTCTCTAAAAATGGTGATGTTTCCGAGGAAGAAATTAGAAGGGGCATTGACCTCGATATGGGTAGTGGTAGTAGGTTTGACATTTTTCAGCTCCATAATTTTAATTGCCCATTTCATGGAAAGGGAGAATCACTACTCCACTGCCCATTTCCCATCAGTGTGCCTCTTAAAAGCAATTCATTTATAGCTCTCTTATATATATATATATATATATATATATATATATATATATATACGTGTGTGTGTGTGTGTGTGTGTGATAGTACTCTTAAAAACTATAGGCTATATGGCGAAGAGCCTTATTTTGTTGATATTGGCTTTGTTTCTTCTGCTTTCAATGGCAGAAACCACACCACTTATACAAACCACCAATGCATCACCAAAACTTCATCAATCTAACAAGCTTCTTTCTGGGTTTTCTTCACCTTTAGTACCTGTAAGTTCTCTTTTATTATTATTATTATTATTTTATTATTATTATTATTATTATTATTTAAGAAAAAAGGTACTTTTAGGGATATTATTAATAACTTTCATTAATTTTGAGGGTGTGTTCTGTATATATTTTAGTTTTTATTGGTTCTAAGAAATGTTGTGCGGATTTATAATTTATGTTTCTGTTTGTAGGAGGAAACAAATTACATCGATGATATTGATGAATGCAAAAGCTTAGAAAGTGAAGAGAAGTGTTTGATTAGAAGGTCCATGGTTGCTCATACAGACTACATCTACACCCAAGATATTGATGGACATCCTTGAATCATTATTTTACTCTTTTATTTTATTTTATTTTATTTTTTTGTTTATTGGTCTTTTATTGTTTTGTCTGTTTGGTCTGCGATCATTGATAAAAAAAACTAAGTCTTGATATATAATCTAGATTTCTTGATGTTACTTATCTCATGCCATACAAACTAGCCTCTCTGTTTGTTGTTGTATCTTTCATTGGGAAAAATATGTTGCTCTTTCAAACGGCAGTTTGCTGTTGTATAAGAAGGAAACGACAGCAAATATGTCAGCTTTGGGAAACGACACGTAGGGGTGAAATTCGGCCGGGTAGGGTTGGATTTTTGATAAGATTTGGGCCGGCCCGCAAGAATCGGGCTGAGAAAATTGTGGGTTGCAATAGGTCACTTGCTCCAAGAACCCGTACACCATTTAGTTACCTAGGGTAACCTCAAGTCAACCGGGTTACTTCGGGTAAACCAACTCTAAATTAAACATAACATCGAACATTATGAGCAACTTCAATCCAATATCAAAAGAAAAAAAAAAAAAAAAAAATGGGAGAGGGAGAGTGTGAGAGCAAAGCCTCTGCTCCTAACCTTCACATCGAGGGATTCTATGAGAAGAAAAAGAGGAACAACGGTGGAAGTGACTAGTGACGTGAGGATGAGGAAGTGAGAACAAACGGCGAGGGAGAGACTACGAAGGAATGGTGCAGAGGCAAGGTGAGTCGAGGAGAAGGAGAGCGGCGCAAAAATGAGAGAAGGAGAAAGAGGGAGAATACTTCAAGACCTAGGGTTCATTTAAGAACGCCCTTACTTTTGCAATTCCGCTGGGTCAGGGTATAATCAAGTCTTGGAGGCCCGGCCCATGCCCCACCCTCAAATTGCAGGTTAACACTATTTGAAACCAGAAAACCAAAAAAAAGATTTAAAGTACTCGGGTATGGTTGGTTCGGGTCAATTCAGGTTAGTCAGGTTCGAGGCTAATTCTTAGACCCCTAACGACATGTGATTTTTTCATTTTTGGGCCAAAAAGCTCATTCTTATTTGTCGATGACATTCATTATTTAGAAGTTTTAAGTCTAATTTAATAAATAAACCATATGTAGCTTTTCGTCAACATTTGCTGTCGTTCATTGGATAAACAACATGTCGTTTATGCTCTACACTGGTGTCGTTGAAATTACAAAGATGCTTTTGTATTCTACATTTTCTAGTGCAGAAATTTGTTTTGGTTTTATGTAAATAAACAATAAGGGCGTGTTGCTTGGAATGAGAGAAAAGTAATAGGAATGGAAAAGGAATGTTAGGGAAAATATAAAAGTGACGTTAATGTGATGTTTTTGTTTGCTGAGAATTTTACACACTCGGAATAGAATGTAACAAGTTTTGTTTGACAAAAATAACCAAATTTTAGTTACATAGAAACATTACTCCTATAAAAGTAAATTTTACACACTTACAATAGAATGTAACAAGTTTTTTTTTGACAAAAATAACCTTAATTTTAGTTACATAGAAAAGATTACTTGTATTAAAAGTATAATCAATTTATTACCATTCAGAACTCTTTTGTTTTTTTTTTCCCCTACAAAAACTCTTTTTTATGCAATTTTTTTAGAAGATATATGCGATAATTCGTAGTAAATAGGAGCGTGTAGGTGTTCGTTTTCACACACCGCATGTTGTTTTCAACGAGAAGTTCTGTGTGATCTATTTTTGAAACGAAATGTGGGCCCATTTACTTTGCTGATTCGAGTTTGTAATTTAAATTGAGATGTAATTTTATGTGAGAGCTTTTTACTGTAGTAAAAAAAATAGATGTAACTGTTTCTGAGAACTTTTTACTGTAGTAAAACTCAAATTCTAAACTCAAATCGGTGAAGTGAACGGGACTATAGTGTACCAGTTATAATTTTGTGTTGTTTAAAGAAGAAAAATGACATGCGGTTTGTACTTTCGTAATTATACAGAAAAACAATTGACATAGCGTTACAACTTCATTGTCTTCAATAAAAAATGGTCCATTGTCGTTTATGCGAACATGTCTTTAAGTTCTAATTTTGCTGTCTTCAAAATAAAACGACATGTAGTTGGATATGGGGTTGAGAAACGACACTACACTACAGATATTGCTAAACTTTTAGACTTTTTAAGCCTTTTCTTTTCACAATTTAAATTTTTTTGTTACACGTAAAAATTTAAATTTAACATTTTTACTATAATGTTCTCTCTCACGTAAAAAAAAAAAAAAAAAAAGTCTTAATTTACATAGTTAAATGGACGAAATTCTCGTACGAAGTTTATTTTGTTTCTCTTTATAAACTAGTTGAAAACACGCGTATTCAATATGTTAAAATTTAAATAAATGCCATAAACTTCTTTAGAAAGAACCAAAATGAAAGAAACTGAATTCTAGGGAAAAACATAAAACAAAAGTAAAAGAATATCATTTTTAAAATAGTAGTGACTGTAAATATTGATTAACGATAATTTCACAAATGACTCTATCATCAGATTTAGAATTCAAATTCCTTACATAATAGGCCGAAAAAAAATAGTGAAGCAAAAAAGATGTTTAAATAGAAGCATATTTAAAAATAATTTATTTTTGCCTTTTATTTTAGGATTGTTTTTAATTTTGATTTTTTCACTAATAGTAAATTAGTTATTTTACCAATATAGCCTTCTATATTACAGCAGATACCTTGCATGTGACCTATTCTGTTAAATTTTAACAGAATTAAACGGAAAGCCTTAAGTTACAAACGATTTAAGAGTTGAGGGTTTGTTTCACCAAAATTAAAAAAAAAAAAAAAAAAAAAAAAAAAAAAGACCAAAGTGACTTCCTAAGGAGTTAATGACCACCAATGACAATTACCCTAAATTATTTTAACAAGAAAATTAGAAAAAAAAAATGATTTATCTGTATCACGTAAAAAAAATAGATTAAAAATCGCAAGAAAAGATATTTAAATAGGAGCACATTTAGAAAAATATATTTCAATAGAGCAAACAAGAAAAGAAGTTAAATAAGACATAGATGAAGGAAAATGCATGTCACAATAATTTTTTTTAAGAAAGGTTTTGAAAATGAAACACATTTAAAAGCGTGTAAAATCTGAATATAAAAAAAAAAATAAATAAAAAAAAAGAAACCAAAGTGAAGAAAAAAAAAAAACTTTTGGGCAAAAAAAAAAAAAAAAAAAAAAAAAAAAAAAAGTCAAAAAAGAATTAAGTAAAAACAGAAATAAGTTTTAGTTAAAGGGAAAATAATTCAAGTACTTAAAAAAAAAAAAAAAAAAAAAAAAAAAAAAAAAAAAGTAGTAGAGGGAGCTGGTATACGGTTTCAAACAAAATGAGGCCATTTTGGTTGAAAACATACGTTTTTGAGATTTCTGTCCCGTTTTGGCTGAAATTGTACGTTTTGAGAATTTTAATATTGATGGATAAAGCAAAGTCTATGCACACAGAAATTTACCAAAATGCGTAATCTGATTTATTTTTTCTTTTGTCGTTTACTTTCTCTAACCAACGTGAGTTTTTCTTTTTCAATTTTTTATTCCGTCTTTGGGGAATAAAAATAAAAAAAAAAAAACAGAGAGAGATTAATGGTGTTTTCACGCTCTCATTACAAGTGAAAAAGAAAAGAACCTGACTCATATTTTTTTCAACTAGCATCTAAATAGTCTAAAATCATATTCGGCAAGTCAATATATAGAGGCATAATTTCAATCTCACAACGGATAAATGAGAATTAATCCCTATGGGAAAGAACTGCGATAGGTCATCCTTCGCTGTTATGCTATCATTAAGCTAATACAATAGCAAAATTTAAATTTCTTTGCCACCCAATGGAACACCATATACCCTCAACTTCAACCCCAAAAAATTTTAAAAATTTTTCGCGGCAAACCAAAACAAATTGTACTCGTGATCAGTGGCGAATTCATGCTAGATCTTAGAACTAGAATTCGAAAAGGAAAAATTAGAAAAGGAGGGTTTTTTTTTTTTTTTTTTTTTTTTTTTTTGCTTTTAGTTTGCTTACGATCATCTGTTTTCAAACTACCAACTTTTTGCTTTTCTTTTAGATCTCAAAGTTTTCTCGTTATTTAGAGAGACTAATTAGGTAAGGAAATTATAAAAAAAAAAAAAAAAAAAAATTAAACAAGAAGTTATTTCTTGTTCTAACTAAATAGGAATTGCCTTAGTTTAGAGCTTGGCTGAGCACTAGTACTACGATCATCTCTGGTCAAATTTGGGGTCTCCTAAAATTTTGGAATATTAGATCTCATAGCCTGATTGTTCCTCCCTTATAGTGAGCAAACGAACTAATTAGTACTCTTTTTTTTTTTTTTCTTTTTATTTTTAATAAAAAAAAAAAAAATCATCTAATATTGTTTCAAGAGGCATTATTTTGAATTTGGGGTCTAAAAATAAATAATGAATTAAAATATTACATTGTTTAAATTGTGTTTTTAGTAGATAAAAATATATAGTCTAAACTAATTTGGGGTCTAAGAAAATTTTGGAGTGATGTGGAAACCAAAATAGCCTGATCAGACCTCCCAAACTAGATAAACGCCAAACGAACGGGTAACGGCAGTAACCTACCAGGAGGCTTTTTTTTTAATAAAAAAATTAGTCATGCGTAATATTGTTTCTTTGTTTTCGTTTTGAATTTGAGTTAAAAAATAAATTAATATGAAATAAAATATTACATAAAAAGTTTAATTTAAATTTTTATGAGAAAAAATATTATAGTAAAAACTTGATTTATGATTCGAATTAGAAAATGAGGATATGTGAAAACCAAAATACCCTCAAAACGACACAAACTAGATAAACGACAACATGATATGGAAAACGGCAGTAACCTACCAGGAGGCTTTCTACTTTTCAGCAAAAATTGACCTATTTCAAGGCTTAAGCCCAATTGGCCTTTTTTTATTTATTTATTTATTTATTTATTTTTTTGCTGTCTTCTACATTTCTTATTCTTTTTAACCACTGGGAATGCTTTAACTTTCTTTTGGCCAAATAAAAAAAAAAATTCAATATGCCCAACCTAAGATTTAATATATTGAAAATAACTCGCACATTCACTAAACAATAATGGGACTACTCAAAAAGGGAAAAAGGAAGGGTAACGATGCTACGGATGCATGCGTGGTACATGGAGTTTATTTACTTACCGTATAATGAATATATACATATACATACATATACATATACATATATATATATATATATATATATTCATCACTTTTGATTTTTTTATCCTTATCTTGTACGGAATTAGATTAATATTTTCAGTAAGATTGCAAAGAGAATGGTTTTGGAATTGAAACTTTCTTTTTTTTTTTTTTTTAATAAATAATGAGAAGAAACAACTAAAGTCAAGGCGAAACAAGATAATAATAGTAAACAATTAATAATCTAAGACGAGGATAATTCTTAAAACATGTGAATATTATATGTCATTGATACTGGTTTCCCACTATTATTAATGATAAAAGTCAACAGGTATAAATTCTTTTCTTTTAGCATTGGACCTTTTTACATTTTGTTTCTGATCTCCTTCATTCTCCAGATCATGAAATATCAAAACACATTTACACCCACTTGTAATATACATGCATACATATAATATATTATCTTAGTCCTCTATATTCTATCACGTCATGTGATTGGCTTGTTACAGCTTGTAAAACATGAGTGTCCTTACATTATTAATGGACTATACGTGTCGTTGGAGATCAGTTTGCAATTTATACTCTAAGACGTCTGCAAGATAATTGGATCAAGAAAAGAGAGAGAAGGATACATCAAACCAAAAAAAAAAAAAAAAAAAAAAAAAGAAAAAAGAAGAAGAACAGAGAGAAGGGTGAGGTTCATTGAACAATCTTTCGTAAACTTTACAATTATAATTCATGTTTGACTTATTTCTGGCTGTTGGTTGGCGTTTGAAAGAAAGATTATCACGCCTAGAGTAAAATTTTGTCAAATTAATGCTAGTGAATTAATCAACCCCCAAGACTGAAAGGTCAAAAGTATTTATGATGTCAAACGCTTCATTCAATCCAAAACTAAGACCACAACATATGCATGTTTATCCTTTTTGTTGAATTTCATTTTAGTTACTATTACAACGACCAAGGAACATATTATATATATATATACATATATATATATATTTGCAGATAAAAAAAGCAGTTTAAAATAATAAAAAAAACAAAAAAATACGGCATTTTGAAGTATTGAATATTTACACGTAGATTCTCAAAAAATTAAAAAATTAAAAAATTAAAAGTTTAAAGAAACTTATAAGTAATACTCTGAATGTTAGAAGAAATTACCTTTTTTTTTAACAAATTAAACTTGGATTATTTAAAAATTTAATTGAATTTGATGACACTCTAATTGAGAACACATTGACTACGTCTACTTGTAATATTTCTCCTCTTCCATGGTTAATGTATGGGAGAAAGAGACGATTAGTATTTCTTCTGAACTTGTTTGAAGTAAATAGTAATTTTAAAATATTTAAAATAAAATATTTTTTGGTAAATAAGTTATTCATTTCGGTAAATAATTTATTTACTATAAATTAAATATTGTATTTATTAATAAATAATCATATTTACTAGATGTGAATAAATTATATATTAGTAAAATATTTTATTTACTTTTAGTGCTTTAAAATTTTTTTTACCTCAAACAAGTATAAAAATAATGCGCTATGTACTGCAATATTTGAAATAGCATTTGCAATATTTTAATATATATATATATATATATTTTGCATTAATATTTGCATTTTGCTTTTTATAAGATGCGTTTGGCTCCCATATTCCCATGCACGCAATCACATATATCCCATAGAAAAAAAAAAAAGAAATTAACCGAAAGGATAATATATGTGGATGTGTGTCTTGGAAGGCAAAGGTGGGACTTTCGTAAAAAGTAAAAGTACTGTTTGAAGCAACACCTGAAACTAATAATAAGCATAAATATATATATATATATATATATATAAATATATATATATATATATATATATATAAGGCCAGCTTTTCCGTCTTCACCATGCAAGGATTTTTCTTCAATTTGCTCAAATTGATGGAAAAGAGAAACAAACATTGAACTCCCAGTTATTGGGCTGTACACCCAAGTTGTTTATAGTCAGGCAAAGGTAGGCATGGATATGTACAGATATATGCCCTCATCATAAAAAGTTAAGAATAGTAGCACTAGTGGGGTTTATACTTGGGAGAGACTAGTTACATATTGTTGTTTTAGTGGATATCCTTTTCATTAATTATGTGTTTTTGCCTCTTATACAAATACATACATACATATACATGCATATATATACACATATAGATACATATATATAGCTTATATATATATATATATGTATATGCCTTATAGTTATTTTGCATATAGAATTATGAGAGCACCACCAATACCACCAGCACCTCCACCACCTTTTGTTCCCTATTTGGCCCCTGTTTGTATGTGCCACACTCACTTCTTCTCATTTCTAAATTTGTGGTCCCTCTTAATTCTGTGCGGCACTATTCTTGCTGTTTTAGTGCTAGAGCTTGTTCCTCTACAAGCCCACCAAACACTATTACTTGTTCTTCATCCGATCGAATCTAGTACTACACTTTGACTTTTTTTTTTTTTTTAAGTAATGATATAAAAATTCTGTGTTATCCAGTAACCTGTACATATATATATTGTTTTTTTTTTTTTTTTTTTCTAGTTTTCTGAGAATATTAATTTTATGTATGCATTAAATGAGCAAGTTATTAGTGGGATTCAGAATAAAAATGAATAAGAGACGTAGTAATCATTTAGTCTTTGATTGATTCTATCCTTTTTTTTTTTCCGTTTTCCTTTTTCTTTTCTTTTTTTCTGATAGGCTACAGGTTATATCATTTTCAATATTGTTGATATAATTATTGCTGTTATATATGCGGCGATTAAGAGGAGATAATATTGATATATCACTACTTAAGATGATCACTTTGATGATCATAGCAAAATTTCAGACTAAAAAAGCAATCAGATATCATAATAGGTATATATACGGAGAATATATAGGATCATGATATCATGTCATATTATAAGATATATGGTTAAGATAAGTTAATTATTCCGACAGTCCAATATGTATCTCACACTAATGTATTATATAGCTAGCTAGGTATATAGTTGGGGAGACAAAAACTGATCAATATATAACAACCACAGTAGTAACAATACGTACGATCAAAACATAGATATATATATATATATATATATATATATATATATATATAAGCTTCTCATAATTATCATCATCATAATCATCAAATGATCAATTCTGATGATTCAATGAAGCAAGTCCACCGAATTAGCAATGGACTGGCCGCTTGACGACTCGGCTCTAAGATGAGCCGCGTTGCAGGGAATGATAACCTGATCATGATGATCAAAATGATCATGATCATCATGATCCTGATCATCCATGAATTGCTCAACGTTTGGTCTGATACTGTAGGGGCTGGTGATTTTTAGGTCAGTGAGCATTTGCCGGAGGTTGGACGCCTCCTCCTTGAGGCGGGCATTTTCCTCGAGGACCCGGTCCTGGCATTCGGACACGTGGTTGAGCTTGTCGATGAGGGAGTGGTTCTCCGACCGCAGCCGGACAACCTGCGACCAAAGCTCGTCGAGGTGCTTCTGCTTCCTCATCCTCGACCGCCTCGCAGACTCCCGGTTGGATATCATCCGCCTCTGCCGCCGCTCGTCGATGATCCTCAGCTGCTGCTGCTGCTCCTCCTCGGCCTCGTCCGACGTGCTCGACGCGTTGCTGCTTGGGCACGGCGTCGTTATGTACTGGAAGTTCGTCGGGAGAGCATTGTTGTTGTTGCTGCTGCTGCTGCTGCTGAAGTTTTGGAAAGATTGGATGTTGTTGTTGAAGCTCGGAGGAAGTACAAGTGGGATAGGGTTTTCATGTGGGAAATAGTAGATTCCTGTGAGCTCGCCGGGGATCATGGTTAATTTTTGTTAATTGTGAGTTTGATGATCAAGAAAGGAAGTTTTATGATTGTTTTATGGAATTGTATTGAAGTTGGCTCTGTGTAAATATATATATATATATGTATATATTGTGATGAGATGATTGTTTGGAGGGAGGGTGAAGAGGGGTTTTTATAGGTTGGAAATGGGCAGAGGAATTTGTTAAGTGTGGGGCCCAGTTTTGGCAACAAAGTGTGTAATTGTGTAAAACAGGGGCTTATATTACATGGGCAGAATGTAATGACAATTATTGGAATGACACAAACGAATATGCGCGTAATGTAGCATGTCGGGTAAGATATGTGTGCATCTATATGTGTGTGTGAACCATATTTTTCGCAAAAACAAAGCTGACGATGGCACGATATGAAAATAATAATAATAATAAACATAGTGCAAAACAAATTACTTCATCTTGAAATAAAAAATCTAGATGTTCAGCAATATATATACACTATTTATAACTATATTTTGTAGTTACTATAGGGTAAATCCAGACCTACTTCAATATGAAGGTTTAAACTTCGAATTCTCTCATTCTAAATTGTAAAGAAAATAAGTATTTTCTATCTCATGATTCTCTGATGATGTATCTGATTTTATTTTTGTCAAAACAAAAGTGGGGAAATTTTTTTTCTCTTTTACTGGGTGAGCAAAAAAGAAGTGGGTTATATATAGACAGACCAAATTTGGGGAAAAGAGTGTACTTAATTAGCACTAAATTAGTATCTCCTAAATTAAGGGACGGTAAAAATTTCGTACTATATTGTAAGTGTTTAATGCTTTGAGATGCCGCGACATGTTACTTTGTTAATTAATTTTGTTAATTTACATATAATGGCCCTTCTGAGAATCTTGGAGCTTGATTCTTGTTGCCTTTTTTTTCTTTGCAGCAACTAATGGATTTTCTTCCTTCTTTAATTTTTTTTTTTTTTATTTGGAAAAGCAATCGTTGAGGTTTCTTTCTGTAGGCCTTTTTTTTCTTTGCACCAACTAATGGATTTTCTTCCTTCTTTAAATTTTTTTTTTTTTTTTTGGAAAAGCAATCGTTGAGGTTTCTTTCTGTAGCTCATTAATTATAAGGATTGGTTTTTATGTATGTATGTATATATATATATATATATATATATAACAAGAGTGTTTGATGTACACATGCTATGATATTTATGCATGAGTATGCGTCGATATAGGAAAGATTTGGATAATCATTTCATTTGGCGTCACTTATGTAATGCTTAGTAGAAGAAGGAAAAAAAAAAAAAAAAAAAAAAGAAAAGTTTCATGATGTGGGATTGAAATAATTAAGGTGAGGAATTTTGTTTCAAAATACTGAAAAGAGTGGGGAAAGAGAAGAAAAAAGGCAGTTGAAGAATGGTTGTGACGTCAAAATCTCAGGAGTCTTTTTTTTTCAATGAGGACCGAACAAAGCCAATTTGAGAGCCGATTGAAAACTTCCACAACTCTCTTTGACAGCCAATATAGCGCCTTGTGGCTGATGACGCAGTGAAAGCCAGTTTAAAAGGTCAATTATTATTAAATAAGAGTTTTGAGTGTTAATGACCATGTTTTTATAAAATAGTATATATACACAAGTTTTGGTGACTCACTGAGCACTTCAGTCTTGGATTGGGGGGTCCCACCAGATTGTAAATTGTATGAATTTTGTAGTAAAAATCAGGTACCTAATAAATAGTCTCTCTCTCTCTCTCTCTCTCTCTCTCTCTCTCTCTCTCTCTCTCTCTCTCTCTCTCTCTCTCAGGTACCTAATAAATAGTCTCTCTCTCTCTCTCTCTCTCTCTCTCTCTCCCTGCCATCTTACTCTTTCTAGAGGGGTTCTTAATATTTGTGGTGAACTAGAAAGAACACATGTTGTGCATATTACTGTTTTAGCTTGGGAACATGTCGCTTGGCCTTTATATCCTGTTTCCCATTTGTTATGGTCATTTTGCTTTAGTTTGTCACGTAACGCAGGCAAAATTTCCTCTTGTAGGATAATGCAAAGGGTGATTTTTACTTTGTCGTCTGGAAAGAGATCTTTTTTCAGCTGGGTCTCTAAAGGTTTCAAATTTCTTCAAAGTATATAATATGTGATGTAACTCTTCATTTTCAAGTCTTAAGTGCTCTTTTCTTATCTCATGTTATCATCTTCTTATCTCATGTTATCATCTTCTTATCTATTGCATTAATCTTTTTTTTTTTTTTTTGAGAGCTTTGAAGCGAAGATAACTATAAACAATATATCACATCCTCTTGGCTCATTGGAAGGGAACTAAATGGCAATATGTCATGAGGCCAATGGTAATCTCTACCTAAACTCCTCTTGAATAGATTATATGTAATCTATAATCTATAATATGACTAAACACGTAAACTTTAGCTACCTATATATGTATGTATAAAATATACAGTTCTCTTCCACTATTATAATTTTGAAGTATCTGTACGTGGCTGTTGTACACTGTTATATATTATATATTATTTCATGAAGCATCAACTCTATATTGACACCTAAATTTCTTTCTCTTTTTATTTATCATTTCTGAAAACCTCCTTATCAAAACTGTGATATATCTATATATATATATATATATATATATATATAAAACTAAGATACATTTATATTGAACTTTTTAGAAGTGGCAGTCTCTAAACCGAGGGTATATAAATTATTCTCCGCCTGTATTTTATAAAGTGGTAGCCAATCATCTAATCTTTTGTTGAGGTCCACTAGCAAATTGTTGAGAAAAGGTGTTAATAATAATGAAAGAAGATTAGATCAAAAAAAGTACTCTTGGCAAATCTCCTAAGGCAGCAACTTGCAAACGCAAACATTTTTATTCTATTTATATTCACAGAGCTTAATATTCTATCCTCTACTTTTTGTTTTTTCTCCATATTTAACAATTTATAGTTTAGGTGATTCTCCACTATAAAACTTCTATTCAGCTTCTAAATTGTAAAGCAAACTGGATAAGGGTGAGGCTCATTAAAGAACTTTCGTAGACGAGTATGACCTGTGGAGAAGTATTTTTTTCTTCTTTCCTTGATTTTTCCTTTGTCTCTACAAATTTCCTTTCTTAGATTCATAGGACTCGAGTATACTTGCTAGTTTCTCTTTCTTTCTCTACAAATACACACATATTATATATATATATATATATATATATATATATAAATCCGTATGTTGTACCACCAAGTGTGGTGGCCTAGTAGCATTAATGGAATATCATGGTGGGGTTCTGATCACGGTTTTAAGTGTTGGGTTACCTTTTTGATGATATTAAATGCAAAAACTTGTTTACTACTAATCTAGTATTTGATTTAAAGCTATCACATTTTGTGGAGCTGGGGTGACACAGTCTACTTCAGAGGGATAGGGCCTGGCTTGTGAGGTCTTCAACAAACATTCTTATCAGCATATGGGGCTAACGTTGGTCACCTCCTCGTGGACTTCATTTTAGATATTCCTTAATCTAACAATAATCCTCACAAATTGTGTAGGCGTACGTAGCCTTGTGAAGAAATGTAATTGCTTAAGAATATATAACTAAATAAGTAAGATATCTCCCAATATCAGGAGCCTTGGACGAGTACACTACTAGCATATAAAAGACACTAAAAATGGTCATGTGATCAGAAGAGAAAAATATAGGAGAGAGAAGTAGAAACGTTAAAATAAAGTGCGTAATTATACTTTTTTTTTTTTTTTTTTTTATCTATCACAATTTATATAAAGAAGCATGCATGTGACATTGTCGTCGTTCACAAAAAGAACCAAATCTTGCCAATACATTAATTTCAGTGCATATGCTTTTCTAACAATGATGTTATATATGTATGGCTAGCCACGCAAATTGCCGCCTATATGGCTAGCTAGAGAAAAAGAAGGGAAAAAAACAAAGCAATTTGCCCACAACATTAGGCCCTCTAACCATTGAAGCGCAACATGAATGTGTGTGTGTGTGTGTGTCTATATATATATATATATATATATATATTATATATATATTATACTTTTGTTTACTCATGATGAACCCAATTGGAGAATCAACCAAACTTTTGTTTCCGCCTACCATAAAAATGAAGCAACAACGATAAAAATAAAAATAAAAAGATAAAAGACAAAGATATATATAGGGAGATTTTCTAATACACCTAGCATATAGGTTAAGTTTTTTTAATCATTAGATTTATGTATTTTTTTAATTTTTACGTGATTTTATACAGATCTGATGAACAGAAAACTTGATCTATTAATATATTAACATACCATAAAAGATCATATATCATAAGATCTGTTTTCCCAAAATTTCATGCATATATGGATTCTAAGCTAGTCTCTGGAGAGTACTTTTCTAGGCCAAGTAAAAAAATTTGCAGAGTGGACGGCACAAAGGGAGTGTGGAAAATATGCTGGGTACGGAGGGGGACTGGATTTAACGGGGACCCCATTATGAGTTGGAATATATAGATTAATTTTGGAATGGAACAACATGAAACATATGATTGTGCCTAGTGATTTATACATAATTACATAAAAGAAGTGGGGTCCAAATGAGTTTTATTATTATTATTATTATTAATTATTATTATTTTTTTTATTTTTTTTTTTTTTACGCTACACAAGCGTGTGTGTGTTGTGTGGGTGCCCGGTGCACCACCCCACTATGATATCCCAACCTCCACAGCCCGTCAACTCAACCCCAAAGAGATCCACCCACTCACCCAACCACCTCACTTTTCTTCTCTTTCTTTTTGGAGGCACAATTAACACCCCCTTTGATCTAACTTTTGGTTTTGTTATTATTATTCTCTTTTCTAAGTCTTTTTCTCATCATTTTTATTTAGATTAAATTCAAAAATTTCCCCTCAATTATGGTACTATAGCAACCAGTATGTTTCTCCCAATCTTCAAATTTTAAAACATAACATTTATTCTCCCTGAGTTAGAAATATTTAAAAAAAAAAAAAAAAAAAATTCCTTTGTTAAGATTTTTTAAATAAAATTAACGTGAAATTAGCATGTCGTACGTAATTTAGGAGTATTTTGCTAACTTACAACTGTGTTCACATCCGATTTTTGACTTTAAAACAATTTAATTCAAACATTGTAATTTGTTAAGGAAAAACTAATATTAAATAAATTAGAAACCTTAAAAAAATCTAAGAAAATCTTTCCTCTCGCTTCTTCATGAATGTAAAATTTAGATAAATTCCTCTCGCTTCTTCATGAATGTTTAGAGGGACGAAAAAGCTTAGAAAATAAATTAAAATTTTCTGTATCATCATTTTTCATGTGACGCGTGCTATTTTTGTTTAAAAGTTCTTAACAAAAGGAGTTTGTTTTGGGTAATATTTTATAGATTGGGGAATAAAAAATATTACGTTTTGAAGATCTTGGATCACATTGTTATAAGAGCTATACATGAAGGGACAACTTTTATAATAAGTTTATGTATATGATAATTAAGCATCTTAGTACTATAGTAGATGTTCCACAGCTAGGAAGGAAAAATGCATTGAGTATAAATATATTGTATTTGATAGTGCGGGTATATATACTTACATACGTAAGCCGAATCAAAATTATACTTACATGAGTGTAAATTCGAACATTCAATAAAATAATTTTCCTTTACTGAAGGAAAATTATATATGATAAGAGTCTCTTATTCAAGTCCGCAACTAAGAAAATCAAGATGCATGTAAAGGTACATTAAGTCATCTATTTTGCCTGCTTAGGTGGTTGATTGTTAATTCTTCTATATATGCTCAGTTTGTGAATGCTTATTGTCTGGTCTTTGTTATTGTTAAGGAATACAAAATTCTGGAAGCTTCTTGAAATTTTTTTAAGGCTACTATCTCTAAGTTTTGGCAAAATGATAATTGGCCTTGTTAATCCTGAATATTTTAAGTGGAACACCCCATATATATTTTGGATGTGATATATATATATATATATATATATATCTGAATGTTTGTGGATGTTGATAAACTGGTGTGGTTCCCCTGTGACGATAGTAATATGTTAATTTTCTAGCCAAAGCTTCTTTGATCACAAGATATCTATAACAATATTTTTTAATGAGTTTTAAGTGATCCCCTAGGCGCTAGATTCTTCTCTGAAAATTATTTAATCGCCTTTCGTTGATTCAAATTTAAAATTCGAGTTTTATTACCGTAAAAAGCTCTCACAAACAATCACATTTAATTTTTTTACTACGGTAAAAAGCTCTCACATAAATCACATCTCATCTCGAATTAAAACTCGAATCGATGAACTAAACGGGCCCTAAAAATTCACTTAAAATTCGTGGTTTTCCTTTGGTTTTCTTATAATTGTCGTCTCTTTATGAACAATGGGGAAAAGTTTGCAAAATCTTCTTTTTCTGTTCTATTCGGATCAATTTTCTTTTGTCAATCGAATAATATTCCATCGACGAAAAGAGGATGACACATCCACAATAACTCTCTTATTATAACGTGAGTACCCTCTTAAAAAACACTAAATTTTCACAAAATACATTATCAAACAACATAATATTAAAACCTGAAATATCTAACATAAAAATACAAATCTTTATGATGTATTCCTGAACTAAAATTAAACTCATCGAGATTACATTTTCATACAAAATCCTAAAATTTGGCATTAATCAAACCTAAATCCCAAACCTTATAAACAATAAACATTAATTTCACATTCTAAAATCAAACCAACAGCAAACTAATATTTTAAGCTTAACATTCTAATTTCACATTCTAAAATCCAACCAACAGTATAAACTTAACATAAACTGTACAATTTAATGGATATCTTTTTCAAATTCTAATCTTAAATTCGGGGGGTTTTTTTTTTTTTTATTAACAATGTAATATTTAAAAGCTTCTAAAAAATCCATAATCTTAAAAGCTAAACCAACAATAAAAAAATTAAAGAACATTCTAACATCAAACCAACACTTCCTCCTACACTATATACTTCACTTATAAACACACAGAAAAATAAACAAATTCTACAAAAACTTTAGAATCTAAAATATATATATATCGTGATTGTGAACGGTGGGTATTGGGGGAGGAACATGACGAATAGAACATCAACAAAAAAGTGAAATGAAAAAGTGAATGGCCTCAAGCAAGCGGAAATAAGAAAAAGAAGAAACAAAACAATGATCTATGTGGTAGGATGACAACAATGGGTTGGGGATATTGGGTTGGGGATGACGACAAAGGTTTAGGATTTTCGTTTTCGTTTTTGAATTTTCTAAAAAACATGTTTGAGGCTTGAGGGCCTCAAGATGGGTTTCAGTAGAGAATTTGACAACGGTTCTTGGGGAACTAATGTTAAAAGAATACACATTTAACAACTTTTGAGCATATTAAACATCAATCTATGTACCGGCATTTTTTATTTATCAGCAATTAAATTTGTATTATTTTTTCAATCTAATTTAATTTTTGACCAGATTTAATACAATCCGATTTTCTTGTATTAATAAAAACTTTGTTATACATCTATCTACCTATATTAAAAGCATGAAAACGCTAATGATTCTAAAGCTTACACGTGGGGAGGTTTCGCTTCCAGTTTTTTTTTTTTTTTTTTTTTGGTATTTTTGGTCTTTTGTTAATTTTATTTCTTAGTCCTGAATTATTTTTTATTTACATATTTATGTTTCTTCTCATTTTTAACCTTTTATCACACATATTTTTAAAATCATATGTAAACTCTAATTAGTTTTTTTATATGTGCTTTGTTTTTTAAGTATGTTATATATATATATATATATATATATATATAAAACACTAATTAAATAGTATGCTTGAATATGCACTTGCTCGTAAACACATTTTCCTTTTCCATATGTATACCCTAATTAATTTTCTATTTGATTTGTCCATATCAAAATATTTCTTATAACATGTTGGATTTTGTTTATGAAAATATAACAATCGATGGAAACATACATTGTGATTGAAACATACATTTTGATACATATACTTTTTAAAATCTAAGTTTTTAAATGCGCCTCATCGAAAGTTATACTTATATTTAAATTTTTTTTTTTTTTTTTTTTGTCTCTTACACTACTATATGTTTAAAATCAAAATGAGTTTCTCTATTGACACATATGACAATGTGTGCGGAGCACCCAAAACTAATTCTATCAAAAAGTTTAATTCAGCCCGTGGGGCTGACTAATTTATAATGATGCTTATATTCTATACATCCACGTGTCAATACGTGACACGAGAGTCTTGAAAGTTCCATGAGACCATAGGCAGGCCAAATTAACATCTACTTTAATTTGATGGCCCTTTTTATAGGTCTCACCGTGATATATGAAATGAGTCCGTTTAGTTCGTTAATTTGAGTTTTTA
This sequence comes from Morus alba, assembly GCA_012066045.3. Lineage (NCBI taxonomy): Eukaryota > Viridiplantae > Streptophyta > Magnoliopsida > Rosales > Moraceae > Morus > Morus alba. The sequence goes on along the minus strand of CP050237.2, from coordinate 6,328,006 downwards.
ATTTAAATTGAGATGTAACTTTATGTGAAAATTTTTTTATTGTAGAAAAAAATTAGATGTGACTGTTTTTGAGAACTTTTTACTGTAAAATTAGCGGACCTATTTTATAATTTTCTTTTGGTACCATCAGTTGTACCATATGTGCACTGTCTCCACTTTCCCCCACTTAAAAAACCTAGCTAGCTTTTCAAATTTTCTTCTCCTTTCTTTTGATTCCCAACCTGAGGTCATCACGTAATGTGCACTGATTGGCCCATATAGGATAAGGTCATCACCATAAATTCCATTTAATCTCACCATCCCTCTTTAGCTGAACATCTTTTTTTTTTTTTTTTTTAATGGTGATGATTCTAACAAATTAATTGGCAATTCAAAATAATATTCTCTCTCCTTTCTTCACCCAAAGGCAGTTGCGATTCTAACTATAGTATACTACGAGCTTTAGTACAATTTCAAGCTAGTATTTAAAATCCCATTCATGACCTTACAATTATTCATATAATTTCCTTTATTCTTCTTGACATTCATATTCAAGTACATATATATATATATATATATATATATGCACACACACTCAACGTTTGTCATATGAGTATTTATAAATGTGTGTGTTCGTATGTAAAGTACAAATTTTGTCGCGCAATAATAATGGTGGGGATCACATTTTAAAATAACACCAATTACTTGCACGCATGTTAGTTTGTGCATACGCTAGTTTATATAATAAGGTCATAATCCACTAACCATATTCGAATAGTATATGTAAAGGTGTTCAATTTATTAATTAGAGTGTTTGAAAGCAAAAGGACAATTACCTCATGAATTACTTAAAATTTTAACATTGCATCCGACCTCTACGATTCTGTTTTGTACATTTCCAGATGTGAAGATGCAATAGATCCATGGGTTTATTATTGTCATTGTTGTTGTTAATTTGTTGTTCTTGTTGTTGTTTTGGAGTGCGGATCTGCTTTCCTTCAAAAAATAAATAAATAGAAAACTTTTATGTTTTCTTATAAGCGTATTATGGACGGTAGATGTGCTTTCATTAAAAAGGATTACTTACAGAAATTCTCAATAAATTATGTCTTTATAGTACTTTGTCTCTTGATCTTTAAAATGTAATATTTGTTCCCCCTAAATAATGAAACGTTAATAAAAAAACTCCAACCGTTAAGAAATTTAACAATTTTTGACTTGTGTCATATAAATAACAGTTGTTGTTACACATTTAAAGCACAATTACTATTTTACCCATGCACCCTAATTATTTTAGTCTAATTTATGTATAAAATAATAAAAATAAATAAATCTTTTTTACTTCCAATGACACAATTCTCCACCTCACAAACATAGTTTCTTTTAGAGCTGTAAGTTTGGGCCTAACCAAATGGGCCGGCCCGAGGCCAGCCACTGTTAGCTTAGGCCTAACCTAGGTCTCACCTGACCTGACCTGAACCTATAGGAGGGTTGGGCCAAGGTTCCATGCCCAAAACCTTATTCAGACCGGCCCGTTATTTTAGAAATTTCTTTAAAGTACCATATTAAATTTTGGAACCTGTAAGGTTTTAGGATCGGGCTGGGCCGACCCTTTCCTTTTTAGTGCCGGCCCGTCTTGAAATTTCTTTCGTGCTCGAGCCAGGCAGAGTTGGGCAGCCTCACTTTCACCTCTAATTTTTTAATGGTTTTTTATTGTTCATTTCTTATTATTACGTAAACAAAAAGTTGAAAACAACTTCATAAATTTTTAATTATACCAAAAAACATATTCGTAAATTTTTTACTTACATTTGATTGATGTCTTGTAATTAAAAGTTTAATTTAAATTAGTTTTAAATTCATATTAAATTTTCAAACTGTAGAGTTACCAAAATACCCTCAAAGTAACTAATTAAATGTTAATTTTTGTTAAAAATTTTGTTAACATTCTATTGTTCAAGTTAAATGGATGTTAAAGTTTTAAAAATTAAAAAGTAAAGTGTTACAAGAGACATAATTCAAGGGAAATTTTTGTAATTAATTAGAAAAAAAATATGTTTTGCTTTATGGTTTTGATGTTTTTCAGAATGTTTAAAATTTATCCGGATCTCATTCAAGGATATTTTTCTTTGTCTTTTTTTTTTCCCGGAAAAATTAATGGGTGAGTTATGAAATTGAAACATATTTACCAAATCAAAGGAATACCTTTGTCGTATAGTTTCCAAAATTTGAGGGGTAAATTGAGAAAAAGCTGAAACTATCATTGAATTTTTGTAATTACTCTTAATTATGTCTTAACATTGAATTGTCACCATCATATAATTCCTAGTACAATCCTAAAGTAACAGAGCTGCCAAACTTCCGCAAACCAGTAGACGTACCAGACTCATCGGTCTCTATCTTCTTCAATAGTTTCCCAATCATGAACCCACGTCTATAATCTCAATTACCAATTTACCCACAATGGATCATATATATATATATATATGTGTGTGTGTGTGTGTGTGAAATATACCTAAGTTCTCTATCTCCAGATTAAATTTGTTTAAATATCATTATATATTTGGGTTGCTGATCTCCCAATGAGTCATTCTCATTTGTTTAGCACCTAAGCGTAAAACGAATAAAGATTAAGGTGACGTTTATTTTAAGAGTTTTGTCTGATTTAAGATTATGATTCTTAGTTTCATTACAGTGTTTTTTTCTCATAAAAAGTTTAAATTTTAAAAATTAAAATAATAAATTATAATTTTAAATTTATGAATTAAATGTCACCTAAGAGATTGATATTTAACAAATCATCTTCAGTACATTGCAATATAGAAATATTTCTTATGAGAATTATTAAGAAGGGATTCTCCCCAAGTAACCCGAACCACAACCATTTGTCCCACCAAAAACAACTTAGCCAATTTGGTAATGACATCAGATAGTTTCCCCATATATAATGTATAATATATACATATATAGATATATAGATATACATATACTCGGCACCGGCAGTACTAATAATAATTTTATATAATGAGTGGAAATGCGCAAATACTTTGAGCTTATCATCGTCATCTTTGAACCTAATTGAATATATTGTGTAAGAATGTCTATTTCAAGGCTTTTTTGGTGTCTCCATTACTAAGTTAATTGGCCCACAAGTGACCTTATATATAAATAAGAATCATTATATGAACTCTGCAAGTGGGGTTAGTTTTACCATGGTGCAGCTGCATATTTTGGACTTGATGTCATAGTTGGTCGATCTCATCATTTGATCATTTCAATCTAAAATCACTATCTCTTGCCATGACTCCAAATTCTTGAACAAATATTCTTTTAATCAAAATTCATATTTATTTTCTTAAGTTTGCATTATGCATTCCTTTCAATCTAAAATCACTTTCTTGAAGAATACTTTTTTTTTTTTTTGGTGTCAATTCCATGTCTATTTTCTTAGTTTAGTATCATGCTTTCGTTTTTCCTTTTTATTGAGAAGGATATCCATAAACTTTAGTCATATACATAGTGTTTGAAAAAAAAAAAAAACATCCATACATCCATACAACAGAAAAATAAATTGAAACAAAAATAACAAAAAAATAGAAAAAAACAAAGATTTAGGTAGTTTGAAAAAATTTCTTACGTCCATAGAAAAGAGAAGAAAAATTCACTAACAGTTTCAGAGTTACATATTCAATAAACTTTCTCATTTTCTCTTTACCCAAAACCTCTTACACATTTACCTATCTCTCTTCTCACTTTTCTCCCTCTCTCTCAAAAAGATGCATTATGTTTTTACACTTTTCTCTGAATTACACATAAAACCTTACACAAATCACTTATTTATAGATTTTTAATAATCCTTGCCTAAAACCGAAAAACAATAACTTACTCAAAAAAACATAAAATTGTTACTTTCTTAAAATTAATTTGAGTCATTTATCCAACACATACTTTGAAAGAATTGACAATTTTCTTTTTCTTGCCAAAATATATAAAATTATGCATGTCACCACGCATATATATTCTCTTTTTTCCCTTTGTCTACGTTATGTGTGGATACTGATATTTATACATACAGAAATTAGTGGGGGAGTTCTAGAGTAGGATGATAGATCATATAACCACCTGTTGACCAAAAAAAATAATAATAATAATACAAAAAAAAAAAAAAAAACTTGGTGTGCGACGCAGGAGATAGTGTACTACTCCTCCTGAAAGGCTGAAATAGAGTACATCTATCTGATCTAAAAATATCATATAAATGAGAGCAAAGTGCATATTCACATGAGGGCAAACCAAAGCCACACATTAGAAGACCATAAAACTTTTATGAGGTCTTGAATGGCAATGAGTGTCTTTTTTATTGCACTTTGAGACACTTGACGCTTGCTGCTTTCCCCATTTCTGAATGCGACAACTCTCTCTCTCTCTCTCTCTCTCTCTCTCTCTCTCTCTCTCTCTCTCTCTCTCTCTCTCTCTCTAAGGTGCAAAGTATAAACCACAATATGAGGCTTTCTTTATGGTTTTTTAACGCCTACTATTCCTATATGTGGTCACTAGTGTTAATGACATGGCTCATCTACATCCTTAGGATAATATATAATTAGTAGATATATATATATATATGTGTGTGTGTGTGTGTGTGTGTGTGTGTGTGTGTGTGTGTGTGTGTGTTTCAAATTGGTTCATGTTAAATTATTGGCGAGACTTACTAAAGTATTCCCAACACTCGTGTCATTCTTGAGAACTATCGCCCCCACCATCAAACCTCGCTTTTGACCTCAAACGTCTTTGATTACCTTTTTATGGTTATGGACAAAAAAAGCAAACGAAAAGGAAATGACCAATGTGTTTAATTAGTTCACTTGTTAATTATTGATAAGCAATGTAATGATCTTAATTTTCTTTTCAAAATGTGTCAAAAGCTTTAGAGGAAAGGAAAAAGATGTGGTAAAGCTAATTAGAGAAGCCTTACGTCCAATCGTAATTACACGGCAATGTGAATCAACCCGTCTTCTGTAAATAGCTGTGGGAGATATTTTCTTGGAGCATGATTCTTGTTTATTTTATTAAACTTGTCATTTTAGCATATAAATACAGGATTCTAAGATGGAAAGTGCATTAATTGAAGTCTTGAAATTTGATCCATATATTATAGGACTAAATACTGTAAAAAAACTTGCTTGAGTTGCACTGTTACACTCACTTTATAAAGCATTGTCTGATTTAGATGACATGATTAATTAAAGTTAGTAATACTCCCTTTAGTGGGATGCGTCCGTAGAATATATATTTTGGCAATATTGATAATATATTTATCTGAATTCTAAGTAAAACATGATTGTGTGTAATTGAAACATATATATAGACTCAATGTTCAGACTCTGAAAGATGAAAGATGACCATATTCTAGTTATAAAGGGGAAATCCAAGTGTTCCATAAATGATCATATTCTTTTTAAGCTGGCAGCAACTACTTGTGGCGGTATTTAGTTTAATCAGGTTTTTATGCAACTAATTTAGATCAATTCCTTTCAGAAGTATTCACAAACTTAAGTTCTAGGTCTGAATTAAGCTCGACATTTTATTTAACCAGCCAAACATATCAATATTTATGAGTGCTATGGTAATTTGAAATATGTTAGCATGATGAACAGGATTTTAGAGCTAGATTCTTTTCAGTTTTCACAACTGGAATGTAATGATTTTTTCATTTTTCGAACATGACGGTTCATCTTTTGCTTTGGCCCCTGAAGTGGTTCACAAAACCCGACTCAAACATCAACTTTTGGCGGCCAAAACTACATAAGTAACCTATATCGAGCCAGAATTAATACAATGGGGCTTTCAATTGTGTATAAGAGATTCGCTCACATATATAGATGGTTAAAATCGTGAGAAACTAGCACAATAAATAAAACTGAGATAACATTTTAATCTTTAAGGTATAGAATTTTTCAGTATTGATCAATCTTCTCCTTTCCTCTGGAGACAAGACTTTTGTTCAAAAAAAAAAAAAAAAAATTCTGAATCTACTAAGCCCACTTTGCCATTAATGACATTCCTCCTGCGCCCAAGAGAACTGCGGAATATGACCATATTTGGAGCTTCACACTTGCTTGAAGTTTAGAGCCCATAAAATCAGATGCCAGAAGCTCCACTAGGGCCATATAGTTGAGAAGCCCAGCAGAACAAGCATTTAGTAGACCCACCACAATAAGGGCCGTTGGACTGTTGTCACTGTAGACATTTGATAATCCAATTCCCAATGCAATACCAAACGGGGTTGTGAATGAGAAGAAGAATACCATTATTGCTTTCATTTTGATCCCGTATTCGGCCTGGTTATTTTCCAACACGTGCAAGCAATGTTCATGATTATATGAGAATTGAGATGGTACAAATGGAAGGATTGTTATATATTATGAATGATTTTTAAATGGTTAAATTTTCATCAGTCTTATCTATTAAATAGGAGGACTCACTGGAATAGTCTTGGCAAATTCTGAGCTAGACATTGCTCTACATCATACTTTTATGTGATTGCATATTTCCATTATTTACTTTCTAAGGAAGCTATTTTTGCTTTATTTATAATATAAAAATTTAATAACATGACGTAATAAGAATCTAATCTCATTCATTCTTATAAAGTTTTTCTGATCAATCACCAAATTAATTACAACAGTTTAATTAGGGCCCATTTAATTCGCTGATTCGAGTTTTTAATTCGAATTGAGATGTAATTTTATGTGAGAGCTTTTTACTGTAATAAAAAAAGTTATATGTGACTGTTTGTGAGAGTTTTTTACTGTAATAAAACTCAAATTCTAAACTCGAATCAGCAAAATAAACGAGACCTATATTTTATAGTTAAAATAAAATACCTAAGTAGATATTAGATTAACCATTAAAACCACACTCTATATTCAGACAAGTGATTCATACCTGTAATATGCATCCCCTAAGCCCATTCCTTCAAAAAGTTGATGGAAGCAAAGAGCAGCAATAAGTGGCCTGATTGTGCATGGATTATCAGAAGCCCCCATTGACAAACCTATTACTACCGAGTGCACCACTATCCCTAGCTCTAATACCTGCATCCGTTACCATTTTTCTTATCATATAATGACCAATCACAAAAATAGCCAATTAGGAAATATAGCTCCCACTTTTGAATGTTTTGAAAAAATCTTTTTTTTTTTTTTTTTATTTTTTTATGGAAATGTTTTCAAAACGTGACATTACTACTCGTTATGTTGCAAAAAGTATTCATACGTACGCCGTCACCTCAAAACCTCGCCAAGACCGTAACATAAACGTCGACGTATTATATTCGCAGCTCAATGAAGACTTCATGAGCCGGGAATAACAGTGCAAAAATATGATATATTACAGCTTTAATCAAATAAGTTAAAATATTTTAGGAAACCAACAAAAGAAAATAACATTGTAAATAAAATAATACCGAGAACATATATTATTTTTCAACAAACAAACATAGATATTAATACGTGTTCATAGAAAGAACGAAGTAACTATATCCATACCTGAGCGACAACACGGTGTCGTATCAAGTTCGAGCCCTTTCCGCACGCCCCTTCCTCAACCTTCCCGTGTCCATGGCCAACATGCCCTAACATTTCCGATCCCCCATTAATCTTCGCCTCCTCTTCGGCGACCTGTCGTGGAAATTGCTTCCGGTAATAACTCATCGAAAACGAGTCCACCATCAGAGTCGCCACCGCCGACAGCATCGCGACAAAAGTTGCGAACGGGAACTTCCGCCACGGCGTCTCCGGCAGGCACGGCGAATTCAGGCAGTCGAACGAGTCCGGCAGCACGTGCATGTACCCCGTCGCGAGAATCACTCCCGAAGCGAACGCTTTCACGACTGAGAACGGATTTTTATCCGGTTGAAGAGCTGGAATCGAGCGGGTAAAGAGCGGGAGCAAGACGCCAGCCAGGCTTGCGATCAGGATCGAGGCGATCGCGATGAGCTTGAATTTTAGGGCCTTGGATTTGTCGAGGCAGGTTCCGCCGGAGTTCGAGCATTCCGTCGATGTTTGGTCTTCTGCTCCGACGACGGCGGAGGCGAGGAGGGCTATGAGGAGCAGAGGGATTGCGTGGATTTTAACGGTAGACGCCATGGCGGAGAGTACTGGAGACTGAATCTGGGATTCATTTTTTAACATATGTATATGAGGCGTGGTCAAAATTGGGTTTTGAAAAGACGAAAATACCCTTGTAAAGAGTCGGATTGGGTTTCGTGGAGTTTGGTTTTTGGAGGGAGAGGATGGGTATTTTGAGGGGAGTGGACTGGGAAGAAGACAAATTGAGGTGGGAGCGTGGCGGGTGATGGCCCACACTGATTTCGACTCATCCTAGGTTCGACGTGGCACTTGTAAAGTCCTCCCATTCCGCAGATTCTGATGACGTGACGTTTGAATTTTCAGCGTATATGGGTCCAGTTAGTTATTGAGAGGGGGGAGGCTCTTGTTTCGCAGCTGGCCACGTGGATCGTACGGGCGGTGGTTTCTGGCTTTGGTTGTGGAGGGAAATGCTCCACCGTGACAAAATTAAGCGCGTGCCAACCGCTCGTAACATATCGGTTTTTTTTTTTTTTTTTTTTTTTTTTTCCTAATGCGATGAAAATTATCCTTTTGTTTTATTTTCCGGATACGCAATTCAATTGTTCCTAAATCCTATACAACATTGGTTATTTTATATAGACACTCTTTCAATTTTTTAGGTTTAATAAATTAATTTTTTAATTTTTTAGGGATTTACGTTTTAAATTTTAAAATTTATTATAATATTAATCAAATTAAAAACAAAATTAAAAATTATACGGTATTTTTCATGTAAGTATTTAATTAAAATAATCAATATCTTTTTGTATTAAATTGATCCTTATATACACATCATCAGTAAAAATTTATTTAAAATTAAGAGTTAACTGTTTTAGGAAAAACTTGGGTTTCCTTAATTTTTTAAAAAATTTCATTCCTAACGTGTGTAAAGGGTCTAATTTAATGCAAAAATATCATAATTATTCTTATTAAATATTCACGTAAAACTTACTGTTTAAATTTTTAATTTTATTTTTAATTTAACTAACAATACAATAAATTTTAAAATTTAAGAGATGAATTATCATAAAAAAAAGAATTAATGTACCATAAGTAAGCCTTAGAGTCCATCTACTTTTCCCTATACACTTTCGTCGTCAAAAACAAAACGTTTTGGGGTTTTTTTTTTTTTTTTTTTTTTTTTTCGTCAAAAAAACATTACTTTTTTTTTTTTTTTTTTTTTTTTTTTTGCTTTTTTTGCTTTCATTACTTTTTTTCTTTTGCTTCTTTTTCTTTTCTTTTTTTTTTTTTTTTCTTTTATTCTTTTTATTTTTAGCTGTTGTTTTCCGCACTTTATAAAATCTTAAATCCTAATCCTGATCCCAATTTTAAATTTTGAATCCTAATTCCTAAATATATATAAAAAAGAGTTGATATGTACGGTTAGTGTTCATCTTATGATAGTCTAAAACACTGAATTTTAAATGCTTTAATTTTTTTTTTCTCTTTTTTCAACTCGTTTATTTATTTTTGTTTCGTTATCTTATATTTATGTTCATCCCATATTATTCCAAAACAATGAGTTTCAGATGTTATATTTTTTTTTTTTCATTTCCTTTTTAGTTTTCAACTCCTTTATTTTTTTACTTTGTTATCTTATATATAATTTATAATGCTGCAAGTATTTATATTATGAAATGAAACCTTTTGTTTTCAATTATTACTGACATATATTCATTTTTTTTTTCGTAAAATTTATTGTGGGATTCAGATTCTATACCTAGGTGTCAGGTGTAGAATTATAGCTAAGATATGCTGCTATCCTTTTGAACTTTTAAGTAAATTTTTTCTTCTGTTTTTTTTTTTTTTTTTTTTTTTTGGTTATCTTATAATTTATAATGTAACTTTTTGATTTCAACAATTACTTTTTTTTTTCTAAAAAGTGAGGCGTGAGATTCAAATTCTATACTTTGTCGTAAAATTATATGTGAAATTACCGTTAAGATATCCTGACTATCATTTTAAACTTTTAAGTAAAATTTTTCTTCTTGTTTTTCTGCGTATTATTTTTGTATTTTGCGTTATAAATACTTCAATTACAACTTCTAGTACATCGCACATGTCTAAACCAGTATTAAAAAAACACTAGAATTATTATTAAAAAAAGTACCAAAGGAATTATCACTCACTTATATAAAATTTCCCCACTTTGACTATTAGTTTAGAACACTGTTTTTTTTTTTTTTTGGTAGATTAACATGGGTTGTTTAGAAGGGCATGCCTTTCTTTACGAAAAGTTCGCAGGATCACAGTTTATTTTTAGTTTTCGAAATGAACAGTTCGCAGTTTAACACCAAACAAGATAATACGTGCCTTTCGAGTCTATAAACGACATGTCATTTTAACATGAAGTCTGATGTCGTTTATGTGGAAGAATGCCGTGCTGTCCTCGAGTACAGCTTGATCATGATGTTCTTCACATGTGTTTTATAGTTTTACATTTTCTTTTTCTCGTTTACCTTTAGTAAATGACATGTTATAATTTAGGTTCAAAGCTATTGTTTATATACAAGGACGATCTGCTTTGCACAAGCAAAGCTTTGACGTCGTCCACCAAGAAAACAACAATTTGTTTATGCCCCGTTTATTTCAATAAATAAATAAATGACATGTTTCTTTTAAATTCAAAAGTTGTTCTCAATCCATTTAAGGTCTTCCAATTGACATTTCATCATGAGTTCATTACGTCATAATTTGTTGTTCTTCAAAGTTTAAAATTAAGGTCCGTTTGGTTCAGGGATTCGAATCATATGATTTGAACCATTTTCGATTTACGTGTATTTTTTGTGAGAGAAATCACTGTAGCAAACCACGAATCATGATTCGAATCGGGGGACGAATCTCCAACCAAACGGACCCTTAGTATCGTTCACGAATAGAAAAAAGAGATATAAAGTATTACAAATTCTATTTCCATTAGATAATGATAACAACAAACAGTTTATACGTTGTTTTATCTAAAATGACATGTATTCCATCCCGTAGTCTTTGTTAGTTGGAAACAACATGTTAATTGTGTTTAAAAGATTTACTACCGTTAACGATTTCAACAGAAAACTAATTTGCATGATTTAAATATGTTGTTGTTTAGCCTAATAAACAGTATGTAAATTAAAGTAAGATGTTGTCATCATTTCGTCAAATACGACGTTTTCATGTGAGTTCAAAACTTTTATAATGGTTATGGGATCAAAGTGTTAATAATGTTTTTGTCCAAAATTTCAAAGTGGCGACTCAAATATAAAAAAATAATGGGAGTTGGAGGACTTCTTGTTCAAGTTTTAAGATAAAGACTCAAGTGACAAAAGTTAAAAAGTTTGGGGATCCAAATGCAAAATTCCTTTATATTTATTTATTTATTTATTTTTAAAAAATATTTAATAAAAAATCATTCTTTAATTTAAAATCATAATTCATAATTTATTATAATATTTTTTTTTTTATAAAAATACTTATAAATTAAAAATAATTTAAATTATATGGTCTAAACCTTTTAATTAAACGTCCTCAATTCATTTTTGTCTTTTCTTCAACTGTCAGAAGCATGTTTCCGATAACGTGTCAGCTATTAAAGACTTCAAATTAACGGCACCACCTCCTCCTCTTCACTCTTCATCTTCAACTGCCCGCCATGTCCACGAGCTTGAAATCTCAAGCTCTGCTTCTCAAAACCACTCTCTTTCTTCCTCACTCAGGTGCTCAGTTCCGTACCAGAAGGTCCTTCCCATGCACGACGCCGCCGCCGCCTTTGCCGTTCCTCTGCCGGAGCTCCCTCCGCCTCCCTCGGAACCCTCGTTGCAAAGTTCCTCTCAAATCTCCTAGCTTTTCGTTGTTTTTCTTCTATCTTTCCGTTACGCATTTGGATTATGATTGCTGTTTGTGCTTATCTTCCGGTTGTTTTCACCTAATTAGGTCGTCCGAGGGATGAGATTCGACGGTCCGGCGGTCGAAGTCAGCGAGGTCTCGGAAATGGAGGACGGAGATTTGGCGGTGGAGACCTGCATTACTCGTGCTTTGCCCCCGGCGTTGACGCTTGAGCAGGGGATTGAGAAGATAAGAGAGGCCGTCGAGGACTTAAAGCTAAATCCTCCTTCAACCTCTAGCGGATTCTTGAGATTTCAGGTTAGTTTAGAATTCTGCATTTTTTGTTGATAAAACTATCTTCTTTGGATTTTTTTTTTCTGAGTTTGAATTTCGCAGGTGGCTGTGCCTCCGAGCGCGAAAGCTTTGAATTGGTTTTGCTCTCAGCCGGAGTCGTCTGCTGTTTTTCCTCTGTTTTTCCTTTCGAAGGAGACGAACGATCCTAGTTATAAATCTTTGCTTTTGAATGAAACTCGCGGCGTTTTCGGGATAGGTTCTGCTGTTTACTTTGCGCGGGATTCTTCTTCTGCCCGTGGAGACCGGACTCAGACCAAAAGGTCTATGCTTTATTCTTGACTTTCTCTTTTTTGCTTTTAATTTTTTTCTCACAAGAAAAATGAAGTTGGCGTTCCAGTACAAAAGAAAACTGTTTGATTCTTCTCAGATTGCATACGCTTCAACATTGGAATATGCAGTATTTTAATGCTAATTTGTTCACAAATTAATCCTCGTTACTTGCTACTAAAGCCTTTGATTTCACAACTGGTGTGACGGTACTACCCAGTAATTTAAACTTTATTAGATCAATTCAGTCATTGCCAGGGTGATTAGGTATTGATATCTATTTAGATATGTTGTAGTTGTTTGGATTACGTATATGGTCTTACTCTTGACAACTTTAGAACTAAAAATTAGAGATGTATAAACTAAGTTCAGTTAAAAGACGTTATCCGATCAGCTAATCCTTGCGATTGAGGTTAACAATGCTGCCATGATCGTTGTTGCGACTTCTGTATGTTGGACTAAGTTAATATATTGAAGATTAATATAAACTTAGGGCATGTTTACTTTGCATCAAAGAGAAAGGGAAAGTGAGGAGTGATTTCCCTTCCCATCTAATAATATGTTTACTTACAAAATTAGTAATGAAGATTTAGTGGGTCCCACACAATATAGAGAATGAGGAAAGAGAATACCAATCCTTGCAATTTATTATTGATTCCTTGTCAAAGGGAATGAATGTTAAATTTACTTATCTACCCTTAATGAATTACTATACAATCATGACTATTTAATTGTTTAAAAGGACATTTTAGTGATTACATTCATAAAATTGCCATTCCTAATTTTAGTAAACATAAGAAAGAGAATGGGTTGTTTCCCATTACACCATCTAATAGTCAAGTAAACACATGAAAGGAAATGAATAACTCTCAATCCTATTACTTTGCTTTCTTTTTCAATCCCATCACCTTTCCCATCACATTCCTTTACGGTTTAGTAAACGCGCCCTTAATGTACTCGTCTGTGAGTGTGTGCGAGTTTTCTCCTATTACAGCTTTTTCCAAGGTATTTTAACTTTGAATTTTCGAAAGATGGACTGGGGCTTCTTTCAAATAGGCTAAAAGAGTGTATGCATAATGCATAATTTTTTGCAGATATCTCTCAAATGAATCAACTCCCATAATGGCTTATGGTTTTGTGGATATTAATTTCGACACAGAGTTGTCTGTCATGAAACATCAGCCAGGGTCTTACTACTTCTTCATTCCCCAGGTAAATTGGCATGTTTGCAAATGCAACCAAATTATGTTCCCATATGTTTCAGGCATGTTGTTTTTGTTTTATTTTCCTTCAAGGTCAGTAAAGTACGCTGCCGAAGCATATGATAAACAGGTGCCACTTCTGATGTATAATATTTGAACAGATTGAGTTGAATGAGTGTCAAGGCATTTCTATTTTATCAGCAACACTAGTGTGGTGTGACACTTGCCTTTCTACATTTGAGAAAGCCCTTCATTCTTTTGAGTTGTCTCTTCTCCAGGTACTCTAAAGTTGTGCTTCTCTGTTACATATTTTGTTTGAATTATTAGATTGATTGATCACTAATTTTACCAACCAGAAGACAATGTAGAAGGGAATCAATAATACTTGTCTTGTTCCTTCATGCTAAAATTTCAATTCATTTGTTTAAGCTCCACTCAAAATGAATAAAAGAAAATATATTTATTGATTGGGATGTTATTATTAAATAGTGGTTGAAGCCTTGAAGGCCTATTCATGACTTTAAACTTAAAAGTTTAAGTGCTTTTTAAACATGAGGCTTCTTTCTTTTACACTGATACCTTCAGTTTCATGACCTTTCCAGGCTACTTCTCACTTATGGCCCACACCAGAGAACTGCTACACCAGAAATATATTATCTACTCTCAGAAAGCTGAATGCGGTGGAGGACATAATCACTCCTTTGGTACGGAAGATATATATATATATATATTTTAAATTATGCCACAAAACAGTATATCTTGTCTGCTCTTCTGATCTTAATCCTTGTGCTTCTAAAGTATTGGTCCAGTGCATATATTTAATATTCAGAATTTATATTTTCCTTTCGCACATTTTATTCTATACATCCTTTTTTTAATGACTGTATAGGCGTTATATAGTATATATGATCACGGGTGTTTTATTGAGCACAATCTTCTAGTGTTGTTGTTTGAGACTTCCATCAGGATTACAAGTAAAAGTCTTCATCTCTGCAGTATATATATTGGGATATAATTGCATAAATATTTCATTTGCTTCTGCTGTTGCCACATTTTTATATTTTGGACTCTTTTTAATGGCCGCATAAAATAAAGTAATAGCTTTGCTTCTGGTGTTGCCACATTTTTATATTATGGACTCTTTTTAATGGCTGCATAAAATAAAATAACAGCTGCTGGATGATACATATCTTTCCGATTCCAAACTCAATTCTGAATAATTTCTGCATCCCAAATTTTCTTTAGGTTTTTTTTTTTAGATGAGTTTGCATGTGAGAGCCTTTCTTGATTTAAGACTCCTCTTCTGGTGCATGATTTAATAAAAAGATTCTCATTTGTTCTTGATTTACATGATAATCCATTACTTATTAACAAGGTTTTGTAGGTTTACATGAACGCTCTTTCACCAGGTGGGAAGTATGTTGTGGATAACTTCAAAGAACTGGTATCCCCTTTTTCTTGGTAATTTTTCATCCTCAATGATTTGTATCCAACCTGTTCTAAGGAGTTGCACCTATAACTGCTAAGTAAGCTACATAAATGTTATTGCTCTGCTGATATTCTGTGCTGAAACCATTGTGTTTTGTTCACAATGTGATTTACTTCACGTGCAGGAGGCTCCATTTTCCAGGCAGTTCTGTGTTAGGCTTTCAGCAGATGTTGTTGTTGCCAGAAACATGGTATGTTAATATCACGTCCGTGAATTTAAGGGAGTATTTTTTGTAAAATTTGTGTTTCCTTCAAAACTAGAAGTATATAAGCGAGTAGCTTGGCCAAATGCCAAGTACCTGCAACGGGGACAATTGGAATTGTCGAAGATTGTTAGAGTGTAACATTAAATGCACAAGGATGGAAGTTGGAGAGGATAAGTATTACTCACTAACTGTTGGTCTGAAAGAATAAAGGAAAAGCCACATTTATAACCGGAGCACATTCATGAGAAAGGGGTTTTTGGGAGGTGGAAAGAGATTATACTATTCCATCCACTGTAAGATAACTTTTTGCTTGAAGAAGATTACTGCTTTGTTGTCTTTATCAGATGTTTAAGCTAGTCAGTGTCTTTATCATATATTTAAGCTAGTCAATTCTGTCTTTTCCTGACCGATTCGGTGGCATGCTTTTGACTTGTATCTTTTTGTTTATATTGTTATTTTATTTGAATAACATCAGAGGAAACATATAAGTGAAGATGTTCAGATTTTATCTCTGTTTCTACTATCAGTTGGATCAAGCAAGTGGAGTCTGTTACTCAGTGCAAGATTGTGCCAACATAAATACTGTTTGGGCCTCACTTATAGTTGAAGAATTCTCTCGTCTTGGTTTGACGGTGAGGCCAAGTTTTTCTCTATTTGTTCTATCATTTTGGCACATGAATCTGATTAATTTCATTATAGTATTTTTGTCTAGCTCCAGGGTCAAGATCATCACCCCTCGCCGTTGCTGCTTCCACTCATCCACTTATTACATGTATCCCGTGTTTTGATGAGCGCTCACTTGCATTTCATGCTGTTGGTTATGCCAGAGGATCTCGCAAGCCAGCGGTAGTCATAACGTCATCAGGAACTGCAGTTTCAAATCTTCTTCCTGCTGTGAGTTCTTTTAAATTTTTGTAGGGAATTTTCATCTGTAAGATGCATGATTTTTTTGGGACAAACAGGATTTTAATAGTGTTTTTCCCCCGTTCTGTTTTACCACTACTCTGAATGATTCATCATTTTGTGGTTGTGGAACTGCAGTACAGAACAGGCGACATAGTATCAGGCCTTTGGTTTTGTTCACTGTAGCAACTATACAACATTCCATTCATTTTTAGTTTTCCTAAAATCTAATATATGGCCATATGCTTCTAAGTGGAAGACACTATTCATAACCAGTAATATAGTTTGAGTTTGTTATCCTTTAGTGATGACCGAACATATAATGTTCAGGTTGTTGAGGCTTATCAAGATTTCATACCTCTTCTATTACTCACGGCTGATCGTCCATCTGAGTTGCAAGATGCTGGAGCTAACCAAGCTATAAATCAGGTCTGATGACTTCATCCATAAGTATTATCATTTTTGTTTCTCATTGAGACAAAAATATTGTGTATAACTATTTTTTTTTTTTACCATGGGAGAGTATCTCGAAACTGGTTCATCATGATATATCTGCGAGATTGATCTCACATCTAGTAAGAAGAGGGAAAAAAAATTTGCTTTTGTTTTTTATTTGTTGTCAAAGTCTAGTGCAATAAATGGTTGAAACTTCATAGTTTTTGTCAAAGGACACTCCACAGATATATATATTCTCCCGCCTCCTAAATTTACATTGTTGTATTTGAAAAACCAGGTAAAGCATTTTGGTTCATTTGTGAGGTTCTTCTTCAGCCTTCCTGCAGCCGCTGACTGTGTTCCTGCAAGGATGGTACTTACGACAGTTGACTCTGCTGTACATTGGGCAACCTCTTCACCTTGTGGCCCTGTCCATATCAACTGTCCTTTTAGGGAGCCACTGGAAAATAGTCCCAGCGAATGGACATCAAGCTGTTTAAAAGGATTAGACTTCTGGATGTCTAGTGCTGAGCCATTTACCAAGTATTTCAATGTCCAATGTGCTCATGCATGTACTGATAGTCCTCAAGAAATAATAGATATTGTAAATTTGATTCAGAACGCTAACAAAGGGATTCTCCTTATTGGTGCTATCCATACAGTAGATGAGATGTGGGCAGTTCTTCTCTTGGCTAAACACCTTTTATGGCCTGTTGTGGCTGATATCTTGTCAGGACTACGATTGCGAAAGCTGTTGACTTCTTTTCCTGAAATCGAAGATAGTACAATATTCATTGATCATCTTGATCATGTTCTGTTGTCAGATTTTGTCAGTGATTGGATACACATCGACGTGATTCTTCAGGTATTCTGAACTGTTTTAAGAATTCGGTTAATAGCTTAAATTTCTTAAGCCATTTTTTTAAAAGAAAATTAACATATTGCATTGGTCTTGTAATTGGCATCCTTGTGGATTGTGCATTTCACTCCTGCTCCAATTACACCAGTATTATTATTATTACTACTTTCCCTCTTTGATTGCATGGCTTCTTAATGTGTATTACAAACAGATTGGGAGTAGGATTACAAGCAAGCGTGTTTCAAAAATGCTAGAGGGATTGTTTCCATGCTCTTATATCATGGTTGACAGTCATCCATTTCGTTATGATCCTTCTCATATTGTAACGCATAGGGTACAAAGTGGAATTGTCGAGTTTGCTAATCATCTACTGAAAGTTGAATTTACATACCAGAGAAATGGATGGAGCACTTATCTACAAGTAGTCAATCTGATGGTAATTATTTATTTCTCTTTTCTAATTTAGTATAGCAACTTCCTCATGTTATCTTGCTGGTTTGGGGTTCCAAACTGAACTGCTGAGCCAGGATAAACATTAGAATGCAGCTAAATTCACACGATCATACCAGACAAAATTGTGGTCTAGTTCATTGTTCATATATTCTTTGAAAGTCTTGTTGCATGGTGTAAATGAACCCCCGTTAATCACTAATTTCTGGGAGGAGATTTCTTTAGTTTGTTTTCTAATTGATTTGATGTCTTTGCATTATTTTATGAGTTTATTGTGGGCCATAAATATTTGGCACTTTTTTTGAGAAAGTGAACTCTGTTCTCTCTCCTGCGGACTTGTTCTGTCCAAAAAGGATGGAAACTGAAAACGTTAAAAGATCAATGAATTAGGCTGTTCTGGGGGTTGTGTTTTTGTGCCCTTACTAAGTTTTTTTACCCCTGTTTTGTAGGTTGGCAGGGAGTTGTCATTTCAAATTTCTGCTGAATATTCCTTGACTGAACCTCAAGTTGCACGTATAATTTCGGAAGCACTTTCATATGACACTGCTCTTTTCGTTGGAAATAGTATGGCAATACGTGATGCAGACATGTATGGGCATGGATGGTCAAGATGTACACATAATACTGCAACTATGATTTTAAACTCGGGAACCATTTTTTCGTTTGATTTGGGTGGTTGGGAACAGAGGAGCTAGTGGTATTGATGGCTTGATTAGTACAGCTGTTGGCTTTGCTGTAGGATGCAATAAACGGGTAAGGACCTGAGAGATCATATTTTTTGGTCTAGTTATGGCAGACATAATCTGAGAAATATTTTAGTCATTCTTCAATGGATTCTTTCCTTCTGTAGAGGTTCTATTTTCTTTCTTTTTCCTATTTCCTTTTCCTACCTAAGAAAACTGAATTATTATAATTCTGACTTAATATTCAGGTTATCTGTGTTATTGGAGATGTTTCTTTTCTTCATGATACCAATGGGTTGGCAATTTTGAGCCAAAGGTAGGGAGCTTATCAATTTGGTTTTGCAGGCTTGGGTTATTATTTTGTGGTTCATTTTTTCTTTTTCTTTTTTTCAAATCCTCTTATTGTTGTTTGTTGGAACTTGATACCGGCAACGATTTCCCTTGTAAGATTAGCAGCATGTTTTTCATTCTTTAAGTATTTGTATAGTCAATGTGACGTTCCATACTCAATATTTATTAGCATCTGTCTATAAGTAAGAAACGCAATCTACAATATAACTTCAACGTCAAGAAATCTACTATATGTGCAGGGTGTCACGGAAACCAATTACAGTAGTTGTGATTAACAACCATGGTGGTGCAATATTCAGCCTCCTTCCAATTGCTGAAAGAACTGAAGAAAGAATACTAAATAATTATTTCTACACCTCACATAACATTTCAATCCGCAGTCTGTGTATGGCACACAGGTGAAACGCTCTATAACAATTTCATAAATAAACTTGTGCATACTGCATTATATGGGCTTCCATTTAATTTTCTTTTCAGTTTTTCCTCTTGTAATTTTCTTTCATGTGATAGTGCAACCATGAGTTTCTCTATAATAGACTATGGAAAATGTTTCTTGTTGTTAAATATAAATATGGGATGAAGATTATTTTGGGTTGGGAATATATTTGGATGGATAATTTTCTGGGAAACAGGTTTAATGTGACTAGACATGTTTGGACTTTTTAGATTTTTACCAAGCTTGTTTCTGTTGAAGGAAACATATGGAGTTGAATTTGCAACCCAAAGTAGAAGTCTAGTTTCGTGGTTTAAGAATGTGCTTTGATACATGAATTTTTCCTGCACAGAAACTGTTTTTTGCACCGTTGTCATATGTTCATCTTAATTTCCCATTAGCTATATTTATGAGTTCAGTTCTTGTTAACCAACTCTACAGTGTGAAGCATTTGGAAGTACAGACAAAGGCAGAGCTTCATGATGCATTATTTTCATCTCAAGCTGAAGAAGATGATTGCGTAATTGAGGTTTCAAGCTCTATTGATGCCAATGCTACCTTTCATAGGTTATTAGTTATGTTACTTTTCGATATAATTTTTATTTCAGCCGTGAGCTCATGTATTGATTGCAGAAAAATTGTGCTTCTTATCTCAGTACTTTGAGGAAATTCGCATGCCAAGTGGCAGATGACACTTTCAGGTTCCTTCTAAGGTGTCGAGTTCAAGACTTTGAATCAGATGTTGTTTCTTGTTTAAAAGTACGTTCGATCAAGTACTTTACATTCAGGTGATTCTTCTCTGGAATTTTGTATGTTTTTGTAGATAACTTTACAGGAATGAATTACTTTTAACTATTTCTGTTGTGTTTGATTACAGATTACCGCTACGGGCTCCTCCTACTATGAGTACTGTTGATCATAACAAGACCAGCTTCTACAGAGAAGGATTTATTTTGTCCTTATCTCTTGAAGATGGACGTGTTGGATATGGTGAGGTTAGTTTGTGCTCTTCTCACCGCATGCTAATATTTGGATTCCAATAGCCAATAGGCATCTCCAGGACAACCTATGTTTTCAACCTTGCAGAATGGTGCACTTGATGTGTTCTTGATCCTCGATCCCTATCCTTTAAAATTAATGTCAAGATTTCTTCATTTTTCCATGCATTTGTACTACAATCCCCCACAGCCCTCCACCCATCTCAAGACAAAAGGGAAGACTGAATATTTATAAACCTCTAATCAGTTTTTAGTCATATTAACAGGTTTCTCCTCTAGATATCAGCAAAGAAAACCTGATAGATGTAGAAGAGCAACTAAGGTTTCTTCTTCATCAAATTGAAGGGACTGAAATTAGTTGCTTCCTGCCTCTGCTAAAGGGTTCATTTTCCTCTTGGATATGGAGCAACTTGGGAATCCCGGTAGGTCATTATTATAATACAGCAGTGCCATATGCTCCATACCTAATGTTAGAAGATTAGATCTTTTTAGAGAGAGTTTGAATAAGTCAAATAGCTTTTTAATTAGTTTGTTATTTTCCGATTATATAGATTAGGAGTTATCAGTTTGTAGTTTAAATTCAAATAAAGTAGATTAGTTGGTAGAAATATTTCTACCGTGAACCTAGGAGAAGATAATAGACTCGGTGGTCAAACCTTAGTCTATTTAAGTGTACTTTCATTCGATTAATAAAGCAAGGCAGATTAATTAATATCTGTGTTCACTTAACTTCTTGATGTCTTCCATTTTTGTGTCTTGTACAGCCATCATCACTCTTTCCAAGTGTCAGATGTGGTTTGGAACTGGCTATTCTTAATTCCTTGGCAACAAGACATGGTCTTGACCTATTAAGTCTACTTCATGTTCAAGATGATGAAGAAGGTATCGCTGAAGCTCCACCAAAAGTTAAAATTTGTGGCCTTGTTGATTCTGACGGGACACCCACTGAGGTAGCTGATATTGTTGCCGCACTTGTTAAAGAAGGTTTTGCGGCAATAAAGCTGAAGGTCAGTTTATGTCACCAATCACCATAACAATTTGAATCCTGGTATTCCACACCATTAACTTGACAAATAGAAGGTTTGGATCTGATGGAATTATTGGTTTGCATGTTAGTTATTATGCTTCAATTATTGAACAGGTAGCTCGTCGGAGAAGTCCCACTCATGATGCTGAAGTTATACAGGAAGTAAGAAAGAAGATTGGAGACCAGATTGAACTTCGTGTAGATGCCAACCGGAACTGGACCTATGAAGAAGCTATCCAATTTGGTTCCTTAGTGAAGGATTGTGATCTGCAGTATATTGAGGTATATCTCACAGATAGTTACTATATCTAATATGTCACGGTGATAGATGATAATATTGTGTATACTGTGTTTTATATTGTCCTTTGTGGTTGTCATGCTTTCTTCTTGAATATTCAATTTGTGCTTCTTCTTCTACCTTCAATTGATTTAGGAGTTTTGATACTTTTCTTTGTGGTTTATCTTTTTTTATTTTTATTTTTTTTTCCTTTTGGTAAATGTAACTATAGCCTTTGACATTCCTGCATTTCAGGAACCTGTTAAGGATGAGGGTGATATTATCAAGTTCTTTGAAGAAAGCGGGTTACCCGTGGCATTGGATGAAACTATTGATTGTATTCAAGAAAATCCACTTAATATACTAATGAAATATACTCATCCGGGAATAGTTGCCATTGTAAGTTATAATTTTCTTGGTATGATATATGGATAAACTATATTTGTGTATCTCGGCATATTTCTTCTGGCAATACTTTGTTATATTACATCGAGAAGTTTTTCTAGGTAGAAATGCATGAATCTTAAGATATATAGTCCCAGTATATCTCTTCCATCACGTAAGTACGACCACTTGTATTTGCGCAGGGCTTTTTTTTTTGTGGTTTCCTTTAATTTTCCTACTGTGCTTAACAAGTTACTAATGTCATTTAAACTCCTTTAATTTTCCTAGTGTGCTTAACAAGTAACTAATGTCATTTAAACCCCACACCCCACCAACCAACCTCCGCTAAGCCCCAAAAAAAAAAAAAAAAAAGGTCTGGAGATTAAATTATTTATAGTTTACTTACACCAGGAACATGCATGTATAAGGATTACCCTTGGGTCAATCTAAGCCAGCTCTATACCATCTATGGATTCAGTAATTAGTTGCTCTTTCATTATCAGCATCATCTTTCACATCAATAGTTAAAATATGCCAGGAAAGCCAAAAAACAAATTAAACTTAAAATTGATAGTAAAACAATAATTAGTGGTTTACATCTTTTAGAGATTATGTTTCACTGAAAATTTTGATGGATTGTGAAAAATGTTATCAGTTTCTTCCAGGTATAGATTCCAATATTGGTTAATTTTCAGGTCATAAAACCAAGTGTTGTTGGTGGCTTTGAGAGTGCAGCATTGATAGCCCAGTGGGCGCAGCAGCATGAGAAAATGGCTGTTATTAGCTCTACCTTTGAAAGTGGCCTGGGCTTGTCAGCATATATTCATTTATCATGTTATCTTGAGCAGAAGAACGCAGAGAAATGCAAATTAATGAGCAATAAGATGGGCCCATCTGTAGCGCATGGTCTAGGAACGTACCAATGGCTTAAAGAAGATGTGGCTACAACTCCTCTCAAGATAAGTTGCAATCCATATAGCGGCATTGTAGAAGCATCAGTTGCTGATGCTAATCGACTTCTGCAGTCATTTCAAATAAATCGTATGATAATTCATGGAGACTATACAGGAGAGGAAGTTCGTAGATACCGTCTTCCTGTGGATTTTAATGGCATTTCTTATTACATCAACGTTCAGGAAATTGGACAGATATCTCATGTTAGTAGACATTACCTTTTATGCATGCTTTACTGTTTTCCTTTGCATGTTTTGTGCATCTGTATGAGCGTGTCTTTTGTGTTTCTGCTTTGTTTTGGCACATAGAGATTTAGAAGATGCATGCCAAAACTGAAGCAGTAACACTGAAACTTGTTAAGGCTCTTTAGGTTGGTTGGATACTTTTCCTCTTGAATGTTTGTCAAGGTTAGTGACTGGAGAAAAATCAGGACGCCGAATGTCCATTGTGGGCTGTTTTCTATTAATAAAAATAAGGAGCCACGATTGCCATCTCTATAGTTCCATTGCACCTTTTTACATCAGCCAACTAGTTTAGTTGCTAGAGATGCCATCGGTGTAGATTTTGATGTATTAGTGCTGCTGCTGCAACACTGCTTGCTCACACTTACATAATCAAACTGATGCAGGATAACGTACTTGTATTTCTTCATGGATTTCTTGGAACTGGTGAAGACTGGATTGCTATCATGAAAGCTGCCTCGAGAGGAGCTAGATGCATTTCGATTGACCTTCCAGGACATGGGAGTTCACGGATACTAAATCATGATGATGAGAACGCCATACTTGAATCAAGTTTATCAATTGAGGTAGTTGCTGAGGTAGTGAGGAAACTGATTCATGAAATTACACCAGAGAAAGTTACTGTCATAGGATACTCAATGGGAGCAAGGATTGCATTGTTCATGGCTCTGAGGTTTCCTGACAAGGTATATAAACCTCAAGATATCCATTGGCAATTCAAGTTTTACTTGTTTAAATTGATAAGAAATTATCATCTATTGTGAAGGTCAATGGAGCTGTTGTAATATCGGGAAGCCCTGGATTAAAAGATGAAGTGGCAAGAAAAATACGTAGAGCTGTAGATGATTCTCGAGCACGGTTCCTTGTTTCATATGGTTTAGACCGATTTCTGGACTCCTGGTATGCTGGACAACTGTGGAATAGGTGATATATATTTGGTTGATTTATCCCTTTTCTGCTTGGTTGTCTCGATTCTGACATTTTAAGTATGCCATACTTTATTACTAACATATGTGTACACTTGATGGTTTGTACATTGGGAAGCTTAAGAGAACACCCCAAATTTAATCAAATAGTTGGTAGCCGCCTTCATCATCATGAAGACGTGACTAGTCTTGCAAAAGTCCTGTCTGATTCAAGCATTGGCAGACAGCAGTAAGTTTCACTTCTTCTTGAGTTTCGTTTTTAAATTATGTTTTTTTTTTGAAAGAATGTTTCTTTCATTTTAAATCAATTTTGTGTATGCAACAGGTAAGGGTTTTGCTTTTATTTATTTTTATTTTTATTTTCACTAGAATTTGTTGAGGCTCTTGTTTGCTATTGGAATGCACTGAAAAAATCTGCCGATCATATAATATGTTATTGAAAAAAACCCAATTTCTTCATCTCTTTGCTCCTAGAATTGCAACCTGTTGGCACAAAATTTCATCGTATTGGTGTCAAATACGTGATAATGTCCCATTTCTATAGGCTCCATCTTAGCCAATTCAATCACTCTAATAATATAATATTAGAGGTTCTTTGCTTGATATTTACGCCTTCATATTATGACAGACTTGTCCGTGTTCCAAAAATTCTCTCGCCTCTAGAAACCGTTGCCCTTCCCTGTTATGACAGTTTTTAACATTTGATAAAACTTCACTACTAAACTATTGTCTTGAAGCAGCTAACCTATCAATTCAGTGACACCACACATAGTTCTTTCTTTTAGTTTCCAATATTCTATTTCAATGCTCAAAAATATCACAAAATATAACTTGGGATTTCTCGCATAACAGACCGTTGTGGGATGACTTGAAGCATAGTAAAACACCCCTTTTGATCATTGTCGGAGGAAAAGATGAGAAATTCAAGAGAATAGCTCAAGATATGTCCTATGAAATTCATTGTTATGGAGAGAATGAAAATGGCCCACCTAGTGATATTTATGAAATGGTTGAGATACCAAACTGTGGGCATGCAGTCCATCTAGAAAACCCTCTTCCTGTGGTCGGTGCATTGAGACGATTCTTGACTAGACTTAACCAGACTCGTGTAGCTCTTCAGACAAGAATGCTTTAATAATGCAATTGACAGTTATAACTGTTACATTATGTGTGATATTTTATTATTCTCAATTAGATAGTTGCTTCAATTCTTTATTTAACAAGAGGCGATCTGTATATTGGTGAAGCCCAATGAACCGTTTCGTAGCTCTGCCTTTTGTATACGCCATGTTAATACTTGTTTTTAAAATTCTAGGAATTTGTTCAAGCTTCCATTGTATCTAGAAAAATTTATGGGATTACTCTTATATGATGCATTAATCATCTTCCTGAATTCTTTTTCTTAAAAGATTTCTAATTTCTTGGGATCACATAAGCTCTTAATCTGTAAAGGTCTTGTATGAATTTCACGTCCATATTAGATGAAATCAGGCGCTCCTCTCTCAGGCCATATATCACCGTATTGTTTTTTGTTTTTGTTTTTGTTTTGCCTTGTTTTTTGTTTTTTTGGCTACAAATGAGAATAGTTTTAGTTAAATTAAGAAAACAGAACTTGTCGAACAAAGAACAAGAAACATAAGATCAACCCCCAGGATTACAAAGAAAACAGATTCTTATTCGAGATTACTGAATAGGATAGCCTGATTTGCTTTCTGCTGATGCACCCACTGATGGAGCTTACATCAAAATATAGTCAGTAGCTCAGGAGTCCACTGAATATACAATAGCAAATGTTACTTCATAGCAAATATTATGATACAACAAGCAATAGGATACACTTCAAGTACTTCTACGACATGCACACTAACCAGTCTTACATATATATATATATATATATGTTAAGATACATCTATATATGTATGTATGCATGCGTTATGAATTGTGCAAAAATATAGATACACACGCTTGAGCCAAAAAAAAAAAAAAAAAAGAGCCTGGACAGCTCACACAAACACATACTGTGCTGACCTTCTGAATTTAAACTCTCGCTTCTCCACTGCCTTGGACAAGGAAAGAAAACCATACAACCACAACTATGTAGAAAGCTTTTTAAATGAAAAGAGAATCTTATTAGCACATCTAGGTCGACACTCGCGAGAAACCCCATCTTGACCGCACGGAGCCAGCTCACATATTATTATTAAAATAAAAACAAAATCCAAGAAAGGGTCAGAACTCAAAAGGCAAGCTTATTAATTAACACAAAGCTGCTCGGAA
Organism: Morus alba; assembly: GCA_012066045.3. NCBI lineage: Eukaryota > Viridiplantae > Streptophyta > Magnoliopsida > Rosales > Moraceae > Morus > Morus alba. The sequence goes on along the minus strand of CP050237.2, from coordinate 6,301,378 downwards.
TTTGTAAACCGACGGTACTAAAATGAGCCACGCCAAAATGGAAAATCCTATGGTCGTAGACACCATGGCTAAGACAAGGCAACACCGGGCCAGTGTTGGGTATCTTTGGCGTAAGGAGATGGTTGTGAAGGAACCAAAGAAGGAGAAATTGAGTGACAAGATAAAAGCATGGAACATTGACGGCCTATTCTTAAATAGGATAGTGGGAACAAGATTCCCATCTATCTTTTGGTATGGTAATTGGATAAGTCCAAAAACTGTGGCTACTGATACCCATAATATCAACTTCTCGACTTGGCCTGTTTCTTTGTACGGATGTATATTATTTCCATACATCTCCATGGCTTTGATATTGAGAAGCAAACGATTGTCCCTTCGTAGAGTTTCTACTCATATAAAATATAATGCCCGATTGTAGTGATGACCTTTTCTTCATCTAACACATTATGATGACCTTTTCCTCAGCTAACACATTATGATGACCTTTTCTTCGTCGTTTTCTTCTGGCGTACGTTTGTTGACTTTGCGTTATGCTTATCCTATTGATGATGTATATGTGGTTGATGATAGAGTACCGTATTCTGCTTTTTTCTTTTATAAACGTAAATTGACTGAATGTTGTGATATAGGTATTATGATTATTTTCATAAATACTTCTTAAATTATGTATTTTATTTTAAAATGTCTGTTAATTTTTTGAAATGATTCAAAAGACTTCTAGTTTATAAAAAAAAAAAAGATCAAACTATCTCCTCCGTCCAATCTGACTATAGATTTAACAGAAGTGCCAACGTGACAATCATTAAACATCAATTAAAACCGTTAAATTCTAACTAAACATATAAAAATGCTTAAATATTTAAAATTACAAAAAAAAAAAAAAAAAAAAAAAAAAAAAGGAGTTGTCGATTTGATCTCCACAAGAAGTTCGCCGAGATTCTCGGCGCTTTTCTTGATACCACCACTGGGTTTGCAGTAAGGGAGAGTGTAGTAGCTAACTAGAAGCTCAGTTTCAATGGAGGTCAAGGAATTAGCTTTGGCATTTGGAATATGTGTGCGTGTAGCTTCATGGGAGATAAAATCCTCGACAAGCGTGTGCAAATAGGACCAAAAACACAAAAGCCCTGCTGATTGAGGGCCATTTCGAACTAATCGACAAACATGGTGTTTTGCTTCCAAGTTCCAATAACTGTGCATAGATGAGACTTTTCCCACTTCCCTGGTAATACTCCCCAAGAACCAAATAGGCATAAACGTTCAGATTCAATGAGAAAACAGAGCAAAAAAAAAAAGAGAGAACTAACGAAATCTTAAACGAATCAGTTCCCAATAATCAAGAATCCCTAGATTTATGGCCGTCGAACCTTATGCCTAGATCCACGGCCGCCAAGACCCGTCGAATCGGACGTCAAGCATCACCGTTGCCTGAGCAGCCCAGTATCTGTCATCATCATGAGCCAAGCCTTGTCGTGCGAACAACCCGAGCCACTCGCTCCTACCTTCATCGCCACACCTTCTTCAACGCAACCGCTTTCGCTGATGGGTCCGAGACCAGTATCGAGAGTGAGAGGATGGGTTCAACAAGGATGGTTTCACGATGGGAAGGTAGAGTGTCAACAAACATGGATGTAGATTTGTGTGTCATTAATTTCCTGGGTTTTGTTTGATGGGGGTTTCCTGGAGTTTTCATTTGATTTTTCTTTTTTACAAAAAAAAAAAAAAAAAAAAAAAAAAAAAAAACTCACTGATTTGTTCAACTTCTGGTTTTGTTAACTTTTTTTTATTTATAATACTTTTAATTAACCTCTAATACCCATTTATCAAATAAAAAAATCTTTAAATCCTCACCACATCAGCAATTCTCTCGTTTATATGGAAGTAAACATAAGGGATATTTTCACATGTTTTCTTAGATGAAGAGACGTTTTGAACTGTTTTAAAAATTAAGGAACATTTTGAAGTTAGGTACATAATTCGGGGGTAATTATGTAAATAATCAATGGTATTATTTTATGCTTCAATAGTTTTATACCTGGCGTGAGTTTATGCGTGATGAGCCTTCTACATATTGTACTTTGACCAATTCTCCGATTATCAAACAACAATATTGCAAGAATAATTCTCTTATCAAATCCAGTCACATTTAATCTATTATTTACTTCCAGATGTTATGAATCTGGTCTGGATAGTAGAAGCATCTAGTAATACTAATAATAATTAGTTAGTTAATCAATCATCATTATTATTTTATCACGCCTAGCACTACGTCCAAACACCAACTTACATGCCTGCAAGGCATGCGTAGTCACTTGCTTAAGCCCCAAGTTTTAGAATTTGCATAATTTGCTTATAATAATACTTATCCTGAACGACCTAGACTTTTAGCTACTAATGCTGAAAGTTAGAATAGGACTTTACATTAGTTATATTCCGTGTTTCGGATTCTCTCTGGGCAGTTAGTTTACTAGTTAGTCCAATTAAGTTTCTCTATTTTTCTATTCATACGGCATGAATCTATCGTATTCACATCTACAAACAACACAGTAAACAGCGATAATTTTTCAAGTGAAAGTCTGACGTTTTAAACGAACTAATCTTTTCTAGAACGTGGCTGTTATAAACATTTCTCTTTTATAATTAAAGAGAAATCACTAGCTAGTAAAAGACCAAATAGCACTGATCCGTAGACTTAAATCATGTTTTAATTGATTATTTGGAAGATTTCGAGGTCCTTTTGGTACTTAACATGGTTCACGTTGGCTATTCAAGGTAGTTTCCATCAATTACGCGATGTTCATCAAAACATTTGTATGAATCTATATTTGATTTTCTAGCATATCCCCTTCTAGAAGATTTTTTTTTTTTTTGAATTTATTCTAGAAGAAATTAATAATTCTTTTACTACACCTACTAGCTACTTATCTCTCTCTATTACTAAAGCCATATAGAAATGCTCAACCACACAAAAATAATAACTCTAATGCTAATTAAAGAAAATTTCAAGGCCCTATAAAATTTTTATAAATAGTTGCATGCTATCCTTTGTACAAAAAACCGTTCTTACAATTTTGGATAACTAGCAGCCCTGGCAAACCCACAGAAATCACCACCAATATCAGTGCCCACTACTAGATCAAGATGGTTAAATATTAGACTAGTGCTGCTGGAACCCCCTAGGCTGCTTAAATCAAAACTAGGGACCCCACCAAGTTTCCTCTTCAACATCATCAGATTCCCATCTTTCAACAAACCACCTGAATCTGATCATCATGATAATCATAATCATCACACAGGATCATCTACGACTCCTGATGCCGCTGACGCCAGTTCTGGATCATCAGTTGCAAATCCACGAACAAGTGAAGACCCCTCAACCTTACCTCACACTCAATCTTCCGAGATCAGCTTCCAGTCTGATAATGGGTCGTCTGATGTCCCCTCCTCCTCCGCCGCCATAGTCGATCTCACCCAACGAATTTTGTCTTCATCACCACCTTCTTCCCAATACAAAGTCAAGAGCCGGTTGAACACAATCAAATCCAGCATCAGAAAAATCACCAGCCAAAGGTCCTCAAACTGTCGTACTTATATTAATACCATTCCAACAATCCCTCAAGCACAAGAGAATGAGATCATCAATACTACTGCCAATCCCCACCACCCCATCGTTCAAGTTTTTCGCGAAGAGCAGCTCGGAAGGAACATATTTGTCATGGCCGTCCCCATTGCGACTGGCTTCATGGCCTACTACAATCTGGGGTCGCTGCCTTTGGCAGGGCGCTTGGCGGCGGCGGCTCTCTCCGTTGGATCTGCGGCAGTATTTAACGGTATCTTGTTACGCAAGGCATTCCCTAAAGCTTCCAATACGTTGGAATTGCTGGGGGTGGCTCTCATGCTGATCGCATTTTTCGGATACCTTGGGTCTAGTCTGCCGGAAGGATATCTCTAGCTTCCGGTTCTGTGCTGCGTTGCGTGTCTTGTGCCGCTCGGAGTCGCCATATGTGGTTGCAAGGAGAATAATGCTGGTGAAAATGGAGGAGATGATGATGATGTTCCTGCTGCTTTATGTCTCGTGTGATTTGAAGTTATTTCTGTAAAATGAATTAGGGGACAATCTACCATGTTACATACATACATAGATACACACATTACATATATGTTGGTGTGCTTATAGTATATTGGATCAGGAAATAAATAAATGTCCCGTTTACATTTTTCTGGAATATGGCTCGTTTTAGGTTATTTAAATTGGAGGATATTGTTGATGCTACTTACACGAAAACACACAAGTTCTTTATTAGTTTTTTTTTTTTCTTTTCTTTTCTTTTCTTATATTTTATTTTAAATTTCAATGCTTGAATAAAATGGTAGTGTTCTTTGTAACGGTAAGATAACAGTGGTCCGGTGTGGTAGTCCCTAGTTTGAAGGGTAAATTTATAATTATAGGTAAAAAGTAGGGGCGTAAGAAATAAACCCGAACCCGACAAACCCGTCCAGCCGACCCTACCCTACCCGAATATAGTGGGAATTTTTATTTTATTTATTTATTTTTTTAAAAAAATTTCAGATTCATTTATACCAAACCCACACAATGCGGGTCGGGAGCTGGGTCGATTCGGTTGAACCCGAGGAAGGCTGACCCGGCCGATACTAATCGGAAGTCTCAACCATAAAATTCCCAATTTCCTTCTCAGTTTATTCTCCTGCTCTCTCTCGATTTGCGCCGCTGACCCTTACTCTGTAGTGTTTCCTCCATTGCCGCTTCTTCTTCTTCTCAGTTCCTCCGCTCCACCGTTCCTCTTCTTCTTCTTCTTCATCTCACTTCCTATGCCTCTTTGAGCGTTTCCTCCATCACCGCTTCTTCTTCTTCTTCTCAGTTCCTCCGCTCTGTCGTTCCTCTTCTTCTTCTTTATCTCACTGCCTCCGCCATAGCCACCGCCAAGGTTTGGTCTCCGCCGTAGCCACCCAGATTGCAATCGGTTCAGGTTTAGTCGTTCAGGTATTTCCGCTGTAACCTGTCTTAGCTTTTTTCGTTTCTTATTAGAGAGTTGTTTCAACTAAATTACATGAGCTGTGCAGTTTAAATCTTGGAATATAATTTTAAAAAAAAGTTATGTGGAGTTCTTTCTGTGATCTGGACAACGGCAATGAACTTAATTTCAATCCTTGGATTTATGTGTGTGTGTGTGTGTGTGTGTGTGAAGTCTGAGATGAAAAATTGAAATTTTTTCAGCCACAAGAGGATCCAGCGGGAGACCATGGGAGTGACACACAGCCTAGGGCCGCCCAATCGTTCAGGCCCAAACCGAGGAAGCCGCAAATCCGATCTACCTGAGGTAACTTGAAGGGTTACGGGTTTGTGAGCCAGTAGGGGTGTTGTAGCCCAGTATTCTCTCACCCGGACTTGTCTGGCTCGGTCCAAATGGTAGGCCCAACCCGAGTCTACCCGTCCGATTTACAGGTCTAATCCCTAACGTTGTTTTCTTTTTCACTACAGGCTTAGTACCTAACGTTGTTCTCTTTTTCATTCTTTTGGATTTTTTTAATACTAGTTCTTACATACTACTCTATATGGCATTGGCCGACCAAATCTTTGATAAAAGGAAAGGCGGGGAGTTTTTTGATAGAACATAGTCACGTCTAAGGTTTATCTTTTTTCTTGTTTTATGCATTGATTTTCAGTCATACACTATCCAGCTCACACCTGATTTTCCAACAGTAGCACACTTATTGACTTGAAAAATTAGTGAACAAATTGGAGCTAGCCTTAATTCTCTCTCCCCTAATTCTTTTCTAATTTAATTTTGTAGTTTAAATATTTTCGTGATAAATAAAATATATATATTCACTTAGATTTCATTTTATTATGCTGATAAGTTGTCCCACTCATATTTTAATTTGGTTGTGATAACCTGGTTAGGTTTATAAGAACCTGCATAGGTATATTATTGCGTTTGACACACAGGACATTTTAGATTCGTATTCGAAGATTCATTTCTCATAAAGCTCGGTTTTATCTTATTTGTAAAGTTACACACACACCAATTGGAATGAGTGCAAAAAAGGCCAAAAAAAAAAAAGAAAAAAAAAAGAGAGAAACCTTAAAATATATAAGTCAGATTTTTACTTCTTATTTTTAATTAATACGTTTTTATTAATATAATTATTTAATTAAAAAAATAAAAAAATTAAGAATATTAGACAAAAATTAAAATTTGTGTACTTTTAAAAAGTGTTTATCAAGATTTAAAAAAAAAAAAAATGGCCTTATAATTTGATCACTGTTTTCTTAATAATAGTTGTTTGTTACGACGATTTTGATAACTTTCACAAAGTCTCCTTTTATAATATTTGTTTTAATTGAATGAAAATAAATTGTCACTTTTAGGTCATATAATATAAATTTAAATTTTAAATACTTTAATTTTTTAATTTTGAGATTTGATTTTATGTTAGAGCTTTTTACATAACTGTGATTGTTTGTGAGATTTTTACTTTTGTGTGAAGAAAACTCGAATTCTAAACTCAAATCTTTTATTTATTTATCATAACTTTATCTTCTTTTATTTATCCCGTGCGAAAAAAAAAAAAAAAAAAAAAAAAAATCTTGAAAGTAGTACAAGTCAGTTTATGCAGTAGCGCCACGTTAGATATTTAAAAGATAAGTAACATACATATGTCATTTTCTCCACCCTGCTTTGCTTTTTCTTTTTCTCTTTTGTCCTTTCCGACAAAGCTCATAATTGATCTTCACAAAAGCAAACAATACAAAACAAATTAAACAAAAAATAAAAATAAAAAATGCAACTTGTTCACTGATCATAAACGTTCCACAAAAAAAGGCTACAGTACAGATCAATCAATGACCATATGCTTTACTTCATGACCTCAAGTATATATTCAATTAGTTACATGGAAAACAATGATAACTACGTGTGTGTGTGTATAATATGTATATATATATATATATATATTAAGGATAAAATTATTTTAACATTTTATATTATAGTAAAATATGTTCTTAACACTTTGTCTTCTTAATAATATTAAAATAATATTTCAACATTTTTAGAAGTATCTTCTTAATACTCTGAAATTAATTTTTAAAATGTAAAATAATTTTAATATCCTTCTATTTAATTAATTAAAAACTAATAGATTTAGAAAAAAAAAATAATGAGCTTTTTTTTATTTTGTTGTTTTCTTTTAAATACTTTAATGTTACGTACATATATTTTAATGAATTAGGGGACAATCTAACATGTTACATACATACATAAATACATACATTACATATATGTTGCTGTGCTTATAGTATATTGTAGGAAATAAATAAATGTCCCGGTTACATTTTTCTGGAATATGGCTCGTTTTATGTTCTTTAAATTGGAGGATATTGTTGATGCAACTTGCAAGAACACACACACATTCATCATTAGTTTTTTTTTTTTTCTCTATTTTTTATTTCAAACTTCTATGCTTGAGTAAAAGGCTAGTGTTCTTTGTAACTGTAAAATAACAATGATCCTGTGTGATAATCTCTAAATTTGAAGGGTAAATCCCTAATTATAGATAAAAAGTACTAATAATACCTAACGTTGTTCTCTTTTTCTCAGTTTTAGATTTTTAAATACTAATTCTTATGTACTCTGTATGGCATTGGCCGACCAAATCTTTAATTAAAAAAAAAGCCGGGACTTTTTTTATAGAACATAGTCACTAAAGGTTTTTTTTTTTTTTAATGCATTTTTCAGACTTAGATTACGTATCTTGCTTGTACACTATCGAGCTCACAGTTGATTACGTTTCTTTAATTTTATAGTTTAAACATTTTCGTGACAAATAAAATATATATTCACTTAGATTTCATTCTATTATGGTGATAAGTTTGTCCACTCATACTCTAATTTGGTTGTAGTAATCTATCTTTTTCGTTTGTTTTCGTGTGGGTTCTCATATATGGAGCTTTTTAACACATAGATTGATAGATTTTAGACGAACAAATACCGACATCGACAAATTGTTCGTTAATTGTATAAAACAAAGAACTTGCACAAATGCTATTTTGCATTTGACACAGAGCACGTTTTGAAGTACAAAACGTAGTATTCAGAACATTTATTTTTTTACAGAGTTCTCATATAAAATCACATATTCATTTATATTAAAAACTTAAATTATCAAACTAAACGGGTCTTGAGTGTAAAACAAATCCTCTTCTAGTTTGGCTGTTTTCTTCATAATAATTTATTGTTTGTTATGACTATTTTGATATTTTTAAAGGATTATGAACATTAATGTCCTTAAACTTTAAAGTCATTGTCAGTTTGGTCCCTGAATTTTAAAAATTCTCATTTTTTCTCTTGAATTTTGAATTATTCCTACTTATTCTTTCTGTTGTAATTTCTGTTAAAAACAGATAGAAAAAAAGAGAGTAATGTAATCATGTGATCTTTTTGTTTATATTTTTATTAAAAATAAACAGATAAAAATCATATAGTAACACTTAACTCTTTTTTGCATCTATTTTTAATAGAAATTATAACATAATGAATTAAGTGAGAATAATGCAAAGTTTAAAAAGTAAAATAAAAATTTTCAAAGTTTAAAGAAATGTGAATAACCTTCAGGTTCAAAGGAATCAATGAGTTTAATTATTTTTACAAAGTCTATTATAATATTCGTTTCAATGGAATGAAATAAATTATCATTCTTAGGTCGACATATACTACAAATTAAATAGTCTAATTTTTTTTTTTTTTTATCATAACTTTGTCTTTTTTTTTTCCCATACATCTCTTGTGAAAAAAAAAAAAAAAAAAAAAAAAAAAAATCTTCAAAGTAGTACAACCACTTCATGCTGTAGGGCCACGTTAGACATTGGAAAGATAAGTAACATACATATGTCATTTTCGCGGCCCTGTTTTGGGCCTTTTTTTTTTTTTTTTTTTTTCTTTTTTCCCTTCTCAACAAAGCCGATTATTGATCTTCACAAAAGCAAACGACACAATTCTTTTTTTTTTTTTTTTTTTTTTTTTATAGAAAAAACAGACAACTTGTTCACTGTTGATAAACATTCCCAAATGAAAAGCAAAAAAGAGCAGATCAACAAATAGCTATGTTCTTTATTTCATTCACGATTACTTGATAAATTCAAGTATATACATATACATAAATATATTCAACTAGTTACATAAATACATAAATAAATTCAAGTCTCCAATTGCAAGTACAGCAATATTTTTCATTTTAATTTCTGCAATTCTCATGAGCAGCGCGACATAATTGTCGGTCGGGCTGCGGCGGCGGAAGAGTAGTACAAGGCTGGCAAAGGCAGCGGCCATTGAGACAGCAGTTGGGGAAGCCTTGGCAGACGCTGTTGCAGTCTATCATTCTTGGACACCGAAACTCTCCTCGACCCTCCGCCCCTCCTGGTGCGCCTGATAATTGATCAATATTTGTTGCGTTTAATTTGAAACAATATAAATTAAATATGAAAAGTATATATGGAAGGAATATTATATATAATTACTTGAGGCCGTGACCAAGATGAAGATGACGAGAAACAGAGACTTGAACGATATAATTGGTAATTTCTCCATTCTCTTTTGTTAAAACTATTACAGTATAATTGAATTTGAACGAGTAGTGATGGAGAAGCCTCATAAACACGACGTGGGCGGGGCCCACATGGCTGGACCCATGTCTGATGTGAATTTAAACCATGGGACAAATGCGCATATATATATATATATATATATATATATATATATATATATTGTCTTTTTTCTTTTTCGTTCTTTTGGCCGTTGCCTCTTGGACCGTTGGACGTGTCCTACAAAGCAGATCTTTATGCCACATCAAATCTGGTTTTACGCAGTATAGAATCCGGCGGGCATTAGTTTTCTATGTTCTTTATACTTCTGTCTTCTTTTCCCTGGTCCCGTTGTTTTTATCTTTAATTATCTTACTTTATTAGATTAATTTCATATAATTATACCGTTAAAAGAATTATATAGTTTAAACATAACATTACATTTGAGAACTTTCATTCTAACGCTGCCATATTAACAATTGTGAGCTCCACATTTAACTATTTTCATGTACCAAGATTACCCATATTTGTTAAAAAAAAAAAAAAAAACCCTAGCTCCACGATGTATGCTTTCATCCCATTATCTAAAATGCTAAGGAAGCCGTTGGACCAGGATTTGATCTTTGAAAATTTAATTTCTTACTTGAGAGTTATAGACTTCTAGTACATAGAAGAGAAAAAAGTTTTTCTGAACCAGATAAGTGTTTTTGGAGTGTAGGGCGTTACAGAGAAACTCTTGTATTTTGTCACAATTTCTTTTTATGGTTTGAACAGATAAATGAGCTTAGATAGAACTTATCTATAAAAATCTAGCTCAACAGGAGATGGTGCTCAAGTTATATCATAAACACCACAACAGCTTAGTAATTTTAACGTGAGGAACAAATTCAACTTCTAAGACGAACTACCTTAAATTTTCTTCTCATCTCTTTTTCTTTAGCTTTTTCCAAATTTCTTTGTATTTGTATTGATTGTTTTTGTTCGCAAAGTTTTCTGATATTATGGCAATATTTGAAAAACCGACATTTTCATTAATATTTCGCATAATTGTTTGTATATTTTTTATATTATCGTTATTAAGAGAAGGGTGAAATATATTTTCTGGCTAATATTTGAAATTCCATAGAAATATCAAGATATTTTCATCAAAAGCGTATTCTATAAAATATTGCTATAACATTAATAAAATTTATATAATGTGTCTATATAATTATTGATTTATTTGAAATGTTATTATTGAATGTGCTCAAGTTTTAGGGAAACCTGGTCAAACTCATGTAAACTTATTTATATGTTTGTTGGACTCAATGTTACATGCTTTCATTATTCACATGATATAAGAGAACAAAATAGTTATTCTTGATTTCAAAATTATATAAAACCCATACTTAAACTCCATATCTTTGTACTAATTATTTAAATCAAGAAGGTATTTCAAATATCTTTGAACCTCTTAAAAACTCTGTTTGCTAATGATATTTTTTCATCTTGTATGAAACTCTGGATGTAAGCCCTACTTTGAATATTATTGAGATCATATTTTGTACCTCATCTCTCACCAAACACATGGCAACTCGAGTTCTAGAAGGTCACTAAACAAGTTACCGCAACTCCCCGAGCAAGTAAAATCGACTGGTCGATTGATCAACTCCACCGGTCGATCCCAAAAGTCGACGGACAACCTTGGGCATCAAGTCACAAGAGAATATCGTCAAGACATTCCTTATACGAAATTTGGCAACAAGATCGGCCAAAAAAGGAAAGAAATCAACTGCTCCAGCAAAAGAATTAAGGAGGAGAAAGGTCAACGGTTGACTTAGGCCGCAAGCAACCAATGAGAGGGTCGATTATGGCAGAACCAGTTAAGAAAAGTCATGCAGCGCCCAAAAAGGAAGGGAATATCACGAATTGAAGGTCATCTCACGTAGAGAATCAAGAAAAAACTCATGGAGCCTTATCAACTATAAATACAAGGCATTTGGACATAGTTCGACATGCTTCTATAACACACAAAATCTCTCACGCTCACTTACAACATATTTCACTATTATTTACTGTATTTTCCAGCATACATTTTTCTCTTTCATCCCGTTCTCCTCAGAATGATTCATTGTAACACTTTTCAGCAGTTATAGTGAAACCATCGGAGCCCTACAGTTGATGTATCCTACATTTTTAGGGGAACCACTATAATTCCTTGTGTCTTTTTAATGTTTTCATTTACTTTCACGTTTATTAACGCATTTGTTCTCACATCAGATCAATTTCACCAATCGACGACTCCTAACTAGGTCATTGGCCATTGATTTCTTTAATTGTAGATTTTACCCTCTACATACATGTAAGCCGTCGTTTGTATTTGGTTCAGTTTTAATATAATTTTTTTCCAATCATTAATTTCACTTAATCTGTAAATGTATTCTTATCATTTATTATACTTTGATCACTTTTTACTATAAACGTTTTTCATACTTGTGATTGATGATTTCATCAAATTTATATATTTTTAATCACTTTGTCTTTTCCAAAAGTTTCATTTGAAAATTCAGCGTGTTAAGGTGAGAATTCAGCATATAAATAATGATTTATAAGAATATCGCTAGCGAAGACGTGGTATTTGAACTTCAAAAACTCACATGAAAATATATTGTATTAAAACTCACACGGAAATTCATAATTTAGTTACAAAAGGTGAACAAAATAAGGGAATAAGAAAGACAAGCAAGAAACAACTCTACGAAACGCCAACGAAAACAACAATCGGGAAAAGGATCTACAATCTGTTAATCAAATGAAAAAACTAAAAAACCTTTCAGAGAGAAAAAGAGTAGATGTTCCAATCTGGTCTAATTAACTTACGCAACTTAAAACCCTTTTTATTTCGAGCATGGAGAGATCTTCGTATAAGGTTATTCTTAGACTAAGAGGGGATATTGTTAGGAAATCTTTAATAGATGAAAAACTATCACCAATGCCAGGATCTCATATTAAATCATCAAGAAAAATTAATCGGAAGCATATCTGAATCTACAGAGATGAAATTAAGAGGGATGAAGTCTTTCACAATCAAATTTGTCGTTTAGTGCTTAAGGGTTCTCTCTTAAATGGGAAAAGAGGACGAGAGCAAATTGTGCATATGATTTGACTTGGGGATCACAACCCCATAAAGCGTGTCATTGTATACTAGCTCAAATTAGCGTGTCATTATCCCTAATTTGATTAATATTAGGTTTCTACACATTACAACGCCCATACCCAATAGATATCTCTATAGCTCAAAATAATAGACCACTTATTTAGTCCTAGTAAATTAGATAGTCCATAATAATATAATTATAATTAATATGTAAGGCCACATTAGGAAATAATAAAACCCAACAGATATATCTAGCACACATATCATTACGAGCCAGATTGAATATCAAAAGCTCCTTGGAAAGATCAGCCAAAGCGGTATACCAATTCCTATGGCTAGAGAGATGGTGGCAAGTGCATGGCAATACCTCGCGATCTTCGGACCGCTTCTGCGCAGGATGATTGCTAGGAAAGAACCAAAGAGTGCAAAGTTGAGAGCCAATATGAACGCGTGGAATGCAGAAGGCTGGCCGTTAAAGATAATAGCGGGAAGAGGACTTTCATTTGTGTTCTCATAAGGTAATAGGAGGAGTGCAAGTGCCATCGCTATTGATGCCCATAAGATTACTTCTTCTAGTTCAGTTGGTTTTTGAAGCTTCTCACACATTTTTCTCTGTCGGGGATTTTAACATGCTTGCACACGACTTAAACTCAAAGTGAATATCGTCATCGATCGTCTCTATCGTGCTCTCTCTCTCTCTCTCTCTCTCTCTCTCTCTCTCTCTCTCTCTCTCTCTCTCTCTCTCTCTCTCTCTCTCTCTCTCTCTCTCTCTCTCTCTCAATATCTTATATTTATATACATATATATATGTATATATATAGACACATACATACATATATATATATATATGTGTGTGTGTGTGTGTGTGTGTGTATTTGTTGATAATGACCAACTTCTGGGGCCAAGATCAATTAACACCTCCATATATTGTTCGTATATATATAGAGCAATCCGTACGTTAATTTAGATATCGATGGTCAAAAATGTATTAATTCGGATAAGCTAGGTCAGTATGAATAAATGATTAGTTTTTTAGATTACCTTGTGTTACGTAGGGTCCAATTAGTATATAACAATTTTATTCGTACACGAATAACCTTGTGACTTCTTCTTTGTTGTTTTTCTTTTCTTTCTCTATATATCCTCGATTGCGTAATTAAATATGATCCAGAAAGTCTTTAAGAAAATGTATGGTTAATATTGAGAATTAAGCCTTTGCTTAAGCGTTGATTAATAACATGAAAATAGATAATGGTTTGACTAATACTCCGTGGTACGCGAACAATAAAGACCTGAAATTTAACATATATACATATAATTGCCGAACTTTAAACATAAATTTCATGCATATCGGGCCTCAACAATATATTATGATTAAGAATGCATATCTTTCTTAACCCCACCCCCACCCAAGTTGACGAGGAGATTTTAAAAAAAAAAAAAAAATAAAAAAAGAAATCAATGACAGCAACTTTAGAGGCAATTTCTGGTTCTATCTGGATCGGTACACTTGTAAACAACCTCTTTAATTAATTTAAATTCTAGATACATACATATATATATATATATAATGTGTGTACATATATATATATATATTTTTTTTTTGAAGTCCATTATATTCTAGAAATATTAAACAGCTGCCCTCGCGTGATATTTCCCCAGCCGCCCTCAGGGAGATTCCCTGCGGGCTGCAGTTAAACTTTATACTATTGGCGCATTCACAATTAATATATCGATCGGTCTTTCGCCAAGGATCGGTTTTACACATATAATATGTAAATTAAGGTGTAATAGAATATTTGTTTCGTGCAATATTTGACTTTCATAAAACGTAATAGGACTGGTCTTTAATAAATGGAAATACCTTGATTTCTATCGGGAGGATTATATTATAAAACTTTGCCTTGATCGCTTCAGATGGTCTTATCTTACTTATCTCAATCGACGAGGTATGTACGACACTACATAAAAATAAATTATAACGTATCTACTAATGTTATTATTAAAAGCTGTTCGTACCAATTTTCTTGATCAAATTCTTAATTCTTACGTTGGCAATTGAATATCAAAAGGCTGAAAGACACAAATTAACATTCTTTGATGAAGTGAATGCATCTGTCCCTCCACTGCTTATGCACAAGTAACAGATCATATACGGCAGGCCTTAATTCCCATCTCCATCGTAACAGCCCGTAAAATAAAATTATAATAAGATAATGGAAAATAGTAAAAAATAGGCCAATATAAAAAGCTTAAAAAAGTAAATAGGTCAATTTTTAGTTATAAAAATTAATATGTCATAACTTGTCAAGTTATGGTTCATAACCAAATAAGTTATGGACAAACTTGTTAAGTTATAGTTCATAACCGGACAAGTGATGGACAATTATGAATAATAACTTGTCAAGTTATGACTCATAACTAGACAAATTATAGACAAAAATAATAATTTAGCTTATTTATTAACTTATGTAAATTATTGACCTATTAATTTTAATTCATCTTAAATTTTAGCATATTTTCCTCTTTCTCCCTAAGATAATTATATAAATATACGTCTTTTTGTTCAACTTTTTTTTTAATATTTTACTTTATCTTTCTGTGGTTTCAAAACTGTAAAAAATGTATAAATTTTAGAAATGTACTTAATTTAATTTCATCACCCACACATTTCTTTTTTAGCCCAGATATAAAAATGGAATGAAAATAGTATTTTAAGCTTTAAATTTTTAGATACTATTTACAGGTATTTTTATCCTTTTTTTTTTTTCTAAATCTACCTGAGGGATGACTTGAAACATGCTTTTTTAAAAATATTCAAATAACGCCTAGATTTTAAAAACGGAGAAATGAATATTGGTTCGAAGTATAGCCTACCTAACGTTCATTTGACACCTGACTTTATCAAAAAGTGTGGAATTTAAATCTCACATCTCTAAATTCACAAATCGGTAGAGAAGTGAATTGAGAACAAGTTGGAACTATAAATAATAAACTTATGAAATTAACCTACAAAATAATAATTTGTTTCACAGTTGACTTTCACATTGAGTCATGAACAGAAATGTATAATATTCTGTTTAATTAACTCAGAAAATAAGTATAACAATACGCATATTACGAATATTGACAGAAGGATGAATCAAGATGATTGATATTATTCTCTGTTTTCTAATCAATTAAAAATTATTATTCCGACTACTACACGTTTTTTTTTTTTTTTTTTTTTTGACTCATTCAATTAGTCTGCATATTGTATTAGTCGTCTAATTGCCTATTTGATTATCAGATTCTATCGAGATCGCTTTCTTTCTAATAATATATATATGCCCGTAAAGACTGTTGGTACTTCGTAGTTACCAAGATTCATAATAAAGAAATTAAGTCGAGAGATACTATCTATATATATATTGCAATATCCTTCTTCTGATTACCGTATATATCCAGGCAAACGTTAGAGATAATAATGTAGATACGATGAATGAAAGGACCCGATGCCATTTTTTGAACTTAAACAATGCTTAAAATACTCAGCATAGTTAAGTAAATCTTTATTGTATACTTGAAGACAAAGACAGGCTAACTAATAACAGGAGAAAAAGTTTCATTTGGCAATAATTAGTAGATACAGGCTTATATATAATACAAATTATATATACAAATAATGAAAGAAAAATTTCATTTTGATTCTTTCTGCAATATTGAAATTTGAATTTAGTTTTTTATATTTTTAAAAATTTCACGGAGTACATCGATCTTTTAGAAAATCTTTTTTATAAATCAGAGCTATTTTTTAAGACAAAAAAAAAAATTACTCTTATTGTAACAAATTTTTTGTTGACCATAATTTTAAAGAAAAAAAGGATTTTCAAAAAGAATTTTAAAGAGATGAATTTTTAAAAAATGATTATGCTCGGTACCAAAATGAACAACTGTAAATACTAAAATGTATGCAACAACAACTTCATTTACACTAATTAATATAGAATGGGTAATTGAGTATAGAATGGGGTTGCTAGGGTTGCTAACCTAGTTTCCCTTGATTATAGTCGCTCCCTATGTTAACTTTTTATATATCATTAAAAAAAATATTTCATAAAATAACACTCATCTTGATTTTTTGTTAATTTTTGGTACAGTACTAACTAATAACTTTTGGTGAAAACTAACGTTATTGCTCTCTTTCTTTCTTTCTTTCTTTCATTCATTCTTTTTTTTTTTTTTTAGGAAGAGTACTGTTACCTTTTTTTTTTTTAAATATAGGTAATTTATATTTCAAATTAAAAAAAAATACACACACCAAAATTGATCTCGATATACAAGGACATTTATGACATGTTTACTTATCAGGAGTAGGGAATGAGAATTGGGATTCGGAATCAACTCTATATTTACTTACCCATTTATATCTTGGAATGAGAGTGAAAATATGTGGGTCCCACACTAATTTGGAGTTGAGAAATGAGATTGGCACTCCCCCCACCCCCCACCGGATTGCCACTCCCATTCCTGATATTAAATACAAAGTTACGATTTTACCCTTAATTTTTCTCTTTTATTTAACTCTCTAGGGTTTATTTCTCTCTTTCTCTCTCAACCATTTACGATATCCTCTTCTCCTCTTCTACCAGTTCTTCAATTTGTAGGTAAGATATAAATCATCTTTTATTTTTGTTTTCAATTGCGGTTTTTTTTTTTGGGTTGAACACGTTGATTACTATTTTAGTTAGTTTTGTTGCTTCTGTGCGTGTGATAATGGCTATCAAACAAATTACAATTGTTCCTCCTTTTTCTTTTGCTTTTCAAGAATAATGAAGACAAAATAAGAGGGATTTGATGTCAACATTTTGGACGTACATAAATCATCTTTTTTTCTTATTTTAATTTAATTTTTTATGCCTAGGTTTTGGATGGATTGCATTCCTAGGTTTTGGACGTACATAAATAATAATTCTAGTGCTCTATTTTTTTTCTTATAATTTGATTCTTGTGTTATGCTTATTGTTATTCATTTTTATAATATACAATATAATACTAAATCTAATTTTATATGTTGATAATGTAGAGTACTCATGTCTAGACTTTTAGTACGAAAGAAGAGAGTGGTTGTAGTGATAAAAGAGATAGTTATGATGTTAAAAATGATTATGGTTGTGTGTGCTGCTATGTGTTCCTATATTTCTATTTATTATGAACGAAGGATATAAAGCCCAAAGATGGTTATGAGGGTTTATCAACAATTAGGTCACTTGTATGATTTGGTTTACGCGAGTGATATCTAAATGGAAGTGGTTTAAGGTATGTGTTCTCTTTTTTTATTATTTTAAAAAAAATTGTTTTAAATTATATTTGTGTTCTTAAAATTTTATGCTTCTTTTTCATAATAATATAGATGATGCCACCAATATCAAGTATATGATGCCACCAATATTTTAGCAACAAAGCATGATTTGCTACGTGTATTCTAGAACATTCCGGATCAACTCAAGAAGGGATACATCCTCAAAATTCTTAGTCGTGGGGTTTAAGTATTAGATTAACCAATTATTAGTTTACTTAGATTATTCCGGATATATTTTTCGATTTATGACTTGGAATTTATGTTTGAAAGTTTATGACTTAAAACTTAGCTATTTTGTTCTTATTTTATTTCATCATCATATTATTTTCTTGAAATTGAATTAAAATTTATTGAGAAAAATAACTTAGATGAATAATTAGGTGTGATTAAAAAAATCTAATTACTAGTTAGTTATTTTAATATATAGTTAGCATAATATACAATTTTTTTAAAAAAAGTTGAACACAAAAAAATTTACTAAAAGGGTAGGTAAGTAAATTTATAACAGTTTATTCCGATTCTGAGTGTAAGTAAACGCATGAATATGATTGAGATTGATTCCCATTCCAATTCCTGGAACCTAAGTAAACAGCTTATTTGGACTTTGATTTCTAACTCCGATTCTTGCCCACTCCAAATCCTGTCCACTCCAATTGATGTCCACTCCGATTACGACACGCAAAAGGTGACTGGCTCCACAAGTATAATCTAATGACACGCAAAAGGTGATAAAAAATAGGTGTCAAAAGGTGATAAAAAATATGCACCTAGTTTCCTCTATGGAAAAACACATAGGAGAACCAAGTATCGAGCACTCAATTGACTATTTTAAATAAACCTCAACAATTGATGTAAAACTTCAATCTGTCGAGACGAAATTGGACCTACAAACACAAAAATTAATTAAAAAACAACTCTTACGGGAAAACTAGAGAAAAGTAAACTACATAACGTTGAAGCGATGAAGATCCCGCCGTGCTTATTGGATAGAAAGAAAATAAACAAAATAAACGAGTAGAGATATCTTTATGGCCCGAAGAAGACAAACACGATAACCACCAAATGAAGGACCTTATCTCTCCTGTGAACTGGCCCCGTCCTTTGCTCATCGATTTTGAGTTTAGGCCGCCATGATCTGAGTCCACGAAGGCTGAGAATCACAGTGTACGAACCACCGTCACCTAGCCGATCTTCCTCCAACCATTGTCCCCTCTATTGCAAATGGAAATTATGCGCCACCCCCTCCCCAGGCCAGAGATTCAACCGGCCCAAGGGAAGAAAAAGGGACATCGCAACAAGAACCTTACGAAATCCTAGCATAGAATATATATATATATATATATATATATATATATATATATAGAGAGAGAGAGAGAGAGAGAGAGAGAGAGAGAGAGAGAGAGGGGTTAGTTTTTTAGTATTCTATAAAAAATAAAGCCATATATATAATAGGTATCGGGAATTTGACCGTGCAATTTCCTTAACGCGGTTGATATAAAGCATTGAAATTCTGTGTGTGTATATGCCTATGCATATGCCTTTGGCACCATACCCTTCCCATCTAAAATATTTTTGGGGAAACCCCAAGTTTGTGAAGAGAATTAATTAGTAGAATCAGGCTTTAGCGCTTGCTTTGATCATGTCTTCTTCTTTTGTTTGCTTGATAAATATTGTGAAGATGCCGAACTTCCAGCATCAGATCATCTATTTTCCGGTGGTACGTACGTACTGTCCTCGACTCTCGAGCTTCTATAGGTAATCAAGTCTCATACCTTTTACTGCTTGTAAATATTAATTTGTCATCTTAGAAGCAGTTAGTTTATGAGTTAAATTTATGGATAGTTTCTAAACTTTTTTCTCTATTCTGCAGTAAATTTTTTTATGCTCAGTCTCTGAAATTTAAAAGTGTTTCATAATGACCCCTCTATTAAATTTTAGACGGAAATCTTTAAATTTTGTCTCATAAAAATATCCTTAAACTATTTTTTCTCTTTAAAAATAATTTCTAAGTTAAAAAGAAACAATAACTATAATAGAAATCAAGATGACAAATCTTTTTTAAAACTTCAAAAGCCCACTAACTAAATATATATATATATATATGTATATTCCCTAAGATCTAAAAATAAAAAATAAAAACCTATATTTTTCAAATCCCCTCCACCTCAAGATTTTTTTTATAGATCTGCCAACCCTCTCGTAGCCCCGTGCTCATCGGCCCCTCCCCTTGCCTTATGCTCATAACCTCCATTTCCCTATCCTTGTCGCGCACACTCGACCCATCGCTGCCGCTCCTTCTCTATCCAACCTCATTTGACTCCGGCGATACTTTTGGATTCGACCTTAAGAGGGTTTTGCATCTTGGAATGACACGTTTCGCTTCATTGACGGCAGTTCAACCATACTCAAGGCTTGGACGCTTGCTATAGATCTGAGATTGTCTTTGTTGCTCTTCAAATATTTTGTGTGTTTTTGTACTAAGGAGAAATTTCTATATTGTTGAACTTTTAGATTTAATTTCTCTAGATTCATATTTTTAGTTGAGAAGATGACGACTTGTGTTGTTGTTCTTTAGATATTTTCATTTTTTATTTTTTTTTTTTTTTTGTTATTTTTCTGATTCTATAATTTTTAAGATAATATGTTGTTTTTAAGTTTAGGGATTAAATTTAGTAGAGAGAAGATAGTTTAAGGACCTTTTATGAGATAAACTTAACAATTTTCATCTAAAATTTAATAGAGGGACCAAATCAATTATGAGACACTTAGAATTTAAGGATTGTTCATAAGAAAAATTGACTAGAGAGATATCCATGAATTTAACTCTTAGTTTATATTTATAACCATCTCCTAAATGCTATGTAAGTATTGATAGATGGTGAGCCAACAATATATAAATTACTTGGTAGTTAATTAACCTAATTTCCTATAATGTCTTACATCTGATCTCTTGCACGAAAGATTTAAGACTTCATTACAATTTTATGCCTTATATAATACAAATAAATGAGCTCATCAAAATAATGTTTCATCAATATCCATAATTTTGGGTTAAGAGGTTTTAGCAATTTGAACGAACGCAAGACAACCACGCACGATATCTCTCTTTTCCCAGCAAGTTTTTCCGTTCCTGCTAATGAAGAAAATCGGATATCAAGCAAACGCAGCAAAGGAAGTTATTTCTTTCCATTTCGTAAAGTTGCTATATGCTGATGAGGTACGTACATGGTTGAGACTTATTTCGGATGGTCCCTAATCGGTAGATTTTAAACTTAAGGGGTATCTGCATAAATAACATCCTTTTTCGGGAAAAAAAAAAAAAAAAAAAAAAAAAGGAGCCTAATATTCTTTATCTATTTCTATTTATGCCCATTTTTCATTGATTTTATTACCTTCACTTATATACACACACATATATAAGCAAATTTAAGCAACTTTACGCGGCGTGTGAAGGTACGTAGAGAAAATTTAAGCAAGTCTACATTTATTTACAATATATATGTGTGGTTTCAATGGTTATTATAATATTTATTCATTAGTGGGTATCCTTATTTTAGTTGTAAGATATTGACCGTACGGTTATAATAAAAAAATTGAATAGTTGACAAAAAAATTTATGACAATTAATAATGAGATTTAATTCTTATTATGTCATGTCATCAAATTTTTATATTTATTAAGTAATTGCTGAATATAAATGCATCATCATTAAAAACTCGTTTATAATGTCGATGTATCATGCACCGTGTGAAGGGAGAGAAAATTTGAGGAAGGCTAACATGATCTATTACAATAAAATAAATGTGAAAATATACAGATGTTTTGTTAGTAGGAAAAAAAAAATTGCCTAATGCCAACATTATGGATCTACCTTTTTTTCGCGGAAAATTATTGATACTTTTTTAAGGGATAAATTAGGCTTAAGAAATAGAATGCATCTACAATAGCAGATTAGCAGTTAGTCCCCCTTTTGGCACCAAGCCACACAACCTGACTTGCTAACGATAGATATATGTTAAGATAGTTAAATATTTTGTATTTATCAGACGTATCTTTCAACAAATGCTTTTACTAACGAGATGGCGACTCCTAATTTGGAGGATTATTCAAATGAAAGATGAAAAATTAACAGATCGATAGTTGCTACATGATTTAAAATACTGAAGTTGATTTATCTTTTAGTAGTTAAATTATTTCAATTGATTTTTTATTATATATATTTCTAGTTAGTTATATGCATGGTCGATATATGAAGACCGATTCAACTACAAGTAATATGCTCTTCCACATGTACAACAAAAATTGCCGGCTTCAAATGTTAGAAAAGACTGCTTACACGTCCTTTCTCCATAACCATACGGTGGATATTTATGACTAGGAATATTTTTCTATGACATGCATTTTTTATTGCTATATAAGATAAGATAAAGATTTATGGATTTTTTTTTCCAAAAAAAAAAAAAAAAAAAAAAAAAAAAAAAAAAAACTTGGATTTCTTCCCAGCCTGGGCGGGGCGCAGATATAGGAGGAGATTTCAAAGATTAGCGAATCTTCCCTCTTAAGAATTAGTTTTGAACCCTCCACTATTCCTCTGTAAGAAAAGTAAATGGACTATTTTCTCCATAAGGATTCTACCTGTCTTAATTATATAGGGATTTTTGTATTGTGGGTCCTCAAACTTTGTAATCTTTAATACTTAGATTCTCATTTTAAGAATTTGTACACTCAGGTTCCAAAGTACTCTTAATCTATCAGCACATTTTGTCCCCCACTTTATTTTATTGTTAGACCATTTTCAACGTAAATGCTAATGCCAATTATACATTTAGTATCAAAAAATATGATATGATATGTTATTTTATTTTTACTCCAATACATAATGCTATTTGAAATATTAAATATACTTTTTTTCATAATCATTAAACTTTGAAAGTTATAAAAGTAAACTTTTATTTTTAAAATAATTAGAAAATGTAAAAGTTATAATGATTATATGAAAAAGTAAACATTTCAACCAATAATAATCAAATACTAAATTTCCTATATGCTATACTTGGTGGGATATTTACCCTAAAGTATAGTATATGAGAAATTTGACATAACAAATAGCATTGCATTAGAGCATCTTCAATGCAATGCTATAATTAATGTGCAATTTAACATTTGAGTGCATAAACACTCTCCAATGTAATGTTATTTGTTGTGCTAAATTTTTCATATACTATACTTTGTGACAAATTTCCTCCAAGTATAGTATATGAAAAATTTAGCATTAAATTACTATTTGTTGAAATATTTACTTTTTCCATGTAATCAATGCAACTTTTACATTTTTTAATTATTTTTAAAATAAAAGTTTACTTTTACAACTTTTAAAGCTTAATAATTATAGAAAAAAAGTAGATTTAGCATTTCAAATAACATTACACATTGAAAAAAAAATGAAAATAACATATATTATAATTTTTGATGCTAAATATACAATTTACATTAACATTTGCATTAAAGCTGAACTTAGAGGGTATTTATTTCACTTAAAATTACATTTATAATTAACACATTAATTATAACACTACATTAGAGAGGCTCTTAAATGCCATAAAAGGTATCAATATCTTGAGTTGTTTTATTTTTATTTTTATTTTTATTTATTTATTTTTGCTCCTTAGGTTCCTTAAAAACATAGTTTTGACAGAAGGGAATTTACACGGGTGGCCGGAGGCCACTCAAAACAAAATATTTTTGTGTGCACTTTTATTAATTTAGGTGGATTGCTAATTGTTCTTAATAATTTGTTTTGGTTTTCCAATTTTAACCCTTAAACAACGTGGGTAGTCTTCTCCTTCACGGAGTTTTGGTGCTGCTGTTTCACGCTCTTCCACTTTTTTTTAATCTTTGATTCCAGAAAACAATTCATCCCATTTTAAAAAAAATTTAACGAATTCACAGAAATAAATCAAAAGTCATTAATTAGAACAAATCAAAACTTCAATAACCGAAACACAAAAACGCAAAATCGATTCAACAGTACTGTGAAAAAGGAATCTTAGAGGAAAACAAAATCTTTGGAATGGAGGTGAATGATCTGATGTTTCAGATTACAGTCTAAAACTGGGTAAGTTGAGTGACAACCCATTTACGTCTTTTTGGGTCCATTAATAAGCAAACCGGCCATTTACATAATTTTCTTTACTAAGGATCTTTTATATATATATATATATATATATATATATATATATATCATTGAGGACAATAAAAAATTATGTAATTAGACGGTTTGCAATTGGACGAGTAATTGATGTGCTATTGTTATTTAGTTACATCATTATAACTGAACAACTAATTATGTTTAAATTATTATAATGAAGTCACTTTTTATATTATATAATTATAATGTAATAATTTTAATGATATTAATTTTTCTATTCTTCAATATTTCAAAAAATTTTATATTTAAACTTTACTTTTTAGATGAAGGCCCTCTGCAGCCTTTTTCTTTCTTTTAGGGGAAGAGTGCACGTGTCTTAATTTTTTTCTTGATTAATATATTAATATAATTATTTAATTAAAAGTAGTATTAATCAAGAATAATAAGTTAAATCCAAACTCATACACTTTAAGTGATATTTGTCACATTTCTCCTTCTTTTTGGCACAAACATGATCAATTTCTTTCTTTCGGAACCCATTTTATGAAGAGCCATGCACATGGTCTCTATTAGTCTGCATGTGGTCAACTAATATTATTACGTCAATTAAAATGTTATGTCAGAAATTATGTCATTTAAAACATTTTAATTAACTTGGTACAATATTCCAATTGGAGAGATGACACAAAAAAGAACAAGAAAAAAGGGATATATGAGCCAAAGCCACATATATGTGTGCATGTATGTACGCAAATTACATTAAAGCATAAGAGTAACAAAAAAAAAAAAAAAAAAATCCCAGAAAAAGTACTCGATTTTCTTTGAAATGATAGTTTAGATATTCCAAACCCTAATCCTCCTCAACTAACCCACTTATACAGATATTCTAAACCCTAAATGTACAGATTTTTTACACTAAAGTTCTTTCGTAGATTTACTGAAATTTAAACCCTCAAACATGGACCGGTTTTTAATACAAACCTAAACAAATTAAATGCATAGAGAACCAAAGAAGTCATGTATGTCTATTGTGTGTGTTCGCAAAACAAAGAAAGAAAGAAAGAAAGAAAGAAGACAGATGTACGTTAATTGGTCAATCATCAATATCCTTGAAACCTTGTTTTCTTGATCCACAGCAGGATAATATTTTTGAAATGAATCGAATAATAGTTATTCTTGTTTTGAGGGGACATTCTGGAATAATTAGGCTTTTTTTATTTGTTTGTTATAAAGCAGGATTATGTTCTTTTTTTTCAGAAAAAATTAGGTTACAAAATGTTACAAAACAAAAAGAAAAAGAAAGAGAGAATATAACTGGACTTATCATTAAGAATGCACGAGTCTAAATTTTTACTTTTTACTCTTAATTAATATTTTTTTAACTGATATAATTATTTAACTAAGGAGTATTAATCTAGAATAAGGCTAAAAATCTGATAATACAAAATATACTATCATTATGATAATTACAATGTCATTTTTGCTATATTTATAATTTTCTAAAAATTTTACTAAATTTCTACTAAAGCTATGAAATTTCGGCCTGTAGTGTAATTATTACCCGAAGGGGATCCGCCTTGCCCGTCCAAAATCAAACTTGAACCGGCTTGGATTTCAGAATGTTTTGATGATGATTGGGACAAAAAATATGCAGCCCGGGGCCTATGGGGAAGCCCGAAACCCGCACAACTCAACCCTCGTCTTTCTTCACTGCTGATAACCCTAGCTAACTCCCCACTTTCCGATCTTCGCTGAGCCCGGCTTATCCGATACCCAGACAACATTACAAATAGCAAATGAATCTACCCTGTCCTTTCTCCAACATCTGATACAAAACCCCCAAAATAATATATACCCTTGTCCTTTCTCCACCCCTGGCATATCGTACGACAGAAAACCTAGGTCTTTTCATTTCTACAAAACTCTATCTCATCTTGGTCTTTTCATTTCTGATATTCTCAGGTTATGGCGGCTGATGGCAAAGAGACAGCGCCCTCCGAAACCAACGAGTTGAATTTCCAGCCCCGGCAGGAAAATGAAGGTCGATCGGATGATGAGTACGACAATATCGAAGCTCAGAAGAACACGAATTATCCACAGCAAGAGACAACGGAGCCTCAAGAAAGCTCCCTTCGAAAGTGCTTTCGAAAGTATAAAGCTTCTGGACCTTCAATGAAGGAGGCACTGGATAAGCAAGACATGCCAAAGAATGCAATAGCCTGGGGGGTTGCCATTGGGACTGCCATCGCCGTCATGTATCAGAAAGACCCAAAACCCATGACTGGGTTTATGGAAGTCGTTGCTTGGTTTGTCCCTCTTAGTGTTACCGCGCTCTTTATGGGGATTCTCTGGCGTGGGCCATTTCCACGGTTTGCGTTCATCGCTACGCTCGTGGGATATACATTAATTTTTGGATCTCTCTTTTGCCTCTTCTCTTTCTTTCTTAAGGGACAATTTACTGCTTTTATTCCAATAGCCTGTTGGGTGATCATCGTTCTAGTGCTTTTCCCGGCCTTCATTCATGGCTTATCTGCCTAGATAGCTAGCTCATGCCGGGGAAGTTAAGGTTTAGCCTGCTATTTTCCCTGTCCCCTTTGCTTTTTTTTTTTTTTTTTTTTTTTTTTTTTCATTTAATTTAAATATAATCTGATGTTTGAAGCTATAACAATAAATGTATATATCTCATGTTTTCATATACACACAAACACAAATGCGGTTATGAGTATTTATAGCAACCGCAACTTGTTTCCTTAATTATCATGTTTTGCGTAAGGTGCATGTTCCGCCTGAATTAGTGCATGCCTGCAATTGTAGTGGAATTGAGTCGCATGGTAAATAGTTATTGATTTAAAGACTGCATTGATAACAAAGCTAAACTGTATTTTCGCTATAATCAATGATTAGGAACAATTATGGAGAAATTTAGTTAAGAAACCAGACTAGTTGATGTTACATGGATTCTTTACCAAACTAGTTCATGCTATTTGGATTCTTTACTATACCTATTTAACTCATTATATTGTTTTTCCATATCAGATAAACTAGGAGGAATGGGCCGAGCTTCATCAGAATTCAGACTCTAGGATTTTCTTTCGGCCAGGTTTATGTATTTCTCTTGTTAATAAGGCTTTTTTTTACGGACACCCCCTCAACTTTTCACATTTGGCAAATTGGTCCTTCAATTTTTAATCTTGACAATTTGTTCCCTAAACTTCGAAATTAAAGAGCCCCAAATTTTTTACCCCAAAACTTTTGACCCCCAATTTCAAAAAGTTTTCCGCTCATGATGTGCGTACGTATGGGGATCAATTCAATGCAAGAAGACCATAATTATTCTTACTAGACGTTCATGTCGAAGAAACTGTCTAAATTTGTAACTTCAATTTTACTTTTGCGATCATTGCAACAAATTTCAACTTTTAAGGGACAAATTGCTAAGATTAAAAGTTGAAAGACTAATTTGCCAAACATGTAAAGTTAAAGGGGTGTCAGTATAAAAAAGTCTGTTAATATGTATATGTCTTTTGAAGGTTCATGAATAATTAACCGACCATTTGTGGTAAATATGTACTCTTTTTTTAATGGACCATCTATTGGCTAAAAGGTTTTAAGGAGGCATATTTGTTGTTGCCTTCCAAAGAGTGGGTCTTGGCTCCATCTTCTGGCTGCAACTTCTGGTTATTTGAAACTGTTAGTTCTTTTCCGGTGCACTCGCTTTATATCTCCAACACACAAGGAAGGACGAGACCATTGGACTGGGGTTTTGTGTTTCTTTCGTGCATTTTCATCACTCTTATTTTTGTATTTTCTTTTTCTTTTTAACAGTAAAACAATTTAAAAAGTTCTCAATCACCCCATGGGATGACCAAATAGTTTATTGTGCCAAGCATGATGCAACACAAGCATGAGATATGCATGGGCTTGTAGGTTGGGAACATGGTTTTTAATAGAGAAAATTACAGAAATTTAAGAGTGTATAGGTTTGAATTTTTACCTCCTTATTCTTGATTAATACCCTTTTACTAGTATAGTTATTTGATTTGAAAGATTATTAATAAAGAGTAAGGGATAAAAATCCTAATCCATGCACTTTTAAAGGATATTTGTCTCTTTTTCCTTTTTTAATATTCTTGGATTGGCATGAGCAACTTCATGAAACTAAGGTCAGGCCCAACATGACACAAATCGCGCTCAGGCCGACTTAAAATGATACAATTTGACATCTCTACTTTCCGGATACGTAAGTAACCTAGTATAAAAAGAACTAGTTGCAATCGCAATCTCAAATCAAATTCTAAAAAAATCCTTTCAATTCATGTAGCAATTAAGATCATACATTGTGGAATTATCCCAATCCAAACTTAAACCACAAGCTCCAAAACAAAATACAAATTTTAAATCCTAAATCAAATTTTAAAAATATCTTCTTAATTCCACATAGGGTCATACACCATATAATTTTTATAATCCGATTTAACATGATCAAACAAAGGTTGTCAAGATGTAGGAATTCTTCATTAAGGAAAAGTTGGATGCAACAATTGTAGAATTGTATAATTCCAATCAAATCAGTAATTGGTCGACACCTTCATCAATAAGCAATTTTAAATCGAGTGTTCTCAAAGTTTTTAGGCAAATTGGGCATGTGTGACTTCTATACACTAATGCGGGTGAGTGTTGAAATATTAAATCTGCACTACTCCCACACGTCAACACCGCCAGCCTAACCACCATTTTTAACAAGTCAATTATTCTGGTTTTACATTCAGGAATGGTTTAATATTATTTAATATTGTCTAGATCTTACGCTATATATTGGTGTACAATTTCGTTACATGTATAAAAAAAAAAAATGGAAAGATAATTTAATTTCTCTGTATTTTCAAGTCAATATAGTTTATAGAAATGTTTTTATTAAATTTTGTATGCATTAATAACAAGCTTTCCATTGATATAGCTACCAAGCAAAAAACGAAAAAGTAAAAGCAGTCTTCATCTAATCTAAGAACCAAAAAAAAAAAAATAATAAAAAACAGTACTACGAAAGGGTTATAATAAGTTTATGAAAAGCCGACCAAAAGTGATAAAACAGTACTACAAATCCATAAATATAATTTTCGTTGGGACACCACATACTCAACAAGTTTGTTCCACGAGTGGCGATTATGAGCATTTATGGTTTGATGGAATGACGGAACTGAAAGGAGAGCTAACCATGCCCCTAACTCTTCAAGTTAAAAGGGTACAGGCACTTTATAAGCCAAAGCTAAAATAGCAATTCCAACGGTCATAGACACCAAAGCCAGTAGAAGGCAAGACCTGGCGACTCTTGGGTATTCTTCTCGTAAAATGATTGCTATGAAAGAACCAAAAATGGAGAAATTGAGAGATAAGATGAAAGCGTGGAATAAAGAAGGCTGTTTATTGAATATGATAGTTGGAAGTAGCTTTCCGTCTACGTTTTGGTAAGGTAATTGCATAAGTGCTAGTGTTGTTGCTAGTGATGCCCATAATATGAGCTTCCCAGCTGATTCTGTGGTTGTGTGTGATTTCCCATACATGCTTTAGGGGAATCCCTTCTTAATTATACAATCTATGCGCTTTCTGTCAAAGGAAAAAAAAAAAAAAAAAAAGTTTAACTCATGACGAGTACTACTTTGTGTGGGCTGGTAGTATAAGGTATGTCTATATATACACAAGACATTGCAGGCACACATATATATTATTTATATTTGACAGTGAGGGATTCGAACTCTACACTTTATATTATAGAGTCAGCTGTAAAATTCATACCGATAGACTATATATATGTATATATATATATATATATATGTATTTGTGAAACGATACATATATATATTTATGCTTCTGCACTCATAGTTCTTTATATATTTGTAAATTATGTATGTACGCACATATATTACGCCTTTTAAGAAGGAAATAGGGACGAAAATTTTGGTGGTGAGGGCGACGTTGGGGTTTTTAAGTTGTAAATTTTTGGTAGCTTCTCGACTTATTATCTTTAATTCGGAGAATAGTTGACTTACTAACTTTTTATATCAGAATTGCAGTTGGCGGACGGCACTCTTCATCCATTTTTTAAAAGGTATGAAGTTAACGGATACTACTTACCTTGTTGCAAGTGGAAGTATTTTACATTAATCCTTGTTACTATCGGCAAAATTGTCCAGTTGTTGTTCTGATTTCCTTTTATCCTCTTAAAAAATATCATCTGATTGATGGTAGACTTGTAATAGGTTATAGATTGGGATATCTATTGATTTTTTGATAGCAACATTAATCAACGGAAAAATCTTCCGGGCCGGTGGATTCAACAAAATTTTGAAATAAAATAATAGAACAATCTTTTTGTTTACATATTTTTTGTTTTATCCAAATGAACAATTTTTTTTTTTTTTTAAAATAAATAATAAGAGAGAATAACTCATATTAACAAACCAACTAAACTTATAACTGAATTCAATTCACCTTTTAAAATTTACAATCTACAAAATTGTAAAACTCGTTTAATAATATCACTAATTTTTTTTATTTATTTAGCATTATAAATTTGAAATATGGGATACTTAATAGGCAGGTTCAAAGTTTGAGGTATAATTTAAAAAATCTTTTGTAAATGTCACAATTGGGAAAGGAGCAAATTAAGGAGAAAATGTTTACAAAAAAATCTAATTGCTGCAGAAATTAAGGTCCCTCTGCCTCCAGTTATCCGTTAGTTTTATTGAATATATATATATATATATATATGTATTTTATTAGTATAAAAAAAGAGTCGGTAGTGTCCTTACGCCCCTCATCCTGTGCTCTGTGGAAGGAATCAGCTGGTTTTTATCAGTGTAGAGGTCAAGAGCGTAAACCTGATATCCACCCTTTCACAACCCATGATTTCACCTGTCCACTTAAGTTGTGACTTAGAGAGACTTAAAGCAGTCTTGCCCATCATGCCACTACCACCAGTGGTTTTATTGAATATATTTAAATAAAGAAAAACATTATATGTCAGCTGGACTATGCATCTGTCTGCAAGATAAAAAATAAAAATAAAAAAAAAACTGTGGGTTAAAAAGGTGTCAATTTGTGTTAATAGCTCATATTTGTGTCCAGCCTGCTTTTTAATCATGTTAACACGATTATGACACTTTTAACAATCTTATTAGTCAATTTATCATTTTTTTTAAGAAAACAATTAAAATTTATCTAAAACTTTTAATTTGTATTTAATACATCATATAAACTTTTATGTTATATCATATATAATTAATCTACAAATAACGCATACAGTTAATCGATAAAATACATAATGCTATGGCCTTTCTAATTTGTCTCATCCTCTGTCCGCGAATAAAAACTCGCCATATATAATGCTATTTAATGAATGCATTCATAGAGTTTCTACTCTCTGGTTCCCTCTCAACAGAAGCCCAGGGAGAGGGACTTAGGGTTTTACTCATATAAATTATAATTCCTGATTGTAGCTAAAGCTAACATATTATTGTGAGCTTGTCTTCGTCTTTTTCTCTTTGTGTAATGTTTGTTTACTTTATGTTATTCTTATCCTCTTAATTAATGATGTTGATGTGGTGGATGATTATTCTCCTTTTTTTTTTTTTTTTTTTTTTTTTTTTTTTTTTTTTTTTGAGGAGTGCTAAATACAACCTCTATTTCAGACTCTTTTATAATGTTATCTTCTATGTTTAACACATATCATCTTAACTTTATTAAACAAACACAGCTCATAATAAGTCTTTTTCTACTTAGATATTTACGAGAGTAGTGTCACCCTCTCTCCTTAGCCATCAGCCTCTTTTTTATTTTTTTTTTATTTTTGTTGAGGAGAATTCATTCATTTTTTTTTTTTTTTTTTTTATTTTTATGATGCTTGTTCCCATTTATTCTATGTTACCAATATTTACAACTCTGCTTATTCAAATTCTTTTCCCCCTTACATTCCTTTTTGGCCCCAAGTTTTCGAAAATAAGAAAGAGCAGTTCTCTTGAGAATATCAAAACGAACAACTAAGGTGTCTTTTTCATTTTCTTATTTAAATTTTTTGTCTAAAAATATTTCAGACAAAAAATTAAGTTGGTAAAAATTAAATATTATATTTAATTGTTTGAATCCCTGATGAGCTTTTTTTTTTTTTTTTTTTTTTTTTTTTGATGACCTGATGGAACTACGTAATGGAAACTCCGATTATTGTTCTTTTCTATTATGTATTTGTCTATCAGTGAAGAAAAAAAAAAAAAAAAAGCTAATATATTCGAATTTCATTTTTTATTTTTTTTTTTATTGATGTGCGTTTTTGACTAAACAATATATCAAATCATAATACATACATATATAATATATTGAATCAACTATTAACAACTTTTCGTTTATGCCCTTTTTATTTATATTATTAATAAGGAACGCATATTTTTATTTTGTTCAAATACCTTATTATTTTCTTACAAACTTGAACGTTATATATTCAGAAAAAAAAAAAAAACATTTTATTCTAAAAAAGAGGAAAAAAAACATGGATGTCACTCTGTTTGTAAAACAGACCAATAAATTCTCAGCCAAAAGGAAACTGGCGGATTTGTAAATCTTGCTTAACAAAAGCAAAAGTTTTTTTTTTTTTTTTTTTTGTAAGTAATGGGCAATTGGACATAGAATTCTCAGCCAAAAAAAAAATGTAATGGGCATAGAATGAATGCAAGAACGTGGCTTGAAGTCTTCAACAAAAAAGCAAAAAAAAAAAAAAAAAAATCGTGTGGTTCAGTCTAAACCATTAGATTTCAGACTAGACCATTAATAACGGTTCTTAAAAATTTAGATTGGAACAGTCTATTAGTAAGATGAGATCAGACTAGACCGGACTGTTTACAAATGGTCCAGTCCGGTAAAACCGTAGTTTAGACCATTAGTATGTTTTTTTTTTTTTTTTTTTTTTTTTTAATTAGCAAAATCATATGTGACATAATGCATATCATCTTCTAAAATTAAAATTCTAAAAGTTACAAACAACAAGAATATGTAGTCCTAAGTAAAAGGGAGGAGTCAAACTATGTAGTTTTGATAAAAATGCTCAAACGTTTTCTTTTTAATTTTACTTTTTTAAATATATATTTTCTTAACAGTCCGGTCGGACTAAACTGTTAAAAAAATTACAAACCAGATCGGACAGTTATGAAAATGGTTTGGTATAATTTTAAACCACTTCTTAACAGTTTTAACGTTGAATTAAACCGGTAGTCTAAAAACTGTCAGTTTAGTTTGAACCGAACCGCACACAGTCCTAAGTTGAAGTCTTTAAGATAGAGGATGGTATTTTTGTAAATACATTGAAAGGAATGACCTGTGATTAAGTGTATTTATTTGAAAAGTTAAGATGTGATGTGTCAAAATAATATAGCATCTGAAAAAAAAAAAAAAAAAAAAAAAAAAATCTGAAATGGAGTATGTTTTAGCACTCCTCTTTCATTTATAAAGGTAAATTGACTGAAGTTATCTAATTCGAATGAAAGACCAATTTTTTTTTTTTTTTTTTTAATGCTCCATTTGCTTTAAAATGTTATACCTGGTGTAAGTTTATGTGATTAGCCTGCTACATATTGAACTCTTCAAACAACCAATAATTCTGTGGTCAATTCCTACCACAGTTAATCTCTAATTTACTTCCAGATGTTTAGAATAGTCATGAATAATTAAAAATAATTAGTTAATTAATTAATTATTGATCTATTATACCAAACGCTAACTTTACAGGCATGCATAGACCATAGTCACTTGCGCCCCAAAACAATCGATTTCAATAGTTTGCTTACAATACTCATCTTGAGCGACCAAGACTTTAAACACTGATGCTGAAAGTTGGAATAGAAGATTACATTAATTATAAAGATTCATTGCTAGTTAGTCCAATTACCTTGCATATTTTTCTATCATACGGCATGTTATCGCTTTCGCGTCTACCATTAGAATAACAGTCAGCAGCGATAAGTTTCCGTGTTAAGTTCTGATATTTGAAACGAACTTATCTCTAGCGTGTGGATTAAGGACTGGCTAGCTAGTCTTGAAAAAAAAATATGGTCTTAATTTATTACTTGGAAGATTTGGAGGCCCTTTTGGTAAATATTCAAGGTGGTTTCCAACGAGTAGGCAACATTAATCACAACATTTGTATCTTTCAGCGCCTAAACTTTAGTTGCGGAATTATTTAGTCAACAAGTACATTCGTTGATTCCCTATTATCTCTTTCTATCATTAAAGCCATAACGAAATAAGAAGGCCCTATTTAAAATTTGTAAAATAGTTGATATCCATGTACACATTCTTCGAACCGATTACTTTGGATAAACTAATTTGTCCCAGCAGCCCTGGCAAACCCTCACAAATCAGAACCAATATCAGTGCCTCAAGGAGTTTAATTACAGTACTGCTGGAGCCCCCTAGGCCGCTTAAATCAAAACCAGTCTTCAACATCAGATTCCCATCTTTCAACACACCACCTGAATCTGATCATCATCATGCATGTTGATAATCATGATGATCACACAGGATCATTTACTGTTCATGATGCCGTTGACTCCAGCGCTGGATCGCCCGTAGCATGTTCACGACCCGGTGAGAACCCCTCAACCTTACCCTCACACTCACCTTCCGAGATCAGTTTCGAGTCTGATAATGAGTTGTCTGATGTCCCCTCCTCCGCCACCGCCATAGTTGATCTCACCCAACAAATTATGTCTTCACCATCTTCTTATTCTCAATCCAAAGTCAAGATCTGATTAAACAAAGTCAAATCCAACATAAAAAAAAAAAAAAAAAAAAGATATTTACATTTTCATACCCTGTGTTTTAGACTTATTCAGAATATATGCCTTTAATTTTTAATTTTATCAAATGTATACCTTTAAATTAGATTAAATATACGAATTTATATCTTATTTCGGTCAATAATTGATTTTAACTTTTAAAATGACCAAATTATCCCCAAAAAAAGAGAGAAAAGAGACTAAGACTTTCTAATATTACAAACAATAAAAATTTAAAACATAAAAAAATCCATTTCAATGGTATTTTGTATATTTTTAGGTCAAACTGTAAGTTTAAGGGTTGTTCTTTTGGAAAATCCATTTTTGAAATTTGAGTTATTTTTGAGTTGATATTTTAAAAGTGAGTAAAAAATTAAAAAACTTAAAAAAAAAAAAAAAGTTTAAAACTTGAGTTATCTTTTTTTGAGTTTTATGGACAAAAGTTTTTTTTTTTTTTTTTCTTTTTCTATTTTTTATTTAAGGGTATTTTAGATATTTCAAAGGTTAAAATCAAGGGTTAGATGTGAAAATGTATAAATTTAGATATTAAATCTAATTCAAAAGCATACATTTTGATGAGATCAAATATTGAAGGTATAATTTTTGAATAAATTAAAAATACAAGGTATTAAAAGGCAAATATCCTTAAAAAAACAAAAAAACAAAAAAAAAAACAAAACAAAAACAAAAACAAAAGAAAAATTACCCGAAGAAAGTCCTTAAACCATTCCAACAATCCATCAACCACAGGAGATCATCAATAATGCTGCCAATCCCCACCACCCCATTCTTCAAGTTTTTCGCAAAGAGAAGCTCGGCTGGAACATATTTGTCACGGCCATCCCATTGCAACGGGCTTCATGCCTACTATAATCTTGGGTCGTCGCTGCCTTTGGCGAGACACTTGGTGGCGGTACTGGCTCTCTCTGTTGGATCCGCGGCTATATGTAATGGCATTCGCTGCGCAAGGCGTTCCCTAAAGCTTCCATGTACGCTGGAATTTTGGATACCTTGGCTCTAGTCTGCCGGAAGGATATCTCTGGCTTCTGGTTCTGTGCTTCCTTGCGTGTCTTGTGCCACTCGGAGTCGCCATATGTGGTTGCAAGGAGAATTATGCTGGTGAAAATGGAGGAGATGATGATCTTGTTCCTGCTGCTTTGTGTCTTGTATGATTTGAAGTTGTTTCTGTGTAATGCACAATCTACCATGTTACATACATAGATACACAAATTACATATATGTTGGTGTGCTTATAGTCTATTGGATCAGGAAATAAATAAATGTCCCGTTTACATTTTTCTGGAATATGGCACGTTTTAGGTTCTTTAAATTGAAGGATATTGTTGATGCAACTTGCAAGAACACACACAAGTTCTTTATTAGTTTTTTCTTTTCCTATTTTTTATTTTAAATATCAATGCTTGAATAAAAGGTGAGTGTTCTTTGCAACGGTAAGATAACAGTGGTCCTGTGTGGTAATCCCTAGTTTAAAGGGTAATTTTATAATTATAAGTTAAAAAGTACTAGTAATACTTAATGTTGTTCTCTTTTTCACTCTTTCGGATTTTTTTTAAGAGAGAGAGAAAAATAGGCTAAGATTTGAGATGAATTAAAATTAATAGGCTAATAATTTATATAAATTAATAAATAGGCCAAATTACTGTTTATCTATAACTTGTCTGGTTATGAACCATAACTTGATAAGTTATTATTCATAATTCACGGTTTTTATCCATAACTTGTCTGACTATGAACTATAACTTAACAACAAGTTATGACATATTGATTTCTATAACTAAAAATTAGCCTATACACTTTCTTAAACTTTTCATGTTGGCTTATTTTCTACCATTTCTGTTTTTTTAATACTAGTTCTTACGTACTCTATATGGCATTGGCCGACCAAATCTTTGATAAAAGCAAAGGCGGGGACTTTTTTGATAGAACATAGTCACGTCTAAGGCTATCTTTTTTCTTGTTTTATGCATTGATTTTCAGTTGTACACTATCCAGCTGACATCTGATTTTCCAACGGTAGCACACTTATTGACTTGAAAAATTAGTGAACAAAGGATCTAGCCTTAATTCTCTCTCCCCTAATTCTTTTCTAATTTACTTTTGTAGTTTAAATATTTTCGTGATAAATAATATATATATATATATATATATATATTCACTTAGATTT
This sequence comes from Morus alba, assembly GCA_012066045.3. Taxonomy (NCBI): domain Eukaryota; kingdom Viridiplantae; phylum Streptophyta; class Magnoliopsida; order Rosales; family Moraceae; genus Morus; species Morus alba. Next base: position 6,264,153 of record CP050237.2, on the reverse strand, counting down.
CATTTTATTATGGTGATAAGTTGTCCCACTCATATTTTAATTTGGTTGTGATAACCTGGTTAGGTTTATAAGATTTTGTTTGTTTTTGTGTGGCTTCTCATATATATATATATATATATATATATATATATATATATATATATATAGCTGAATAAATAGCGAGATCGACAATATGTTCGTTAATCATATTAAACAAAAGAACCTGCATAGGTACATTATTGTGTTTGAGACAGAGGACATTTTAGATTCGTATTCGAAGATTCATTTCTTATAAAGATCAGTTTTATCTTATTTGTAAAGTTACGTACATACCAATTAGAATCAGTGCAAAAAAAGAAAAAAAAAAAAAAAAAAAAAAAAAAGAAGAAGAAGAAGAAGAAGAAGAAGAAGAAGAAGAGAGAAATCTTAAAATATATGAGTCTAGTTTTTATCTTTTATTTTTAATTAATACGTTTTTGTTAATATAATTATTTAATTAAAAAAATTATTAATTAAAAATAAATGATAAAAATAAAAACTCGTGAATTTTTAAAAACTATTTGTCAAAATTTCTAAAAATAATAGCCCTATAATTTGATCACTGTTTTCTTAATAATAATATGTTGTTTGTTACGTCGAATTTGATAATTTTTACAAAGTCTCCTTTTATAATATTTGTTTTAATTGAATGAAAATAAATTATCACTCTTAGGTCATATAATACAAATTTAAATGCTTTAGGGTCCGTTTAGTTGGGAGATTCATCCTCCGATTCAAATCATGATTCGTGGTTCACTATAGTGATTTTTCTTATAAAAAATACACGTAAATTAAAAATAATTTAAATCACATAATTCGAATCTCTGAACCAAACGGACCCTTAATTTTTTTTTATCATAACTTTATCTTCTTTTATTTATCTCGTGCGATAAACAAAAAAGAAAGAGAAAAAGAAAAAGAAAATATCTTCAAAGTAGTACAAGTCAGTTTATGGCTATAGGGCCACGTTAGATATTTGAAAGATAAGTAACATACACATGTCATTTTCTCCACCCTGCTTTATCTTTTCTTTTTCTCTTTCGTCCTTTTCAACTAAGCTGATAATTGATCTCCACAAAAGCAAACGTACAAAACAAATTAAAAAAAAAAAAAAAAAAAATGCAACTTGTTCACTGTTCATAAACTTTCCGAAAAAAAAAAAATCAAAGGGCTACAGTACAGATCAATCAATGACCATATTCTTTACTTCATGACTTCAAGTATATATTCAATTAGTTACATGGACAACAATTCTAACTACATACATACATATATATATATATATATATATTAAGGATAAAATTATTTTAGTATTATGTGTTAGAGTAAAATATATTTTTAGTATCTTATTTTTTAGTAATATTAAAACGGTATCTTAATGTTTTTAAAAATATCTTTTTAATACCCTAACTAATTTTTAAAATGTAAAATAATTTTAATATTTTTTATTTAATTAATAAAAAACTAATAGATTTAAAAAAATCATGAGTTTTTTTATTTTGTTATTTTTTTTTAAATATTTTAATGTTTTAAAATATTTCATATTTTTTAAAAAAAATATTAATTTTTATTTAATTAATAGTTTAAACATTACATGTTTTACAAATTAATTTCAAGATACTGAGAAGATGTTTACAATAAAATTAAACATTTTTTGTTCTTTTTGTGGTTGCCTCTTAGACGTGTCCTACAGAGCTGATCTTTTGCCACATCAAGTCTGCTTTTACGTAGTATAAAATCTGGTGGGCATTAGTTTCCTATGTTCTTTATGTCTCTTTCTTTTCTTTTCTCTGGTCCCATTATCTTTTGTCTTTATCTCAGTTTATTCGATCAATTTCAATAATTACTGTTTAAAAAATTATTTTAAACATAACGTTTGTTAATAGTACTTTAATGAACGTTAGCCAAACGTGCTTAATTATAACAAATTTGCAAATTTAAAAGGTTAATTGTCAAACTTAAAAGTTTAAGGAATAATTTACTAAACCACAGTTAGTTTAAGGGGCAAATGTACTAAAGAAAAAGAAAAAGATAAAAGGGAAAAAAGAGTACAAATTTACTTTAAGAAGTCGGATTTTTTTTTTTTTTAACAAAATTTGTATTAAGGAAGACCCACACTATCTCTGTTAACCTCACTAGAATAAAAAACAAGTGCATTGAACCACCAAGAAGTGTCTGCCAATTAGAGAACGCATATGAATTAAGCAAGCTTATCAGCGGCATGATTATCTTCCCAAAAAATATGAGAAATCCTGTAGCATATCCTATTCAGGTTATTGAGAGTACATTCCCATCTCGATAGAAACCTCCAACGAAGTCGTATTTAAACTTCAAAAACTCACATGAAAAATTCATAATTTAATTAGCTACAAAGGTTAACATAACAAGAAAATAAGAAAGACAAACAAGAAACAAATCAACAGAAGGCCAACGAAAACAACAACCAGAAAAAGGATGTACATTCTCTTAATTAATCAAAAAATGAATAGATGACTTGTTAAAATCCACCGCCAGTAAAATCCTACAGGAAAAACCTGTCAGAGAGGGAAAAAAAAAAAAGTACGTGATCCAATCCGGTCTCATCTACGCAACTTGAAACCCTTTCTACTTCGAGCATGAGCAGTTCTCCATACAAGGTTATTCTTCTACAAAGAGGAGATGTGTAACATACATATTATCTATGTACAAGATGGAATATCAAAAGCTCCTTGGAAAGATCAGCCACAGCGGTATACCAATTCCTACGGCTAGAGAGATGATGCCAAGTGTAAGGCAACACCTCGCGATCCTCGGATAGCTTCGGCGCAGGCTGATCGCTAGGAAAGAACCAAAGAGTGCAAAGTTGAGTGCCAATATGAAAGCGTGGAAGGAAGAAGGCCGGCCCTTAAAGATAATTGCAGGAAGTGGTTTTTCATTTGTGCTCTCATAAGGCAACAGAAGCAGGGCAAATGCAGTCGCTATTGATGCCCATAAGATTGCTTCTTCTAGTTTAGTTGTTGGTTTGTCATTCTGTGAAGCTTCTAGTGCATTCATTTTCTCTGTTGAGGGTTTTAACATGTTTGCACGCAACTTAAACTCAAAGTGAATGTCCAACTTTGTTATATGTTGATAATGACCAACTTGTTCTATATATAGAGCAACCATTATGGTCAAAATATATCAATTAGAATAAGCTAGCTTAAAAAATATGAAATATATCAATTCGAATAAGCTAGCTTAAAAAATATGATATAATATATCAATTACATTTTTATGGTCAAAATATGATTAGTTTGTTTAGATTATCTTGTTATAACGTAGGCTTAAGTATAACATTTTGATTCGAACACGAATAAACTTATGACTTCTGCTTTGTTGTTTTTCTTTTCTTTCTGTATCGTCGATTACGTGACTAGATATGTTCCAGCAGAAAGTCTTTAGCAATCTAGATAGTTAATGTTGAGAGTTATGCCTTCTAAGAGACAGCAGTTTACACGAAAGTAGATTGTATTTTCACTACTTGGTACGCAAGCAATAATAATAATAATAAAAAGAACACTGAAATTTAGCATATATCTGTAGCTTGTCTAACTTTAAATACGAATTCATGCATACTGACCGCCGGGCCTCAACAAAATCATTAATATATATTATGATTGGGTAAACAGTTTTTTGTTTTTTTTTTTTTTTTTTTTTTTTTTTTTTTTTAATTAAGAGCACATATTACGACCATAAAAAGCTTCTTTAAAAAAAAAAAAAAAAAAGCTCATGTATATCTAAGTTCTAAACATGCTCCAATTGTACTCCTCGAAGAGTCCATAGTACATATATATATGGTCTTACAAGACTTGGAAGGTGATACGAGTTTCAAGTACAGCTATAAATTAGTTAACGAGGAGATTAAAAAAAAAAAAAAAGGTAGTTATATGATGGAGCAAGCTCTTTTGCTCTATTAAATTAATTTTTCAATGGTCAATTTGTAGCATGAGCAATTTTGTGTTGCGTGCTGTAAATTTTTAATACGAATCTGTACAGATCTGACCGTTAAAAAACTAATCCAACGATTAAAAATTCTTGTCCCACTAGTAGAGAAAAATAGCTCCTTCCACAGTAAAAATTCCAAAAAAAAGGGAAAAAAGAAACCAATGATAGCAACTTTGGACACAATTTCTAGTTATCTCTCGATCGCTACACTTGTCAACAATCTCTTTAATTAATTTATATTCTAGACACACATATATATACTAGCTTGATGTCGTGAGTATCTCCAATGCAATGTTATAATTAATATGTGTTAATTAGCATTTGAGTACAAAGAAACACTCCCCAATATAACCCTATTTGTTGTCCTAAATTTATCATAATGTTGTACTTTGTTATAAATTTCTCACTTTGACACTTAATGCTTATTGATTGGTATGTTCACCTTTTCATTTAATCATTATAACTTCTACTTTTTAAAATTATTTTAAAATTAAAAGTCCACTTTTACAACTTTCAAAGCTTAATAATTATAGAAAAATGTAGATTTAGTATTTTAAATAGCATTATGCGTTGGATAAATTAAAATTAATAACATATCTTGTCACGCCCCGGGGCAGGGGTCGGTGACGTGGAGGCTCGATTAGAAGTTAAACATTTAATAATTAAAACCTACAATGAAATATTAAAGAAATCTTCAAACGAGCCCCACATTTAGTTGAAATTAAATTACAAGAAAGTCACGGAGTCTTCTCCATTTTCTAAATCACAAGAGGCTAAAACTCAAGCCTCTAACCTTGTTCAAGGCTACACCCACAAGATCTTTAATATTGTACATACATGAACATGTAAATAACATTACATACATCAACAACAGTCTAGAAATCCAAATATCAAAGTTTACAGAATTTACAATTCTTACATTACTCACAAGGAGAAAGAATACAATCCTCTCTTAATCGGACGGTAGTAATCCAACTCAGCTACTCCATACTGCTTCTAGAGTCGCCTGGGAGGAGTTAATATTTATAAAACAATTAAAACGTGAGCAAAAGGCCCATTAAGATGTATTTTGAAATAACTTTATAAACAAATAAATAAATGAATGAATAAACAATGAAATAAATATAGACATTTAATTCCAACACAATACCGGAAAAAAAGAAATGCAGAGGAAAAAACTTATGAGTCAAAAGAAAGAAAAAAGAAAAACTTAATCTCAAAACTATAATCTTAATCTCAAAACTTGCAAGTCAAAAGTCCAAACAAAGAAATGCAGAGGAAAAAAAGAAAGAAAAAAGAAAAACCGCAATCAAGCAATTAGTCGTAATTGCAAACATACGAAGTTTCAAAAATCTAAAACACATTAGAAAGGCAAGAGAAAGAAACAAACGTTTCAATGCATTTCCACAAATGTCGAACCACAACACCGTCAAACTCGTCAGAAAAACCACAATTAGACAACGAAACCTGCGCAATTTCCACAATCCAAACACACACAAATGTATCGGAATGAGAGATAGGTTAGAGGTAGAGACCTGCATTAGCGCTGTCGATGCTGACATCGCACCGAGGAAAACACATAAACACATAAATCATCAAAATGAAAACACATAAACGCATAAATCAAAAATTCACAATGAAGTGGATTCTCTAAACATGAAAAAAAAAAAAAAAAAAAAAAAAATCCCTTATTTGCTGAAGAAATGGAGAATACCTGAAAGGCTGAAACAGAGTTGAGAATCGCACTTCCCGAAGGCCAAATTTGATGAGGATGAAGAAGAAGAAGACTTCATGAAAAATAAACAGAAACCATATTTCTAAATCTCCCTCAAATCCAAACCATATTCCTAAACACAAATTAAACCATCGGTCCAAACTCCAAACACAGATCAAATCATCAAAATGAAAACAAACAAAAAAAAAAAAAAAAAATGGACAGGGGAAATACCTGAAACCAATATGCCGAATGCAAGAAATCTGACTTCCCGAAGGCCAAATTTGACGAATAAATGAGAAGAACAAGCCTTTACGAAGGCCGGTCTAATGAAGAAATGAGAAGAACACAACTTCTCCAAGGCCGAATCTTAAGGAGGGATGATGGAGATGAAAGAAGAAGAAGAAGAAAAAGAAAAAAACAAAAAAAAAAAAAAAAAAAAAGGTCGTAAGGGTGGGTGACTTCTGAGGGAAAAAGAGGGTCACCGTGAAGAAAAGGAGCTGCGGTGGAGAGAAGAGAACCAGCGGCGGTACAGAGCAACTAGGGCTCGGATTCAGAGCGAAATTGGAGCTTAGATGAGGGAGGGGAACCAATAGAGACTCATCGGCAGCGAAATTGAGCAACGTGAATGATAGAGAGGAAGCAGTGGAGGCCTCTGGTCTAGACTGGGGAAGCTTTTGTTCGTATGGGAATTTCAATAGCAAGCAGAGCAAAAAAAGAAAAAAAAAAAAAAAAAAAAAAAAAAAAAAGGGGGGAGTGGGGAATGAAACGGCAGGAATTTAGAAATTTAAGGAAACATGAGCAGCAAGTAGAGCAAAAAAAAAGGCAGGGGAAAGGGAATGGACCGGTGGGAATTTAAAAATTTAGAGAAATAATTTTTTCACTGCCCAGTCATTCTAATGTGTACAGTAGTATATATTTAAATATATATATATACAATAAACCAGCTAAAATTTTATTAACTTATATATATATATATATTATAACTATTTTAAAACGTTATTATATATAGCCAAAAAATTGTTTAACAACAGTTTTTTAAAAACGTTATAACTAATAGTTATAAAAAGTCTGTTTTGTAGTGTTTACTTCATATATACACAAACAAGCAAATGATCTCTGGTGGTGATAATACATGCTTCAACTGATTATCAGACAATAGATATGAGCTAGTAAACAAGCAGCCATGCCCCTAAGTTAAAAGGCACTACAGGTACCGTGAGCCAAGCTAAAATGGCAATTCCTACCGTCATAGACACAACAGCCAGTAAAAAGCAACACCTGGCAAGTCTTGGGTATCTTTCTCGTAAACAGATTGTTGTGAAGGAACCAAAGACAGAGAAATTGAGAGATAAGACGAAAGCTTGGAATAAAGAATGGCTGCTCTTAAATATGATAGTTGGGACTCGCTGTCCATCTACTTTTTGGTACGGTAATTTGATAAGTACTAATGTTGCTGCTACTGATGCCCATAATATTACCTTCTCAGCTGATTGTACTTTTGTGTGTGACTTCCCATACATGGTTTTAGGGGTTGGTAAATTCAGCGAAAAATCGCTTCATACACTAACTGTGTGCTCGCTCATGTCACATACAAAAACTGTGTATGCGTTTGAGTTGTGTGGTCTGTGATCTATTATGTATACATACTATATATACACACATATATGCATTCACACTTGAATATATATTTGAAAATATGGGTTTTTTTTTTTATATGTATTTGTGTGTATACATCTATATCTATGCACTGTAGTTATATGTGCATGGATCTGGGTTTAGTGATTATTCTAATATTTATTAATCGATAGATATTATTTTTTTAACTGTGATATATTAATGAGACAATTGTATTAAATTGGGTAGTTAGACCAAAAAATTTATGATAATTAATAAAATTTAGATTCTAAATTTCTTTTATTTGATAGCAAAAAATCAAATAACCAAGCTCATATATATATATATATATATATATATTTATGTATATATTTATATATATATATATTCAACTCAACTCTCACGAAGAAGAACGGAAGTTTACAGGTGCGAAAAAAAAAGGCCAAGGCCGGCGGGGATTAGGTGGCAAGAGAGACGTTGGGCTTAATTTAAGTTGTAAATGTGAGAATAATGATAGCGTTGACTTAGTAGTTTTTTTTTCGAGAATCATTGACTTCGTATCCTTTCACATGTCAACGATACCCTTGGTGGATGATATTTTCCATTTATTTTAAAGTTGCGTGAACTAAATGGTTACTTATCTTATTGCAAGCGGAAGTATTTTAGTCGATCTATACCGGTCAGTATAAACAAAAATGTGTAGTCGTTGATCTGATATTTTTCTTCTATTTTTCTCCCTTAAAATATGATCCGATTGATTGTTTCGTATCATGGACGGCACTAATCGAACAGTTTCTAATTTTTATTGGAGACTTAATTAAATGTGTCATCCGATTGATTAGTCGTATTGATAACTGCACTAATCGAGCAGTTTCTAATTTTTCTTGCATTCGTCTGCAGAAAACGACGACCCGTGTGATAACCAAAAAGTCAGCATCGACAGATCAAAGAATACACAGGCAGGAAATTAACAGGGAAATCGCACAATGCCTAAATTTAATATTGCTAGCAGAACTCGAAATTAATCCACTGTTTAAACACTTTGTTTATGACCAACGTACACCATAATGGCTACAAGGAAAAGGCATGCTTTGATCTCAATGCTAAAAAATAATAATAATAATAATAAAAATAAAAGAAGAGAGATATTTCCATGTTAATCTGCTTACACCATAACTAATTGGAAACGCTCCAGCATTTATATCTGGACATTCTTTTAGAATTACTTGTGGGCTTTAAAGGAGAAAAGAAATGGTATCAGTGTCTGAAATTTTTCCTTCAATCGGCTCCTTAATTGGAATATGATCTATTTATGTTTTGGTTTCTGCACCGACTATATATGATGTGTGTTGAATGGTGTACATTGGCTTTAGAAAGATATATATTTAGAGAAAAGGAGATAAATGCTCCTTGAAATATGAGTCTAGATTTTTATCTTTTATTTCTTATTAATATTCTCTTTAGTCGAATAACTAATAAGTTAAAAAGGTATTCATCAAGAGTAAGAGATAAAAATTTAGACTTATATACACTCTAAGAGTAAGTTCAGTAATTTTTTATATAATATTTGTTACTAGTCAATCAATTGGGATGTGTGTCTACTCAATAAAAAAAAATTCGGATGTGTGTGTTTTTTCTTTTTTTCTTTTTTGGAAGTGATGTGTGTTCTTAGTACTAAGATATCTGTGTGTGTGTGTTTTTTTTCCTTTTTTTGGGGGGGGGAAGGGATGTGTGTTGTTAGTACTAATTAGATATTTGTGTGTGTGTGTGTGTGTGTGTGTGTGTGTGTGTGTGTGTGTGTGTGTGTGTGATATATATATATATAATGCTGGAAGGGATGTGTGTTGTTAGTTCTAAGTAGCTCTAAGATATATGTGCTGTTATTTTACCTAATTTTGTTATATTTGAGAACTTTGTTTCCGGGTTTTTGAAGAAATATTCTATTTCTTTCACAAAATTAGCACAATTATTTGTTTTTTTATCCAAAATAAAAAAGTTGGTGATGATTTCGCATTCATCTAGTGATCTCTTGATCATATAACCAATTAGTTTTTTCTAGGAAAGGAGATCAAGAAGTGAAATAAAGAACTACTTTGCAGTTTGTGTGACTATTAATGTGTAAAAGATGGGGAGATAATAGCTTGCAATGATGGATAGTAAGACAACCAAGGAAGCTCTGTTGAGTCACAGGAACTGAAACTTGGCTAGTAACTCTGGGCGCGTTGTGGATTTCCAGTCCTGAAAATTAGTTACGGGGCTCATATTGTAGTGGGCTTTTCAATGATGGTGACTGTATTTGACGGGGTGACTTCATTAGGACGGATCTAATTCTGTTTAGAGGATGGTAGGCTTCTTTTGGAGGTGGCGGTGTTAGCTCTGGATGTTGACGATGGTGGCACATGCGCTTCACGTTTAGCTGTTTGAAGTCATCTCGTCAGCTTTGTCGCTTGTCCCTAAAAGCATTCTTTCTACCGGCCTGATGGTCCTCCTGTTATACTTTCATTGAAGTTTTACAGCAGTTGTACTTTTGGTTTTAGTGTTTTTATGTTTTATTCTAATAAAGACGCTGATGTTTCCACCTAGTTCTAGTATTTTATTTGTAATAATGGAAGTGGTTCTCCGACTGTTTGAGTTTGTTTGTGGTACCTCAGATTTAGGTCTTGACAAGTTTGAAGTTCTATTAGTTACGAGTCTAGGCGGAGATGTTGATGGCCTTAGAACTACATGTTACGTGCTCTAGATGGATCGAAAGCTTCCATCGATTATAGTAGTTTTAAAAAAGAGCCTTATGCGTGATTAAATTGATGTGTCAAGAAATTTTCCTGCAATTGGGTCTCGTCTTGTGTCATCTTTCTTGTGCTTCATTAGAATTTACTAATAACACTGAGTTTTATCGAATGTCTTGTATCATATACAATAAGATCATCGGCATTATCATAATTTTACCTTAAAAAAGAAAAAAGATAGCACATAATGTTTTATTACGTTGCCCTATTGAGTAGATAGAGCAAGATATATGCATGCATGGAATTAATCTTTTTAAAGGATGTTATCCAACTCTTATGGTTGAAAAGGGTTAAAATTCATACGATAATCAATTTCCGATCATCAGAAAATAAATCATATCCCTAAAAGAATCTAATAATATTTATATGCATTTCCCTTCTTAAAAAATATGAAAATCTACAGTTAATTCTACATATGACAATATTAGTTATGTGGACTTTTCTATCCAAGGGAAGAGACGTATAAACCACAATCTTTTTTTTTTTTTTTTAAAGGACCAGTTTCCTACGAAATATCCACAGTCGGATTAAGCGTTTGTTTCTACATTTGATAAAAAATTTTCATACAATTCTTTCATTGTCGAACCAGGCATGCATCTCTCATAGCCGCGTGGTATCATATGGAACTCATGTCATTAAAAATGGCAAGACCAAAATGGCCGAACAAAGAAGAAGGTGGCTGGCACATATTGACATACGTAGAAATTCACGTTAAGGCCAGTTTAATATTACTGTGCTATTAAATTTTTTGTTATTACAGTGTTGTTAATAATAAGTTGTTGGGATCAGTAATTGGTAAATATTTTTACAAACTTACTGCAAATATCAAAAGTAGAAATTTAAGTGTTTAGTAAACTGTATATAAAATTATTGTACAAATATATAATGACGAAAATGGACATATTTTAACACATATTTATATGTAGTTTTATTTTTATGATCAATATTCAAAAAATAAAAAATATATATAATTTTATTTTTATTAATTAAAATATTTCTTAAAAATAAATTATTTTATTGATGAGAAATTCTTCATCTACTAAGTTTCTTATTTATTTTTGTTATTTTAGACAACTTCATAATTATTAAAAATATTTTGAATACAATTTAGCATAATATACTTGTTAAAGATTTTTAATTTTTAAATAACTATCTTGAAAATATATGATTTTCAATTTTGTATGGAAAAAATTAAATAGCTGATTGAGATTTAAGGTTTATTATTAAGGTTATCTTAATAAATTTAGATAATAACAATATAATTTGTTTAGTTATAATTATTTGTTGAAGGTGCGCACGTGAGGATCTGTTGAAGGCAATGAAAGTTATTTCTCACCTTATTTGTTCAGTTATAATGATTTTATATTGATTTCATAGTTATCTAATGTGTCTAAACACAATTAACTGTGATAAATAGCTCTTCATTTTCAAGGGTTATTATACTCAACATACGCTCTGAGGGTGAGAAATAACATTTATTGTCCTTACCAGACGCATACGTCATGTGATGAAAATTGTCAAAAAAAAAAAAAGTAGATGTCATTTTCGATTGGACCTTAATTATAGGTTTCGTTCATTTCACCGATTCGAGTTTTTAGTTTTAGATTTCTACAGTAAAAAGCTCTCAGAAAATGTCACATGAAAATTTTCTCAACGGTGGAAAAAGAAACATCGACCACATTGAAAATTTCTACAAAAAAAAACGACTCAGTCGAATGTCACATCTCAGCTCGAATCAAAAACTCAAATCCGTGAAGTGAACGGGGCCTAAGAATTTTTAACTTGAAAGGGTCAATTGCCATAAGAAGAGGGAATAATGATGAAATTGCTAAATTTAAAAAGTTAAGGGTGGTGTCCGTTAAAAAAAAAAAAAAAAAAAAAAAAAAAAAAAAAAAAAAAAAAAAAAAACGATAATCAACTCTGAAAACCGCGTCAACGGTGGAAAAGAAACATCAACCACATTGTACACCAACAATGATATAGACCACAATAATATTTGAAAACGACAACAGTATCCAATTGGCACAAAGAGTACAACGAGACAATGTGATTAGAAAGTGACAGTAACTGCCTGCCTAACTGGGAAAACAACTACTACTAAATAGAACTACAAAAACTTAGAGAGAGAGAGAGAGAGAGAGAGAGAGAGCCAAAAAGTACGACACCTAGACATTGAAAGAAGATCTTAAAATTGGAGAACAACGTGAAAAATGACGACAACTTTGAATTTAAGGGGAGAAAACAAACTCAGGGCTATATATCCGAGCGGGAATCATTAAGCCGCCGATGAAAGTGATGGCAGATTTCGATTTTGACATGGTGGAGAAGTCAGTGTACTTGTTGAGCGTTCCGGTTTCGTTACCAGAGGCGAAAACCGCATTGGTTGAGGAGGGGGGGGGAATTCGGTAATGGTGAAGATGATAGAATGGGGTTGGCGGCGTATGAAGGAGAAAGCGGTGGCAATTTTTTTGCAGATTTGCGAGGCTGATTAATTCGTACTTTTTATGTGTCTTGAAATTCACGGTATGGCTTGAATAAGTGTGTATCAACACAAAAAATTAATATTACTTGACAATATCTATTATTCCTTTTGTTTAATAACTCACACAGAAAAACCATCCGAAATTTAAAATGTATAATTTGATTTTTTTCTTATCCGTATTAATTTACCATATAAAAGCTTATATAATACAGTGGTTATACAGTGCTCTAATACGGTCAAATAAATATGCCTATATTAATTAAAAAATACAGGTAGAGAAATTCTTATAATGATTCAGATTCAATTTAAGATATTTAATAATTTACATAATCGATGATTATCTAGTGACGGAGATTCTTCTAATAGATCACATCCAATTTAGGATATTTAATAATTTTCATAATAGATTATTATCTCATGAATAACTATGGTAAATTAATTTTTCAGCATCGATCACAACGACTTAGGAATTTTTATTTGAACAATTAATTAATGAGTATATAATGCAATAGATTTGGTTGAATAAGGGTTCATTGGTAAATACTTCTGTTTTTCTTTTTTCTTGGGAGGATCATATGTGATAAAAAAAATTCGATGAGTGGTTAGCTGCCAATATGGTAAAAACCTTGAAATAAAACAAAAATCTGAGAAACAGATTAAAGGCACTAGAACCATAGAAAGACTATAAGCAAGAAAAACGGCATAATATCATAGAACGGCAAGAAATCAGGTTGCAAACGACATCGAAAGCAAAAAAACAGTAACCGGAAAAACGGCATCCGGTTGAAACAGCATCTACCCAAAAAAAAAAAAAAAAAAAAAAAATAAAGATAAAATTAAAGGGTAAGAACAAAGACGGTAACATGAAAACAACATCAATTGGTTATTCATAAAAAAATAATAATAATAATAATAAAAATAAAAAAAAGGGAAAAACGACAAGAACAGGATAACGAAATATAAGAGAAACGATACTAATATCATATAAATGACATAAAAATAATAACAATAATAATTAGAAACACACACACATGAAAACAAGGAAAAAAGATACAGAAAATACAACGAAAAAACGAACACAGGATTTCAGAAATCGACAACTATAGGGAAAACGATAAGAACAAAGACGGTAACATGAAAACAACATCAATTGGTTATTAAAAAAAAAAAAAAAAAAAAATCAATTGGAAAAACGACAAGAACAGGATAACGAAATCTATAAGTGAAAGGATACTAATATCATATAAATGACATAAAATAATAATAACAATAATAATTAGAAATACACACACACATGAAAACAAGGAAAAAAGATACAGAAAATACAACGAAAAAACGAACACAGGATTTCAGAAATCGACGACTATAGGGAAAACGATAAAAACTTCAGAAAAAGACTTCATCCAATTTTAAACGAGGGTGTCGTCTGGATGCAGCAAAAACTAAGAAACGACATGTTCACGTTTCCTCCTATTTGCAAATAAAAGGAGCACACGAGGGCAATTCTGTCATTTGGGTTTGAGCTTGGATTTCATTTTACTTTTTTTTTTCTTTTTGTCCAATTAAACAAACCAAAACGTGTGTACTCCAGTCTACATGATACGTCGCAATTGATCTTTATTGCTTGTGTTTTCGCATTGCATAGTAATTAAGATGAATATTATTCCCTTAACCAAAAAAAAAAAAAAAAAAAAAAAAAAAAAAAATATTACTCTTGTCTCTGAAGACGATGTTTATGTGTGTCACAAACTCGTATTTATTTTGGCTCGGCTTGACTGAGAAGAGTTCGTTTGATGTGGATGAGTTTTAGGGCCCGTTTAGTTCGCTGATTCGAGTTTTTAATTCGAGTTGAGATTTAATTGTATGTGAGAGCTTTTTACTATAGTAAAAAAGTTAAATGTGAGTGTTTGTGATAGCTTTTTACTGTAATAAAACTCAATTCTAAATTCGAATCAGCGAAATGAACGAGGGCCTTAATTTGCTATAAGTATTTTATTTTACTATGCAAAACTGATTCGTAACTATTTTTATCAAAACCAGCTAATTAGATAAATAACGAAAAAAAATGTCTCTTTTTCGGTAAATGAAGAGATATAATTTAAAATACAGAGACTTAACACATTTTAATTAGATTGGCAGTTTACTAAGCAACTAAAATAAGTCTGTGCTTTTCTTTATTGATATTAATATTAAAAAAAAAAACAAAATTAAAAAAATTAAAAAGATCATAATCCACTCACAAGCACGAGACAAGATATCTAATCATTTCATGATTAATATTAATAATCTCCTCTTCTAATTGAAGGGCAAGGCGGTCTGTGCCGTCGGCGGCCATTTGTCATCGAGGCAAGTGCACCAAGTGTCCTCACAGCTGCAATTAGAGCATTTACGACACACAAACAAGCAGTCTTCAGTTTCTTTGCACCGCAGCGATATCACATTCCTTCCTTCAGCTTCCATAGGCAACTCTGCAAAGGTTCATGTATTTTGAGTGTTTAGCAAAAACAACTTAAATTCCGTTTAGTTTATGGATTAGAATAATGTGATTAGAATTATTTTTAATTTATGTGTATTTTTTATGAGAAAAAATACTGTAATAAATCACAAATTATGATTCGAATCAAAAAACGACCATGTGTGTTACAATCTTTTTTAAAATTTTTTTGCCTAAATTTTTTTAAATTCAGCTATATATATTTTATGAAAGTGGCTATGTCACCCTTTAAATTTTTTCATAATGACTTTCGACATTATTTAAAACAAGGAAAAAAACGACGGAAAAGAGCAAAATATTGAGTTTTACCTAGAGTGATGAGCAATAGGAATACAACCAAGAGACCAAACTTCTTGTGTGAAGACTTCTCCATATTTCAGGAATTGGTATGATAGTAATTTAGCAAGGATGAAAGATGATTATGGCTTCTCTACTATGGAAGTACTACAAGGCGCTTAGGCCTCTAACCCATATAATATATATATATATATACATATATATATTTAGTCATAAGAAACATTTTTTGGTGACATCAATGAGAGAATCGCATTGATTTAATTTGCCTCGAACCCATCTATATATATTTAGTCAAATCACATCAATTTAGAAGCTTTAATTTGCATAATTACTGTGTATCTGTTGCAATTGATTTGGTTAATTGATTTCTAGGATCACATCAAATTTGCGGATTTTAGTGCATATCTAAAGCAAATAATTTTGGTCAAATCTTAAACGTATGTTGATTGCATAGGAGTATTATAGCTTCTTTTTTTTTTTTTGAAAAAAAAAAATACACTCTGACCTCTTTTAGGAAGGTACATTAAAAGAGAACGTATATTGAAACAGGACTTCAGTTGTCAAAACATCACTTCTATAGTTGATTTTTTTTTTTTACTCAAATCTATTATTTAATTTTTAATGTCTTAATTAATGTCTAACCAATCACAATAATATAAGTCATTTAATAAATTTAAATATTAAATTGAGGAAAAGTTAATTAAAAATATTTTAATTTTTTCAGATGATGTGACAATTTGAATAATTATACACCATTTTAGACACTAAAATTAAACAATTGATTTAGATCTGATATTTTGAATTACATGGTTATTTATTTCGGTTGTTAAAATATCCATTGAGCTCCTTTTGCCACGTTTTTAGATTTGACAAATTATAGGCATTTACTATTTTCCATATTATACTCATAATTATTTTATTTAGTTAAATATATGCATTTAATAATTAGAATCATATCACATGCTTATTTTTGTTATTGTGATCATGATAAACCATTTCCCATTTTTAATTCCTCAAATCTTGTAATAAAGAAGGATAATATCGTTTATATAATGACACGTTTTATTATTAATATTATTATTATTATTATTATTATTATTATTATTATTATTATTATTATTATTATTATTATTATTATGATAAAAGAAAAAGGAAAATGACACCATTTTTAAGTAAAACTTAAGGTAATTTAAACTCTCTTATAGTTAAGGTGGAGAGACCTATGGCTAATTAGACTTCCTCACTTGTGGACGCTTGTAGATGCCCTCACTTGTTTAAAGACAAGTTTTATTGATAATGTGGTTTTACTTCGTATGTAATTTTAAAAATAAAAAACGATGATACCATTATTTTAGTTATAGTTTTTTTTTTTTTGTGTGTGATATGGTCATTATACAATTTAAAAATGAAATTACAAGCGAAAAAAACACACAAATCCCACCTAAAGCCCTCCACAACTTTTTTTTTTTTATGGGAATAAATTCTGTGATGGGTCCCACTTCATGTACCCAACATGAGCCCTCTATTAGGGGTGAAATTCAGTTGGGTAGAGTCAGTTTTTTAGTAATATTTGGGCCGGATCCGCAAGAATCAGGTTGAGAAAATTGTTGCCCACAACAGGTCACTTGTTCCCAGAACCCGTACACCATTAGGTTACCTCGAATCAGCCGGGTTACTTACTATCATGCCATCAAAAGCCATAATTTGGGCCTTCAGATGCCATGATTTGGGTGGGCCTAGTAGATATCATACTATCATGCCATCAAAAGCCATGATTTGAGCTTGAATGATTGGGTGGGCCTAAGCTAAACAATTGAAACTGAAAATTTCAAGCTATAAAAAGTGAAATAAAGAAGAAGAACAACAACAACAGCGGAGTGGAAGAATTGAGAAGAAAAAGAAACGGCAATGGAGGAAACACTCTGAGAGAAGAAGAGGAACGACAAAAGAATTTGCTTTCGGCCAGGTCGACCTACCGTGGGTTGAAAAGAGACCGGCCCGTGCTCCTACTTGCAAATTTTAGGTTGGCCTTATTTGAAACTGGGGAAAAAAAAAAAAAAAAACTGAATAATTGGGTAGGATAAGGTCAGGTATGCCAAGTTATTTCAGGTAGGGAAAGATTTCTTACACCCCTACCCTATATAAACAGAGGTGGATCCTTTATCTCATTCTTTTGTCAATCAGTCTCTCTCATTTTTTTTTTATATTCATATTAGCTTAATTAAAAAGAGTCACTAAGGCTTCGTTCACTTAGCAATTTGAGTTCTTAATTTGAGCTGAGATGTGATATTTTTTAAAAACTTTTCATTGTAGTAGAAAAAATAAAATGTGACATTTTCTGATAACTTTTTACTGTAAAAATCTAAAATTAAAAACTCAAATCGGTAAAATAAACAAAACCTAACAGTGTTAAATTGGAGTTCCCAAAAACAAAATTTATAAAAAAATTTAACTCTCTACGTGTCCCATATTTCTTAATTCTTACTCTTCTATGAAATTCACTCTCTCGCATCGTTCTACCTCTCGACTTTTTTTTTTTTTAACCTGAAATTCTCAAATTGGGTTTTTTTGACTTTGGGCAATAAATTTCCTTCTTTTCTCCATTTCCATTTAAAGCCTAGTGCTGTATATTCTTTTTTTTTGTTTTTTTTTGTTTTTCATATCAACCTGTTTATGGTACTTGATTGAATGCTTTTTTCTAGGAACAGAGTCTTAAGTTTTATCAGAGAGAGATGGGAGAGAGTGAAGTACACAGAAGCGAGGAAAAGTGAGATTTTTTGGGAAATAAAAAATTATCAGAAGCCATTTCTTATGCCGTTTATTGATTGATATGTCACAAATATATTAGAGATAGAGAGAAAGAAAGACAGAAGAACGAGACAGATCTCCCTCTTCCATCAGCTTCATGCTTACTATAACCATTGTCAGCAAAATCTAACTCCTTGCTTCTCGATTGGCTATTGCTAATCCAATAAAAACCTTAAAAAACTATAGAACCCATTTAATTCACTGATTTAAATTTTTAATTTGAATTAAAATGTAATTTTATATAAGAGCTTTTTACTGTAACAAAAAGGTTAAATGTGACTGTTTCTGAGAATTTTTTATTGTAACAAAACTCAAATTCTAAACTCAAAATCGATAAAATGAACATAACCGTAATAATCATAGTAGCTATCTCCAACTTTTTCCTATAATTTCTTGTCCATTCTTCTAATTCCTTTTCTTCTCCAGACAAGTCTACGGAAACTAAAACCAGGCGTTGGAATAACATCACTGATTATTTGAGAGATTCCAGGAATGGAACCGCCCTTACTCTTGCTCTCCACGACTATGGTTGTCAACATTCAATGAAAGCATGTTCACAGGTATTCTAACTTTTTAGCTAGTAGACCGTGACAGCCCTCTTAATCTGAGGCCATCCAACTTCTGAGCTCATTGTTCAGCCATACATTTGTTTCATAAGTTTGGACTATTGTTCAGACCCTTTTGCTACAGTATTTAACGGGCCCTGATTGATTTTGAATGATGAATTAACATTCAAGAAGAGATCCAAAGTCTCAGAGAAATTCAATTTAGAATCTGTAACTTCCCTAATGTCAAAGCCACATTGTAAAATCGCCAAAAGCAGTTTAAACACAATGCCAATATGTTCTTTCCTGGTTCTGCCTCAACTGTCATTACACAGACAAAAGAAGACACCATGAACAAGCAAAGAAAGTTTTCTATTGCACCATGCTCGTGTAGTCTGGAATACATGTCCATTACAAACTATGAATTTTGGTGCTCACAATCATTTTCCCTTAATAAATGCTACAATAAATAAACACTCACAGTTTTTACAAGTTACCAAACCAACTAAAGATTCTCAAAACAAAAAGGCCATAGAAGGCCAAATCTATAATAGCACTCAAGAATAACGTATAAGCTAAGCAACTAGGTCTAAACTAAAATCTAGACGTTATAACTTGAGCAAAAGCAATCAGAGAACTTTGAAGACCAATTTGATACGAGTTCCACATCATATTCAGTTACAAAAACCTCATCATTCTGCTTTTGCGTTTAGAATATCAGCTTGTTACTACATAAAGGCCCTAGAAACTATACTAAGATTACTGTGTTAAACATGAAAACCGTGGAAAAAAAATTTATCTAACATAGAAGAAAAACTCACTTTTTTTTTCTTGCTAACGACCCACAATCTCAATTAAACACAATATGAAGCAAAGCAATCAGAGAACTTTGAAGACCATTATAAAGAACTTCCACATTAGAAATTCAGAATCAAAGACTTTTCATCATTTTGCTTTGCCATTCATAACTTTCAAAAGACAATCTTTTATTTTCATTTGGCGTAACAGAGTTGTGCAGAGAAACCTCGAATTCACTGCACAATTTCCTGCCAAAAGTTCCAATTTAGCACCTAAAATACGCTTTTCTCGAAATTTCCTTGCAAGCTAAAAACTTTAAGCAGCAAGGGGCTACCTGGTGCCTCGCATTGCGATTATTTAAAAAGGGGGATTCGAAAATCTCAGTATCAACTAAATCCACTATTGAAAAAGGAAAAAAAGTGAAAAGTGGAATTGATGTGAATATACCTCAACAGTGCACACAGTAGAAGCGTTGAAAGTGATCTTAAATATTGCCAGATTCAGTAGAAGCCATAGCCGCTTTTTGGTAAGCTTTTCTTGGAGATTCAATGGCGAAATTCGGTGGCGTTTGGTAAAAAGACGGGGTTTTTATAAGGGTTTTTGGCCCTCTAGGGTTAGGGATTGGAGAATTGGGATTCTCTTGTTTGGCCTCAAAACGTAGCGTTTTGCATGACTCATCCGTGGCTGTGAGTAGGGGTAAAATTCGGCTGGGTAGGGTCAGTTTTTTGATAAGATTTGGACCGACATCTAAGAATCAGGTTGAGAAAACTGTGGCCCGTAATAGCTCACTTGCTCTTAAAATCCATACACCATTAAGTTACCTCAGGTCGGCCGAGTTACTTACTATCATGCCATTAAAAGCCATGATTTCCATGATTTGAGCCATCAGATGTCATGATTTGGGCGGGTTGGTAGGTATCATACTAGGTAAATAGTAAAAAATAGGTTAATATGAAAAGTTTAAGAAAATATATAGGCCAATTTTAGTTATAGAAATTAATAAGTCATAACTTGTCAAATTATAGTTCATAACTAGATAAGTTATGAACAAATTTGTCAAGTTATGATTCATAACCAGACAAGTTATGAACAATTATGGATAATAATTTGTCAAGTTATGGTTCATAACCAGACAAGTTATAGACAAAAATAGTAATTTGACCTATTTATTAACTTATGTAAACTATTGATCTATTAATTTTAATTCATCTCAAGTCTTTACCTATTTTTCTCTTTCTTCCATCATCTTATCATGCCATCAGAAGCCATGATTTGGGCTTGAATGATTGGGCGGGCTTGGGCTGAACAATTGTAGTTGAAAATTTCAGGCTATAGCGAGAAAGTGAGATGAAGAAGAAGAAGAGGAACGATGGATGCGGAGGAATTGAGAAGAAGAAGAAGCGGCAATGGAGGAAACACTCAGAGAAAAGAAGAGGAATGACGGAGGAATTTACTTTCGGTTGGATCAGCCTACCGTGGGTTGAAAAGAGATCGGCTTGCACCCCTACCTACAAATTTCGGGTTGGCCTTATTGAAACAAAAAAAAAAAAAAAAAACACTAAATATTCAAGCATGGTCAAATCGGGTAGGCGGATTATGTCGGGTAGGGTCGGATTTCTTGCCCCTTTAGCTGTGAGCGTGGAGTTTATTTTTACAAGTTTCCTCCATTTTATCTTTTTTTTTTTTTTTGTCCGTAACTTTTTTTATATATTATTATTTGCCATAACTTGGTGGTTGGTAGTTATGAAGACAAATCATTAATAATAGTGCAAAAAAAAAAAAATTAAATTAACGAGGAAATTATGCATTTTCTTCACACTTTGAAAAAACATTAAAATGTAGAACTTTCAGATTCCGTTCAAAAAAAAAAAAAAAAAGCTTGCTGACACTTAAAAGAAACTTACTGAGTAGTAGTAGTTTTTAGGGAAATAGTAGAAAATAGGCCAGTATAAAAAGTTTAAAAAAGTAAATAGGTTAAGTTTTAGTTATAGAAATTAATAGGTCATAACTTGTTAAGTTATGGTTCATAACTAGATAAGTTATGGACAAACTTGTCAAGTTATGGTTCATAACCGGACAAGTTATGGATAATTATGAATAATAACTTGTCAAGTTATGGTTTATAACCAGACAAGTTATGGACGAAAATAATAATTTGGCCTATTTATTAATTTATGTAAACTATTGGCCTATTAATTTTAATTCATCTCAAATTTTAGTCTATTTTCCTCTTTCTCCCTAGTTTTTATTACTTTTTTTTTGTGTCATTATTATTAAATAATAACTATAATCATTATAACAAATTGTCCATTGTACGACGAATACGATGAGGATATTGATTTTCTACGTTCTTGAGATTCGGAAATCCGAATCAATTGTAACTATTTATTCCTTTCCTATTGTACATTATATATGATATAGTATAAATTTTACATCAATGGAAAAGTTGGCAAAGTCATTACAAAATCTTCTGCTTCTCTCCAAATGTCTTTGAAATAATTACTGCATGACAGTAATAAAAAAATAATTAAAATCAATAACATCATTAAATCTGTTGTTTTTTATTGCTATAAAAAGATCAAATAAAGTATAAAATTCAAGTGTGGTTTTAAACTGCAAGATTAAAATGTGCCAGCATTTTCGATTAAACACTTTAGCACATGATTATTTAAGCTTAGTTTGGTAGTACTTTTTCATCTCAAAATTAGCTTATGCTTGTAGTAGAAGCTGATTTTAGTGTTTAGTAAATCTCTTTAAAAGTGTTTTTTGAAGAATTTTTTAAGAATCTACAGCCAAAATCAGAAGCTGTCTAAAGACAACTTTAGTTTTTAGATTGTGTAATAATCAATATAGTACAATTAATAAAACTTTCATAATATCCATAATACCCCTAATAAAATTTAAAATTAACAATCTTCCCAATCTAAAATTTAGACTCGTAATATAATATAATATAATATAATATAATAATAATATTATAACAAATAATATCATAATTATATTAATAACTCTAATATTATTATTTTATCATATAATATGATATTATAATAATATTATAATTATTTTAATAATATCATGTAATAATTATAATATAATTATAATATGATATTGTAATTATTATTTTATAATATATTATATATTATAGTGTATTGATATAATTATATTTATTATAATAATAATAATATAATAATTAATATAATTAAATATTAATATAATCTTATAATTCTAATATTATTATATATTATAGTGTATTATCCATGTTACGATTATATAATATATTAATTATAATATATTTATTTAATATAATATAATAATGATTATATAATATATTATATTATAATATAGTTGTAATTTTTAAATATATTATAATTGAAATATTAATATTTATTATGTATTATAAATATTTTATAATATTGTAATTATATTAACCATTTTAATAATATTATTATATTCTATATCATAGTTATATAATATGTTATTTAATCATAGTTTTATTGTATTATATTAAATATAATAATAAATATATATTATATTGTAATTATATATATATATTATATTATAGTATAATAATATAATATAATCGTTATTTTAATTATTTAATTTATTATTTTAATAATATTATTATATTCTATATCATAATTATATAATATATTATATAATAATAGTTTTTTATTATATTAAATATAATAATAAATATATATTATATTGTAATTATATATATTATATTATATTATAATATAATATAGTCGTAATTTTTAATTATCTAAAGAAATTTAACTTCATAATTTACTAAACGCTATTACATTGATTTTAGAATCATCATAGCTACTATAATTATAGTTTACTAAATACTTAGCTGCTTTTTATAACAACTGCTTATTCTTTCGGCACAATTAAAAGTAATTTTTTTTAAAATTTACAGCACTACTAAACTAAGCCTTAAGATGACTAAAAACAAGTAGAATTGTACAATAGGGTAGACACACTCATGTACAAGTTCTGCTAATTAATCATATATATATATATATACATATATATTTAATTTGACATAATTTTGATGTGATTCAAAAATTCAAAATTATGCTATATTTCTAAGATATTAAAGTCCCGTTCATTTTATCGATTCGAGTGAAAAATTTGAGTTTTGCTACAGTAAAAAGCTTTCAGAAACAATCACATTTAACTTTTTTACTGCAGTAAAAATATCTCACATAAAATTACATCTCAACTCGAATTAAAAACTCGAATCAACGAACTAAACGGACCATAATTCTCCTAAAGTAAAAAATAAATACATAATTAATACTATAGAGAATGTGAAGGAAGAGGACAAAGGAGCAAAATGAGAGTGTTGCAGAAGCATATAGTATAATACGATGGGACAGAATTCATGTGCTGATCAATATATGAAAAAGAAAAAGAAACACCCAAAACCCAAAAACCCAAATTGATTTAAGACAATGGTAAATTCATCCGCGAAAGAATCAATGAAAACGGAAAGGTTTGTGGTTGATCAAATACATGGCTGAAACTGAAACCAATGAAACAAATATTGCCACTAAAAAATACTTAAAGTTCAGGCATCTAGCTGATGCCACCCTTGAGTCTTGAAGCTTTGAGACTGTGCCATCAGAATCATTTACAGAAACGGCGTCGCTCTCACCGTCTTCGCATGAGGATTCTTCTTCTGATGATGATTCATCCAACTGATTCTGTCAAACAACAAAAAATTTTCAGCAAAAAATTGTCCACCAAACAACTTTTGTTTATATTCACATCTCATTATCTGCAAGTACCATGAAATGAATTAAGAGACAAAAGAATACCTGCCTCCAAACTTTTACCAATGGAATCGTTCACGGCTCCCAAGGAAGATTTTGCACAAGAAGAATCACTTAAATTAGTCTTGAAAGAAGGAAGTTCTTTGTCATCATCGTCATCTTCTTTTTCATTGTAGACATTCTTTACAGTGTAACCGAACTTATCAGCAAAAGTCCTGTTCTCCTTTGTTAACACATTTAACTGCAAAGAAGTTATAACTATTAACTCAAAAACATATACAATGTGATATATATAAATATAAATATAATATATATATATATATATATATATATACACACACACACATGTATGTATGTATATCTGTATATATACATACCTGATTTTGGATGCGTTCTCTTTCAGTTGCTAGTTGCAACACCATGTCCATCATGAACTTAGTCCTGACATTAATCTCATTTGCGCTTTCAAATTTTGCATTTTTTGCCTGAACCAACGATGCCTCCAAGTATTCTATTCTGTCGCTTAAAGTACTTATTTCTTTAGTCAGTTCTTCATTAGTTTCGGACAAAATAATACAATGCTCCTCACTAGTTTCCGTCTTGTTTTCCGCTTTTGTAACCTTCGATTTCAGATCTTCTATTAGAGTTTCCATATCCCAAATTGCGGAATATAACATATTCTGCTGCTCTTGGCTGGCTTCGGAAGACGCCTTCGCATGCTGCAACTGGATCTCTGCTTCTCTCAACTGCTTCTCGAGAACACCAACCTTCTTTTCTGTGTTAGTAACACTTCCTTTGAGAAAATTCAGCTCCTCGGTAAGTTCTACATTTGTTCCACTCAACTCTGCAACTTTGAGTTCTGCACTTTCGGCTCTAGTGTCTGCTACATCAATACTTTCTTTCAGTGATTCCACTATATTTTCCAATTCCCTTAGTTTTATTTGGCTCGAGTGATTTATGACATTTGCATTTTGTAGCTTGAGTTCAGATTCTTTCAGCTTCTCCTCTAAAACCTGCACTTTTTCCCTCAAAGCAGAGAGTTCAGCTTCATACGCGCTATTTTCTGCAGTGCTACTCTTGAGCTTCTCTAAAACAGCATTTTTCTCTTCAAGCTCTTGAAGACAATCTTGGTATTTCGACTTCAACTCACTTTCTCTCTGAACCGTGCCATTCAAATTGAACTGAACAAGCTGTAGTCGACCTAAAAGCTCGTGGGAAATTCCCTTGAGCACCACAGAAGAATTGTCAGCCTCTAAAAATCTTCCCCAAACTACTTGTGCAGTTTCTTCCATGTGAAAAGCTCCTTGTTCGGTGTAATGTAACTTGACTCTCAGTTCTTCCTCACTTCTTCTTGATTCCGCCAACTTCTTCTCGAGATCTAGCTCTCTTGCAAGTGATTTCTCCAACATCTTTAAAATATGTCTCTGTCCAGCAATCTGTAGATTTGATTGGCCATTTGTATTCGACATCAATTCGTCAATGTTACCTTTCCCTGAAAAATTCATTCAATACGTAAGTTTATAACTTACAATTATGAGTTGAAATAAACACCTTTATGAGAAAGATAAGTTTGCAACTTACAATTATCATGTGCAAAAGCTAGAACAGTTCTCTGCAGCTTGGTTGATTGAATCTTCACTTCCGAAATCCGATGCTGAGTCTGTTTCAAAGACTCTTCAGAGTCACGCAACTTCTCTTCCATCATAGTGTAAGGTTCTGTCAAGTGTCTGCATGAAGATATTTTTTGATGGGCATCAACAATTTCTGCTTGGAGACTAACCATGAAACTGTCCAGCTCTCTTACCTCGGATTCTAACACGCCGGATAAGAGATCAAATACCAATGTCTTCTCCACAAACTCTGTTGAGGTATAGTTATTCCCCATTGCCATTGCTTCAAGCTCGTTTTCTTGAGCCGAAAGGTGCATCGAAAGTCCATGGAGATTTACTAGCTTTTCAGAAGAGTATGCCAAGTCCAAGTCCAATTTTGTTAAAACTTCCATGCAGCTCTCCAATTCTAGAGTCTCTTTTTCTTTCACTTCATCTATGTCCTTTTTGTCAGGATCTGGACCCTCAATATCAATATCAGTAATAGGATCCTCCATTTCCGAACAGATATGAGGGTTTTAACAACCTAGTCAAGAAAAAGAAAGGGCTTAATCACTCTTAAGTGTTGAATCTAAAAATCTCCAGTAATAATGTCCTAAAAGAAGACAGGTAACAAGTCTAGTAAAGTTTTAAAACCTAAGGCCCCCTTTGTTTCGTTGCTTCGAATCACAATTCAAGATTTTACAGCAACATATTCTCTCGTAAAAATTCAAATTCAACTTTTTATCCTACAATGTTTTCTATCACATAAATTCACTTTTCAACTCAAGTTGAAAGCTCGAACCAGCGAAATGAACGAGGCCTTAATTATTCACCCGTGCCACTTTTACAAGTACATTATGTATGAAAATACAAATTCTCCTTCATAGCAAAAAAAAAAAAAAAATACAAATTCTTTGAAAGTGGAGTTCTTCTAATTCACTCAAAAGAGAGTTAGGAAAATGGCATTAAAGTCAGAGCTGACTTTCTGAAATGGACCTGGAGAAAGCTTTCAAGCTTCAATCTACCGTAATTCAAACATAAAAATCCTGTGACAACTTAAAGTCCAAGAGAAAATGAAGTACTAATTCCTTTTTCAATGACTGAATGACAAACATTCATTTCTTCATCTCACTCTCTCTCTCTATCTCTCTCTCCAAACTTTCTTAAAAGAACCAAAGATCTAAAACTGAGCAATATAATTGAGACTCTAATTAAAAGCAAAAGTTTAATGAAAACAAAAGGGTCAAACATACAACTTTAGAAACAAGAACAGCCGTTTAACAAACTATTCCAGAAATAAACTTTACCCAAGTTACCTTTCACAAATCCCAGCAACCTCCAAAGCTAAACCACAAAAAGTGATACAATGATACAATTCAATACAAAAAATGATACAATTATACAAAACATCATTGTAGGGAAACAAACACAAGAATCCCAAGAAAATTAACTTGTAGATCCTCAGAAAAGGTGTACCTGGGGGAGAAATCTTTCTGGGTCTTTCCTGGAACCTCACCAGAAAATGGAACCGCCAGAGAAAGCTCTGAGCAAGAGAGTACAGTTTCTAACTACCTCTCAAAACTTCCATATCATTACCGGTAAAACCAGACTTTTGGTTCTGAGAAAGACTTATGGGATCTGTGAAAACTCAAGAGTCCTTTTAACTCTTAAGCGATTACTATGTCAACAAAAAAAGAAATGGAATAGTAAGCAGGCACTGCCCTTTTCCGGTCATCCAATCATGAAGTTGTGTGGCGCACGTTGGCAACTGGTTCCACGTAGGTTCAATTATTAAAGGCCTGACATAAACGACACTCTTTTTTTTTTCTTTTTTCTTTTTTTTTTTTTTTTTTTTTTTTTTAAGTTTTCAACTACCAAATCTGCTACCCAATTCTATTATTCCGGTACCTGATAACTTGTTTGTTGGAACTTCGATATCATTTTCCTTTAGGTTTTTAACACATTTATTCCTTAAATTTATCGTAATTTAATAAATTAATTCTTAAATTTTTAATTTTGTTAAGTTATTTTCTTAATTTGTAAAGTTTCTATAATATGTCATATTTTAACAATAATTATATTAAATTAGTATCAAAAAAATATAAAAAATTTTAACATTTTAATTTAAATATAACATAAATATTTTAATGTCTCAACTTTTAATTCTTTAAATTTTAAAAATTGAATAAATTTAGTTAATTAAGGCACATTGTAATAAATTTATAAATTTAAAAGACAACTTACTAAATTTAAAAGTTTAGAAGGTAATTTATTAAATTAGAATAAATTTAGGAAAAAAAAATTGTGTCAAAAAATCCTTTTTCTTTTTTTTTTTCTTCAAAAAGTTAATGCATATATAGAACAGATCTGGACAGTCTGTACTACTACTGTGAAGTGCATGAGTAAAGATGAATGCATCGTTCACTTCGCAGATTTAAATTTTTAATTTGAGTAGAGATGTGATATTTTTTAAAAACTTTTAACTGTAGCAGAAAAAGTTAGATGTGATATTTTCTGAGAATTTTTAACTGTAAAAATTTAAAATTAAAAACTCAAATGAGTGAAATGAACGAGACCGAATTAATCCCATTTTTTGCAATTATTTGATGTCAATTATTCACTTTTTTTTTTATAATCATGACCTTTAATTGGCATAATTGATGTCGTTTCCAAAAGACATTAAAGAAAGATTTTTTTTTTTTTTTTTTAGGGAATTAAAGAAAGATTTTTCTTCCTGTCATTTTCGTTAAAATTTGGAAGTCTAGAATTTTAATTGGGGCCGTATCCCTTACGTTGGATTTAAATGAGTAATAATTGTCTTGTAATAAAATAAAAGCATTTATAGCGGCAAAGAGAGTTATTGTCGTACGTTATTAAGCAATAGTGATTAATTTAAGCAATATTGACCAGTGATTAGTGAATTTAAAAACCGCAATTTTGACCAGTGATTTTAATTTAAATTGAATTTAAATTTCTTTTTATTTATAAAAAAAATTATATGGTTATTTAAAAAAATTTTTTAAAATTTAAATTTTAAACTTGTTTGTAAATAACGGTTTTTCTATTTAGTCAGAAAACTTGTTTGTGTGTTTTCTTTAGTCAGAAAGTCAAACTGTCAAAGTTCGTAGGTGGCTGGATATGATTAGACCACCCAACCCATTATGAGAAATTTTGGTATTTGTGGAGCATTTTCTGTCTTCTGACTCTGGACTTGCGTTGTTACGATTTGGGCCCTTGGGCGTTCGCAGTAGGCTCTTTTGTGGGTGAATAAAGGAAGATAATTTTGATAAATATTTTTAAAATTGTATAATTAAAAATTTTTAAGTCTTAATATTAACATATTAAATTTTATTTTTTTAAAATAAATAATTTGATAAATTATTATTAATAATTTAATAGATGTCATTAATAGAGGGTCTTTAATCGCGGTATCAGGCTATTAATATTATTTAAAATTTAAAATTGTTATTTATAATTTAATAAATTATTATTAAAAAAGTGGTTTTATCATAATAAAATGATAAAATTTTAGAATGATGTGTTTAAAGGTCAGTTTTACAAATTCTCATAAACGAATAATACTCTTTGTTTTTGAGAATTTCTATTCCAATAAATTAAATCTGTATAAAGAATTGAGCTTAATTAATTGTGATTTTTTTCCAATAGAACCTCCCTATCAATAGAGACGTTATTGACTATTAAATTTAATTATTAGGAAGGAGGATCCTCATTTAGGACCAACTCCCATGAATGAAACTCCATAGATCCATCCAAGACAACTTCCTCCTTTGTATTTCTTTTCTTGAGTTGGTAAAGTTTTCTTTCTTTGATTCTCTTGCTCTTTTCTCTAACCATTAGCCTAAGTATTTGGAGTTAGTGAGGTTGACTTAATATCTTGAAAGTGTTAAGTACCGCACAGTCGTATTGTAAAAAGATCGGACAATGACATTTAGTTATTGACTTCTTTCAAGCTCAATTGTATCCCAAGACCACCAGAGTAACCTCTAAGCTCTAATATGATGGGATGGTAAGCCTACTCGTCCCCCATGCAAGAAGTCATGGGTTCAAGTTGGGACCGCGATGGTTGGGGTATATGGACAATCCACTTTGAGAAGAATTCATATGTCATGTAGAGATGTCGTGCTTCCTCTGAATTATCTAAGCACGTCACACTATGTACTTATAACCATTTAAATCTTTAAGAAGAAAAAAAATTGAGTTCTTATAGTGACCTTTAGTTTTAGGACACATTAATGTGGACCAAATTACCCATTAATGGACCGCTGCAGTGGTTGGGTAATCCACTTCGAGAAGAATTCATATGTCATGTGGGATGTCATGCCTTCTCCAAATTATCTAAGTACGCCACTCTCTACACTAATAGCCATTTATATCTTTAAGGAAAAAGAGATTTTAAGTACGAGTAGTGACCTTTACTTTTAGGACCCCATGCAAGAAGTCACAGGTTCAAGTTGGGATCGACTGCAGTGTTCGGGGTCTATGGACAATCCACTTTAAGAAGGATGTATATGTCATGTGGAGATGTCAGCCTCCTCTGGATTATCTAAATATGCCACTTAAGTGCACCATTTATATCTTTACGGAGAAAAAAATTTTAAGTTCTAGTAGTGACCTTTACTTTTAGGACCCATTAATGTTGACTAAATGACCCGTTAATGGGACTGCTGCGATGGTTGAGTATATGGGCAATTCACTTCAAGAAGAATTTATATGTCGTGTGGAGATGTCATACCTCCTCTAAATTATACAAGTACGCCACTCTTTACACTTAGAACTATTTATATTTTTAAGTATAAAGAAATTTTAAGTTTGAGTAGTAACCTTTACTTTTAGGACCCATTAATGTGGACCAAATGACAAAGGATTGAGTATAGTTAATACAGTTTTAGACATAGAGGTTGAACGTGGTTAATTCAGACCTAAGCACGAGGTTAAGTAAGGTAGATGTATACCTATCCACATGGGTTAAGGGAAGTCACAGTAGCTTAAACTGAAAAAAAAAAAAAAAAAAAAAAATTTTTTTATTTGTTATTGGTTTGACGGTTTCCTAAAAGATTGGCAACCAAATGACATCCTTACTTTGTTAGATTATTTACTCATTGGAATGTTTCAGAAATTGATATTTGACTCGTTGTTCTAATTAGTATTGATTCTAATTAAAGTTCAATCTTTATTAAATAATTATTGATGAAAAATTATTATAGTAAGACTTCGTTTTCAGAACATATGCTTGATCCAACTAGTAATTGAGCTCACTTTTTTATTTATCCCTTACATATCTTGGAAGGAATTAGTAGATGGGATCAATATGAGTGATTGGAGATTGGACAATTAGACATTTGTGAGATAGCTGTATGGACTTCAAGTCTTCATGTCCTAGTTATGTGATATGTGACATTACAGTCTCTTCAAAGTCTTTGATGCACTAGTGCATCAACTGATATTAAAAAAAAAAAAAAAAAAAAAAAAAAAAAAAGTTTTTTTTTTTTTTTGTCCCTTTTGCTAATCAAAGTTTATGTTATTGAAGCACTGTGATTGGCTATTTAGCTTAATTTAATAATTTTTATCTATACGTAATTGAAGTCTTGAGATCAGGTATTTAGTTTATTTAAGAATTAGATTTAGTATTGTTTTCTCGTTTAATTTGGAGATTATTACGGGACATTTATACTATTTTGATTGAGTGCGCGCTTGCATAATTTACAAGGTCAAGAAGTACGTGGCATCACTTTCTCTGGTTCATATCATGACAACATTGGTATGGGATCACGGACCGTCATCCTGGTAACTCAGAATGGTGCCAATAGATGACTAATGATCACTCAGTGACTTTTCACGCAGATACTGAAGCCGACCAGTAGCCACCGACTACCTATAGCCACTGATACTATCAGATTACCAGTGGTAGCCGAGTGCGTGACTCTAGAGACAATGACCAATGACTCAAGTCATCTAGAACATATTCATGTTAGAGCTCGAAAAGGCCATGGGAGAAATAGCCATAGTCTTGCAGAGAGAGCAAGAGTTTTAAATGTGAAGTTGTTTAATTGAATTCATGAAAGCTAATTTGAATTATGTGGAGCCTAAATACTTTACACTTTTCCCGCCAACTGCTCTTCGGTCAGAGACTTTTACGATAAGCCGTTTTCTATAGAGAAAGAAAAAAGTTGAGAGACACATTTTGAGAGTGGATTGCACTTTGCACTTCTTCCTCTGGTTATTGTCGAATTCTGTAGTAATAAAGTGGACGCAATGTGAGTGTAGACTGTGAACCATTATAAATCATAGTGTTTGCTCTATTTATTTTGTTCTTTTTCTCGTTTTTTTTTTTTTTTATCACTTTCTGGGCTTCTAATTCCTAAAACTTTGGTGTAGGGTGGAAAAGGGATGAAGATCCTTCAGGACCTTGTTCCTGGAAGGAAAATGGTGGGTTGTATTTCACCAAAATTTTTAACACATTTTTATCAGAAATTTTATGTCCCAGTGTTCGACAGTAGATTGATTTTTTTGCAGATTACTGGTAAGGCATTGGTGTTAGATGAATCCATCAACTATGTTCAATCGCTCTAACGGCAGGTTGAGGTGTGAAATAAACTTTTCTGCGTTTCTTCTAGAATTATTGGTTTTTAATATGAGAAGGATGATGATAGAGATTTGGTGTGACAAATGAATTATTATTTTCCTTTTAGTGAATATATTTATAAAAAACCATATACTACCTGTTGAAATTAACAACTCATTTACCATGTCACTTGATATATTTTTTTTTTTTTTACAAAGATAAATAACTCAACATACTAGCATTGTCCACATTGGAATCTCACCCTGTTTATTATAAGGATTATAAAAATGGAGTTACGTTCTCTGTTATGTTGAATGGCTGTTTAAATAGTCATTGATCTTTTAGATCTTGCTTATGACAGAAAAAGATACATAAATAGTAGCTGATATTGCATTGCATTATATATATATATATATATATATATATATAAAGGTCATAATGATACAGTTTTATTTCTATGCATTTTGCATTTATGTCAGAAGCTGTGTGATTATGATCATCTAAAAATCGAACAGATACTTATAGTTAGTATTTAATAAACTCTTACATTGTAGCAGTTTTTATTCATGAACCAAGCAACATCAAGTCAAATGCTAGACCTGTTCATGAAATGGCACCTTCTAAAAGATAAAAGCATTTATAAGATGAGTAGTGCTAAGGATACCAACTCTAATTTTAATTATTTTGTATCAACTTCCGCAGTATAAAATTATCATCTTTTTATTAACAAATGTAGTTATTTATTATTAATTAACGTGACAATTTTTTAAACAACTACTAATAAAAAAAAATGACCATTTATATACCAGTTGGTACAAAAAGTTAGAATTAGATTTGGCGTCTGATTTCTATAAGATAGTTTGTGAATGGCAGCAATAGATCAGCTAGAAGATCAAGATTATTTCTCCTTCTGGCTTACCCCGAAAATCTATATGTTTCTCTTAGATGCACAAGTCGCTGATTATTCAGGCGGGCCACATTGACGGGCAACTAGTGGGGAACATATTTGTCTTGGCCATTCCAGTACGAAGGCTTCAGCCTTCAACTAGTGGGGAACATATTTGACGGTCCCTGCCTTTGGCAGGGTGCTTCACGGCGATGGCTCTCTCCGTCGGGGCAGCGCTGATTTGAAACGGCATTTTGTTGCAAATGGCAGGGACTAAAGCTTCCAATGCGTCGGAGTTGCTGGGGGTGTCTCTCATGTTGATAGCGTTTTTTCAATACCTTGGTTCTCATCTGCCGGAGGGCTATCTCTGGCTGCCAGCGCTGTGTTTGGTTGTGTCTGGCGCTGCTCTGAGTCGCCTTATGTGGTGGCTGCAAAGCGAATAAGGTTTCTAATTATGGAGGAGAAGATGATCTTCTTCCTGTGCTTTATGCCTTGTGTGATGAATATGTTGGTGTGCTTCAACTTTGTTTGTTTGTTTCTTTTCCCCCCTAATTTTGATATAAATAGCATACTTGTGCAAATGAATATCCTATTTAACATGTTCCAATTTAGGTTCTCTAAATCGGAGGTAGATGCTGATGTGACTTACAAGAACACACAAGTTTTAGTTTGTGAAATACAAATATTTGTCAGTAAAGGTTATGGTGCAAAACTGTACGGATATCCATCTGAAAACGAATTATGTAAATATAACGTTAGTTAGTGACTTATTGTATAGTAATATGTAAATTTCAATATTATTACATTTATAAGCATGTAACTTCTTTTAAAAATATATTTGTAGTTCATATTTTATGTTGCATTGCTAAATAGATCTTTTAAAGAAACTGCTGGGACTAGTGTGGTAGGAATTGGCCGCAGGTTGTCAGTTCTTTATGTTTTATGCCGCTTCAAATTATTGATTACTTTTCTTGATTGTACACTATCCGGCTTAAACTAGGTTAAAAGGCTATGAGTACAATTTGATTTTCAATAATTGATTTCTAGAAGTTCATGATTATTATCAATAACAATGGAATCACATACTACTTTTAACTTATATGGGTTGGTGCAGCAGTAAGAATGTCTTTCTTTTTTCTCTCTCAAGATACGCCTTAAGTTCGATGCTCTACAACTCTACTTTTAGACCCTTTTTCGTGCTAATGTGTTGGGTGCTATTGCGGCATTAGGTGTATGGTGATATGAGTGAAAACTTAGCTCATCTTTTAAATATAATTGAGTTAAATACTTTTTTTTTTTTTTTTTCATAATGGCTCTTTGAATTTCAAAGTGACTTAAAAGATGGAGAGGGAGATGACACTAATTATTTTCTTTTTCTAAATTTATATATATATATATATATATATATATATTTCATCCTGGCCTCCACTGTATGGATCACTCGACTTCTAATCTGAGTTGGATAAATTGTTGTCTGTCTTTTATCTCTTCTTTTTCCATATATTTCTTGCGCCAAAACTCTAGAAGAAAAGAAAAAGCTGCAAAGTAATGCTTAGGGCCACCCTAGATATTTGAAAGATAACTAACAATAAGCATATGTCAATTTTCTCCAACCTGTTTTGCCTTCTTTTTTGGCCTTTTTATACTTTTCAACGAAGCTGGAAAATAGTCTTTACTGTCACGTAACAAGAGCATCATAAATCTATTTGTAATATTAGCCAGTCCCATTTATAACTAAGCAATGGAAATTGTTTGGTTGTCCCTGTTTCTTTAGTCCGAAAGTCCAGTTGTCCAAGTTCTTTGATGAATTGACATGATTAGAAGGCGTTGCCCATCCTGAAATTTTTAGGCACTTTTTCTTTTTTCTGACAGAAATTTTAGGCAATTGCTAAGTTCAGTGCTAAAAGTGGACAAAGCTGCAAATGGGGTAGGCTTTGGGCCCCTAGTATATCGGGCTTAAGATTGCAACATTCTTTGGAGCCCACTTTTCTTAGACTACTCTAAAGGTAAGACCTGGCCATATTCTTCTTAGCCCACTTTAAAGCAAATCCATCACCTTTAATCTCAACAACACAACCACAATGAAGGCTAAGCCTTAAAGGTGAAAGCTCGGGCAGCCCAACTTGCAGAGGGTTTTCACAGGGGGGAAGTCCTGACTCCTGACCCAACCATAAAACTCGAGGGGCCGAAAATATCAAAACTATTGATCCGAGGGTTTGGGCCGGTCGGGACAATAAAGCATGCAGACTCAGTAGGGATGGAATTCAGGCCGATTAGCTTGGTCTGGCGGCCTAAGCTTGCTGATTTTCCGGTCCTTAAATTACAGAACGAAAATTAAGGGTATATTTTGGTTGGCAAAACGACAATAAACAAGCAACCGGCCGAGTCCAACAAATCCAGAGTTTATACAAAGAAGGAAAAAGCATACCGCGTCAATTGTCCAACCTTACCCATCACAGTTTGATAATTGTCATGTGCTTTATAGGTCACACCATTTAGGTTTGGACCACACATTAGTTTAACAAAACTATTTCACATAAGATGGCAATATTAGCCATGGGAAATAGTTGTCAACTTGTCAACTTGTCATTTTATTTACTGTATGATATTTATTTTTAACAATAGGATGGGCTGGTATAAATAGCGAATAAGCTTTTTAGCCCCTTTTCGTGGTCGTCTTTTTACATTGAATGGCGGGTTTCTGTGAAGTAGTAGTGCTTTTTTTTTTTTTTTTTTTTTCACCACTAAAGAAAAAGGAACGACAATGATTGTACTGGGGTTCTCAAAGTAGTTCAGTAACCGAGTATATTCCTTGTATTTCATTAATAGATAATTTATTTTGAAGTATCTTAGTGCGTTCATAAATTCACACGTATATATCACTTAAAAACACTCTACGTTTATAAATTTATGTGCGGTTCATACATTTCTTTTTATAGGTGTAAATAGATATATAAACGTGTGTATATATAGTTTTCAATAGTAGATAATTCATAGGGAACATAAATATCTATAGTATACCCATGACATAAAAATACTGTTTGTTTTATAAATTTGAATCACAGTTCGAATCCTTTTACTACAGTGTTTTTTTGTTAAATGATTTGGCTTCATCTCACCTTCAGCCTTTTAAGATAAGATCGCGTTTCCTTGTAATAGGAAATGCTATAAGATGATCACCATGTAATTAGGTCACCATCTAAGCATGAAGGATTTTCTAAACACCTACACAATTCACAACTGGGGCTTTACAGCACATGGAAATGTGTAAAGAACACGCTCATTTAAGGAAAAAAGAAAATGGATATGGGCTTTCGATTTCTTTTTTCAAAAAAAAAAAAAAAAATGTATTGCCAAGATTTTCCAAATGAATTATTTCTACTAATATTGGCACCTCCTTAATATCTCTCAAATCTCAAAGCCATTCACCACTGTCCATTGGAGGCCATAAAAAAAAAAAAAAAAAAAAAAAAAACATGTTCTCAAAACGTGTTTTATTTTTATTTTTTATTTTTTATACCTTCATAAGAAAGACACTAATTTCTAGCGCAAAAGAATACCATTAACCTTTCCTAGAAGGAGGATACTGATTCCCTTTTTAACATCTATTATTTGATATAAAACCTTGAGTGGAAGTTTAGCTAACTCCTTTGCATCTTTGGCATTTGTATACTACTATATGAGAAAACTCTTCTGCATCTGTTAGGTCAAATATGGATGTTTAAATTGGATGATATATAAAGACATAAGAAATCAACATATATAAATTTCAATGAGCTCGTGCTTTCTTTTTCATTAAAATTTTACGTGTAGGCATTACAAGGTCAGTAATAATATTGTCTACTTGAGTTTTGGGCAAATTGTAATTTTATTATTATTATTATTATTATTATTATTATTATTATTATTATTATTATTATTATTATTATTAATTTTTTATTATTATGAACTTTTCTAACTTCGGATGATAGTTATTAGATAATAGTTATAAATATGTCACTAGGTTAGTTTTGTTACTTGCGAAGATCAATTGATGCTGACACCTATATGTATTTATGTTAACCCCAAAGTGATTAGATTATAATTATCATCTATAGAGTTAACATTATTAATAATTCGTGCGCCAACAATAATTTAGGTTAGTAACCTAATAATGCTATAATAAGTCTGTTTGATTCATGGATTAGAACCATGTGATTAGAATCATTTTTGATTTACGTGTATTTTTTGTGAGAGAAAATACTGTAACGAACTACGAATCATGATTCGAATCAGGAAACAAATCCCTCTACCAAACATCACCTTAATTTCATATAATTTTGGGAGACAAAATTAAATTAAGATTGTGACGAATGACGTTTACCAACCAAAAGTCTGAAATATTAATTTCACCATTTTACATATGCCTACTAATGTTATAAAAGAGGTATATCTAAGCATTGCCTTTTATATAATACAGATCTGCATGGAGGAGACAAAGAGTAGGAATAGCTCTTTTATCACAATTCCTCTTGGCTATTGTAACAATCCAAAGGGACCCATATATATAACTTTGCACCAAGTTTGGCAGGGATTGAAAGAGTAAAAATATTGTGGGAGGGAAAAAAGTACAAGAGGAAAAAAAAAAAATGATATCCCCACATTATGGTTTTTCTTTTGAGAGAGCATCTTCTGATGAAGAAGAAAAGGTTGGAAGATTTTTGTGGAATTAGCTAGGGGGTTGAAGAAAAGTGTGCAAAAAGAGTCTCCAAAAGTTTGAAAAACAATCATTCAAGAACATCACATCATGCGCTTAGCAATGATGTTTGCATGAATTTCACACAAAAAACACTGATCTGAAAGGAGGATTATGTGTTGTGGCCCTCTTGTAGACCCCAGATGACATTCTCCCTCTACTCTTCATTTATTTATTTTTTTATTTTTTTTATTTTTTGTAAAATGATCATGAATTTGTAAGTTGTATCTTAAAGTAATGTGTTGCATGTAATTGTTCTTATGGGAATCTGAACAAGTCAAACCAAATGAGCTGTGCAATTTATGCTAAAGTAATAAGATATAGTACTATAACTACATCATACCATCTATTTATATATATAATCTTTCATTCTCTTTAAAACTTAATTATTCTAGAAAGCATCTAGATGCATATATATATATATATATATTCTTAATTAAAAAAAAAGTTTATTCGGATTTGCTATAACAAGAACAAGGATAGTGATGTTGTATGTTTCAATATTCATTTGAAAAAAAACTAATAAGTTCCATAATTTTTTCCATATGCACACTTTAAGTAAATTAGAAGAATGGAAGATAATTTACACATCATGAATGCATATGTAAATTTTCTTTTTTTTAAAAAAAAAAAGCAAATAAAAGAAACTATTTGTAAGTACAAAGATAGATTATGAACATAAAGAAAAATCTCTAACAACCATAGATTAGTATAACTTAAGTCTCAAACGTGCTTTCTCCAATTGATTAGAGCTCAAGCCCGAGGACACTTACTTTATTAATGTTAACATCTTTGTAGTGAGAGAAAGAGATCATCAAAGATATAGTAGTCCCTGATTGAGATTAAAGAATTCTAAAGCTCTGCTTAAGAGATCTCGAATCCCCAACTCCCATCCCATGTTGCAATGGATGGGATTTGGTTGCTTGGTTTTAGCTTTCCCAAAAGGAGAGCCATGCCAACCACGAACCAACTCTCACTATAATATATCTATTATATACATATATATAGCTTTCACTATAATATAATATTTTCATTATATAATATAGTTTAATTAATTGTAGCTAGTTTTATCGTTTGCATATATGTGACACCAATCAATAGGCTCCCCTATAAAAAAGAGGCACACCGTGACATGTGGCGGTTCTCCATTTGTCGAGCTCTTGGCTTTTCATAATCCAAAAAAAATATAGAAAATGCTGACCAAGGAATCTAATCCCCATTTCTTTAACAGGGTGGGTGGTTTCGTTTTCGTTGTCTTCTCCTTTGGACAAACACTCTTTGCGATTTTGTTCATGGTTTCTTATACATTGTACACAGAAATGATAATGATATTAAATTAGTTTTTTTTTTTAAAATATATATATATATATATATATATAGATGCATGTATGTATGAGTGTTCTTTTTTTTTTTTTTTTTGAGTTTGTTTTTTGCCTTCTCTAGTATACCTTGTAAAACTAACCTAATCAATACAAATCATTTTTACCTCTTTAAGTGAGCAATTTTCTAAAGCCCCGGGTTAAGTAACAGGGTTGTATAAAGCAGTGTGGGGGAGATTCCATTATTCTAAAGTCTAGGTCATTGTGATTGCAAGTCCCAATGCCAACTAATAATGACATGAGAGAAAGAGAGAAAGGGACAGTCCAATGGTATAAAGTAGTAGAAAATTTTTGCAACAGTTTGAAGAAATATATGATTTTTTTGTTGTTGTATTTTATGACTTTTGCCTTCTGCTGAAGGTATCTTATCGCCAGAGCTTTTTTTTTTATTTGGTCAAATTATATAAAAAAATATTAAAGTATGGAGAAAAAAAAAAAAAAATCGTATTCCCAATTTGTTTCAAGAATAAAAGAAACTGTTTTTATAATAAAAATAGAAAATTATTATGACTCGTTTAATTCGTGATTCGAATTTTTAATTCGAGTTAAAATGTGATTTTATGTAAGAGCTTTTTACTGTAATAAAAAAATTAAATGTGACTGTTTCTGAGAGTTTTTTTTTACTGTAATAAAACTCAAATTTTAAATTCAAATCGGTAAAATAGATCAGATTTTAGTGTCCTCGTATTATCAATTTAACAGTTACTTTAAAATATATAATAAGAGCACATGGTAAAATCGCATGATGTAGGGTAAAAAAAAATTTAATTTATACTTTCACCAACTAGCATCCAGAGAATTTAAAGTTGCATCCTAATCACATCAGCAAACGGTAATTTTAATCTCATTACAGACAATGAGAACTATTCCCTAAACGACTATGCACCACACCAGTATTAAGAATTAAAGAAATTGTGCATGATCATGAATGATCCTTTAGGTGAGCGTTGTCAATTAAGAGGTCCTAACTGAACACTGAGGATGTAATTAACTATGAAAAAAAAAAAAAAAAAAAAAACACACTGAGGATGTAATTAATTTGAAATGTAGAGTTTTGAAGAAGGAAAGTTTTCTGAGAATTTGCTTGACCCAAGTAATTCATCTTTATGTAGAACATGTTGCCATGTATGGTGAAAATCGCATTCAGTAGTAATTTATAATGACTTGACCTTTGAAACTTTCATTGCAGTACTTCTATTTGGAAGCTTGGTCTTTCTTCTTATTTTATTAAAAATAGGATGTAACATTAACTTGTGAAACTGAGAAATATATATATATATATATA
Organism: Morus alba; assembly: GCA_012066045.3. Lineage (NCBI taxonomy): Eukaryota > Viridiplantae > Streptophyta > Magnoliopsida > Rosales > Moraceae > Morus > Morus alba. Next base: position 6,223,393 of record CP050237.2, on the reverse strand, counting down.
TATTTTTTTTTTTTTTTAGAAGAAAAATATTTTGTTCCATACCTATCTATGCCCAAAACAGGGACACGCTATTAGTTTCGAAAAACCATGCACCTCCCTCACCATGCAAATCCACACCAATGGATATCACTGAAAACAAAAGATGCCAATAATTCTGCCCAAAGATATTTTCAACGAGAAAGAAAAATTATGCCCAAGATATGGTCGAATTTTGGCGCTCTTGCCCTTGAATTTCTTTATTATTATTATTATTATTATTATTATTATTATTATTATTATTATTATTATTATTATTATTATTATTATTATTATTGTTGTTTTTTTTTTTTTCAAATTTCAAGTTTCCTTTTAAATATGTATTTTTAAAAAGTCATCTCTTAAAATTAATAAAATGATGTGGAGTGTCCAAATCGATAATAGTTAGTAAAATTTAAACTGAAATACCCTCGTCTCCATCACTTGAGCTTGTTTAAAGGACAAAAACTGAACTTTCAAATAAGGATAGATCATAGACTAATATTTAGAGGAAAATTAGGCACTAAAAAATTACAAAAAAAAAAGGGGACTGTTTTCGACATCAGAACTAGTTTCAACTTATTAATTGAGAAAAATTAACTTGACAATTAAAATGCCAGTCAATTATAAATGTTATTTTGAATTAGAAAAGAGCATCATAACTTGGAATTCTCTTTTCAAATAACACATGTAGTTTTTTTTTTTTTTTTTTTTGTCCTAGCCTGGCATGGGGCTGTTTGGATAAATAGACTAAGTAAAAAGTATTTTCAAGTAAATAAATCACAAAAAATAAATTGGGTAAATATTCCAACTTCCACATAAGTTATTTCACGTCATCAATTATGTTTTTAGGGGTTTCTTTCTCCTCATCCTCTTCCATTGCGCGCCATTTTCTTCTCCCAGCCGCCTTCCATTTCTTCTCTCTTCTTCTCAAGTCATCGTCATCGCACAACCTCATTAACATTATTTTCTTGCTCATTCAGTGTTTTTTTCTCGTCCAAAATGAAGTTTGAAGAAGAGCTACCAAGTAAGTCTTTCTTTTTATATATCTCTTATTGTGTTTTTCGTTGTTGTTCATATGTTTTTAAGATGAGAATGTAGTTAAAAATGTTAAAAATTTATTAAAATAGTAATTTTACATAGTAAAAGACCAGTTTACATTATTTGATATGATGAAGATCTACTGGGTTTAGAAAAAAAGGTTTGTTCTTGGTCGGTTCGTGGTCTGTTATTGGTTTGTTCTTATAACATGGTCGGTTCGTGGTCTGTTCTTGATCTGTTCTTTTACGTGGTCGGTTTGTGGTCTGTTCTTGATCAGTTCTTGGTATGTTCTCATTACATGGTCGGTTTGTGGTCTGTTCTTGGTCTGTTCTTATTACATAGTCGGTTTATGGTTTGTTCTTGGTCTGTTCTTATTGCACGGTCGATTCTTAGTCTGTTCTTAGTATGTTCTTGGTATGTTCTTATTGCATGGTCAGTTTTTAGTCTGTTCTTATTGCACAGTCGGTTCTTGGTTTGTTCTTATTATATAGTTTGTTCTTGGTCTGTTCTTATTATATGGTATGTTCTTGGTCTGTTCGTGAGATATTTGATTTGGTTTAATGATATATTATATCTTGATTAAATTTTTGCAGTTTTAAAATCTAAATAATGCCCCAGTGAAGGATTTTTTTGACATTAGAGGAAAATGGGAAGAGAATGAAAGTTGTTGGGTGTGGCATACTGGCGTATATATAGATGAGAAAGATACTCTCAAAACCTTCGTTGATAAGATTTGTAGAAAATGTGGAATTGATGGACAAAAACATTCCTTGCAGTTATCGTGGGTACCGAATTTGAAACAGAAATCTTTGGACAATGATGATTTGTTATTTTTTAGGGATATAGCCCACGAGGTACCGTTACATGTGATAGTGGATGAGAAGTTTATGAATCCAGAAGAACATATTGATGGAGTCAAAATTAGGAGAAATCCTTCGCATGACAATTTTTTTTATCGTGATTTTATGGGCATTGTAGCTACAGATGAGTTTTTGACTTGTAATGATATTCCACCATAGTCACAACTACAACCAGAGTCACAGCCACAGCTAGAGGCACAACCAATTGCCATTTTAAATGAAGTAGAAGTTACTAGTCCTTTAGTTTGTATCGACCAGACTGATTTTGGATCATCTCATGGATCTACCTTTAATAACAGATCTAGTTTAGAAGTTGGTCAGTACTTTACAAGTAAGAATGATTTGAAGGAAAATCTGCATTTAATAGCTTTAAAGGGGAAGTTTGAGTTTCGAACAACAAAATCAAATAAAGACATGCTTGTAGTAGAGTGTGTGCATCCGAAATGTGTATGGCGTATCTGAGCCTGCAAACTGAGACTATCGACCATGTTTGTAATCCGCAAGTATAATAGTGTTCACTCTTACTTGTTAGAAAAACGTTCGGCAAAGCACGGGCAACGTACTCCGTTATTGAAAGTTGCATGAAAAACTAATTTATAGGCGTCAAATATGGTCCGGTTCCCAAATCAATTCAGAAATATGCCCGTGATGAATTCGAGATGGACTTCGGTTATTACAAAGGATGGAAGGATCGTGAGCACGCATTTCAACTCGTAAGAGGTATGGCCGAAGAAAACTTCACTAAGCTCCCATCATACTTTCATATGGTGTCTCTTACAAATCACGACAGTATCACCAATATTCATTTTGATGACTATAACTATTTTATCTATCTTTTCCTAGCATATGGACCTTGTATACGAGGTTTTGGTTGTATAAGGAAAGTTATTAGTATTGATGGAACGTGGTTAAAGGGAAAATTCAGAGGTACGTTGTTAGTTGCCACTGCACAGGATAGTGAACATCATTGTTATCCCATCGCATGGGCCATTGTAGACTCAAAGAATGATGCATCCTGGATATGGTTCTTCTCGAACTTGAAGAAAATTATCACTGATTCTGAGGAATTAGTTTTTATTTTTGATAGGAATCAAAGTATAATTAATGCATTGTCTACAATTTATACATTAGTACATCACGGTTGTTGCACATGGCATGTGTCGCAAAACATCAAGAGTAATTTCAAATGTAGCAGTGTTCTGCCATTGTTCTTTAAAATCACTGAGGCCTACTGCATGGACGAGTTTTCTGTCTTGTTTGATGAGTTGTCTGCAAGATATCCCAATATTGCCAGATACCTACAGGGGCAAGTTCGTTTTGAAATGTGGTCTCGTGCTCATTTTAAAGGAAATCGATATAATACTATGACTACAAACATGTATGAGTCAATTAATGCAATGCTTAAAAATGTTCAAGATTACCCTGTCATTATCCTATTTAATTTTATATAAGTGAAGATATCAGAGTGGTTTAATAACATGTCGGTCGAAGCTTTTAAAACTAAAACGTTATTAACGCCAAGTGTGGAAAACACTCTTCGTGAGAGGCACAACAAAGCGAGATTTCTAACAGCCACAAGACTTAATACTGTTGAGTTCCAAGTGACAGGTGGATAGACCATTGCAATTGTCAACATTGGAGCGAGGTTGCACTTGTCGTGTGTTCGACCTTGAGCAGATACCATGCGAGCATGCAATATCATGTTGTAGAAAAGCAGGAATATCTTTCTATGATTTATGCTCAAAATACTACAGGACAGAAGTTTGGGCTCTTACGTATGCTGAGACAATCTATCCTGTGCCGAATTCTTCACAATGAGATATTCCGAATGACGTAAAGGAAGTTCACCTTCTTCCACCATGAGTTGTACCAAAAAGGGGAAGGCCAAAGCAAAAACGTATTCCCAGCATAGGTGAGTTCACATGAAGGCAAAACTGATGTGCTAGGTATGGGCAATATGGACACTATCAGAAGAAATGTAAAAACGCACCGATGTACTCATGAAAAACAAATTTTGGCGTTGCAATGTATTTACACTTATTATATGCAACAGGTTATTTTGGCTTTGGGGAAGCTTATATTTATAGGGAAATGCTGCCTAAATTTTTAGACCATGATTTTTTTTTTTTGAAAAACTTCGAACCAGTCCCGAAGATTGGAAAAACATTTAATTTATAAAAGAGAAAAAAATTGGTAAAAAATGGAAAAACCAAGAACATACCAAAACAGACCAAGAACAGATCAAGAACCCACCGACAAGACCCATAACCAACCGAACAAACAAAGAACAGACCATTAACTGACCAAACAGACCAAGAACAAACCAAGAATTGACCAACCAGACCAAGAACACATTAAGAACCGACTGACCAGACTAAGAACAAACCAATAAAAAACTTTAATAAAACATTAAAAACATACATTTTTGCATATTTTTTGATTTTTTGAGTATTAATAACCATTGTAATTTATAAAAGAGAAAAAAAAATGAAAAAATCAATTACAGACCAAGAACAGACTAAGAATCGACCACACTTAACCAATAATAGATAATGATGTTTATTTTGTTTTGGAAAGCTGCGAACCAATCCCGAAGATACGAGAGACATTTAATTTATAAAAGAGAAAAAAATTGGTAAAAAAAGAAAAAACCAAGAACAGACCAAGATGTTCTCGTTCAGTTCTTGATTTTTTCATCTTTTTACTATTTTTTTCTCTTTTATAAATTAAATGTTTCTCCAATGTTTGGGACTTGTTTGAATCTTTCTAAAAAAAAAATCATTGTCTAAAAATTTAGGCAGCATTTCCCCATAATTATAAGTTTTCCCAAAACCAAAATTACTTGCTGAATATAATAAGTGTAAAAACATTGCAACGCCAATAATAAAAGCATTGCAACGCCAATAATATTTTGTATACATTTTACAACAAGCAAAACAACATTTTATATATTACTCACGGGCCTTTTAAGTTTGTACTCGCTCCAAATTCTGGTCGTAAGTTCCAACCGGTACGTTTCTACTTGTTCTTCAGTGAGCTCTTCTAACAGGATTTTACGGATAAGGTATTCGATAAATTTGTATATGAAAAGTCTGCAGTGACATGTTCTGTAGTTGTGGACCAACCACTTAGGATGAACAATTGGCCACACACTGTCAAGTTTATCTTCCAGATGGTTAAATAAACATGTGTACTTCAAGAACTTGGGCATCATGACAGAGATTGGCTCCACGTATTTTTGCATCTGTTGATCTCTGTACATCTTAACAGCTGAGTCATACACCTTTATGTTAATTTCAGATAAATCAACATAAAGTGTAACCCAATGCTTATGCTCAATGTTAAGAGGCAGAGTGAAGCCTTGCACGCCATCCCATTTCTTTCCAATTATCCGCTTTTTTCCACAGACATATTCATTCAGGTCGTTGTCAAATGTATACGCTGTCAATTTTGATTTGTTGGCGATGAATCACCCTCTCAATTTCTGACAAAATACATCATCTAGGATGATAATATCGTTAATGAACTCTCCTTCGTTGGCTCGTGACCTTCTTATAGATAATAAACCCCATGCCTCGTCAATTTGCTATAAGTTATAAAAAATAAATTCAGTATAATGATAATGATATAAAAAAATAAGACTATAAATTTAGAAAATATGTTGTGATTACTTACTTCATTGTATAGTCATTCACCTGGCTTCAAGATGATCCGGAAGAAGTCATTTTTCCAATCACCAAAACCGCACTCTATCAGCTCAGAGTCTATACTTGTATTAGCGAACCACTTTTTGAAGGCTTTGACAGCATCTTTATAGGTCCACATCTTCTTCATCACCTTACGTAGGGGATCTGTGTAAGGCGACTCAAAATACTTGCTGGGCGTTTTAAGTCGATTTTCATTCTTAGATTCAGACTCTGGCTCTGACTGAACTTGTGGTTCAAGTTGTTCCTCAGACTCTAGCTTAACCTGTGGCTTAAGTTATTCCTCAGGCTATGGTTGTGGCTGTGGCTGTAACTGTTGTTTTGCTAGGCATGCTATATTGTCCTTTATTTCTCTAACTGATTGGTTTAGTGAGTCTACCTCTTGTTGATAGCTTCAAAATGTCTACCATTGTACTCTACCATCCTCTGATAGAGTATGTCAAGTATGTAATCAATAGGCATACCATCCTACAGACGAGGTTGTTGTTGTTGTTGTTGTGTTTGTTGTTTTAGTTGTTGTTGTTGTTGTTGGGAAAGTTGCTGGAGACGAGAAATTGTTTGAGAGACTTCGATTCCTGGGCATGGACCATTCTTGCACCAAAGTCCAAAAGCAATGCAAGCTGGTCAATTTCTGCATCTTCTTGGTCGACATAAGGCAGATACAACGTCATGCATATACTACTCATTTCCTCCTTAGTAGGATAAAGAATTGGTACAACTATTCCCTGTATATTAAAAGAACATACATTCAATGAACAAATATGCCTACTTTGTAAAAAAAATACCTATAAACACATTGCATTCAAACTCTTATCTCGCCATTTTGCATGAGGTCGTCTATCTGTCCAACCTCGACTAATGAAACCTGGTGTGCCTCCTATTTGAGGATTCTGCGAAGACGTCCATCAACCATCTTTGCAAACGTGGCACCGATGGTTGAAAAAGTTTCGAATGCCCAAACCTGCGTTAAATAAATTTTTTTAAGACTAGTAAAACAAAAAATTATGTATTATTTACTATAAGGCCATGATTAAAAATTATGCATATAACTGTACAATATACCTAGAAGGCCTAAGGAAACCCGCATATTGAGTAAGTTTCCTTGATGCTCTTATTACGTCCTTTCTGAACCCATTTCTGGAATTTCTCTTTCAAGTTCTTCCCAAAGACCGCAGAGTGCATTCCTACCCTATGGATACCTATTAAAGAAATCTAAATCGTCGACGTACAACAGCCAATCTAGTGGGACGATCTTCTTCTCTTCTACAGATAGTAATACTTGTGTTAAAAAGTAAATGATAACGATCTTTGTTTTATCGCTACCTTTTATCTTGTTCTCTATGAGGAATTTCTTTAAATCAGCAACAAGTACTACTTGGGCCTTAAAATGCTCCAATAATCTTATGTTCTTCGAAGCTTTCAACACCACGTCCGGTTCTGGGATTTCCCGATAGTTTAATCCAGTGATTAAAGCAAATTCCCTTATTCCGAACCGAATTGGCTTTCCATTAACCATGAACCATAACTCATGTTTCTTTTCTGTATCTATTTGCCTTAGAAGTAGATAGTGTGTCAACACTCCAAAATAGATCATATTTTCATACATCGAAATCAAATGTCCCAAGGCAGATTCCTTGAAAATTGACATTTCCGTTTCAAGGTCTAAATTCTGCTTTATTACCTCCAGAGCTTCGATCTTTTGACTTCATAGTGACTTTCATTGGAAAGTACTCTTGCATAGGATCCATGATCATCCTTAGTTGTCCAATCCCAGGAAGTTAATCTGTGTTGTACTTCAGGAGGTTATTCTGAAAAAAAAAAAAAAAAAAATTGGTCAGAACTGACCAAAACGACAAAACCGACCAGAATATACCAATAACCGACCTTGAACTGACTATAACCAACTGAACTGACCTAGAATCAATTCAGAACCAACAGTCCATGACCTAGAACCGACCGAACCAACCAAAATCTGACCAAACCTGACCAGCCGACTAAGGCCCGACCCGAACCGACCTTTCTAACTAGAACTGACCCTAAACCCGACAAGAACTGACTAAGAACCGACCTTAAATCAACATAGAACCGACTTACAACCGACCATGAACCGACCTAGAACGAGCATGATTGAATAGACTTAGAACCGACCGAAACAGACCTAGAACTGACCGTGATACACAGTACAGTAATGTATATTCTTTGTGTTTTTTTATATTAAGTTTTGTTCTTGCAAAAATGTAATTAAAAAAAAAAAAACAAGAATAAAACCTTAATGTTAATTTAGAGAATAAAATCTTAGTGTCCTGAGGGAGAGCAGATTATGTTGCCTCGTCGACTGGAGTTCTGGAAATAGCCGTCTTATTGAGGAAGAAGAGATGTTTTGTGATGTCATTTCAGTTGTGGTCTGGAGGCGTGGGTGTTCTGGTCGGGTCGGCGTTCAAGATATCAGGTCGGAGTTTGGAGGGTCGGTGGAAATGGTCGGTCGGTGTTCGAGAGGGTCGGGTTGGAGTTCTGGAGGGTCGGTCGGCGTTCGGGATGGTCGGTCGGTGTTCGTGAGGATCGGTCGACATTTGGAGAAGGTCGGTCGATGTTGGGGTGGTCGGTGAGAACCAGAGGAGAGAGAGAAAAAAAAGGGGTTTGGGCAGCCACTGAAAAGGAATGGAAGGAAAAAGAAAAAAAAAAAAAAAAAAAAAAAAAAAGGGTCGGTCGGGGTAGGTGAGAGTCTGTTCAGTTTTGAGAGAGGAAAATTTTTTTTAAACAATTTATATACACATAAATTAAAATGGAGTTTATTTTTTAACACGTAAAATACACATAAATGATTTTTTGTTATGAAAAAAAATCTAAATCTCTAATTTCTATTTTCTTCCTGTCTCTTTTATCAAAATTTCTCGCCTGGCATGGTATGGTCAAATGAACAGCATAGAGCTAAGTGTGGCAGATAAGATGGTCAAGCTATCATCAGAGAGAAAGAGATGCCATAGTCATAGATCTTCCCACACAATAATAATGCAACAGCACTGCGTCAACCATATGGCCTAGTTTCTAGACGACTAGATATTAGATTAGATTATATTTATAATATCATTCTAACCAAAAATTAAAAAGAAAAAAGATAAACAAAAGTAGAGTTTGAAAAATGAGCTAGATTTTTGGGGTTCTTGACCAAACAAACCCCCCATTAAAGATCTTAAAGCTCTTCTCCCAATGTGTAATGAAGGACAACGCAATAAGATAAAGGAAAAAAGCCTAAGCTCAGAGTTGGCATTGTCAGTAGGTAGCTCAAACTGGAATAATTATCACATATTTAAAAAAAATTAAAAAAACAAAATATTTAAATAATCAATTTTAATCAAAGTGAATAATTAAGGTAGTGAAGAAAAGAAGGTGTTTTTAATATTTTAACAGTGGCAGTGGCGGTGGTTAATCATCAAGAGCTCTCTTTTTGATGTAAGCGTGGTATAAATGCAGGACCTTTCCTAATTCTCTTTTCCCTTTCACTCTCTTTCAAAACCCCCCACCCCAAAAAAAAAAAAAAACCCAGTTTCTCTCTCTCTACATTACAATATGAGTGAAAACTGAGAAAAACCTTTGCTTTACATGTAGCCACTTCTCTCTCTTTATTGGGGATGTGACAGTGTTGTAATATTTGCAGGAACAGAGCTTTCCTGAGCCAAAAAACAGGAAACGTTTTGAATTGAATTAAAAGTTTTTATTTTTCCTCTCTGAGTGCCAAAAAAAAAAAAAAAAAAAGAAGAAGAAGAAGAAGAAGAAGGTTGAATGGAGGGCAGACTACCAAAAGTTGCTCAGAATCTGAAATGGGTATCTTTCTCTCTCTTGCCTACTTTTAGTTGGGTCTTTATCTTTCTCTCTCCTCTGTGTTTCAGAGCTGTTCTGACTAGGGTTTTGAATAGGTATTTATTATGCTGAAATCAATGTTTGTTTTTTGTTTTGTTTTAATTGACTGCTTCCTTCCATAAGACTTTGAGGCCCTTCTTTGAACTGTCTTTTTTAGTTTCTTTGTCTTGGGAGAGCTTCCTCTGTGTAAGTAAGTAAGTTGGTACTTCAAAAGTTGAGTGTTTTTGGCGTTGGAAATGGTAGCTCTTAAATTCGTGTGTGATCCTCGTTGGTAACTGTTGTTTTCTTTTCGGCACGTACATACATGGGTTTGGCTTTGTCTCAGTGCTCTTGGCGTTTTACCTCATTAATTGAACCGGGTTGTCTTGTTTTCTTCTTGTAAGCTTTTTTTTTTTTTTTTTTGTTGCCCTTTGCTTTTGGGTGGATTAAGTTTTTGAGACCAATTTGATGATTCTTCTTTTGTAAGTTTCCAAGTTTTTTGTTATTTCAATTGAATGTTTCCTCTATTCTCTTGCCTTTTTGTTATTCTAATCCTATTTAAATACTGTTTGAGCTACTAGGGAGCAACTGGGGGTGGATTTTGTGTAGAACCAGATAGCTGGCTGGTTGATGATCAGGATCAATTGTGAAAGAAGGAACTAGTTTGACTGTGTTTGGTATTCTTGTTGAGGAGAATTAGAAATGGATAATATGGGAGAAAAAGATAAATTTGAGGTAGATAATAAGAATGAAGATCCTATGAGTTACTCACCTGGTATGTCCTCAGACTGGAGATTTGATGGCTCCTCCAGCCTTACAAATACATCAATGGGTTTGGTCCAAGCTGGGAATTCCATGGCAATTGGCAAATGTGATCTAATTGCTACTTCTTGCTCCTCTGCTTCAATGGTGGACTCATTTGTCCCCACACTTTGGGACCACCACCCCACAAGTTCACAAAACTTGGGGTTTTGTGAAATGGGTGTTCAAAACAATGGAAGTGCTTTAAACCCTTTAGGAATTAGAAAGGGAGTCCCTGCCTCATTGAGAAGTGGAATTGATAGAACACTTGATATGTGTTGGAATCCATCAAGTTCTTTGTTGAAAGGGGGCATTTTCTTGCCTAATATGCCCGGCATGCTACCCCAGGGCTTGTCGCAGTTGCCGGCAGACTCTGCCTTCATTGAGCGCGCTGCGAGGTTCTCGTGCTTCAATGGCGGAAATTTCGGTGATATGGTTAACCCTTTTGCAATTCCTGAACCAATGGGTGTTTATTCAAGGGGTGGTGGGATGATACATGGAGCTCAAGAGGTTTTGGCAGGCAATGGGGTGAGACCGGTATCTGGTATGAACTCTCAAAGGAATGAGCTAAATAATGCGAGTGAAGTGTCAAGAGATGCTTCAGTGACTGCTGAGCCGGGTGCTATTGAAGGGAGTCCACTAAAAAATGAGAGGAAAAGCGAGAGCCAAGTGAAATCTCATGATGAAGTAAAACAAGGTGTTGGTGGGTCTGGAAATGAATCTGATGAAGCTGAATATAGCAGTGGCGTCGGAGTTGGTCAAGAGGAACTGTCGATGCTGGAAGGTAACGGTGGGGAAGCTGCTGCCAAGGGACTTGGTTTGAAGAAAAGGAAAAGAAATGGCCCGGTAAAGCATGGTTTTGAAACTCTTCTTTAATTATGTATAATAGGCATTGCCTTTTTCCTTATGTTTCCAATGTCAGTGACAGGATTCTGATCTTGAGCAAGCCAAAGGAGCTTCACAACAACATGGTGAATCAGCAAAGGATAATACTGAACTTCAACAGAAAGGAGATCAGAACCCAAGTACAACTACCAACAAGACTAGCGGAAAACATGGCAAACAAGGGTCTCCAGCGTCCGATCCTACAAAAGAAGAATACATTCATGTGAGAGCTCGAAGAGGCCAGGCGACAAATAGCCATAGTCTTGCAGAGAGAGTAAGGCTTTAATTTTTTTTTTTTAAGTGTGAAGTTGGTTTAATTGAATTCATGAAAACTCTCAAGAACACGTGTGGAAGAGAGCTAATTGATTGTTGGCTATAGGTAAGACGGGAAAAGATCAGTGAAAGGATGAAGTTCCTTCAGGACCTTGTGCCTGGATGCAGCAAGGTGAGTTTTTTTTACCAATAGTTTTAGCATTCTTACAAAAATTATTGTAGCGTTGTTTGATAATTGACAGATTTTTGCAGGTCACTGGTAAGGCAGTAATGTTAGATGAAATCATTAACTATGTACAGTCACTGCAACGGCAGGTTGAGGTATGAGATTGCCATTTCTTCATTTCTCCTCGCAGTTGAGTTTTTTAGATAAGAATTGTCATTCTGTGGCTTGTATTGAATTATAAGAATTCTCGTGTTTGCTTTTACGTTAGGTAGCTATAAAAATCATACTGATACTTATAATTCAAATCTTCTTGTTGCAGTTTTTGTCGATGAAGCTCGCAACAGTAAATCCACGGCTTGATATTAACATTGAAGGGCTCCTTGCAAAAGATGTAAGTTTCTAATGCTATAATTTGTGCATGTCAGCAATACAGCTAGTAACTCAAGATTTCTCCTTCTGATTTGCCTTTACTCTACGTCTCTTTACAGATGCTTCAGTCGCGGATCAGTTCTTCATCTTCACTAGCATTTTCTCCAGATATGCCTATGGCTTATCCTGCGCTACAACCGACACAACAAGGGCAGCTTATTCTGACGGGTCTTCCCGGAGTGGGGAGCTCTTCTGACTTACTTCGGCGAACAATTAGTTCCCACTTGACACCTTTGACCGGAGGATTCAAGGAGCCTACTCAGGTAGGTACCTTTCAGTTATAGTTAGAACTTTTTCAAGCAAAACATAGGTTCATGTTACCATTTTTCAGCAAGTTTGTATTTGCGCAACATTGATCCCATATATTAAGCAGCACCCGTTATTCTATTTGTATTGGCCGCATTGACTCTTTTTTTTTTTTTTTTTTTTTTTTTCTCCTACAAAAATAACCTTTCATATGATACCTTTGACTACAGCTACCAAATGTGTGGGAAGATGAGCTTAACAATGTTGTCCAAATGAGTTTTGGAACCAGAACTTCTAATAACCAAGATGTGGATGGTATACATTGTTGGTTTTTTGCTTATAAGCTTTTTTTTTTTTTTTTTTTTTTTTTTTTTTTTTTTTTTTTTTTTTTTCAGATATGACCAAAGCGATCTTCTTTTCGCCCCCTAAATTTATATCTTTGTGCTTCATTTTCAGGGTCTCTACCGGCTAGCAATATGAAAGTTGAACTTTGATTATCCTCTTTGTGAATTTTTTGCCAGAGTTCTATGGTGGCCCCATATATTGCACACAACCACGTTAAATGACAAACCAAACTTCATGAGATTCACACATTTCCTCTTCCAAGAAGAACCAAGGTTTTAACAGGAAGATTAACATGAGAATATTTACTTCCACGAATCAAGCTTTACACTAGAAGATTTCAAAAATTTCTTTTATGAGGCGTTTATATATTGCTGTATATTCAAGAAATTGGACTTCCTTGGTTCAAGGGACTTCGCTTGGAGAAGAACAGAATGTATAGATTGAAATTACAAAAGATATGAGAGGAAAATGTCTAAGAAAATCGCAACGAAATCATGGTCGTGTTTTGTTCATTGAATTAGAAGCTACTTATGCTGATTAATTATATTTTAACAAATGTAATCTCATTTCTTCCGTCTTTTGATTTATTTATATTTTATTGTAGCATCTTCTCAATTCTCTCTTCACCTACTACAATCCAGGTAAAGAAAACATGAAAATTCTCCAAAATTTTGAACTTTTTATTTACTTATTTATTTATTTTTGGGTATGATTCTGTTTTGTAGCATATAAGTTCATCATGTACCAAAAGGTTTGTACGAATGATCCTACTTAGATGAGAAACGGTGCTGTCACAAAAATGGGTTTTTAGAAAACGACGTCTCGTCTCTCGTTGTCGTGTTGTTTTAGTAATGAGGCTTGTCAAGGACATTATTGTCGTTTAGTCACCCGATATTTGTTTGGATTTTTTATGGGGCAAGGTTCAAAGCAAAAGTTTCATATAATTCTGTGGAGAGGGAGTGAGCATAGGCGCTATCGTGCGGACAGGAAGCGACATATAACCATGAATACGTTCGTTTTTTATAAGATTACAAAAGTAGCTATGTCTAGACCAAAGCTATCAGTTGGAAACCACTTTTGTGGGACCCATTGTATTCTTTTGCAGAGTCACGAAGCCTCACGACTTTGTTCAAGGTTTAACATGACGAGTCACGAAAGGGCTACATAAGTGTTTATAAAGATTACAAAAGCAGTATTTGTCAAGGAAAAAAAAAAGAGTTGAGATTAATATGAACAAGGAATCAAGGATCAACATAAGTTACCATGTTTTTTGTCTAGTCACAAGTAGACCGTTAGAGCGACACTCAGCCAATAAATATATGTTTTGTGACATTGCATCATTAGACCAAAATCAATCCAAGAAGTTGAAAATTCAGGACACTTGCTTGAGAATTGAACGCAACTAATAACAATGGCTGAGCTTTCACATCAACGAAATATAAGCTAAAAATTTATACAAAAGCAACAACCATTTATTTAGGAGACTCAACACGGTTTTAACAAAATTAAAAGACAAAACCCTTTCTGGGAGAAAATGACATGTGGTTTTACATGTCGTTTGATATGCTCAATATAGTGATGGAGTTCACGGTGGCAACGATGTTGTTGAAGTAAAATTTCATCTAATACTTATTTCATAATTTAGATTGAACAAGTAAATTGTCTAAGGATATTTGAAGAATACTCAAAGAATACAAATAACCTTAGAAAAATAATAAGAACAAAGTGAAAACAATCATAAGTCAATTGTATTTAAGAATGTGTTTGTCTTTTTTCTTCTCAAACTGAGAGAATTTATAGTACATTAGGGATTGTGGGTTTAATTTCTCCCATTAATTCGAGAGTTTATTCTCTATTCAATACAATAAGGCTTTTCATCTTTTTTGGGTGTTACAAATAATTAATAAACAAATTAAACTTGAGTCATTAAATGCTTTTAATCGTCGATCGTTACTTGACATTAATGCTTAATAACTCTTGACATTCCAACTTCTTCCATACCCAAGCATACGCTTGGATAGTTATCTTAGTGCATGCTCAGTTAGTTACCCTAGCATATGCTTGGGTGGTTTTCCTAGTGTACGCTCGGGTGATTACCCAAATGTACACTCAAATCGCCCAAAAACTTTTTACATTTTATTAGCTCCGAAAAATCCATCCAATTTACGTGTTTATTTAATTATTTTATAGTTAGAACACCAATGACATCTTGTTCTCAGACAGCACATTATCTTTTTCATCGAAAAAATGGTAATTGCTTAATAAAAAAAAGGGTAATTGCTACAGAAAAATTTAAACTATGAAGGTCGTAACTTAATTGAACGATAACAAAGCTTCTACACAAAAACTGCCGTTTTTTCTTTGCTATGAGAACGTCTGCCATGTTTTGAAACAACAATAATGGGGGCGTTTGATATGGGGTAATCATAAGGAATCATATTCCCAGGAAAGTGATGGAGGGTAATATGATTCTTAGGAATATACATTATTGTGTTTGGTTCTATACATGAATCTTTTTCAAATTCCTAGGAATATTACATTACTCTGTTTGGTTGTGCATGGGAATATTGTGAATTAAAAAATATTTTTTTAAATGAATAATAATAATAATAATTATAATTATAATTATTAATAATATTATTATAATTATAATAATAATAATAATAATAATAATTATTATTATTATAATAATTATTATTAATTATTATAATTATAATAATAATTATTATTATTATTAATAATTAATTATTATATTATTATAATTAATAATTATTATATTATAATTATAATTATAATTATAATTATAACTATAATTATTATTATTAATATTATAATAATAATAATTATTATTATTATAATTAATATAATAATAATAATAATTAATATTATAATTATAATTATTAATATTATAATTATAATTATTAATATTATAATAATAATAATTATTATTAATATTATAATTATAATAATTAATATTATAATTATAATAATTAATTATTATTATTATTATGATTATATTTATTATAATAATAATAATAATAATAATAATAATAATAATAATAATTATTATTATTATTATTATTATTATTATTATTATTATTATGAGATTCCTATGATTTTGAGATTCCTGAGAATTTGAATAACACCCTATTGGATGGGATTAGGATTACCTCAAAATGGGGTAATGTGAAACCCATGAGTTTTACTTTCCCAGGTTTTAAAAAAGTCTAATAATTGTACTAAACATGAGAATCTGAAAGATTCCCATTTCCACCCTATCCCATACTAAACGCCCCCAATAAGGTTCACAGTGGAATAACAATGACATATGGCTTTTTCTCTCTTTTTTTTTAGGAGATACATACGGTTTCTTTCGAGCGGCGGACATAAACAAAAAATTGTTGTATGTTTCCATCAGGCTGACGAGAATGGTTTAGAACCTGTTTAGTTCGTGAATTTTTAATTTAAATTAAAATGTAATTTTATATAAAATTTTTTTATTATATTAAAAAAATTAGATGTGATTATTTATAAAATTTTTTATTATAATAAAATTTAAATTTTAAAATTAAATTGGTAAAATGAACCCGTTTTAATAGAAATGGCGTCTCGTTTTATCTCCGTACGTTGTCCTTTTGCATTACTGTCGTTTTGGTGTTAACCGCCGTTTCTGACTTATATCTTTTTTTGTGTCAGTGTTTTTTTTTTTTTTTTAATGTCGTTCTTATGTCGCCTTTTTTTTTTTTTTTTTTTTTTTTTTTCCTTCTTTCTTTTGGCTACTGTTGTCATTCATTTCATTATTTTTTTAATTCTTTTAATTTTTTTTTTTTTTTTTTTTCATTGTACTTGAAAAAACAACAAAGCAGAACAAGCCAGTTCCGAGTTCGCAACGCAACAGTTGTAGCTTGTGTGGCTTAACCGGAAGGCAATGTTCAAACTTCTGATTACATAAATACCTTAAAGTTATAATCTTATGTCGTTTCCCGCCAAATATTAGTTCGGTTGCAACAAAAATGTGTTGGTCCTCTAACTACTGCAGTGGCTTGCTCAAACTTTGCTGCGAAACTCAAAACCAAGCGCTAGCAAAGAAGCTCCATGGCCACATTGTCAGAAACTTGACAAACCCGGAAATCTTTCTTTCCAATAAACTCATCGACGCGTACGGGAAATTGGGTAATGTGAGATATGCGCGCCACTTGTTCGATCAAATGCCTCAAAGAAATCTTTTCTCGTGGAATACCATTCTCTCCGCTTATTCGAAATCTGGTTATCTTTCTGAGATGCAAGAGATCTTTGATCGAATGCCATCTCGTGATGGAGTCACTTGGAATGCGCTTATTTCCGGGTATGCTTCTTCTGGTTCAGTGGCTCAGACTGTAAAGGTTTATACTTTGATGTTAAGTGATGGAACCGTTAATTTGAACCGGATTACGTTCTCGACGATGCTTATGCTCGCGTCGAGCAAGGGTTGTGTAGACTTGGGCAGGCAGGTTCATGGGCAAGTAGTGAAATTTGGGTTCGAGTTGTACTTATTTGTTGGTAGTCCTTTGGTGGACATGTACTCAAAAGCGGGCTTAGTATATGATGCGAAGCGGGTTTTTGAAGGGTTGGAGGAGAAAAATGTGGTTGTGCATAACACAATGCTTGCAGGGCTTTTACGGTGTGGATTGGTGGAAGACGCGGAGTGTTTATTTCGTAGAATGCGGGAAAAAGATTCGATATCTTGGACTACGATGATTACTGGGCTCACCCAGAATGGTTTTTGTGGAGAGGCGCTTAACAAGTTTCGAGAAATGAGATTGGAAGGTTTGACAATGGATCAATTTACATTTGGTAGTGTATTGACTGCATGTGGGGGACTGTTGGCCTTGGAAGAAGGCAAACAAATTCATGCTTTTATAACTAGGACTTATCCTAAGGATAATGTGTTTGTGGGGAGTGCTCTTGTTGACATGTATTGCAAGTGTAAAAGCGTAGAAGCGGCTGAATCAGTGTTCAAGAGAATGCTGCGCAAGAATGTAGTTTCTTGGACTGCAATGGTAGTTGGTTATGGCCAGAATGGATACAGTGAAGAGGCTGTACGAATCTTTTGCGATATGCAGAGAAATGGGGTTGAACCAGATGAATTTACCTTGGGAAGCGTAATTAGCTCTTCTGCAAACCTGGCTAGCTTAGAAGAGGGTGCTCAGTTTCATGGCCGAGCGACAGTTTCTGGCTTAATTTCTTTCATTACAGTTCCAAACGCACTTATTACATTGTATGGAAAATGTGGAAGCATAGAAGACGCCCATAAGCTATTCAATGAAATGAAAATAAGGGATGAAGTCTCTTGGACTGCATTGGTATCAGGGTATGCCCAGTTTGGAAAGGGCAATGAGACAATTGCTTTGTTTGAAAGAATGTTATCCCATGGCTTGAAACCCGATGGGGTTACTTTCATTGGCGTTCTTTCAGCTTGTAGTCGAGCAGGTCTAGTGGAGAAAGGGCGTCACTATTTTGAATCTATGGTGAAAGCACATGGAATTAAACCAGTTCTTGACCACTACACTTGCATGATTGACCTTCTCAGTCGAGCTGGAAGGTTAAAAGAAGCAAAAGAGTTCATAACTAAAATGCCTTATAAGCCTGATGCAATTGGTTGGATCACCTTGCTGAGCTCTTGCCGGACTCATCGAAACATGGAGATCGGGAAGTGGGCAGCTGAGTCTCTTCTGGAATTAGAACCCCATAATCCTGCAAGCTATGTCTTGCTCTCGAGCATCTATGCCACTAAAGGAAAATGGGAAGATGTGGCAAAGTTAAGGAGAGATATGAGAGATAAGGGGGTGAGAAAGGAACCAGGGTGTAGTTGGATTAAATATAAGGGCAGAGTACACATTTTCACAGCCGATGACTGGTCAAACCCATTTTCAGATCAAATATATGCTGAACTGGAAAAACTAAATGGAAAAATGATAAAGGAGGGTTATGTGCCGGATATGAGTTATGTTCTTCATGATGTTGAGGAATCCAAGAAGAGGACATTGCTTAACTATCACAGCGAAAAGCTAGCGATTGCTTTTGGGTTGATATTTATTCCACCTGACCTTCCCATACGGGTTGTCAAAAACCTTAGAGTTTGTGGTGATTGTCACAATGCCACTAAATATATTTCTAAGATTACTAAGAGAGAGATACTTGTAAGAGATGCGGTTCGTTTCCATTTATTCAAAGATGGGGCATGTTCTTGCGGCGATTTCTGGTAATGATCGGAAGATCAGAAGAGTGACCAAAAAAGTTTTGATTAGTGTCAGACATTCATTCAATGCGTTCTCGTCATTTTGCAACAATCACATTTTTTAGAATAACTTCTTCACAAAGTGGATGCATTGTTCAGGTTTGTGGATTTCATCCATAGTTCTATATAAATTATACAAGCAAACATCTATTCAAATTCAATAGCTGCCATCAGTTGCTTGGCTAGACCTGGCCGAGAATATTTAACATGATTTAGTTGAGTCATGCTTGACGGATAAGATTATTGAGGCAAGAGACAGGAGAAATTTACTTATTTGCTTCTCTGTGTAGAAATAACGCTCAAGCATAAGCTCTTAATATGCTTGTTGAGATGTTAACTAAACTGTACTGCACGCATACGTGGAAGCATTTACTTTTTTTTTTTTTTTTTTTTTTTTGGTGCTGAAAAGTATGTGCAAGCATGTATCATATTATTTGGATTGGTCAACATTTTAGAATACATGCTCCAGTTTTATCCTCCATTTCTCCGGTCAGATAATGTCTTTCCCTGAGGGAGTTTGTGAATTTACCAAATAGATCAAGTGACACATTTGATTTTAAATTAAGAGGAAAGAGATTTCTATAATTAATATCACAGGAAAAGAGAAATTTATATTAAAACAAATATGGAAAAGAACACCAAGTCTAATAGCACAGATCATAGAAGAATTGAAGGGGAAATATCCAAATATTTTTCAACAATGTAGATCAACTTACAAAACTCTTAAACAAGGTGAATAACTATAGAATCACAAGAATTGTGCGTCTGAAGCGTACTTTTTATTCCTGTGATGACCTGATGCACTCCCCTTGACCTTGATGTGGGTTCTGCATTATGTGAAAAAAGAGCTAATTAAATCAGACTTATAATTGAAAGCCAATTGATGTAAAATAGAAACATTGACAAGCTTTACCTGCAGCTGTGTGCAGATCTCTATGAGTTCAGCAAGAGGAGCCCAATCACCGAAGTTCCTCTCAATAAACTGGTAAGCAATGCCACTCCTTCCGCTCCCCAAAATGAAAAGTCCTCCTTTGATTTCTCCTTCTCCTTTCAAGTTCTGCTTTATCCCCATTGCTTTCGCACGCCTGTAATTTGCTATGGCTCGCAGGTTGAAAACAAATCCTGACAGGAACTTCTCTTTGAGCAGCTCCCCACCACCAAGAGCTTTGAAGAAATCCAAGCCCCGGTCGTAGAGTACAACGCCACCCCAGTACCTTGGCCAGAAGTCTTTCACCTGCATCATCAAAGTAAGAGTTCAGCCCTCTGTTATTCGAAAGCGTGAGAAGTATAGTGGCGAATACCTCTGATTCTATGTGTTCATGAAGAACCGCATATAGTTGAACTCCCAGTGCATCAAATATTGGTTTTTTGGCATATAGCTGGTGAGCTTCAGCTCTACACATAATGCACCTGTTTCAAGTCCAATACATGTAAAGAATCAGTTATGTTTGATCAATTATATCCAACGGAAAACTCTTTTTCTCTAAATACTCCCGGACCTTTTCTTCAAAGTCACCAATCCATATCTTATCCATTTTTTAGCACTCTTTTACCCTGGAGTCATGTTTCTTATCTAGCTATACAAACATATCCACAGAACTATGACACCTTTTCTTTTAACTTATTTTGATTCGAGTGATGGTAGATTTGTTGTCGAGGCATAATTTGTAAAAGACACGTGCTATTAAAGATTTACCCAGGACGTCGAATGCAGAGGATCACAGCTGGTTTATCTCGCCACAATTCTGATGCCTTCATTGGAGGTGCCTTGGATTTCACCAAACGCTCCATCCCAATCTTGTACTCTGGAGTTAATTTCTGCAGCGAGATGTTTTCTATAGCAGAATAAGGAGCAACTTGATCAACTACAGGAGGAGGTTTCACGCAACCACACACTCTACTCTCGCCTGGCCCTGCAGCAACAATCCCTTTGAAGGTGTATCCTTCACCAATCTTGAAACTAGCCAAGGACTGCTCAAGCGATTTACTGCTATTTCTCGCCATTGGTCTCGTTATACTTCGCAGGTTTTGAGAGTTGACCTGCACAAAGCTCTTGTAAGTGCTGTTATTTGTGGATGGTCTGCTGGCCATTCTGGTGGGAGGAAGAGCTTTTGTTTGGGGAGAGGAATCAGTACATGGGCCGCTCCTGTCCATGAAGCGCGCGATATGGCCTCTCTTCATGCCAAACTGTGAAGAAAGATCTGCAGAACTCAAACTAAGAAGCTCAGGAAGACATTTCCCAGATAACTCAAGCTTATCTCCATATTGCATCAGCGAACGGTCGTGCAGGTATGTCCTGATCTCCAGTGCATCCTATAGTTAAACAGAGAAAATATACCTCATGTTACGGACTAACCTTTACTAACGAGAGCAATGAAATACACTCAATCACACAGCTAATTTATAGTGGTTTACTCTCAAGGTCAATCCGCATGCCAACTCTCTGTCCGGGCAATAATTTGGCTCCAAAGACCCAACATAGACCCAACATCCCGGTATCGGAGGTGGATATGTTTGTTCTCAGATTAGTGTGCTTCTGTTGAGAATAAAAATATTGGTGAAGGTTGATTCAGGATATAACTAACCTTTTGTTCTCGTGTCATATTTATGGCATCCATGTCTTCTACATTCATGATCTTCAAGGTTGGTACGTCATCCCAGCCTTCCTCTAACAGCTTTGGAAGAAGTTCTTTGAGAATTCCATTCCCAACAAATTCTTCAATCGAAAAAGAAGCCATTATTTTTTTTGAAACCAGAGAATGATTCAAAAAAACACAACTCTGCTTTTCTGAAGCAAATCCTTGAGGTATATATATCTTCAACTGCTTGAGACATATATAAGGTCTTTACTACATTAAAATAGTATTTTAATGTCGGGCAATATCTATGACGCAAAAGGTTGTATTGGTATATTTGTCTCTCGTTACAATCCAACTACTCCAAATAAGTTAAGCTGGGATTATACAGCCATTCTTACAATTAGGTCCCTTGGATATTCTATAGAGAAGCAAAGATTTTCTTTTCTCTACATGATTTTTGTGGATTTTCTTGGGTATCAAGTATTATACTATGCTTCTGACTTGTTGGCGAGCTCCAAGAATATTATTCTAAAATAAGTTGCAAACCACCCCTTTAATGCGCTTAACTATATAGGGACAAAGAGAAAATAGATTGCTAAACGACAAAAGATACAAACGATATCCGGACTGACAACATTGGAAACTAGATGTCAAGGTAATATTTGGACTAAAATATTGATTAGTGGATGGATTTGAAGGAATCTCAGATGTTTATAAACATTGTTATGTCATTGCCGGCCAAGTCCTGCTTTGCTTATTGTATACTATTATGTTCTCCAAAATGTCAAACTCTGTCGCCACCAAAAGGGGTTATTTACATGACAAGTCCCCAACCTTTTGATTATGTTGCACTCAGATCCCCAAACGTTTTTTTTATTCCATTTAAATTCAAATGGTATACTGTTGTAGCAATTGCGTCCTTGGGCTGCTCAACGTCCTTTTCGCCGTTAACTCATGACATGTATAAATGCAGTCACATTCTCAGGGGCATTTGTATAGTTTTAAAATCGTCAATCGATATTTCAGACGTTCTTCGCACAATATCCTACCATACTAGTAGGAAAAAAAAACACTCATTACTGCTTTTTTAGCAGTTCACTAGTTATCAAATTCTGTCAATTTAACATAATATTTAAATAAAAAAAACTTTAATGTAATTTTGGTTAAATTTAATGTTGAAAAACATGATAACAAATCTATAATAACGTAAGACAACTAAAAGCCTCCAGAATAATAAATCCATCGAATCCAGCCTCTTAATTTATCAAAAGGTGCATGATTACAAGCATAGTGATCCGTACAAAAGTAGAGATATGAATAAGAGAAAAAGGGAAATAATCAATAGAGATTAACAGTGTTAATTTGAGTTTGTAATTTGAATTTATATATAATTTTATGTGAGAATTTTTTATTGTAGTAAAAAAATTAAATGTGACTATTTTTGAGAACTTTTTACTGTAGCAAAACTCAAATTTTAAACTCGAATTAGTGAAGTATACTATGCATGTGATACATAATGGGAAAATCAACGTTGCCAAAAAAAGGAAAAGGAAAAAAAAAAAAAAAAAAAAACCTTTTTTTTAGCCCAATAGGTTGGGGCCGATCACTCACATGGAGGTGGGCACCAATGTAGCAATTATGCAACACAAGGGAGCCAACCGCCCCGCCCCAAAAAAAAGAAGCAATTATGCAACACAAGGGAGCCAACCGTCCCACCCTCCAAAAAAAAAGAAGCAATTATGCAACACAAGGGAGCCAACTTGTAGGGTTGGTCGAAATTGATCTCTTTCGATATAAAAAAAAAAAAAAAAAAAAAAAAAAAAAAAAAAAAAAGGAAGTTGCTATCCTCATGCCATTTGATGTCAATCTTTGACTACAATTTAAAACTTGGCCATCTCCAAATGTAATCCATTCCGAGGAAATTCTCATCTCTTGTGAGAGATAGTAGGAGATCCCCACGGCACATGTTCAAACTTTGTCACAGTCGCCAAAGGGGTGTGTGTTACGTTATGGAACGTCTTTCTAGCTTAGGCAGAGCGAATTTCAAGGTTTTTACATGTCCAAACCAAATCAATAATCAGAAGTGTTTTATCTTTTCTAAGCCGATCATGCTTAACATTATGGAGAATCTTAAGTGGTGTATAAAAATAAACGTTGCCTGTAGGACACAATTTTTACTATTACATTCTCATTTCGTTCTGTGAAAGAGTTGGGCGGGCATGGTAGTGGAGCCACTTGAGGCCAGAACGAGAAGAGAATTGGCCTCTTAAAAAATAACTTCAAAAATTTTGTATTTTTCCTATTTCGTCTCATTAAGATTCAGTTTTTTCATGTACGTCCTAATTGAACTTTACGCATTTTATTTTTATTTTTATATTTACAAAAAATTAACAGATGTCCTCATTAAAATAGAAAGTACACTAAACGTGGTCATAGTATAAGTTTAGACCCCATAACAATATTTACAGCTACCTTTTAGGGAACAATTGAGAGCAATGTAATCATGTGAGTATACTTACATTTCCTTATGGCAGGACATCTTTTATTAGATACAAGAGAAGTTTCACATTGTATAGTAGGAAGTAGTGGAAGTGGGCATCTTATTTAAATGTCTCAGAATTTTCTCAGCCATTTGCCTTGTATTACCATTCCCATGATGGAAAGCACTGACCAATGTGGAAGGCAACAATCTATCTTTTGATATATCAGAAACAGATTTATCCCCTCCTTTCATTAAGAACTTTTCAATCATCCAAAAGGACTTTTGCCGCAATCCCTCTTGCGTGTGCTCTTTCACAACATTCAGAACATGTTGTACCGCATCAACTCCATTCAATATGCTCACACTCTTCTCCACATCAACTTTGTCATCCAACAAAGTGCATATAGCCGACAATGCAGCTTCAACAACCTCTGGATTCTCATGGTCAAGACAAGCCAGTAATCTCTCAACCGCCTTTGCATCCACTAAACAGAATGTGTTTTCTGAAGAGCATGCTCCTCCGTGAACTGGGCATACCGCGGTTTTCTTCCTCCTAGATGAGCTCGGAGACAGAAACTTGGGAGCGGAGAACGTCCTCAGGAGCTTGGTTTTCTTTACCTCTGGTGGTTTGGATAGATTTATTGACTCTGATGAGAGATTCTCCAACCCTATGGCGGATAGCCTCTGAACTTCGTCGCTCGATGTTTTCACAAGCAGTTCTGTGAAGACGGCTGTGAAATTATGGGATCTTGCTAGAAAGAGGATCTGAGGATCGTACAATGTCGTTGTGAATCTGACTAGAATTCCCACTAGGCCTTCCAAGTAACTGCTTGTGTGCCTGCTTGACCTTGTTCCAATCTTCTGAATCTGGTTGATGGTTTGTAAGATTGTAGGTACAGTGTTCTTGGAAAGAAGAGCTAGGTTGAGTGTCAAGTGTTGGTGGGGGAGTTTCGCGAGAAACTTTGCCGAAATTGCTTGTTTTTCGGATATTCGTTGTACTTCCCTGGGGCTTTGGATGAGGCTCTCGGGTTGGCCTCTGATTTTGCAGAGCTTTTCTGCTAGTGTGTGGCCTATTTGGGGTGAAAGCATTATTAGTAATTTAATGGCTGCAATCCCAAGCTCTTCACGCCGATTGTATATGAGTTCAATGAGAATGTAGCTTGCTTCACTCTCTTTGACCACTGAGATAATTGTGGCCATTGATTTGGGAGTCTTTGTGAGGCACAAAAGTATTCTTAAAAGGTTGATGTTTAGTTCATCTGGGGCTGAGTTCTTGAGCATGTAGATGATGCTGTGCACACAATAGTCTGAAGTCATGGTGTGGCCATTGGAACTAGCTTGCAGGTTCTCAAGCTCAAGACCTGACTCGAGTATATTTGCCAGTATCGCAGCTGCTTCAATTTTTGAATTCACTAGCTCGTCGTAGATACTCCGACTGAACATCTCTTCAACCATGATTTGTATAATTCCAGCTTCAGTAAGTACTTCAGCATTAGGCTGGTACAAAGAGATTTGTGCCAAAGCCTTGAACGCCGCCCTTCGAGACAGAGCGTTTCCAGTGCTTACCATTTTTATTAGACTGGGAGACGCTCTTTCGGCCACATAGGTTCTGCTGTCATGTCCTAGAACAATATCGCCAAGATAGCTTGCCATTTCTGTCTTCATCTCTTCACAGCCTTCACATCAAATTTCAACAAGCAAGTTGAGATTAGAGAACAAATTACTTTTCAAGACCACGTTTTAGAGATCTCATCAGACCTTAAAACTGCATAATTAGTATTTAATACTGCTAGTTTTGCTTCAACACACACAAAAGTCCAAAAAGTGAATGAGAATGCTTGCTTTCTGAATAAATAGTACCTTCTTCAATATTATACAAAAGTGGTTCCAAGAGTCCGTTTTCTGCCATGCACTTGATGTTATTCGGTGAAGCCTCCAAGTTAGTTAAAGTTTCACCTGCTTTTTCTGCAGCAAAGGCATCAACTGAAGGTTTGTACTTAATTGTTATCAGCATCAGAATTGCTCCAGCAACCAATCCTATTTTGTCGCACAGCGAATGTGATCGTGAAAGCTCGAGTAACAACAGCAATGACGCATGCCTTACAGGCTGGTAATTACTTGACAGCATTCTTATCAGCACTGAAAAATCCAATTTCTCAGCTATCATTTCCTGCACCCAAAACATTAAAAAAAATAGAATGAACGCACTAGCAATTAATTGCTATGGCTAAGCAAGTGAAATCACTAATTGCTCAAAAGAGTCAAGACCTTGATTTCCTTGTCATCCTCTGCCAATTTTGTTAGCAGTTCCAAAACTGCACATCTAACATCTTGGTTCTTGTACTCCAGAGTCTTAACTAGCAAAGGCAACATTCCGACACTGCAAACTTCAACCTTGTTGTATGGATTCCTTTCACATATCCCATGAACTTCTTTTATAGCTTCAAATACCATATTATCTGAACTAGCCAATGACAAAGCAGCCCGCGCTACCTTAATCGTTGCTACTTCATTCCTTTTGTTCCATTCCTCTATGGTGGACTTAAGAGCAATATTTGAGTTGTAAACTCTACTAACCAATTTCTTTCCAGAAGATGGGCAGAAAATCTCCTCAGAATCTTTGAACATTTCAAACCACTCACCAATTGCTTTTCTTTCATATGTTAGACCACTTTCTATAGTGACTGGATCATCCATGATCTTCTTTGTTAATGGACAGTAGAAAGTTCCATATAGAGGCTCCATGTAGTGAGTCACTTGAGGCAAATTTGCCAAGGATCTGTTCATGTTTCCATGTTTCACTTGGCTACTATCACTTTTGCTTTTGGGGAGACTATTTTCGGGGTCTAAGAAGTAAGGATTATCCGTTGAAACCTCCACATTGATAGAGTAGAGATCTTTTTCTTCTAGTGTTGTTGTTACTTCAATTGGTTGCCTATCCGGAGACAACATTTGCGCGTCTGAATTGCCAAGCTGAGTCGCTTTAACTTCGAAATGAGAGTTCTTCATCTCTTTCGAAAGAGATTGAATCGCAACTTCTGCGTATTTTTGCTCTTTGAACGCTGAGGAAGGAATTGAGCTCAGATGTTGTCCCATGCTTCTGATCACGTCCTCCAGCAGTGAAATGATGCTCTCGAGTTCCGGACCTGAGACGGGTTTGTTGCCCTTTTGTAGTCCTTGCACAAGATCCTTGGCCAAATCAACGCTTTGGGATAGAGATCGAAGAATCTCCATTGCGTTTGGTGGGGAGTTCTCCGTACTTTGTAGCTCCATTATGGCTATAGAAACCCTGTAGAAGTAGCACCCAATTTCGATAAAGTTTTCCTGCTCTCCCTCTATGTATGTTACTGATTCTATGATCTCCGAGATGGCTTCTAATAACAAATCCACAAGACTCGTTATCAGAGTTGTATCTCCTTTTATCTGTTCAAAAAAAGTGAGAAAGAACAAATCAAATTTCATTGTCAATGCTAATAGTAGGGATAGTGGTTTTGTTATCTATTGTACTTTCATATATAGTACAGTTGAGTAACTTCAATATTGGTGCAGAAAATCATGACTGATCTGAAACTATTAGAAGTTGTTTGTAAACAAAGAAAACTTGACTAACAAGGAAAAGAACTATGCCTAATATCTGAACTTAAATTCTCAAAATTTGCACTTTTCAGCTTCCAAAAGAAGGCTTTGATGCTAGCTTATTATATCACCTTCAGGCTTTAAATTCAAAAACCAATCAATACATAGTACTGGAACCATATGTGAATCCAAAAATTGTATATGATCCATTATTAAGATTTTAGTTTTGAGACTCAGAAACTAATTTCAAAAGATTAAGAACAACTAATAGCTTGTAGAAGCTCCTACCGACATCGCATCGATGCTGCTGAACCCGATTGACCTTGCTGGTATGAGCACCCACCCCAATTTTACAAGAACAAAGCAGTAACTATCTTTTGAAGGCATAGAACTTCTGTGATAAAAAAAAATATATACATATTTTCCTCAGCTGGATATGCCGATATAGTATTACCAATTGCAAAATTTTTTGCGTCTTCTTCACGTTTGTATTTTCTGAGAAAATGACTTGAATTCTTACTTAGACTAAGAAAGAAGCTGCATAAGACTTGGTAGACTTGGTAGACTTGGTACACCTGGTAGGTTTGATTTGGTGCAAGTTTCTTTCTCATAATTAACCTGAACAAGACAGTCTAGGGTATTGGTTATTGATAATGAAAAGTTGAAATTGCTATTGGTAAACTCCAATGGCATTAATTTTGGGGGGTCCTTATTCTATTATTATCTTCTTTTTCTTTGTTGTTACTGTGCATTAATTTGTCAAATTAATACGTTAAAGTTTTGAAGTTTAATTGGTAACTCAATCTTATCGGAACTTCCCCATTTGTTTTCTCTTTTTTAAATAAAATAAAATTGTTGAGTCATTTTATCTTTGACTGGAGAAGAGCGAAGAAATTTGAGATTCTTGAATTTTCAAAGGTCATGACATCATACCCATCTGACATGTTAACTTTTGGCACCGATATTCTTAGCCCCTGATTTTTTTTTTTGAGCAATTCTTAGCCCCTGATATAACTAAGTAAATAGTGATACCTTTTGTCCATAGTTCCCTCAATATTACGTAAACAAAATGTGGGAGAATGTAATAAATTGCAAAATTTTGAAACTAAATTAAGTAAATAGTAAATTTAAAAAATCTTTAAGGTAAATAATAGTTTATTGTGTAAATATTTCATTTATGATTAGTAAAAATAGTTTACGTAGTAAAAAATATGTATTGACGTAAAAAAAAAAAAATTTACTAGTAAAAATAAAATTTAGGTAAAAAATATGTATTGACGTGGGAAAAAAACTTTTTTTACTAGTCATAAAAAGAAAATTTATGTGGAATTTTTTTTTTTTTTTTTTCTTAATTGTAAATAAAACATTTACATGATAAACTGTTATTTACTTCAAATAGTTTTAAAATTTACTATATATTTAATTTAGTTTAAAAAATTTACTATTTAATATAATTTCCGCGAAAAGAAAAAATATTTAATACAATTACACATAACATGGATGATAGATACATGTTCTAAGGTACCCTAAAAATATGGACATTTCAGGGATGAGATATTTCTATACCATGTTTCAGCCAATATTCTTAAGAAATAATCATTTTATCATGAATGAACAAATGCACACAACAACTAGATAGTAAAAGCATTAGATGATGATCCTGAATCTGATTGTTAGTGGTAACAAGATCATTTATGAAAAAAAAAAAAAAAATAGAATGCAAAACAGCCGGGTCACAAGTTTTTGGTGTGATCATGGGAACAACTGCTTTCTTAGGGGCATCTTCAACTCCACCGGCGACACAAGTGACGCGTGTTAGAGGCTTATCATGAGGCATATTTGGCTCCACAGCTTACTCTTGCAAACTTAAAACCTATCTGAAGGAAGAATTTCTGAGAGGATAGGAGAACTCTAAAATTCTTGTGTGTATCAACTTAGGTTTGGGGATCCCTTTTATATGTAAATAAATGATAATGGTAGAGACAAGCAATGGTGGAAAACTGAATGTATATTATTTTCAGTATATGTTGTATATATATATATACATGAGAGTCAAGGTAAATGACAGACTAATTTTAAGGCTACAATGTCGTGATCCCTTTTAGTGGGATTCTAATTACACTAATATAGGAAAGTGAATAAAAGACAAAAAGGGTAAATAATCAACACCATTATAATACAGCTAATATAATATATTTCCTAATACTCCTCCTCAAGTTGGAGAGTGAATGTCATGAAGTCCCAACTTGTTGCGCAAACTCACAAACTGATCCTTTCCCAAGGCCTTGGTAAATACATCAGCTAGCTGTGATTGAGAAGACACAAAAGAAGGTTTAATCATTCCAGCCTGCAACTTTTCTCGCACTATATGACAGTCTATTTCAATATGTTTCGTGCGCTCGTGGAAAACAGGATTCGCCGCAATATGCAAAGCTGCTTGATTGTCGCAAAATAATGGTATAGGTGCTGTTTGAGGAACCTTTAAGTCATCTAGTACATAACGTAACCAAGTTAGCTCCAAGCATGTGTTAGCCATGGCTCGATATTCAGCCTCGGCTGATGATCTAGAGACGTTGGCTTGCTTTTTGGATTTCCATGATATGAGAGATTTTCCAAGAAAAATGCAATATCCAGTAACTGATCTTCTTGTGTCATGACAACCTCCCCAATCTGAATCACAAAAAGCTTTCAAAACTAAACCATTATATGAAGGAAGTAATAACCCTTGTCCAGGTGTGCCCTTGATGTATTTAAGTATCCGGATCGCAGCGTCCCAATGAGGTATTCTAGGTTCTTGCATGAATTGACTCAATGTGCGAACTGAATAGGCTATGTTGGGTCTTGTCACAGTCAGGTAAATCAATTTTCCAACTAGTCTTCTGTATTTGGATGGTTCTTTTAGCAGTTCTCCATCAGTGGAAGTGAGGTTCAAATTTTGCTCCATCGGGAAATTATTTGGCCGTGCTCCTAGGTGTCCCGAATCTTGAAGAATGTCCAGTGCATATTTCCTCTGAGACATGAAAATGCCCTTTCTCGATCTGGAGAATTCAATGCCCAGAAAGTACTTCAAGTCCCCGAGATCTTTGATACGAAAGCGCTTGAGAAGAAATTCTTTGAGACGTTTCATTTCATGTAAATCATTTCCTGCAAGGAGTATGTCATCAACATATATGAGGATCGATGTGAAGGAGGTACCTTGAGCCTTGGTGAAAAGTGAATAATCAGCCTTTGATTGTTGATAACCAGCCTTTCGAATGGTGTCCGAAAATGTAGCGAACCAATTTCTTGATGCTTGTTTAAGTCCATAAAGAGACTTGTTGAGCCGACACACAATGTACTCCCCCTGTCGGCGAAGACCAGGTGGAGGTTCCATGTACACAACTTCATGTAAATCACCATGAAGAAAAGCATTTTGAACGTCCAATTGGTGAATGTACCAGTGGCGAGCAGCAGCGACAGTGAGAAGACATCGAAGAGTTGTAAGCTTGGTTGTTGGTGAAAATGTTTCTTGATAGTCGATGCCTTCAACTTGATTGTATCCTTTAGCGACGAGACGAGCCTTATAGCGTTCGATAGTGCCATCTGACGTGTACTTGATTTTGTATACCCATTTGCAACCAATTGGTTTATGTCCGATGGGGAGAGGAACTAAGCTCCATGTGTTGTTAAGCTGCAATGCTTCTAATTACAGATTCATAGCTTTACGCCACTTTGGATCAAGGACGGCCCGAGCATAAGTTTTGGGTTCGGTTTGATCTGTGATGGTGGCTAGAAAAGTAGAATGGGAAGATGAAAAACGTGAGTAAGAAAGGAAATGAGAGAGAGGATATCGAGTACCTTTCTTTGAACTTGATGCTGAGAAAGACTGATTAGCTTGAGATGGCATTAGGTAGTCTTTATGCCATGCTGGAGGTTGTTTAGGTCGAGTTGATTGTCTTAGAAGTGGAGCGGAAGCTGTAGTAGGTTCAGCAGAATTGCTTGATGTGTCTTGAAGTGGGGGTGTGTTTTCGGTTTCTGGCATGAATGTGGGAGGCTGATCATTGCTAGAGGGAACATGAGTGCTTTGTGTGGGAGAAATGGATTCATATGTTGTTTCTGTTTGTTTGGATTGGTGAGAATGAGTGTTAGCAGGAAATGGAGAGGCAAACTGTGGTTCTATAGTCTCAGAAATGGGAGTCGGTACTACAAAATCTGAACTTTGTGGAGTTGGGGTGGATGAGAAAGGAAAAGTGGTTTCATGGAATTTGACATCACGACTAACAAAAAATTTCTCTGTTTCCATGTCATATAATTTGTAACCTTTCTGCCCGATCGGGTATCCAACAAAGATGCAAACGTTTGTACGAGAATCGAATTTATGAATTGGATGCTGTGATAGCATAACACAGACAACCAAAAACCTTCAGGTGAGCAAGCGAGGGTGGACGATTGTGTAGAATTTCGAAGGGTGTTTTATTTGAGAGTAATGGAGATGGTAAC
This sequence comes from Morus alba, assembly GCA_012066045.3. NCBI lineage: Eukaryota > Viridiplantae > Streptophyta > Magnoliopsida > Rosales > Moraceae > Morus > Morus alba. The sequence continues at coordinate 6,191,398 of CP050237.2, read as the reverse complement.
CGATTAATAAGATAAACTGCAGTTAAAACACACTCCCCCCAGAAATGCAAAGGTAAATGAGATTGAAAGAGGAGTGCACGAGCAACAATGAGAATATGGCGATGCTTTCTTTCGACAACTCCGTTTTGTTGTGGAGTGTAAACACAAGTGCGTTGATATTCAATACCATGAAACTGGAAAAAATTTCTCATAGATAAGAATTCAGAACCATTGTCTACTCTGACCGCTTTGACATAAGCATGAAACTGAGTATAAGCAAAATCGATGAAAGATTTCAAAATGTTTTGAGTTTCTAATTTGTGTTGCATGAGAAATATCCATGTGCATCTTGTGAAATCATCTACTATGGTAAGAAAGAAACGTGCTCCTGAGTGTGTGGGGACTTTGTGAGGACCCCAAATATCACAATGTAATAAATCAAACGGAGCATGAGTTGATATAGAGCTTAATGGAAATGGAAGTCTTGTTTGTTTTGCCATGGGACAAACAGTACAATTATTGTCATAAGAAATATCATTTAAAGGTAATAATGAAGAAGCTAACAATGAAGAAGCTAACTTAAGGCGAGATGGTGATGGATGTCCAAGACGCATATGCCATAGACTGGATGAATGTGAAGTTTGATGACAGGTTGGTGTTCTTTGTAATGGAGGCATGTAATAGAGACCACCATGTTGCTTACTCGAGCCAATCATCTTCCCCGTAGCCAAGTCCTGTAGAACACAAAAGGTTGGAAAGAAGATTGCACAACATTTTAGTGCAGTGGTAATTTTACTCACAGAAATCAGATTTAGACGAAAAGTAGGAACACAAAGAACATCATCTAGTGTGATATCAGAATTGAAATGAACAGTGCCAGTTGAAGTTATTGAAGCTGTGGATCCAGTTGGTAAATTAACCATTGGTACTGATGATGATTTTGTTTTAGTGAAAAGCGTGGAATCAGAGGTGATATGGTCAGTGGCCCCACTATCCAAAATTCAAGGCTTAGTGAATACAGAATTAATCATAGCATCTGGAAAAGTAGACAGACCTGTCGCATTCGCATATGTGTTTTTATTACCAGCGCTATGACTTGTGTTCATCATTGATAAGGCACGGGAAAGTTGTTGGAGTTGTTCTGCAGAAAATCCTTGCAAGACATTAGTTGGATCAGGATTTTGGTTTGTTTTGCTACTTTCCTGCGAATGAATTCCATGGGTTGATTGAGGTGAGTCTATTGCATTGACAATGGAGTTAGAGTTCCTTCGAAATCCATATTGCAGTTGTTGTTGTCCTTGTCGATTGGCTGCGGTGTTCGGTGTCCATGTGCCATTTTTATATCTGCATCTATCCTCTGTATGTCCTCTCTTATCACAGTGTTTGCAATGAAACTTCAATGTCCGACAGTTTTCAATTGTATGGCCTTCTCTGTTGCAATGTTCACAATGCTTGCTTTTTGATTTGTTCGGATGATTCTGAACTACAGCAGCAATAGAGAAGTTTTCAGTTGTCTCTGACGTCACCGTTCGTTGCATTTCATCTTGAATGACAAGAGAGTAGGCTTGTCTAACATTAGGCAGCGGAGATATCATGAGAATGTTGCTACGGACGCTGTTATAGGTATCATTAAGGCCCATCAGAAACTGCATCATTCGATCCTCTTCTCTTTGTTCGATGTGCACCTTCATCTGATTGCAAGCATGGATAGGACGATATGTATCCAACTCATCCCAAAGACTCTTGATTTTGTGAAGTATGCCGAGGCGGTCATCGAGCCTTGTGAAAGGGTAGCTAGCGCCTTTTGGATCGATAAATTCTTGGTCCATTCTTCGTGAGAATTGTTCTTGAAAGTCCCGCCACACTTGACGTCTTTGTTTTGGCGTGGATAACCCCCGGGCTAGATTAGGTTCCACGGAGTGAGTGAGCCATGACAAAATCATGTTGTTGCATTGGTTCCAAAGGGCATATTCATTTGGGTTCTCCGTTTTGGGAGGGTGGCTCAATAGAACCATCAATGAAACCAATTTTGTTTTTGGTTGTTAGAGCATGAATCATAGATTTACTCCATGATGGATAATTCGAACCATTTAGTTTTGTTGGAACAAGCAAGTGACCGGGTTGATCCGAATGATGAACGAAATATGGATTGGATGGATCCATAGTTAAAGTGACGTTCTTTGGTTTTGGATTTGTGGAAAGAGATTTTTCCGTAGATGTTTGGCTTGTATTTGTCATGAGATTTCACCGGTTGATAAAGGTTAAAATGGTCGGGCACCGGGACCGACGCCCGATACCATGTAAATAAATGATAATGGTAGAGACAAGCAATGGTGGAAAACTGAATGTATATTATTTTCAGTATATGTTGTATATATATATATACATGAGAGTCAAGGTAAATGACAGACTAATTTTAAGGCTACAATGTCGTGATCCCTTTTAGTGGGATTCTAATTACACTAATATAGGAAAGTGAATAAAAGACAAAAAGGGTAAATAATCAACACCATTATAATACAGCTAATATAATATATTTCCTAATATTATAGGGCTTAGAGGAGATCATGGCTTTGTCTATTTCCGATGCAGAACAAAGAGCTTTTCTACTTTTTCCCAATTTCTTGAGAGTTTTCTCTTCGGATTTTTTAACTTCACGGGTCTTAAATAGGCAATTTCTCATTCATTCGTTCACCATTTTGAGCATATAAATATATCATTGCGATCTCCTCATAGCGGAGAACATAATTTCAAATTAAACCGTCACTAACACGAAATGAGTTTTGCTGAAAATTGAATCTTAAAATGGTACCCTAAAAAAGAGTTTTCAAACTATTTTTCCAACACTGAAAAGGAAATAGAAAACACAGCGACAAAAGGAAATAGAAAAGTCTATAGTAAGGGGAAGTACTTTCCCCCTACTGGTAGTCGCTCAATTGCCTTTGTATGGCTCAGTTTAGAAAGTTACACTTCACTATAATACAATTAATTACATCTGATTAACTTAAAAAAAAACACCAACAACTAAATTCATGGAACACCCGGTTAAATTAATTGAAATAGATTAATTTAATTCAGTTATTAGTGTTAGTTAACTGAATAATTAGCGATTAATTTGCTCTCATCCTTCTTGTTAGGCTATGTAACGATTATGTCTTCGTATTAACGCGATCAAGCTCCATTTCATCTCCAAAAAATTGTGAAATCGGTGGAAATCTAGTCGGAGTTGCAAGGGTAAATCTCGCGGCAACGAGGTGGGCTGTGGAGAGAGGGTCGACGATGACCACGGTGGGCCAAATGGGGAGGGGATGTGGTTGACTTCTCAAATCTGAGAAATTTTTTGGAATTATTTTAATTTTAATTTTTTTAATTCGTTTTGTAAAAAATAAATTCTGTGCAAATTTGACATTTTATGTTTTCAAAAAAGGGTTTAGGGTATTTTTTTTTTAAATGTTAAGGTGTCATTTTAATATTATAAAATATATATATATTAAAAATATATTTTGATATAACACAATATTAATATAATTTTATCTTTTTTATTTTTTAAACAAATAACTAACTTATTTTATTTTAAAAAAATAATTATTTTTTTACCATAATTAATTAATAATTTACCGATTAATTACTAATTTATTAATAATTTATTATTAATATTGTTAATTGAATTTAATTAAGAAAAATATTAAATACTGACTCTATTTTAGACTCTGATGCAGATGCGACCTTATTTATTTGACAAGGACACTTTGATTTTATCAAACAAAAGCACTTAACAATGACTCACTTTTTTCTAACATATTTACAACATTGCCATCCTTCTTTTTTAACCTTTTAAATTATATCTTTTATTTTAGGCACTACTTTTTTTTTCCTGAAAATATTGTGCACGCGTTGTTAGTTTTTGCAGCGCCCGAGTGCTGGTTGGGTCCTTATCTATGGCAAGTTTCTGGGTAGGAGTAGGACTGTACATGGGTTGAACTAGTGTGGAGTAAAATTTTTTATTATCTCATTTTAAAAGGTATGAATTACACATATTTAGTTTTAATAATGTTAAAAAAATTTCACAATCTAATAATATTTGAGTTGAGTTGGGACGGGAAGGGGTGAGTTGGGTGGCCAGATTCATCATTTAGAGAATTAAAGTTTAATTTAAGATTTAAAGTTCATCATCAAATAGAAATAATGACTATAATATTTAAAGTTCATCATCAAATATAAATAATACTGATAATTAAACATAACTCTAGCATTTGAAGTTCATCATCAAATAGAAATAATATTAATTAGTCCATCATTAAATATTTAGCAATTCAAAGTTTAATTCAACATCAAACATGAAACAAAGCAATCCATCCAACATCAAACATAAAAGCAAACATAAATTAGAGGCTTAATTCAAATCCATTCAAAGTAAGTATTACAACAGCAATTATCCTTATTAGTCCACACTCAAAACCTCCTTCTCAGGTATATTTGTGTGGATTGAGTTAAGATATGTAGATTATTATAAACTCAATTCACAAATCGCTCTAAACACCCAAAACCAGGCATTTAATAGGCTAAAAAATAAAAATAATGCTATAAATTACTTTTTCATATTAGATTAGAGTGAGGTGGATTGAATTTATATGTTTGTTCGGATTTATATACAACCCTATTTTTGGGTTCCTACAGAACCCTCATCTCCTCTCCTTGCCTTCGTCATTTTCCCTTTGTCAAAACAAGATTCTACCGCTCAAGTTGTATCAAACCTTTTACCACAGAAAATCTATTTGGCAAACAAACAGCGAAAAAAAAAAAAGAAAGAAAGAAAAATGGTCTCAAACTCTATCAAACCAGAGACAATCTGTTTGGCAAAGCAAAAAAAAAAAAAAAAAAAAAAAAAAAAGAGAGAGAGAGAGAGAGAGAGAGATTGATGGCAAAAATAAATTAAAAAAAAAAAAAAAAAAAAACAAAAAGATCTACTTTCTTCTTGCAGGCGAAAAATAGGGGCAACCCCTAAAATTTGTGAAATTCTTCCGACGGTATGCAGAGGCCCACAAAATTTCCTAATGAATTTTCAGTTTTTCTTCATCATTTGATTGTCTTAAACTAGATTCATGGTGCACATAACACCAAGCAGCATAGAAATCTCATAATTATTCAAAACAGTAACTTTCCGAAAAACTAGAAGCACCCACACAATGATCAAATGCAAGGGAAATAAGCGGAGATTTGAGGGTATTGTGGCCACCGTCGTCTCCGACGACGCCGACTCGCTGAACTCTGACAAGAGGTACGAACAGACCACGGCGAGGTGCGCCGTGCATATGGTGGATTTGCGACGGGGCTTCTTTCACTTGTGGGTGGCTCGCGTGTTGAAAACCAACACTAATTTTATATGGAAAACATTACTCGAGCAGCCTTTGATGTGCAGTACGGGCTATTTAAGGAAAAGTGAAGAGAAGTAGGTTTTGACCTTATTACTTGTTAACTTCACTTGGTTTATATGCAAGCAACAGCTGATCACCTGCTTTACCCTAATCCTGAATCAGAAATGATACATGAACAACAACATCTCCAATTTTTCCATTTTCTTTGAACAACATCAGAAATACAACATCGTCTAAAGAACAAAAACATCCTCATTCCAAAAAAATACTTCTTACATACATATATATATATATATATATATATATATATATACATACATACACACACATATATACAACAAACACATACATAACTCTTTTTCTTTTTCTTTTTTTTTTCCCCAAACGTACGCAATAGAACAGTCCCCAAGTCAAAATGGAATTCATTCTCTCTTCAATTCCAACCAAATAACCATATCCATAAACTATTTCTTTTAGTCAATCCCCTGAAATATCAACTCATTCTAAAACAAAAAAGGAAAAAAAAAAGCCAATCTTGTTATTGTTTTCCATAATCATACTCATAATTTCATAATTCATTTCATCCGTCCACCAAACTAAACTATACTATACAATAAATTTATAATAATTAATTTTTTTATTATTTTTTCATTCGCAATATAATTATAACTAAAATGAGCATTAGTGAATAATCAACATATACAATAAAAATGTACATTTGTATCACCAAACACCAAACAAAAATGTACATTCTTTCAAAGGTCACAACATTAGTGTCCTCAACTGTATCGTGTAGTAATCCAACAACAATTGACTCCCAGTCCAATTCCTATAAGGAAAATTCGTGAGTAACTTCATAATAGAAGGTAAACGATATGCAATAAATAATGCCGTATTTTGTTCACTTTGGAGTCTCACAAGTTCTCCTAGAATGCGTGCTGCTTCAACTGGATGGATGATGAAGGGCTCTCCACTGCGTCGTTTCTTACCATCATGAGCCTCAAAAGCTAGTTGCAAACCAGTAAAGCTATTTTTAGTTTAAAAATAACTACCAATTTGAAATAATGGGTTGGTAGGAAAAGCATGTTACATAAATTATTTCGTGTAAGTGAGAGCCGATCTTAAGAGCGTTATGGATCAATTCCAATTCTTTAGATGGAATATATGAAATACAAGGTTTAACTCAAATCATGAATAGACAGTATCCATGGTCTAAGATTCTACAGGATTCAACAATACAAGGTTCTCAAATCATGAATAGACAGTATCCATGTTCATAGGATAAGATCATCATTTAGATTTCAGGTTTGGAAAATCAAATACCTCCCACAACCTTTCAGGGGAAACCTCGTCAAAGACATTTGAAGTCAAGGATGAAGAACATACATACAATCCACATAAGTATGCGTGTGTGTAGAAATGAAACATAGCTAGAAATTCTGATGTCTACACACTACAAAGGAATAAATACCAAAACACAACAAAAATTGACCAGACAATATTAATTAAGGACTTTATAGAGCAACTGTTTGACAAAGTTTTGATTTCGATTGCTATACTAAACGTATCAATTTAAGCCACTAATAAACAACCTTTCAGGGGAAACCTTGTCAAAGACATTTGAAGTCAAGAATGAAGAACATACATATAATCCACATAAATATGCGTGTGTGTAGAAATGAAACATAACTAGGAATTCTGATGTCTACACACTACAAAGGAATAAATACCAAAACACAACAAAAATTGACCATACAATATTAATTAAGGACTTTATAGAGCTACTGTTTAACAAAGTTTTGATTTCGATTGCTATACTAAACATATCAATTTAAGCCACTAATAAACAAAATTGGAGGTGGCAAAACTAGTGATGGGCCTTTTTAAAACTCACAGCAATAAATCAAATTCAAATACTAAAACTCCTTTTGTGGGCAATTTAGGGAACTTATGAAATTGGTTCTTGTCCTTCTTCCATTTCGCGCATTCGACAAGAGAGAAGAGCACTGAGGGTGCGTTTAGTTACAGTGGGAGAATGATAATGAGAATGAGAATGAGAATAGTAATGGGAATGGAATGGAAAAGAAAGTTGATTCATTTGTTTAGTTGTAATTTTAAGAATTCTTGGAATGGAATATTAATATTTTCATGTTGACAAACTTACCCTTATGTTATATATATCACTAATATTTTATCTATCAAAATAATATATAAAATGTAATATAATATAATAAAATTATTATTATATAATATATTATATAATTATGATATATAATATAACAATATTATTAAAAATTTTAATATAATTATAATATTATAAAATATATTATAAGATTATATAATAAACAATAATAATTCAATTATAATATAATTAAAAATTACAACTATATTATATTATACTATAATATAATATATATGTATATATATAATTACAATATAATATATAATTATTATTGTATATTATTATTATATATAATTATAATATAATATATAATTATTATTATATTATATACAATAAATATATTATAATTAATACATCATGTAGTCGTGTATAATGCACGAATAATAACATTAAATTATAAGATAATATTAATATTTAATTATATTAATTATTATATTATTAATATAATAAAAATAATTATATTATATAATAAAATAATAATATTAGAATTATTAGTATAATTATTGTATTATTTGTTAAAATATTATAACTATATTATATTATATCATATTATATATATATATATATTATATTGTAATATTATTATATATTATATCATAAGATATAATTACGTTATAATATATTATATATTATTATAGAATATTAAATAACTATATTATAATTTATAACTATATTATAAATTAATTATTATATTATTATAACAATATTATATTATATTATTTTTTTATTATATATTATATTATATTATGTTATAAGATATAACTACTATATAATATATTTTAATTATATTATAATATTGAAGGGCAATTATGAAAAAAAAAAAAAAAAACTTAGAATTGTCATTTCTCCCATATGAGAAAGGAATAATGATTCACCTAAAATGAGTGAATGACCATTCCTTTTGAATGATAATTCTTTTCTTATAAATCCAACCAAACATCAAACTAAACTTTCATTACATTCTATTCCATTCATTTATACCCAACCAAACACACTTTGAGGAGAATGGGCCGTGCTCGCGAGGAACCCGGTCAGGACCCTCAGAGCTTTCCACGCACACAACAGAATGTTGCAGTTGTATTTCCCACTCCCATCCCCCTTCGGTGACTTGCATATGCTTACGCATTCTAAAGTAACTACATGAAACCAAAAACCAAAAATTACTCAAAAACCTCAAAATACACGAACGACAAACATCATCAACAACCGAATTCTCAAATCATCAATTGTAATTCACTTTGATTCTTCAACATTTCATACAAAAATACAAAAAATAAAAAACATACCACACATGCCCTTACAGTAAAGTAAATTGGTAGAATCGAATAAAAAAAAAAAAAAACAATCCCGGTGAAAACAGAACCAAAATGAAGAGCAACGAATCTAGAGCAAAAAATTTCAGTGAAACATAACCAAAAGGAGATCGAGTACTTACAGAGGCGATGGTCTTGATCTGATGAGCTCCAACCGACAATCTCACAATCGCACGCTGAGATCACAAAACCCTAACCACTACAGCCTTGTCTGACCGAGAGAACGGAGAAAGAGTTTGCCAAACTTCAATCGCAGGAGGAGATCGAACCTTGACGAGCACATAGGGAGACTGAGAGAATAGAGAGAAATGGGGGGAGAGAGAGAAAGCACGAAGAGAGAGTAGATAGAGAGACGAGAGAGCTCGAGAGAGAAGAGAGAAAGGACTGCGAAGACCAAAAAAGTTTTGGGTCTGAAATTGTTTTCATTCAATAGAGGTAAAATCGGTAATAATGAAAATTTCATTAAAGAGTCTCTTAGATTGCCGCACAATCTAAAATCATAAGTAGCCTTCGGGCTGTTACTGATTTTACTTTTAAATTCTCCCTGAATTCTTTTAGAACACTTTTTCACGTTTTTACTAAACGCAAAAATCAACTTTAGCTGCATAGATAATTGATTTTAAGCTCCTAAAATCCCTACCAAACTAAACCAGTCATAACTTTAAACTGAAAAGGAAGAATGACGGTGTTGTAAATATGGTAAAAAAAGAGTCAATTATTTAATAAAATTAAAATGTCACATGTCAAATAAATAGGATAGCATCTACATAGAGTCTCATTTAACATTTCTTGTTGATTAAGTACAAATTAATTAATATTACAAATTGATCTTAAAAATCCCTAAATTTGTATCAAATTAAAATCATGAGCCCTAATCCCCAAATCAGTCCCGAACTCACAAGTGTTTACTTATAAATACTGTAACTGCCTGATAATGTTGTATTTTCTTGAAAATCTGGTCACCAACGCCGATACACAGAGCTAGTTAATTACTGACTAATATTGCTTAATATCATCTGTGTTAATCAATAAATAGATCAATGGTCGCTTAACCAAAATTAATTAGAAAAACGATCATTTTTCTAATTTTATTTTAAAATAAAAAAGCTTAAAAGCGTTATTTACCTCTACATCCCTAGGTTTAAGCAGGGTTTTGGAGGCGGCTCCCTTCTACGGCTTCAGTTCACCTTCTTCTTCTAGTCTCTCTCTTTTATCATTTCCAATTTTCTTCTTCTTTTTCGCCGTCTTTGATATTAGAAGTTTGCGTGAAAATCTCAAAATCTCAGAGTGAGTCTCAGAGATCTCTATCGTTCAGCCCAGATTAATGGTGCTTTGGTTCTTTATTTTCAGCGCCAAATCCGTTTGCGCTGTTCCAATTGATCGCTAAATCACTAAGTTGGCTTTCAAAAACATGTTGAGGATTCTGGCCAAGCAATCTTCTCTCAGGAAGTTCAAGTTTTCTCTAAACTCTCACGTCAGTCCTTATTCTTCTTCTTCTTATTTAAGTTCTGCAGAATTCGCAAAAGATGTTAATTTTCTCGGAAAAACCAGGCCACCGGCGGCCCAAACCGGTGAGAATTCCCGGTTCGGATTAGTAGGTTTTCGACGATTCGGCGTAGTATTGTATCCCAGAAACGTGTTAGGAGAATCCAATTCTTTCAATTCGAGCAACAATTTTCATACTTTAGTTTGTTTACGAGGATACGGGAGCGCCGCCGAGGCCATTGCTTCGGAGGAGGATTTGTCGGCGTCGGGTTCCGACGAAATCCCAGAGTTGTTGGAGGAGGAGATTAGCAGGGAGAACAATGCCGAAACCTATTTGAAGGCACCGAAGAGGACGGTGGCCGGCATGGGAGCCGCGAAGTACCAGAAACTCCGGAAGCGTCAGATAAAGATAGAGACCGAGGCGTGGGAACAGGCAGCAAAGGAGTACAGGGAGCTTATGGTTGACATGTGCGAGCGGAAGCTGGCGCCGAATTTGCCGTATGTGAAGTCGTTGCTCCTTGGCTGGTTCGAGCCTCTGAGGGATGCCATTGCTGCCGACCAGGAGGCGTGCAGGGAGATGAAGAATAAGCCCACTTATGCCCCATATTTTGATCACCTGCCGGCTGATGTGATGGCGGTTATCGCGATGCATAAGCTGATGGGGTTGATGATGACCAATAGTGGAGTTGTTGGCTGCATCAGGGTTGTCCAAGCTGCTTCCCAGATTGGTGAAGCCCTTGAACATGAGGTGGGTCGTCTTATAATTTTTATTCTTGTTCAGTGGTTGTTTAACTTTTCATATGAAAGCTGGACTTCTTAATATTTTGTAGTAAACTATCAAGTAAAGTTTGAGTCTTTAGTTTGCTGTACCTGGAATTTTGCTTATAGAATTCGCATGTGTGTCAACTATATCAATTTGATAGTTTTGCTAGCAACTTTTTGTTGCAGGTTCTAACAGAGACAATTCTAGATTTTCATTTTCTGGGACTATATATTTGCTCACTGAAGAAAATAGATCTGTTGCTCCTCAACTGATCCACGGCCAAAATAGTTTTCTTTTTTTCTTTTTTTTTTTTAAAAAATTATTATTAGAACTGCAATCAGGGAGGTTATGATGTTTTCTAGATTCTGAAATGTATCATAAGGGATGGGTTTTAGCTGCTAGGTTGTTTAAGATAGGGAAGAGTAAAGGTTTTCTGAATTTCGCTTCGTTTAGCTTTCATTACGATATACCAACTTATGATATAGCAGTTCCTCTGGACATAATCTGAACTGTATATGGGATCTCCCATGTGGACCAGGTTAAGATACAAAGGTTTTTTGAGAAGACAAAGAAGAAGAAGAATACAAACGGCGAGGATGTGTCTGATGTTGTAAGTGCTGAACAAGGGAATCTAAACGGCAAAGGACAAGAGAAATTGAGGAAAAAAGTTACACAAATGATAAAAAAACAAAAGGTGCAGCAAGTAAGGAAAATAGTTGATCGAGTAGATGATTCAAAACCCTGGGGTCAGGAAGGTCAGGTTAAGGTCTGTGATGTTTATAAATTTTGTAATGCAATTCGTCTTGTTTTTCTTATTGTTGTTGATACTTTATATTGGTTATTGTACCGTACAGGTTGGATGTCGTTTGATTCAGTTGCTGATGGAAACGGCCTATATACAACCTCCGGTTGATCAATTAGACGATAGCCCACCTGATATACGCCCTGCATTTGTACACAGTCTTAAAACTGTGGTTAAAGATACACGGTAAGAAAGATTTCATCTCTGGTTTGCTGGCAAAACCACCACCACCACTTTTGATGCTATATTTGTGTCTTTTTTCTTCCCTTAGGAAGACCAGCAGGAGATATGGTGTTATTGAATGTGACCCACTTGTTCGGAGAGGCTTGGAGAAAACTGTAAGTAGAGAACAGATTTCTGTGTAACTTGTACTGAATATCATTTGGTTCTGTCTTATTCTTGTCTTGTTTTAATATTCTTTTGAGTCGAGAGCGTCCTCCAGTGAGGAATTACGAACTAATAATAATAATAATACTAACTTTGTTTTCTCTACACAGGCTAGGCACATGGTCATCCCCTATATGCCTATGCTAGTGCCTCCTAATAAGTGGACCGGGTATGGTATTTATTTTCCTTCCAAATAGCAAAAATTTCAACCAAGTTATAGGCTAGATCACTGATTGTAGAGTTCATTTTTCTGTTATGCAGTCAGGTTACTGGTGGTTATATATAAAAAAAAAAAAACAGTACTTCATCTTGTCCTTCACCCCCTACTGAATTTATTTATTTCTTCATTTAAATCCTTATTTGGCAGGTATGACAAAGGAGCCTATTTGTTTTTACCATCACAAGTTATGCGGACTCATGGTGCAAAACAACAGCGCGAAGCAGTTAAAAGAGCTCCTACGAAGAACCTGGAGCCTGTTTTTGAGGTCTTAAAACCTTCTTCGAATTCGTTACTTTTGTTCTTCTAGTGTTGCTTTGTGATTGCTCTTTGGTACTTGGTCATGGCTTCTCCACAAAAGTCTTCATTGGCTGATCTTCCTCATTTCCCTGTATGTTTGCAACTCCATGAGGCCTCTTGTTTGGCATTTAATTATTATGATAATCTATGGTTTTTGGGTTATAGGCCTTGGATACACTTGGAAATACCAAATGGAGGGTGAACAAAAGGGTGCTTAGTGTGGTGGACAGGATTTGGTCTGGTGGAGGCTCTCTAGCTGGCTTGGTCAGCCGTGAAGATGTAAGTTGCATTTTATAGCATCTCTTTCTCCTCTACATGTATATAAACACGAGACACATCCCATATGCACAATGTATTCAGATGTACACAAATATATTGTGAACAAAAGAAACTCATCTTGGTTGGTAGACACATTACTTATAAGCCTTAAACTAAGATGGCTGCGTAATTCAGCACCATGCTGTAGTATTTACCAATCAGTGTCTTTTCTATGTGATACACAGTTAAAACACAAACGCACAGATTTTTTATTTTTATTTTTGAAATAGGTTCCTCTACCTGAAGAACCGGACACAGAAGATGAATTAGAGATTCGAAAATGGAAGTGGAAACTTAAAGCTGCCAAAAAGGAGAATAGTGAGCGGCATTCACAGCGCTGCGATATTGAACTTAAACTTGCCGTAATGAGTGCTGCCACCAACCCCCTTCTCCCTCTTTCCTTCTCTCTCTCGCTCTCTATCTCTCTCTATTTTTTTTTACCGCATTTGATTACATGTTTGTAACTATTGATTTGAATCAGGTTGCACGAAAGATGAAGGATGAGGAAGGCTTCTACTATCCCCACAATCTTGATTTCCGGGGTCGTGCATATCCAATGCACCCTTATTTGAACCATCTGGGTTCTGATCTGTGCCGAGGTATCTTGGAGTTTTCTGAGGGACGCCCTCTGGGAAAGTCAGGTTTACGCTGGTTGAAGATACATTTGGCAAATGTATATGGTGGCGGTGTGGACAAATTATCTTATGATGGTCGCATAGCATTTACTGAGAACCACCTTGATGATATATTGGATTCAGCGAATAGGCCTCTCGAAGGTCAGCGTTGGTGGTTGGAGGCAGAGGACCCTTTTCAGTGCTTGGCAACATGTATTAATCTCACAGAAGCATTGAGAAGCCCCTCTCCAGAGAATGCCCTCTCACATATGCCTGTCCACCAGGTTTTTTCCCCCTTCATATCTAGAACTTGTCATTAACATCTATATGGTGCATAATCGCCTAAGTCCGTAAATATTCTGACATGATGCTTTAATTTATAGAAGTAAAAATTAAAAATTTATTTGGTAGTACATGAATAGTTCCCCCAAACAACAAGGATAGTTTATGCTCAAATTGGAGTTCACGATACTGATTAAGTTGGACAGAGGTGAATCTCCAGGGATTAACGAGAATATAATTTAGGAAGATGGAATTGTATACTAGTATTTGAACTCATTGATCTGTTTCTTTTGGTTTCCCATATCCTACGGTCCTTCCGTGTATTTGTAATTAATCATTATTGCTACAAGTCCGATGATCACGTTATTTAATTCACTGTTGAAGAAGTTGAAAGGCAACCAGAATTATTTATATCTTGATATTATATCATTTTTTTTACTGAGATAGAAAGTCAGAGTGATCTTTTTCTTTTTTTTGTTCAACTTGCAAGGATGGTTCGTGCAATGGCTTACAACACTATGCTGCCCTTGGAAGGGACAAGGTATTTATTATACTATGAGTAAAATGTTAAATTATTGAATAAAGTCATTTTCTTGTTAATTGCAAATAATTGGAAATTGGAACTTATGTATTTGCCGCATGTTCTTTTTCTTATTTGGAGGTTTATCTTCAATAATTAATATTCTGCATGAAAGATAGTTGCAGTCAACTAAAGCTTACGACAGAATGACTTTCTTTTTATTATGTAAATCGCGTTCTTTTTTAGCTAAACTGTTACTTCGTTCTGATTTTCCAGTTAGGAGCAGCTGCAGTCAATCTTGTTGCAGGAGAGAAACCTGCTGATGTTTACTCAGGAATTGCTGCCAGGTATGACGTAATTTCATCACTATAACTCCTAAGCGACAAAGTACAATTGCCAAGATTTGCATTTGACAGGAATGTTGGTAAATTTGAAAATGCATTTTGTCGTTTCACTGATGGGAATTTTATTTATAAGTCGTGAATTTGATCAGAGTTTGAATCATAAAACTATCGGGCAAAAAGAATAAATGCCTAACTACGGTCATTACAACACAGTTATGCATGGATCCAATTGTTCATCAAATTATTCCTAAGAACTAGTATTCTAGTAGGTAAAGTTGGTTCAACTACAAAAATTACTTCTTAATCTGTCTGAAAAAGGTTGTTACTTTGCAGAGTTCTTGATATTATGCGCAAAGATGCAAAGGACGATCCTGCAATGAATCCAAATGCAGTGCACGCTAGGAATTTAATCAATCAGGTTTTTGTCGGATCTCATGCTCATACAGTAGCAATGATGTTTTGCATAAGATGGTGGAAGTAAAAATCACCTAAAACTTTGTTGATTTTTTACTCTTGGTGTAATCATCTTATTTCATAACATGTTGTGTGACACTCTACCATGAAAGTATTCTTCGACTCAAAAGTGGTTAATTGATTATTATCTTCTTATAAAGACGAATAATTTTGTGCTAGGTGGATCGTAAGTTGGTAAAGCAGACTGTAATGACATCTGTATATGGTGTTACATACATCGGTGCCCGAGATCAAATTAAAAGGAGGTTGAAGGAACGTGATGCTATTGCTGACGATGGTGAACTCTTTGCCGCTGCTTGCTATGCAGCAAAAGTAAGCAAATAAACTGAATCTTATCTGAATTTTAAGGCATGTATCTGTGTCTGTAAAGAGATTTTGAACGATAGAATATTTCTGAAAAAATTGAGAATTCTATTTGTAAGCCCTGTAAACCCTTATTTTCATTCTTGACTGCATGGGCAGACTACCTTGAAGGCCTTAGAAGAGATGTTTGAAGCTGCAAGAAGTATTATGGACTGGCTTGGAGATTGTGCGAAGGTATGACTGAACTTCTTCTGCCAGAATCAAGGATAGAGATACTCAAACTATTAATAGCTTCATAAGCTAAGCACATTCGTGCGAAGTAGAATTTTGATATTGATGGATGACATCGTATATGTGTTAGGTTTCTAGGTTGTCTAGACAGTTATATCTACCCGCTCCATCCATGCATCAGTTTGCTTTGAGTGTCATTGTTTCTGTTGGTGAATTTAATTCACTTTCATAATAAGCAATTCATTGGGTTTGTTTTCATGTGCATTGTAGTCCTCTTAATTTGTAACAGCTGATATGTGTTGTACACTGTTGCACTTATCTTTGCCTCCCTAGTGGCCTGTATGGAATTTGCTGCCCATGTCTTTTAAGTTAAGGCCCTTGACATGATTTTTCTTTCTGGGCATGAGCTTTGAAGACTCCTTGTGTTGTCCATTTGTTACTGCCTAGTTATTTTGAACGGACTAATGGGAGAATTCATCATGATCATGTGATGTTTGTCTAGTGGGATAAGGACCTTTTACCTTGTGAACATACACGACTGAGTGTTTTCATTGTAGATATCATACATGAGGATTCTGTTGCATTATTCTGGTTGCTGAATGTATGCTGGTGGAACGTATTATTTTTTAGTTTCTCATTAGAGTTTAAGCTATGGGTTACTCACGGTTGCCACCATTTTGAAGTAATTGTCTATTCTTTGTGGGGCTACATATTTAATTAATTTTGAACATAAAAATGAACAGGTGATAGCGTCAGAAAACCAAGTAGTCCGCTGGACAACTCCACTTGGACTTCCTGTTGTACAACCATACCGGCAATCAGGAAGGCATCTTGTAAGAGTCTATTGCCTTTTTAGAACAGTTTTGGCTTTATATCTCCTCTCATTATCTTAGCATTTTTTAAACTAACTGAAAATAATGTTGGGATGTCCTTAACCCACTGTCTTGATTTAAATTCAGGTTAAGACTTCCCTTCAGGTGTTGACATTACGGCGAGAAACAGAGAAGGTAGAATTTCTCAAAACCATCTTGCTTTCTGATGTTGATGTATTGTTCCGAGTTTAATCTGGATATGAACCATTTCAGGCCCCACGCCAACTATGATTTGGTTGTTTAAGATTATCAACATAGATATTCGTCCATGCCTCTTTGCATACTTTTTTCTTTTTCCTCTTTTTTTTTTTTTTTTTGTCAATATTGAAAATTCTTGGATTCAATTCTTGTGCAGAAAGAGTTATTACTTCTTCCAACTGCAAACAATTTTTTGTTGCAACTAGAAACTCTCATCAATGATATACTATTCAATGATATCCTATTCCTTTTGACTAGTTTGAGTTGATCGCTATTGATGTTTTTAGGTTTTAAAGAATTTTCTGTGAATTATACAGGTAATGGCAAAGCGGCAGAGGACAGCCTTTTCTCCGAATTTTGTTCACTCCCTTGATGGTTCACATATGATGATGACTGCTGTTGCCTGCCAAAAAGCAGGCTTAAACTTTGCAGGTTTGCACCGAGTTTTCATTATCTTATTTCTCCCCACTTTTCCTGTTCATCTATCTTATTGACAAGAAAGATATGCCCGGTGATTCTTACTTTATAATAGTTTAATTTCTGTGGCTAATTGCAGGAGTCCATGATTCATATTGGACCCACGCATGTGACGTTGATGAAATGAACAGGATACTGAGAGAGAACTTTGTTGAACTCTATGAGACACCCATATTGGAGAATGTAAGCATTTTCTTATAAATGGTTCTTTTAATGCGATTAGAAGCAGCTTTTAGAGCATTTCCAATGCAATGCTATAATTGATGTGCCAATTGCATTTGAGTGCAAAAAACACTCTCCAATGCAATGTTATTTGTTGTGCCAAATTTCCTATATGCTATATTTTGTGGCAAATTTTCCCACCAAGGTATATGAGAAATTTGTCATTTGATTGCTATTAGTTGAAATGTTTACTTTTTCATGTAATCAATGTAACTTTTGCATTTTCTGATTATTTTAAACATAAAAGTTTACTTTTACCACTGTCAAAGCTTAATAATTATGGGAAAAAGTGATTTAGCATTTCTAATAGCATTATGCATTAGAGCAAAAATGAAAATAACATATCACACTTTTTTATGGTAAATATACAATTGGCATTAGTATTTGTATGGTAAATATGGCAATAGTATTTGCATTGGAGATGGTCTTATATTTGTTTTCTTAGTCTTGAGGACTTTGGGTATTTGGTATATAGATAGGAGCAAAGGGCAAGGGCAAAGTGAAACTTTTCTTTGGTAGGTTAGCATATGGGTATTAAACTCGCTGATAATTTGTTTTCTTTTATGTCCTCAGTTGTTGGAGAACTTTGTAAAGTCTTTTCCCAAATTGAAATTCCCTCCCTTACCGGATCGCGGGGACTTTGATCTTAGAGAGGTTCTGGAATCTCCCTATTTCTTTAACTAGTCTAAGCCAGATGCTATACTACACCCGGAGTGCCCTTCTTTAACTTGTCCTAGCTCTGCTCATCACCAATAGGACGGCGATGCAGCTCAAACTCTTCTGTCCTGGGCACGAGATATCTCATTCTCCCATGTTCTATCAAGACGAAGAGGTTCAGAGAAGAAACACAATAGCTAGTTGGTGCTGTCAGTCCTGTTTGTACATGTGTAAATATGTCAAGATGAGGCCATCTTGGCATCTCAACCTTGGCCGGGTTAAGCCACAGTAGTGGGCTATGTTTTCTGCACTTTGCTAGTTTTAAAGCATTGGAGGGAACAAATAAGATGGTGCTACAAGCTGCATTCATCGTTACGGCTCTACCAGTATAAAAAGTGATCGAAACAGAATGGAACGCTAAAGGGTATAGGAAAAAATTGGTTGATGAAGCGAATTCACATCGGGCCAAGGATGTGTACTAGGTTTCCATATTGCTGTACCATTTCTCCAGAAACATCAAGAGAAATACGGGATGGGAATTCACAGATTGGTCCAGGAGATTTCTGATTAATTTTGTAGAAATAGGTACTATTATTGTCCTATTTATTGTATATTATTTGTCCACCTTATTCATTCTCAAATAAGTGAGCTCATTGTTCTCAGACATTCTTTTTCATCCTTGTCAGTACAAAAAAGTTATTTTCAGCTCAAAGCAAAGTTTCTTATTAAAGGTCAAGAAATCACAGCTTGATTGAACATAGTATTAAGTGTGTCCCATAAAAAAGTAAGGTTCTGCTTAGTAGGAGGGAGGGTTCAAATTAGGGTGATTTTAATTTTAATTTTAAAATTAGAACTATGATTTATGATTTTAAGTCTAATCATGATTTTAAGTCCAATCATGAATTTGGAACAAGAACTAAAATCAGGAGTTTAAACTATATAAAACTAAATGAGAGGTACTTTTAAAACTAGAGGTGGTTTTGGTTTATAACATCACATCAAGATTTAAATTTTAAATCAGAACCATTCAAACTAAACATTAATTTTTAAATCTTAAACCAGAATCATTTTTTACTTTTTACAAACAAACAAAGATTTGAATTAGAATTATGATTCTGATTCTAGAACTCTCAAACTAAACGTTACTTAAGACACTACAACGTTTTAAAAAAAAGATTGGTAAAACGACAGCACGATATTGTTAAAAAAATCATGGAATTCAATTTAAGAATTTGAAACGACAACTGTATAAAAAATTGCAAAAACTAAAAATAAAAACAAATATAATACGGCACTGACGGCCCGTTTGGTTGGGGGATTCGTCCCCCGATTCGAATCATGATTCGTGGTTCGCTACAGTAATTTCTCTCACAAAAAATACACGTAAATCGAAAATAGTTCAAATCACATGATTCGAATCCCTGAACCAAACGGACCCTCAAAAACTAGAGTACACCAAACATGCCTTAAAAGCACAAATTGTCCTAAATATACTACCAAGGGCTTGGCAAAAAGCCCATGTTTAAAATAACATAAACAGTTTTGAAAAGATGGAGATGAATCTGTACTTTTATTTTTTATTTTTAATAAATATCTTTTTATTAGTGTAATTATTTAATTAAAAAAATTATGAATCAAGAATAAAAGATAAAAATCCCGATTCATACACTTTCATAAAATATTTGTCATTAATGAAGTTTCATCTCTTCAATGAAACCACTCATTGGATATACATATGCACGAATTGTATGTAGCCATACCCGATCCATGAATCGGAAGTATCCGAGACACAGACTTTTGCGTACAAAGGTTATATGATACGATTTGACCATCTCTAGTTTGCATTAACAGCTCATCATCCTTCCAAAATGCTAGAGGAAAAATGAGTCACTTGTTTTTTTCATCTCCACGGAAAACTCGTGCAATTTAACATCTTCTGAAATGTGGGTGATGGTTGAGAACTTGGACCAAGCATCTTACACATTCCATACAGCAAGTTTCCACATTTTTGCTCTCAACTTTTTTGCATGCTGTGGCAATTCTATGCAACTAAATTCCTCTTCAGAAAAGTCAAATGAAAGAATCAGAGTCTCAGAATCTTGCAAACCCTCTGTGGTACACCCCATTGTCTGTAATCTCAATATAGTCAGACAGGCTATATAATAAATATGCATACATACATACATACATACATACATATATATATATATATATATATATATGAAGAAGAAAAACAAACTAATTGGTTTATCGCCTAAAATTGAATTAATGAAAAAAAAAGTTATTCTATGCAGTTACTCAATTTTCGAGCATGAAGTCATGAACTAGTAATATTCAATAACTTAATAGATAAATTCCTAATAGTTTGTAAAATAAACTGATATTTCGAAACAAAATAAGACAGATAATGCTTGCCATAGAGAATCACCTTTATTACGGTGCTTCATCGGAGGTTCTCTTCAGAAACTTGACAGCTCAAAGTTGTTATCTTTTGAGAAATCCTTCCGTTGTCAGATGCGAACTTCAGATTACAGCATCAAGGTTCTTTTTGGTATGTCGAAGGTTAAAGTGCTTACCAGTTCGGAATTGGCAGATAGCGGTAAGAGAAAATAAATATATAAATAAATAAAAATTGTCACCGAGTTTTTAATTTTTAATTTCTTATTTTAGTTTTGTTCAAATCAGAGTTTGGGAGAAATTCGGTTAAATTGTACTATAACAAAAAGAGAGAATTCTTGAGTTAAGTTGTTTCCCTTTCTTTTGCTAAGAATAAGAAAGCATTTTCAAAATACTTCAATTAGTACACGTAAGAAACAGATCAATTCAACAGCTTTATGTTTAATTTCTCGTAGAGTTAAATTATCATCGCTATGAGTCAAGGAAATGGACTCCTCGCCTCTAATTTTCATATAAAAGACACGATGAGCATAAATACCTTCTTTAACTTCTATTTTGATAGATTGAATGTCTTTCATAAAAAATCGGAGGAAAATGCGATGATTTTTTTAAAAATTTTTAAAAAATATCACATTCAATTAAAAATATTATATCTCAACTTAAAAATTTAAAAATTTAAATGTGTGAAGCTTTTTTGCTCTATGTCTCATGTTGAGGTAAATAGAGCTACGATCTATTGTTTTGGAACTGATTCTTGGAGGGAAGTTAAGATTGATTTGAAAGGTAAATGCTGTTATGTCGACAATGGGGTCTATCACAGAGGTGTTTATTATTGGTGGAATATTGTTACGCCACATAAAGATTATGGGGCTATGGTTCTTTCATTTGACTTTCTGAAGAGGAATTTCATTGCATATGATTGCCACAACATGCCGAAGAGTGTAATAGAAAAAAATGGAAGCTTGCTTTATGGAATGAATCAGTAGTCTTTTTCATCTTCCCAGAAAACTCGAACCATTCCACGTCTTTTGAAATGTGGGTGATGGTTGAGAACTGAGGGTTTTACTTATTGGACCAAGCATCTTACAATAGGGCCATTAGTATGCGTCTATTCTCCTCTAGCATTTTGGAAGGATGATGAGCTGTTAATGCAAACTAGAGATGGTCGAATTGTATCATATAACCTTCGTACCAAAACGTCTCAGGGAACTTCGAACTCATGGTTCGGTGTTGCTACGGACAGTTGATGCTTTTTTATATCCAAAGAGTCTAGTTTCATTGAGGAGTGGACACATGATAAATCACTGATGAGACTCGTTAGCATAGTCTGTTTCTGCTGCATGGTTCTTGCGACTTATCTATTGAAATATGTAATTTTTTCCTATTAAGTTATGATTTACTATTGCAGAACGAGTTGGCTTACCACCCTTGCCAAGCTCTCGGCGGTATATTTCTGATAGTTTGTGCCTTTATATTGCGTCTAAGATTGCTACTTGTTGATGAGGTCCATTGTTAGAAAATCGACCACAATTGACAGTGATCTGTGAAAATATTCTGTATCTTGCTCTTTGTGAGGTATGATGACTTTTTTTTAATATATATATAAAGAAAAACTTCACTAGAAGAGTCAACAACAGTCTTTTGATAGCTTTTGCTATATCAAGGTAATGATTTGAAACTTAAGAACCTTCACACACTGCACAGTACATCGAAAGCAACCAGAAAAAGATTGTCTAGCAAAAAAAAAAAAAATTTATAAAAATTAAAAAAATTAAAAGAACCGAATTAAAAGAAAAAACAACTTGTTTGATATATCCCTATCATTTTGCTTCAATGCAGCATAACTTCATTCCAAATTTGTTACCATCTCTACCTGGAAACATGTTAAAGCATTAAACAAGCTTTTATCCTTTATTACTCTCTCTTAAACAAATTGTCTAAAGCTTTTATCTTTTAGCATTAAACAATTTATCTAAAACTTTTATCTTTTATCTCCCTCTCCTTCTCTCTCTCTCTCAAACAATTTGTCTAAAATTTTTATCTCTCTCTCTCTCTCTCTCTTCTTCTGTGAGCTTAAATTTGTATTTTAAGGTGCGTTTGGTAGGTGGAAAGAAAATAAATAGAATATAATAAAATTCAAGTATGATGTTTGGTTGGATTTATAAAAAACGAATGGTCATTCAAAAAGAATGGTTATTTACTTATTTTAAGTGAATCATCATTCTTTTCTCACATGTGTGAAATAACCATTCCGAACTATTTTCTTCTTTTCTTCTATAATTACCCTTGAATATTATAATATAATTACAACATATTATATAGTAGCTATATTTTATAATTGTAATATAATATAATATATAATAAAAATATTATGGTATAATATAATATAATTTATAATATAGTTATAAATTATAATATATTTATTAAATATTCTATAATAATATATTATAATGTAATTATATCTTATAATATAATATATAATAATATTACAATATAATATATATAATATAATATAGTTGTAATATTGTAACAAATAATATCATAATTATATTAATAATTTGAATATTATTATTTTATTATATAATATGATATGATATTATATTAATAGAATTATAGTATATTGTATTAATAATAATATAATAATTAATATAATTAAATATTAATATACTTTTATAATTCTAATATTATTATCAATCGTAGTGTATTAAACAGATTATGACTACATAATGTATTAGTTATAATATATTTATTTAATGTAATATAATATTAATTATATATTATAATATAATATAATATAATATAATTGTAATTTTTAATTATCTTATAACTGAAATATTATTGTTTCTTATATAATATTATAGTATGTTTTATAATAATATAATTATATTAACTATTTTGATAATTTTATTATATTCCATATCATAATTATACAATATAATAATAGTTTTATTGTATTATATTAAACATAATAATATATTATATTGTAATTATAATATAGTTGTATATTAAATGAAGAGTAATTATAGGGGAGAAAAGGGAAAGAAAAGAGAGTGAAAGTTTTAAAAATAAAACCAGCTTTATAAATCATTAGAAGCAGAACAAATTTTCTTTCTCATCACAAATTCGAGTCTCTCCTGCCAAAACATCTTCAACTTCCTTTTTATGCATGTCGTCCCTTTCTATGGGATCTATCCTCCAGACTATTGTATGTGTTATTTCACTTCGCAAGCTGGAGCAGTGACAAAATTGTTTGCTTAAAATTTCTGATTTCTATCAACTTTTAATCACTCATTCATTCCAAGGATCACTCTCTGTCCTGACTTCAGAAGGCTCGACCACTTCTGTCTCCACGGCTTCACTGGAACTTGCACTGGCATCAGGTTCGGCTGCCTCTGCATTCTCCTCTTCCAATCTACCCCATCTTCCTCCAAGGGCCATCGCCATCATCTCGTATATCTTGTTTCCCAGCTCTGCCGGGCTGTCGGGCTGCAAGACCAAATGGCAAATTATGAATGATACATATTCAACATGAAATTGGGAAATATAACACGAGTGGATAAGTATTTTAATATCTTACAGAGAATCCACTCGAGATCAAGGCTGTATCATATAGGAGATCAACGGCTCTCTTTGCATCACCGCTATCAGGGGCATTCTTGCACGCAGCCTGCAATAGAAATACCACTTGAAGTTAATAAGTTGACTTAAATTTTCAAATTCACATGTCAAGTCTCTTGTGCCAAATTTATAACAAGGTTATATGTGACAATCGTTAGTCCGTCGTTATGCAGCGTCCTTAAAGTTAACTATCTCTCTCTCTGACATTCTTGAGTTTTGATTAAGTTGGTAATAACAAAGCTTTGTCAAAAACTAATAAGTGCAGAACTTAATAGCTCACATTCAAGTCTTTAATGATGGCATGGTCTGGATTTATTTCCAGTATTCTCCTCCCCCTCATGAACTCCAAACTAGAAGTATCTCCAAGAGCCTGTGCTTTCATCAATCTGCAGAAGAGATTAGAGAAACATTTTGATCAGAAGCCTAAATAACTAAAAATATACGAGCTTAAATCCACAACACTGTCCACGACTAACCTTTCCATATTGGCAGACCAACCAAACTTGCCAGAAACAAGCACACACGGAGACGAGCTCAGACGCTTTGAGATTTGGACTTTAGCCACCTTATCACCAAGTTGCTGCTTTACCCAATCACAAAGAAGATTGTATTCCTGTTTGGTTTCCCTTTCTTTTACTTCATCCTCATCACCTAACAATTTTAAAAAATTTCTTGAGAAGCATGTATATAGAAGCAACAGGAAGGGAAAGCCACTGTTTCACAAGTTTCAGAAATGTGTATATAGAAAAACGGCACCAACCAAGCTCTAGATCTTCCTTGCTAATATCAACAAACTTCTTTTCTTTGTAGGTTTGCAGGTTTTGGATGGCAACTTCATCAATGGGCTCAATCAAATACAACACCTAAGTGAAAAGAATTGCATCAATTAACCAGGGTAGCAAAGCTCACATAAAATCAGCAGTCTCGTTTAATAATCTCATCAAAAACAGAAATAAAAAGTGTAATGAATTTTTCTTATTATTAGTATGATTCAATATGGTGTTTAGACGAGGAGAGAAACTGAAACTACTCTAGTGATGGTTTAGTCTTGCAAAACACATACCTCAATATTTTTCTGAACCAACTTCTCCAGGAATGGAGCAGACTTCGCACTTTTCAGGCTGTCCGTTGCCAAATAATAAATTGCCTTCTGGTTCTCAGCCATATTTTCAACATAGTCATCTAAGCTTGTCAGTCCCTCCTCATTCTTTGAAGAGTAAAACCGCAATAGTGGCGTAATGCGTTTGTGGTTTCCAGTATCCTCAATGCATCCTAACTTTAAAAATCTGCCAAAGTTCTCCCAGAATTTCTTGTAGTCCTGTAACCAAGTTCAATTATTCAGCATATCTTCAAGTTAATAACTAACCGTCACGAAGACGAAGACCATAAAAACAATTTTATTGCCATCCCTGACCTCTTTACTCTCGCTTTCAGAGATCTCTTGGATCATGTCAAATGTCTTTCTCACGAGTCTCTTCCTCATTATTCTTACCTAAAGATTGGGGAGAAAAATGTACGGGAAAGTAAATATGAAATATTGAAAACATATACACCTCTAAGAAAATAACAAAAGATTAAAAAATCCATAGCAAAATCCTAAACAACAGAAATGCTATCAAATTCCTGATAAAACAGGAGATTCTCAGAAATTTGTAAAAATAAGTAAGTCTTACAATTCGACTTTCTTGAAGAATCTCTCTAGAAACATTAAGAGGAAGATCATCAGAGTCCACCACACCCTTGACAAAGCTCAGATACCGAGGGAACTGCAAAAGGAATCTCAAATTTAATATTTGTGAGGATTTGTACAAGTAGAAAAAGCAGGCACCAAACAACATAATAAATTACATTAGACTTGACAGCTCAATTTTTCATATAATAACTTCAATTCTTAGTCAAAAGCTTTATTTCTCAATAGAAGAAAACAATTGAATAACAAAAATGGCTGTAATTTGAATTAAAACATCAACAATGTAATCAAGTATTTTGCTCCCCAAAAGGTTGTGGGGGAGAGAATCTTATTTTTGAAACAAACTTGCGCCATGTTTGGTGAACAATATGAAATATGTGTTTGTAACCATCAAAATTCCTTGCTAAAAGTAGGCAGACATTAAGCAGAGAGGGGTCATTTTCCTATCCAAATTCATAGATATAATATCCCATTAGGAGTCTAGAAATGAAGAATGCGCAACACCACAGAAACCATTCCAAATCTACACAAGGTAAAAGCAAGGATTAGTGTGAAAAAACTTACCAGTTCACCATCGAAATCATCTGAGATAAAGACGCGCTTAACATACAAACGAATATTTTTCGTCTTTGGGTTGATAACATCCTCATTGTTGAGAGGACCCATTCCAGGAATATAAAGAACACTCCTAAAGTCCACTTCACCCTGTGGTTTTCAAAATAAAGTTAAAACTCTAAACCAGATTATATCATGCACAATATAATACCATAACCATAAAGTACCTCAGTTGTGAAATGAGTGTATCCAAGAGGGTCCAAGAAGTCATTGAACGTTTTCTTGTAGAACTCATAGTATTCTTCTTTCTGAACTTCCTTCGGACTCCGCATCTGCAACAGAACAAGGAAAAACAAGAAAAGGTTTACTTACCCAACAGAAACAGGGAAAACAAGAAAAGTTTACGTTTTCTTGTAGAACTCATAGTATTCTTCTTTTTGTCACGGCAGAAGCAAACAACCGATATCCAAACAGAAACCATTTGACTGTTTTGTTGCTTGGACATTAAGATATCATTTGATGATTTGTATCATATATCAGGAGGCCAGAGCACGGGAAACAAACTTACCCATATTGGCTTTGTTTCATTGGCTAATTCCCAGTCCCAATACTTCTCAGTTTTTTTCGTTTTCTTCATTTTCTTCTCACCCTGTAACCAGTTTAATAAACCACTTCAATATCGAAAAAATAATAAAATAAATGCAAACTCCACAATCCAGAATCCCATAGAAATTACCTCCGGCTTTGCTTCTTCTCCTTCTTTCTGTTCCTCCTCCTCTTCCACCTATCATCAACTCCAATTTTGTTACTACAAACTGAAGCAAAGAGAATAGCCTTCCAACACATGGAAAGTGATTGTTACAACATAAAATGAGTTCTCACCTCAACTGTCCTTGATTTTTCCAACCAGGTGTAGATGGGGAAAGATACA
Source organism: Morus alba (assembly GCA_012066045.3). NCBI lineage: Eukaryota > Viridiplantae > Streptophyta > Magnoliopsida > Rosales > Moraceae > Morus > Morus alba. The sequence goes on along the minus strand of CP050237.2, from coordinate 6,163,892 downwards.
AACTGCGAGTAATTCTTCACCAAACTCTGAATCTTGGTTGGCTCTGAGAATTCATACTTGTCATCTGGCTGCAAGAAAAAAGACGATAAATTTTAAAAATGAATTTGACTAACCTGGAAAGTCTTTGCAAAAGTTGATTAATCAAAATTAGGATTCCATTATCAGATGTGCAGAATTGATGTGAACAAATTTACTGCTCCAGAACAAATGAACGTGAATTATGTTTCACTTGAACCAAGAGAGTAGAAATGGCTGAATAAACCTTTTAAAACTATGGAATGCGGGTAAACACATATAGTTATATTTATGGAAAGCGGGTAAAGAATATAGTTAAGAGATCAAATCAAGCTACAGTAAATTTCCTGTAATAAAGTTAATAAAGATGTGTAATACCCTTAAATAAAGTGTAATTTGTGTTCCACGAGGTAACATTTTTTCAGGATCAGTTTCTTCCTTGATCACATATGAGCTGCTGTCAGCTACTGCTTCCCAAATGTATTGCTTATCCGACCTCGGGCTCTTTGTGGAGACAACCACCTAAATGTACCCGCATGATTAGAAACTCCAAGAAATCTATTTGCGTCATATGAGCAACTAAGAGTATGAAGTTCCAATAAAGCACTTTTCAAATGTTAAAACACACTGCACCTTCTCAGCAACAAGGAAAGCCGAATAGAAACCAACACCAAATTGACCAATCAAACTGTTGTCTGCACCAAGATCCTTATTTTCCTGTCAAGAATCAGGACTCACAGAGTTAGCTTCAAGAGTTAAAAGAACTAAAACTCATTCAGGTAGAAACAAAACAATACATTTTACATGTATTAACGGGGAAAAGTTGTACCTTCAAAGCTTTTAAGAATTTTGAAGTACCACTCTGAGCAATAGTTCCGAGACAATCAATAAGTTCTTCCTTGGTCATTCCTATACCAGTATCCCTGAAAAACAGAATATCAGAGAATACCATTTCAAAAAGACACTCCCGTCTATCTTGGAAAGAAGTTAACTTTAAACTCATCATACGTGATAGTGATAGTTCCGTTGTCAGGATCAGGCTTGATTCGGATCTCTAGCTGACCAGCATCTCCAAGCAGAGACGGCTCCGTCACGCTTAAAAATCTCAGCTTGTCTAAGGCATCACTTGCATTACTGAAAAAAGAGAAAATAAACAAATTCATCACACAAAGTACAAACACACAAATAGAAATGAAACACAAATGCATATATATAGTACGACTAATGACTTGTAAACACCATATCCCAGAGATTAGAAACACCAAGTTGAAAACCAGAAATGAACTAATATGAAAATTAAAAAAAAAAAAAAGGTATTTAAATTAATACTAGACATGATATGAAAAGTTACCTGACAAGCTCTCGAAGGAAAACCTCCTTGTGGCTGTACAGACTGTGAACTATCAAGTCCATAAGTCGACTGACCTACAAAACAAAACACACAAAATTTCACGATTTCATCAAACATTAGACTTTATTCACAAATCGCAAAAAATTCCCACTATGTTTCCTTTTTTTTTTTGGGGCTTCTATTCAAATTCAACATTATTGAGAATTGACCTATCAGAACTTCTCCCAAAACACAAAGTTCTAAACTTGATCCAAATTTCAACATTTCTTCAATCAAAAACTAATTAAAAACCCCAAAATTAAAGGAGACCCACCTCGGCTTGGTACTCGAATTTCTCGCCGGAGGCGTCGGCAGCCTCTTTCTCAGCGACGGTGGCCTCGCAACGGACAGCAAAATTGCCGTTTCTCCTCTGGAGCTTCCAGTTCAATCCACTACAAGAAAGTCCCTTTCTTCTGAGGCCATTTGGCGAGACGAAAGCACTTCTCAAGCTGAAGATATTGGGGCATCTTCTGGCTGTGAAAGGAGAGGATGAGGGGAGTGAAGCCAGAGATGTCGTGGCAAAGCTTCTGCTCAAAACCGGAGCCATGGAGAGAGAGAGAGAGAGAGAGAGAGAGAGAGAGAGAGAGAGAGAGAGAGAGAGAGAGAGACGTAGGAGCAGATAGAAACGATATCCCTATCTATGTTTTGGGTGCGTTTTGAATGTGTAGAAATCAAAAACCCTTGTGAGGGGTTTAAGGGAGACGCTTTCTTCAAGTTGGAGAGAGAGAGAGAGAGAGAAGAGGAGAGTTCTAGAAAAAATAAGAACAATGAGAGGCTTCGTTTGGAGGCATTCATTCCTGTAGGAGTTTTGAGAGGACCAGATTCTGCCATCTCAGCAACCACAATATCCGCTTAATTTTTCTTTTCTCTTTCCTCTTTATTTTCTAGTTTCCTTCTCATTTAAGAGTGTGTTTGATTATAGTGAAAAAATGATAATAAAAAGTATAATAAAAATGGTAATAAAATATAATGTTCGAGTTTATTTTGACAAATATAATAGAATGATATGAATATTTTTATTTTAACAAAATTATCAATCATGTTAATATAACTAATATCATATATATTAATATAATCATTTAATAACTAATATTATATATATAAAATTATAATGATATAATATATATAATTATAATTATAGTTATATAATTATTTATTATTATAATACAATCATAATATATAATATATAATATAAAATGATATATAATATAATAAAATAATGATATTGTGATTATTTTATATTATAATGTTACAATTATACTATATTATATTATTAGAAATATAGTATAATTATAAAATATAATAATATAATATAATATAACATATTATACTTATAATATATAATATAGTATATTATCATTTCTAATTATAATATATTATCTATTATCTATTATAATATAAATTTATATTGTAATCATATAAATAATTAATTATAATATTATAAAATATAATATCTAATTATAATTATAATATTATATATTTAAAATAATAAAATCTTAATTTTTATTATAACTATCATATTATTAATGAAAACATCACATCTATATCATATAATATAATATTATTATTTATAAAATATATAATTATTATATTTAATTTTATAAAAATACTACTATACCAGTTATTATTATAATTATTAATTACAATATCACAATTATATTATATTATAATATAATGATAAATATAATTAATAATTATTATTAATTACAACATCACAACTACATATTATATTATATTATCTTATAATGATAAATATAATTATTATTAATTACAATATCACAATTAAATTGTATATTATATTAATAAATATAATTACAATATATAATACGTAATATAAGATATTATTATAATATTAAATATGATATAATATACGTATATAATTATAATATATTTTATTATATGTTATAAGATATAATTACATTATATAAATTATTATAATATAATATTAATATAATAATTATAATATTTAAGGGTAATGATGGAAAAGAAAATTAAAAGAGCTTGGAATAGGCATTCCTCTCATATGAGGAAGGAATGATGATTCACCTATTTGATGGAAAAGTCATTCCATTTTGAATGGTCATTTATTTTCCTAAAACCAACTAAACATGATAATGAACCTGGATTCCTTTCCATTCTTTTTCATTCCTCCCAACTAAACACACCCTAATAAGATTAGTTTTGACATTATAATGTTAGATACGATAATTTGTAAAATTTTAAATTAAAATTTATAAAAAAATTAAGTTGTATAAGTTATGATAATTTGTAAAATATAAATTTAATGATAATTTATGTTAGAACTTACAAACTCAAATTATTTATCGTAAACTTCAAAATTTCATAAATTATTGTTTAAATTTATAATTTTATCATTTGAGTTTTTAAGTTCTAATGTAAAATTTTACAATTTACCATATCTCCTGATAGGCTGCTCGAAAAAACTGCCCGGGCGGCATAAAAGGTTGAAAATGTTGTTGAAAATGTTTGTTGTTGTTGTGCTCTTAGAAGTTACTATCACTAGAAGTATGTAAGTGTTTGGTAAATTTTTATTGAGGTTGTGATTATTGAAAGTAAAAATTTAAGTGTTTAGTAAATAATGTATAAAATTATGTATAGTGACTGAAATAGACACACTATAGCACACATATATTAGTTAATTTTGTTTATATATTTAACGTCAATATTCACATTATTTTTACAAAAAATACTAAATAATTTTAATTTATTAATTAAAACATTTCTAAAAAAATTACTAAATTTCTTATTTATTGTTGTCATTTTTAAAAATTTTAATAATTATAAAGATATTTGAGTAAAGTTTAGCATTGTATATTACAAAAGATTTTCAATTTTTGAACAAATACTTAAATATATATTTTTTATATTTTGACAAAATAAAATGGGTATATAGAGAATTAAGTTTTACTTTATCTTAATAAATTTATATATTAACAGTAAAAGCAGTTGTGTAAAAATAATCATTGATCTAATTCTCAAATTATGTTGTTTGACAATAGTTTTAGAAGTTGTTAAATAAAAATAAAACTTACCAAACACCTTGACCTGCTCTAATTTCTTAAAAAAAAAAAAAAAAAAAACACGAAAAGTAACTTCTAAAAACAATGTCAAATGAGCTTTTAGTATTAACAAAAATATTATTATTAATAATAGTGCCTTTAAAATGAAAGTTGTCGAATGACTTTTTTTTAGGGAGTTGCCAAATAAGTTTAGAACGGTTTTTTGTGTTCGTTAGCCAAAACAAAATAAAACAAAACAAAAAACTGTTTTTTTGAAAAATATTCCAAGAATTTGTGTAAAAGTTAAATTACTTTTTTGGCTATTCATTACCAAAAATAAAATAGTACTTCAAATTTTTGCATTTGTATTCACTACTCTATATTGTATTAATTCTTCTTCAATTGAAGAGCTACATGCCCAAAGCAAGGCCAAGATGAGATATGTGAAGACGCTATTATCAAAATTGCATGAGTGAAAGCCTATAATTTGGCATTAGAAGTGCTTAAAGCTCGTTTAGTTCGATGATTTGAATTTTTAATTCGAGTTGAGATGTGACTTTCTGTGAGAACTTGTAACTGTAGCAAAAAAATTAAATGTAACTGTTTATAAGAGCTTTTTATTGTAATAAAACTCAAATTCTAAACACGAATCGGTGAAATGAAGAAAGCCTAAATGCCTATTTCCATTGGTTAAAGGATCAAGCTATAGCAGTAATTTAAGGAGTTTTATTTGTTTTTTCCTCCTTTTGAATGACCAAAGAGAGGTGATTATAAGCAGTGATTCTTTCCTGGAATAAAATTAGGTTTAAATTTTAGCCACTACATTTTGCACTACTTGGGCAAAGTTCTTTCCCTAAACAAAATCTTCTCTCCTTAAACAAAAACAAGCCATCTACCAAAAGATTGTGAAAGATGTTACGGAAGTCGAATGCGGACTTCATGCATATTTGTCTCTTTTGACGTGGACTTAGTAATGTAACATTTTTGTTAAGTTGTTATCAACCTATGCAGAAAACTAGTTCGGCAGCCTCTTTTTTTAGTTAAAAAACTCAAAAAAAGCAGCGATTCGAATTACAACTTTATTCAAGTTTATATTCTTTTAAGTTTGAATTTGAGTTTGAACTCGAATTTGGGACTAAAACTCGAATTTAAATTTCCCTTTTAATTCAAGTTCAGAAACTCGAACTCAAATTAATAAACAATATTTTTTCTATTATTAAAAATGCTATAACTTTTTCGTTTTAATTCTAATTGAGATGATATTTTTCTATGCGTTAACAACGAAAAGACGAATAAAACCCCACTCATATACCATATTAAAATTTTTCATCAGTATTGAGTTTTTATTAAAATACTATATAAATACAAATTCAAATTTTGACTCACTCAAATACAAACTCAAAAGATTTTTATCTCAAATCATAACTCAAATGTACACAACTAAACACAAACTCAAGTTATAACTCTAACTTAAGTTATAACTCAAACTCAATTCAAAATCTACATTCAAGTTACCTAACTCAAAAAGGGTAAAAAAAACAGCTCTAAAAAAACTCTTAGTTCAAGTGGTCGGTATGTGAACGTGTGTTGTGTCCACTAAGGATTTAAATCTTGATTGTTCTGTTTCTTGAATAAAATGGAAGCCATTGGCCCAACACCGAATAAAAAAACAAAGAACAAAAATCGAGTACAAGTATCCTGAATTGAGAGGGATGCACGGTTGCCATGTTTATTACTTTTGTTATTCATAATTCCACATCAGCCCAGCAAAAGAAATCAAAGAGAAAGGACGACAAGCAGGTGGCAAGCTACATGCTCCTATGTAACATGGGGACAAAAAAAAAAAAAAAAAGTCACTGCCAACAGCTCAATATCCCAACTAATCAATCAAACACAGAATCCGAAAATAATTTACAACCCCAAGTATCAAGAACTTGGCCTTAATTTTCAACCTTACGCCTCTGAAGCTGCCTGCCTCAAACAATCAACGTTACACAATCCGACCGATCTCACCATGTCTCCTAAGCTGCCATCATCAATTTGCAACAGTAAATGTCATGTCTTTCTCTAGCTCCAGTGTAAACTGTAGCTGTGTGTTTGATAGGGTGGAAAAGAGAGATCAAAAAAATAGAGGAAGGATTTTGAAGAGAGAAATGAAATTTTAAATTGTTTAGTAGAAATGAAATGAAGGAAAAAAAGAATGAAAATTTATGGGGCCCACCAACTTTTAATGCTTCTAACTTTGAGAATAAAGAGGAAGGAAAAAGTTTGACAAATAAATGAGGTGTAAAATAAGAATTTTATGGTGCATTTGGAACTGCTTTTTTGTTGTTTTAGAAAACGTTTATGCACGTCTTTTGAGGTATGAAAATGAAAACTGTCTGCAAACCGTATTTGTTTAGGAAATATTTTAAAAGTGAAAACGAAAACAAAAAACAATGAGAATTATTTTTGTGAAGGAACTAGAAAACGATTTAAGGTTATTTTTCCTTTTCCGTTTTCATTTTCTAGTGTTTATCAACAATGTTACCTTAAAAAATTATTATTAATTACTAATTATGTAACATATTAATTAATAATTAATAAATAGATATGACTAATAACTAATAAATAGAAAGAAAATACTTAATTATTAATTAAATATTTATTTATTATTATTAAATTTGTAATTTATTAATAAAGATAATAAATAATAAATGGTTATTAATTATTTAGTTAAAGATTAATTGTCAAAAATTGATTATATAACATATTAATAATAGAATAATTAATAATAGATTATTAAATAAAAAACCAATTATTAATAGGGAAATAGTAGAAAATAGGCCAATATGAAAAGCTTAAGAAAGGAAATAAGCCAATTTTTAGTTATAAAAATTAATAGGCCATAACTTGTCAAGTTATGGTTCATAACCAGATAAGTTATGGACAAACTTGTCAAGTTATGGTTCATAACCGGATAAGTTATGGACAATTATGAATAATAACTTGTCAAGTTATGGTTCATAACCAGACAAGTTATGGACGAAAATAATAATTTGGCCTATTTATTAACTTATATAAACTATTGGCCTATTAATTTTAATTCATCTCAAATTTTGGCATATTTTCCTCTTTCTCCCTTATTAATATATCAATTATAATCTATTAATTAGTAAATATTTGATAAATAAAAAACAAACAATAATTACTCAATTAATCATTAATACTAAATTATAATTATTAATTAAATAAATATTAATAATTAATTAACTAATTATTTAATTATGTGACTAAAAGTTAATTATTTAATTAGTAAATAGAATATTAATAAATTATTTCTATACTAATTAATTTTTATTAACACACTAATTAATTACTTATAAACTATTAAATATGAGTATGTTGGTAACATAATAATTACTTATAATTGACTATTAATTACTATATTTGATTTATTTAGCATACTAATTTATTATATATATAATTTAATTACTAATGTACTCATTAATGATAATATCTATTATTATTAATATATTAATTTTTATTTGCTTAGTGATTATTAATTACTTAATATATTAATTTAAAATTATTAATTACATGTACTAAAAAAAATTTATAAGTACAACCAAGTACGATTTCACATTTTTATTATATTTAAAAGATCAGCTAAACGCAATTTTAGAATTGGTTCTAGAATAATTTTTAAAACAATCTTTTTTTTTACTTTTATACTGAAAACAAAATTATTTTGAAAATATTACCAAATAGGTCATTAATTTTTACCATTCATCATATTTTTATTTGTATTAAAATATTATTATAAAATGTTTTACATTTGACATTTTCTTTTTACTTTTCTTTCTCTTTTATTAAACAACGTGAAAAAAAAAAAACTATTTTATTTCTTTCATTTAGATATCTTAGTTTTCATTCTTTCATCTTTTATGTCCATCGTACCAAACATAGCATGAACTAAGGAAAACAGTTGAGTTTCGATGATTAAACTAACCGGTCGAAGCTATTTCGTGCTCTCTCTGAATGATCTGTGCTGTTCCTTGCCTTTCCGGACCGATCAATGCTCCTTCTCGACTTCTCCCTCTTGTCAGTGCTGGTTCTTGATTTCTCTCTGCTGTCTGTGCTGAGCCTTGATTTTTCTCTTTGCCCGGTACTAGTCCTAGACTTTTCTCTATGATCAGTGCTAGGCCTGGCCTTCTCTGTGTTCTGGTCTGCTGTCTTCAAAGGACTCTCGGGTTTATCTGTAGCCTGCTCGGTTGAGCCTTGAACGGATGGAAGTTTCTCGATGGCGGTTATGAACTTTCTGAGATGCCTTAAGTACTCCGGATAGAGTTCCAAGTTGCAGTGGTTTCCTCCTTTGAGCCACAAGGGTTCATACTTCTCTTTGCAGAGCTCCCAAAGCTGCTTGCCATGGGAAAAATCCACTACTTCATCTTCAGTGCCCTACGAAATTCGACATAGCAATGTCAAAAATGATACCTTGAACTAAAGCCTCTTAGAGTTAGAGCTGTGTAAATCCGTCGTTGTCAGTTCAGTCTCACATTCTCAACACAAATGAAAGGTTTGAACAAATGCTTCCCTGCTAATAGGTGCAATGTAAAAAAAAATATATATATATATATATATATCTATATAGCTATCAATATCCAAGACTGCGAGTCCAGGAGAATTAGTAAAAGAGGATGACCAAGTAAATCTAAAAGTAAATAATCATCAAGATGGCTAACAAAAATATAACTGTACAATTCAGTTCAGAGGCAAAATAAAGACAAAGCCGTGTTATGCAGGAAAAACAATGTCAAAAACAATACTTGGTGGAAGAATGCAGGGAAAAGAGTCCTCACTCACATGAATTACCAGAACCGGGCAGTTGACAAGCGGAATTTTATCGATGTTCTGCACCACAAGGAGGCCAGTAAACCTTTAAGTAAGGAACGGAATTTCATAGATTAAGCACTAGGACTTAATGCTGTACGCAAAAAGAGCAAAGAGAACATGTGTAAAAACCTTGTAAATGTCGAACCAAAAAGTGCGCTTGACCGGATACATGACCCGAAGACCGGAAAGGATTGGACTGTGCAGAACCACAGCCCTCAAGTGAGGCAATCTGACGGCCAATTCCAAAGCAGGTCCACTCCCAACTGACTGTCCGTACAGTATTGTGTCTTCCTCTTTCACACCATACTTCTCCTGAAGGCATTTATATGCAGCCTCTATATCTGCATATGTGTCCTGCTCACTTGGCTAATAATTGGTAAAACAAACAAAAAAAAAGGCAAAAAAAAAAAAGAAAATCATGTTACAAACCAACAGATTATGAGAAACAATGCAAAGTGATTTCTATAACCACAAGTCAAATCTATCATATTCTTTCCTCTTTGACTTTCTCCTTTACATTTCTGAAACAATTGTAACACGTGCTCAGATTTTGGGCTTGAAAAAGTTGCGCGCACACAAACATATTTATACCTTTCCAGTAGACTGTCCATACCCAGAATAGTCGTACCTGTACATAACAACAAACAGAACACTGTCAATTCATAGCAAAAACAACCCTTTTTTCCTCCCTCTAAAACATCAAAACTAAAATCATTTCAACACAACAAAAATTGAAAACCCAAGTGAAGAAATTATGACAAACCCCATAAGATTAACACCCAGATGAAGACTAAGCTCGGCGAAGATATGATACATCTGACCAAGATCAGTGGCGTTTCCATGAGAGTAAACAAGTGTGAGTGATGCAGATGGGTTTTTCACGTACATGGCCACAATCTCGTTTCCTCTCTTGGTGCTCAGTTTCATCACGTCCACGTCTTCTCTGGGATGAACATCTGATATCCTCATTTTCCCGCTTGAGTCTTCCACGTACACTTTGTAAGAAGGAGGGTCTGGTGGGAAAAACGCAAATTTTGCAGCCATTGAAGATGTTGCAGACCCCATGTTTAATGATGTATAATTCACCAAAAAAAAAAAAAAAAAAAAAAAGTCTAAGAACTTGTGAATATATTTTGCATGGTGAAATCAAAAATGGTTTTCTGAGTTCTCGATAAAATTTGTAGAGAGGGTGCGAGAGAGAGTATAGAGAATGCAAAGATATAGAGTACAGAGATTTATATTTGTGACGGAATCCTTGTCGGATTTTGTGTTATTGCAAAGAGTGATTTTCGGAATCTGGTTTTGTTAAGTAAAAGTTATATATGGGATCTTTACGTTGTTACAATTTTCTTTGGTGAATAGTTTTGGTAAAATCTTTGGCAAGGCCAACTTAGTTTCCATTTTTATTTTCATTTTTTATTTTTTTGTTTGATGTGAATATTGTGGTTTGTAATTTGTAACGTCCTCATCAAAAGGTGTACTGTAATTTGGAGTGGAAGATATGTCACAGGAGAGGACAAGAAAACGCTCCTTTAAAAAACTTGTCCAAGAATGCTCCTTTTGTAAAATTCAGAAATCCAAGATTTTCCTTTTTCCCTCTCTCCTCTTATATGTGGTTTCATATCATATTTGAATCAAATTTTACGCTCATTTGACTTTCTCACACTTGTAGTTTGAACAATGGAACATAATCATTTGCCAGGAAAAAAAAAAAAAAAAAAAAAAAAATTCCGGAAAATTAATGGACATATCCATCTTATAGTATATAGCTTTTGTTGCGATACATTTGTTAAAATGTTTATAGAATTTTTTATAGAATGTGAACCCTTGGCATTCTGGCATTATTTTCATGGAGAAGATTGAAGGTCGCGCCTTAAATAAGCTAACATATGTTTGTTGGTTAGGATCCGAATTTTGTTCAATTTATTCATCTATTTTTGTGTCCAACCTTTCTTTTCGACAATGATGTTTGAGTCCCACATTTTATGGGTGAACACTTTGCAGTTTGTATGGTATATGAGAACAATAATCACTCATATTAGATGTATTAATTGTGATCGATATTGGACGTTGTTTTCATGACTTCGATGGGCCAAGAAAATAAAAATTAAATTTGGGACAGCAAAGGAGAAATGTGGCTCCAAAAGTAAGTGAATGATGAATTGGTGGGGGCTGATTAGCACACAAAATAAAAAGGAAAATGAATAAGTGGGACTTAGCATGAGAAGTGAGGAAACATTCCATGATTGCATATTAGACTATTTGTACATTATCTAATTCTTTTTGACCTTAGAATGACTTGTTTCTCTATTTTATGCTACATTTTTTTTTTCCTCTATAACTATGAGCCTTCTATCACACAAAATATAAACAAAGCAGTAGTGAAATGCTTTACAGGTTGTATGCAATATTTTGACACCAACTTTTTCCGTCCTATGGTAGATTTTCAAATATGTATGTTCACATTGGAGTGTAGTAATAAAGACTAAACAATGTGTTACCTCCATAGAAATTTGAAGCATATATGTGAAGCGTCTCTTTGCTTATAATTATGTGTTTACAGCTATTGAAAGAGAGACATTAAAGGAAAAGAACAACTTTTTGCACCAATTTTTCTTTATGGAAATGTTTGGTTTGATCCACATTATATATTTGCAAGTTCAGCAATATTAGTTCCTTTTTAAGTAATGATGGACAGCGAAGCAAAATGTGGCTAATCAAATTCTGCTTCCATTTGATTAGGGAAAAATCTTCTCATTTTTGTATGATAGTAGCCAACTGGTTACTTTCTTTTTATTATATTTTGTTTAAGAAGAAGAAGGGTGTTCGTGTATAATGCGTTGATGGGACCTCAATGCTCATCTTTTGAAAAACAAAAAACAAGCAAAGCGCCGATCATGGAGTAATACGGACGCATGAGCATGCTGTCAACTGTACTCAATCAAAGCAATTACAATATTGCTTTGCCAGGGCATCCTACATATTTTGAGGATCTTTAAAAGGTCCTACGTACTACATGGTATTATATATTTGTGTGTGTGTGTATATATATATATATATATATATATATATATATATGTAGATGAGCTTGCAGAGATTTTCAGATTATGTATTACTAATAATCGGGCTAACACATCTTAGTATAATAAAGAAACGACTAAGAAAAGGAATATACATATCTTATAGATATATAAGATAAGAGAACGGTAGTTTGAGACATAGCCTAGCGGTAATTCCACATCTGACGAGTTCAAATCCTCCCATCACTAAGTTCAAAAAAAAAAAAAAAGAGAGAGAGAAGAAGAAGAAGAAAGAGTTTGCACGAATTTTGTACTTCCATCTTTAATCTAATGGTCAACATTAACCAATTCTATTTTTACTTTAAATTATTGTCAAGATTTCTCCGCTTGGAATATTAATTTTCTTACACCTAACAATTCCATATATATAGAAGTGATAATTGGAGAGGAATAAAATTATTACTTCTATTTTTCCCTACTATCATACATCATCAACCACAAATTAATACCATACCATCGTCACACACATATATACATAATATACTACTACGACATAGCACTCAGATAATAGTACTTGTATGTCATCTGCATATGACCTTGTTTATTTATTTATTTATTTTTCAAAACATGATTTTAATATATTTTTAAATTACTATATTGAATTTATTATTCTCAAATATGTTCAAAGTTTTTTTAACTATATTTACTATTTATGTCTTTTAATCAAATCGTGAAATCTCTTTTACTTCAACCTTTGGAGGTTTTCAAAATGCTTAGTTGCTTTCTAGGTCCTTTTTGGCTTTCTTTCTAATTTCTTGGGTATATTTAAATATTTCTCATTATTTTTTTATGTGCAACTCTCTAAGCATTATTTTTCTAAAATATGGCTCTAATTGTTTTTTCATTCTTTTAACTAAATTTCTGACAAAATTAAGCTGAAATAGAGAAATGAGCATTTAACATAATCTATTAAAAACTATTATACTTAATTTAATAAAACTTTCCACATTTTTTTTTAAAAAATAAAGTAGAAAGTGTTATAACCACTATACATACTAGTATATGTATATATATATATATATATAGATGTAGACACACACAAATGCATATATGCATTCATACAAACATATATATTTAGATAAAAATACAATGTCAAGTTTGTTACTGCTAAAATTTGACAATTGTAAAATGCTACAATTAATATCAGATTTTAGAATACCGTGGTAAATTAACATATCAATATTAAAATTTATCATTTTAACCAAAAAAAAAAAAAAAAAAAAAAAAAACTGCTCTAATGCAATGTGATTTTTATGCTAAATTTAGTGTGTAGAAGAAATTATATTATGTTTGGTGTTGAATTTAGCACCAAATAAATCACATACCACAATTTGACATCTAAAAATTGACTTGTTGCGTTTTCAATAGTTACATTACATGAAATGAGAACTTTATGGTACTATTATGAAATGAGAACTTTTAATTATTTATGAAATTTTTAATGTACGTTTAGTTTGATGGAATAACATTCAAATCCAATGAGATAATTATTCCACTTTTTAAGGTGAAATAAAATTTATTAATCATAGTTAGTCATATATATTGACATTTATAAAAGTATCAATATAATTATGATATTCTTCAACCAAAAAACGATCTTCATTAATTACAAAGGGAGATTTTCTGATACGCTTAGTGTAACAGTTGGTCAAGTTTTTCTAACCGTTAGATCTATGTATTTTTATTTTTTACATAATTTTATGCAGATCTGACTGACAGAAAACTTGGCCTACAGATATATTGAGTACCGGAGAAGATCCCTAATTAGAAAATAAAAGTTTTGTTAGTGTGTGGGCAATCCTATTACTAATGTGGGAAATGTGACTACAAGAACCACCGCAAGCTTCATTCATCAAGATCTTTGGTGGAATATTTCTGAAGGTCTTGTTTGACACACCTTCCAATATCTAAGTGTTTATTTTTAGGGACTGTCTCCAGTAGGTCGTCCTACCAGTAGGATCAATTTTCTAACCGTTAGATCTGGTCAAAACAAAATGATATTGAAAAAATATGCAGACCATACAATTTATGATACAAATCTGACTGTTGAAAATGGCTGAAAAATAGAACTACCAGTACCTCCATTTTTTTGATGCTACTAGAGAAACTCCATTATTTTTAAATTACATAGGATTTTTTAAAATAGTTACTGTATTATTTCGGGAGTTTCTCCTATAGGACTAAAAAGAATGAAACTACCTTTAGTTCTCTATTTTTCAGCTATTAGATATGTATCAGAAACTTTCTATTCTACATACTTTTTTAATATATAATTTAATTTTGACTAGATTCAACGGTCAGAAAAACTAATCCTACTAATAGAACGGCTTAGCGGAGAAACTCCCTATTTTTCCCTTTATAATCATGTTTGCAGTGTTAATTATAAATCTCCAATGTTTCATCGAAATATTACGATTGGGAAAATCATTCATTTTATTGCCATTGCAGTTTCATTATATTCATATTCTTATATACATTCTAATTTCATTTTACGAAGTTAAATGTCACCTCTTCATGTACCCATTAAACTCTTCCTTTAATATATTATTCAACAACTTATTGATGTTAAATAGCCGTTTTGAGATTAGATTTTGTGTGGATCCCACTAGGTCCTGTGGAAAGATCAAAGTAGAGTCTGGATTCTCCTCCGTTAGATCATCAAAACGGTATATGATATGCTCAAAATCATGCTTGGATGAATGATAAATTGATGCTCAAAGTATGTCCGTTAATAATGGAAAGTTGAAAAACATAAGGAGGAATTTGTAGTCCCACATAGATTGGGAACTAAAGTTTAGGTTTGCACTTTTGGACTTGGGTAAGAATGTACGCGCAAGGGGTGCGAAGCATCGGGCTAATGGGTCAGGGGCCCAATGTGCGCACCGCACATCGTGGATGACACACTAGGCTTGTCCTCATGTGGGCTTTGTTTCGCAAATTTTTTGTTGTATTTCCAACTTAAATTTGAATTTTATTTTTATTAAAGGGTTAATTTCAATAATAGCACTCCTGAATAAATTATTTTCATTTTTTTGTTTTATTTTTATTAAAGGGTTAATTTCAATAATAGCACTCGTGTGGTACCAAATATAATATTTCCATTTTTCTTTGTTAAATTTGACATTCAACTCATTGATCTTTGCATTAAAGTTGATTTAACATATGTCAAAATTTAACATTTGGCTGGCTATTAGTTTTGTTTTAAGTAAATACTAGTAAAAAATGTGCACTTCGCGCACGTGACTCATTTCAAACAACGGTTATACAAAAATGGGAAAAAAATATAAAGCAAAAGGCAAAGAAAAAAAGAAAAAAAAAATTGTGCAAAATGTTTCAAGAGTAAAGTTGAAATTTATGATGATGCAGAAGATGTTTATCTAAAGACACATTTATGAATAAATTAATTCAATAAGGTAATTAGAAAAAAAAATATATTTTAAATAACCATAAGTATTTAAATTAGATATATTTAAAAATATATAAAAACTAAAGGTTAAGAGATGTAATAAAAAAAGATACGAGGAAAAAAGAAAAATTTTAAAAGAATTTAAAAGTTAAAAAGTTTTTTTTTTTTTTAAAAAAAGAAAGTAGCCGGGCGATGAAACGGGAGGAGGCAACAAAATGCCCCTAAAAAAAAAAACCTATTCTCCCTTAGGATATAGGTATAGATACAATTCAATAATATGAAAATATAATTAAGGGCCGTTTAATTCGTTGATTTGAGTTTTTAATTTAGGTTGAGATGTGATTTTACGTGAGAATTTTTTACTGTAGTAAAAAAGTTAGATGTGATTGTTTGTGAGAGCTTTTTACTGTAGCAAAACTCGAATTCTAAACTCGAATCAGCGAAATGAACAGGGTCTTAGTAATTTTTTAAAAAAAAAATTATATTACGTGCGAGAGATAATACTTTGTTAAAAGGTAACGTAAACAACAATCTACGTTCTACACCCCTTCAAAAAGAAAAAGCAACCCACCGTCACACAACCTTCTACTATAAGAAACATGACATCAGCAAACAACCGGTTACACGTGTCAACTCAAAGCATTCAAAAAGAATATTGAAACTCCATTCATTTCAAAAAGAACTCTGACATGGCAAAACTAAAGATTCTTAAGTTGTGTATGGGTTTAGAAAATGTCAGAGGTGCAAGAATTAATTACGAGCTCCTGAAACCATCTGAAATGGGCAGTTGAGAATTACGGAGGATCTGCAGAGCCGTAATAGAAAATAAATTAGATGAGTGAACAGTCTAAAGGGTACTGACAGGTTACGGTATAGGCTAATGGGATGGTAGGCCATTTGAGTGAATAGGCCTACGGAGAAGAACCGCCAAAGAGGTCCCACAAGTAGTCCGTCCAAAGGTAATACTCAAAGGGGTTTAAGCTATAAAAAAGGGCAAAGCCCCAAGAAAAAGGGAGGGGGATTGGATTTTATGTAATCTGAGAAAAACCAAAGAGAAATACAATATGCAGTGGATGTAGTTCTTCATTAACAGAGTGAATCACTATAAAGTTTGCACATGTCCTTATTTCCATTCAAGTATTATTTTTTACACTTCCCACTATAGCCTTTCCAAACAAACACGGTTTGCAACGTTAATCCAATTAAATACAAATTTTAGGTCGGTAACTCAACGAAATACTGAGAGGTAACCCGACGTAATTTTGTTGACGAAATTTCACCGTCAACACTTTGTATGGTATCTTGGGGGTTATCTGAATTTCAATTGAAGTTGGCTTGGATTTTTCCTCTTTGCAATATTAGCCAAAGTGAAACCTTCACCTTTTTTTTCTTGTGAGTATTGGATGCCTTGGAACGTCCCAACCTGTTGCCGTTATGGCTGCTCTGGGGCAACGGCAACAAGATAAAAACGACACCATTTGTTTGCTTTAAAAAATGACAGTAATACTAAAAGACAAAAACATAACATAATTGACATAACCAACATACGGCAATTAAAAAAAAAAAAAAAATCGATTGAGAAAAAGACGACAACAAGATAAGAAAATAGCTTGGATAAACGACGGCAACTGCAAGATGAGAACTATCAGGGAAATGCCATCGTACAAACAAACGACAATAACTAAAAACCAGCACAAATACGACGACACGACATAAACAACATTGACTACAAACCAAGCCATTATTGGAAAGCGAAATCGTCCCCAGACTCCATACAACGATTAGAACCCAAATATGAGATTTATTGGGAAAAAGGCATCGCATGAGCAAATGAAAAATACTCTAAAAAAAGGACAAGAAAACAACACTAACTAAAAACGACATCAGTTGGGTTAACGACAAGGTAGAAACAAATCCAACCTGACAAACGACAAGCATAAATATGAGAATGTTGTTGAAACAACATCTTACAAAAAGAATGACATTAAAAATGGCACTAACAAAAAAGGACAACAATATATAAACAACATAATAAATAACGACATAAAGGAAATGGGAAAATAACTCGACAACGAGGACTACTATAGAGCCAACATACAAGCAAAATCATGGTGACAAATGATGAGATTATACGAGAACTACACATATGAGAACAATTGTTGAAACTTGAAACGGACCGAACAAACAAACAAGAAATAAATGAAAATGACGTTTAAAAGACAGTAACTAAAAACGACATTAAACAACATAAAATGACAACAACACATAAAAGGCATAAAGCTACATCACACGACAAACAACAATTGAAATAAAAAAGGCACATCGTCTGTGAAACCACAACATAAAATGAAATCATAATGACAAACGACAGCAACTATAAATTCGAGATCTATTCTCGAAACGACATCACACGAACAAACAATAATAACAGACAACGATACTAACTAAAAACGACAACAACACATAAAAGGCATAAAGCTACAATAAGATGAAACACAACATGTAGTGGGAAACACGACACGTTCTAAACCTACTAACCCGACGACACAGCCCAACCCAACCCATTGTAACGGAACCCGGCCTACTTGGAAAAAATAAAATATTTAAACTAAACATGGCTTATTAATTTTTGGGAAATAGTAGAAAATAGGCCAATATGAAAAGCTTAAGAAAGGAAATAAGCTAATTTTTAGTTATAAAAATTAATAGGCCATAACTTGTCAAGTTATGGTTCATAACCAGATAAGTTATAGACAAACTTGTCAAGTTATGATTCATAACCGGACAAGTTATGGACAATTATGAATAATAACTTGTCAAGTTATGGTTCATAACCAGACAAGTTATGGACGAAAATAATAATTTTGCCTATTTATTAACTTATGTAAACTATTGGCCTATTAATTTTAATTCATCTCAAATTTTGACCTATTTTCCTCTTTCTCCCTTAATTTTTTAGTGGCTAGTAAATCAGATATTTACTTCCGAAAATTTTAAAACTTGGCCTATTCACTACAATTTTTTAATGGGAAATAGTAGAAAATAGGCCAATATGAAAAGTTTAAGAAAGGAAATAGGTCAATTTTTAGTTATAGAAATTAATAGGCCATAACTTGTTAAGTTATGGTTCATAACTAGATAAGTTATGGATAAACTTGTCAAGTTATGATTCATAACCGGACAAGTTATGGACAATTATGAATAATAACTTGTCAAGTTATGGTTCATAACCAGACAAGTTATGGACGAAAATAATAATTTGGCCTATTTATTAACTTATGTAAACTATTGGCCTATTAATTTTAATTCATCTCAAATTTTAGCCTATTTTCCTCTTTCTTCCTTTTTTAATTTAAAATCAACCCACCCAATTAAAACTTGGGGTATTCACTACAATTTTTTAATTTAAAATCAACCCACCCAAATTTAATTAGGTGGGTTGAAAATTTTCAAAAACCCACTAAAACCCACTCATGTTCACCCCTATGCCAAAGGACAACAACGATAAATATCGGAACTATCAGCAGAGAACATATACAAACTAACGACAATAAGTGTAAAACAATATAAGAACAGCACTACTTTAACCAAATAACTGTAAAACGATTTTAAAAATGACAGTAAAACGACAACAATTAAAACAACAAACACCAACTCAATAATGATAACAATTAAAACAACAATAAATAAAAATGACGTCGCCTTACAAACGACGACAATAGCTGTAGTACAACAAAACAAGTGGTTGTTCTTTTGCAATAAAACTCAAAAAAAGTTGAAACTCAAGTTACAATTTTATTCAAGTTCACGTTCTTTTAAATTTTAATTTTATACAACTTTACTTAACTTTATTCAAGTTACAACCTTCAACTTAAGTTATAACTCAAATTTAACTAAAAAACTACACTCAAATCACACTCTAAAAGAACATGCTCAGAATGACTGAACAAAAAAACAGCAGGTAAATAAAAACTATAGTAATTACCACAATGGGAAACCACATAAAAATACTATTTCCTCACACGTACGTACTATAGTTTTAGACAGCGGTATATAGGTAATAACACCGAAGGATCAAACTATTATGCATGGTTTTGATTTTTTTTAAAAAAAAAAAAAAAAAAAAAAAAAAAAACTATTGTGCATAGTTTTAGTGCACTCAGGATTCAAGTTACTTTATGAGTACTGGTAAATCTACATTAATATTAGAACAAAAAAAAAACGTTATAAGTTCGGTATGAAGTACGACGTACTTGGGATGCATACGTGGAGGATCGGCACATGATTGTATCCATTAATCAATTTGTAATTACGTGAACATCCATGTTCGCACAAACTCCTAAATTATTGAAATCAGAGATTATTTTTCATTGTGCCCATTATCATGAAAAAGGTGATTTGGATTTAGGACAAAAGCGAAAAACAAAGCTAGCTTGCCGGAAGTGGTAACTCCCAAGAAAATCCTCAAAAGCGATGGAAATTTAGAGGACCAACTCTTTCCTTTATTATTATTGTTGTTATTATTATCATTATTATTATTATTCTTATTTTAAATCCATCAGATACACTATGGACGAGGAAGTACACCTGCCGAAATAAAGTGAGAGGATGCATAAGTAATTAAGTATTGATCTTCTAAATTCTATTAATTCCTAAATTCTAGAAGTACCGTACCAAGTTGATTAATTATTTGGTGCAGTCTAATCTCAATCTTTTCTTCTTCTCTTCTTAATTATTTTTTAACGAGCCAAGTTGGTAAGTGTTATACATTCTTTATTGTCAATCTTACATTCACTGAGTTATTTAATTACATGACAAGATAATGTATAGGAAAACAAAAGGCTTACGTGCAGCACATGTACACATTAATATAAGTAGTAGTGTTTACAGTCAACGTATTCTCACATGTGTGAAAAGGAGTCTAAAAAATTGTGTATATATACATATTATGTAGATATTTAGGCACACAAACATATATACATATTAAAAAATGGCAACCTCGGTTGGCAAAGAAGGGCCAGCTTTTTTTTTTTTTTTTTTTTTTTTTTTTCCTTCTCGTTGAATGAGTGACGTTAGACAAGCGGAGAACACCCGTATTTGACGTCGCACGCTAACACGCCATTTCTCCTCAAAACTATGCATCGATTGTGACAAGAGTCAAGAGGCCGTTTGATTCTGGATACAACAAAAATTGCATCAAATTGTTGTCAAGTTATATGCTTTGAGATTTTCCTAATTTATTGATTAAAAACACACACACATGGCCAACAGACACAAGGTTTGATGCAGCTACACTTTTTTAGCTTCACATTTCAATATTGTATTATTAATCTTCCTAGAAAGTCCCTAGTTTTGACTTGGGTTTATATGTTTTGTCTGTTTCAACGGCCTCTATTGGGAAAAATAGGCATTAAACTAGACTATAAATTAAAGCAACATTCTCTACAGTGCTAGCTTTCATTTATTTTTCTGGTCTCTGCAACAAACTGATCACAGCGAAATCCAAGGAAAGAAAAAGAAAGATTAATTATGGCTTCTGTTATTAAGTTTACTAATTGTTTACTTGTAGTGTTATTGTGCTTATCTTCTGTATGGCTATCCAATGCACAAGCCTATCAAGGTATCTGCCAAAACTTTGTCTCTAGAATATCATGTTATTTCAGTTTACTTTTTTTTTTTTTTCTACATAAGAACTGAGTTTTTACTGTTATGTCTTACATTTTTTGTGTCTTGTAATTACTAGATGGAAATGCTACTGCAGAAAGTACTGCTATTTTGAAGACTCGAAAGGTACGTAAGACCGTCGGAATTATATATATACATATATATTGACTATATTTTACCTCTTAATAGATCATTAATAAGATTTTAAGAGAGTTAAGAGCCTACCATAACATCAAGTTGATTTTGATCAACCTAATTTCTGTCCTTGATATATATTCTTTGTTAAGCCTATCTAATCAATATTCATTCATGTACTTGCTTAAATATTGTTCTGGGCATAGACGAGGACGTTATAAACACATATTTAGTCCCTGAATTATAGGCCAAATCTCATATGTTGGTAGTCACGTGCTTCTTCTTTCATTAATTGGATAATTATTTGATAGATTGGGAAATCATTCTTGAACGTTTTAAGAGTTAGAGAGAAGTAGTTCAGAGACATACGATAATCTATCTATTTATCTAAAAGTTTTAGCTAATTATATAGCTTCAAAGCTTTTAATTAAAGATGTCCACTTTTATTGTTGATCAGGAATTCATGGCAAATGCTGCCACAGCTAGTACTATAAATCATTATGGATTTGGGGGAAGGAAAATGGCTTTGCACAAGGTGATGAGGCTAGCCAATGTTCAAGCTCAAGGTGCTATAGGAAGCAACTTAAAGGACTCAACAGGTTCAAACAACCAAGTTGAAGAAAAAATGTTTTGCAGGAAGAAGAAGAGGGGTGATAAGAAGAAGGCGAAATGTAAGCAAACTGTTCGTTTTTCTGCGGAGATCGATGAAGCGGCAGGTTTTGTAGCTTTCAGTGCCGATTACCGTGCGCCAAGACACCATCCTCCTAAGAATAACTGATTAAAAGTTCAATGTGTTATGCGAGTGATCCCCTTAGGGAAAAAAAACTTTAATTACTATTCGCTCTTGTTTTACCTAATGATTATATTTTTGGCAACTTTCCTTCCTTGTTTTCCTCGTGAAGCATGTTTAAATGTTATCTACGCCTGAGTGTTTATGTATATATGCAAAGAAATTTTGCAAACGAGTTAGTGTTGTGTTGTTGAACTATATGTTTTGTCGGCAAACCAAAGGGATTAAAACTGCTGGTTTTGTTCTATTCGTATGCCATTTGGTTCTATAAGTAGGTCGTTACATATGAGATCTGTCGTTCTTTGGCTACCTATACATAGCCCAAAATTTGTTCCTTTTTCTTAGTTGAGCATGCATTCCTTGAACTTGTTTAGTTGGAAGAACATAATAGTTGACTTGGATTCAAAATTCAGGTGGTTTTTTTATTATTGCTTTTTGTAGAAGTACTGTACCATAACTGCAGTGAATGCAAAATTAACGTTTTAGAGTTGAGTTGTGTCTTGATTTAACACTCAAGTATATAGTAGAACTTATATGCGCCCGACTTATAAACAAAGAAAATAGAAATAGTTTTAGAAATAGAAAATAGAAATATAGTAGAATTTAAAATGCAAATAATTGAAGATAATCTTCCTAAATACGCTATCCGGCTACATCACAACAGCCAAGAGGTATCTAATTGAACAACTTTTTATTGGTCCGTTTCAGTTCCAAAACAAAAATGGTTTTACCATTAGATTATGCTTCCAACCGCAGTCATTGCTTCAAACTTTTTATTTCAATGTGATTTTTGCGAGATTTAAAAATGCGTTTGATTGGAGAGATATTAAGGAAGTTAGAGGGCCGGGTTGAAGGAGATACTTAGAGGTTGTTCTTTTGTTTAAAAAACTCAAAAAAAAAAAAAAAAAAACAACTCGAGTTCTAATTTTATTCAAGTTCATGTTTTTTTAAGTTTCAACTTTATTCAACTTTACTCAAATTTATTCAAGTTATAACTTCAACTCAAGTTATAACTCAAAAACTACACTCAAGTTACACTCTAAAAGAACAACTCCTCAATCTCTTGTTTGGTTGTAGTGAAGAGATGAAAGAAAGGAGAAATACGAGGATGACTGGGGATGGCAACAAAGTGAGGCGGAGAATGATTTCCCAACCCCATTCCTGCCCACCAAAACCATCTTCATCCTCACCCTCATCCCTATTAAAATAAGGAAGAAAGAGGAAAATATGGCAAAATTTGAGATGAATTAAAATTAATAGGCCAATAGTTTACATAAGTTAATAAATAGGCCAAATTATTATTTTTCGTCCATAACTTATCTGGTTATGAACCATAACTTGACAAGTTATGGCCTATTAATTTCTATAACTAAAAATTGACTTATATATTTTCTTAAGCTTTTTATATTGGCTTATTTTCTACTATTTTCCTTAAAATAAAAGCGGGACCAGGGTTGGATATTTCCTGTTGGAAGGCCTCCCCATACTTGACAACCTTTCTTATATTGGTCTCATTACTCCCCCTAATATAACAATGCATTTTAAATTTATAGCAATTTAAAAAAAAAAAAACGAAAAAATCCACCATAAATTATAACCAAAATAAAAAAGTTTCACTAAATAAATCAAATTCTAGATATATGCATACCAAATCTTAATAATAAAGCCACAAAACATCAATTATAATTCAAAAGTTAATTTTATAGATATATTTATTTATATAAAATATATAACATATGAATACAAGGGAGGAGGTTGGGTGGGGAATGCTTCCCCCTCCCCGTTCTGCAACTCGGAGACTAGATTTTGTCCCATTCTCTATTATTCCCTTATTTTTGCACATACCCATTCCTTTCAATACAAATTCCTGTCGAGAATATTATATTCTCTATAGATGGTCTCTATTTTATAGCCTACATAAACTAATCTTCGTAATAATAGAAGGATTTACCAATCTACTAAATTTTGATTTACAGGAAAAGAAAAAAAAAAAAAAAAAAAAAAGACCAATCGTCTAAAAGAATCATTAATGGTAATATATACAATGTAAATAATTAGGCAAATATCCGTCTTTTTTATTTTTAACTCATCTTCGGTACTACCAAACAATTTAGAATAAATATTAATCATAATACATATTCCTCTAACTCTCTCGCATTCTTTCTACATTTCAAGAGCACGAAACTCTACTAAAAAGCCAAAAAAAAAAAAAAAAAAAATACGGCTTCACTTATTTTATCGATTTTAATTTAAAATTTAAGTTTTATTATAATAAAAAATTCTTAAAAATAATCATATTTAATTTTTTTATCATAATAAAAAAAATTTCACATAAAATCATATCTTAACTTAAATTAAAAATTTTAATTTAAATTCAAATTAAAAATTTAAATTAACATTACAAACGAATTCCACAATCCTAGTCAACTCAACAACTCAAGCCACCTACGTCATTGACTTCTTGAGCATCATCATTCACCAACCGCCATTCACCAACAAAAAAAAAATAAAAAATAAAATTATACACAAGTTACGGTGAAGAATGTCGTCAGGCGCCGGCGGAGACCACCCTCCCCACATCCTGGTCTTCCCTTACCCGGCCCAAGGCCACATGCTCCCCCTCCTCGACCTCACCCACCAACTCGCCCTCAAAAACTTCCCCATCACCATCTTACTCACTCCCAAAAACCTCCCTACTCTCTCCCCACTCCTCTCCGCCCACCCCACCACCATCCAAACCTTCCTCCTCCCCTTTCCTCCCCACCCCGACATCCCCGCCGGCATCGAAAACGTCAAAGACATCGGAAACTCCGGCAACCTCCCCATCATTAACGCCCTCTCCAACCTCCAAGACCCCATTATCCGCTGGTTCAACTCCCACCGTAACCCCCCTGCCGCCCTCCTCTCCGATTTCTTCCTCGGCTGGACGGAGCATCTCGCCCGTCGGATCGGCATCCCCCACATCGCATTCTTCTCCTCCGGTGCCTTCCTCGCCTCCGTTCTCGACTTGTCCTTGACAAACTTTAGCAAGATCAGCACTTTACCCGCCGTCGACTTCCATGATCTTCCCGGATCGCCTTCCTTCAAGGAACAACACTTGCCTTCCGTCATGCGGGTCTGTAAGAAGATGACGCCGGAGACGGAGTTCCTTAAGGGTAGTTTGCTGGCGAATTTTTCTAGTTGGGGTTGCGTGTTCAACACGTTTGATGCTGTGGAAGGCGAGTTTTTGAGGTATTTAAGGAAGAGAGTGGGACACCATAGAGTTTATGGTGTTGGGCCATTGAGTTTGATTGGTGTTGAGGAAAGAATAGAGATTGAGAATGGAAATTTTGGTCATGTTATGACGTGGCTTGATGGGTGTCCTGAGGATTCTGCTTTGTATGTATGTTTTGGGAGCCAGAAGATGCTTAGTAAGGCACAAATGGAGGCATTGGCTTTTGGGCTTGAGAAGAGCGGGGTGAGGTTCATATGGGTGGTGAAAACCGCCAGCACGGCCGAGCAGGCGGCCGAGGGGAAGGGCGTTGTTCCCGAGGGGTTTGAGGAGAGGGTAGGATTTGAAAGAGGGTTGGTGATCAGAGGGTGGGCGCCTCAGAGGTTGATACTGAGCCATAGGGCCGTTGGGGGGTTTGTGAGCCACTGCGGGTGGAACTCGGTGCTGGAGGCTGTAGTGGCCGGGGTGAGGATACTGGCGTGGCCAATGGAGGCCGACCAGCATGTCAATGCCAGGCTGCTGGTGGAGGACATGGGAGTGGCGGTGAGAGTGTGCGAGGGAGCTGATGGAGTGCCTGACCCGGTTGAGCTGGGGAATGTGGTGGCGACGGCAATGTGCGAGGAGGCACCACAGAAGGCGAAGGCAAAGGAGTTGAGAGATGAGGCGATAGCTGCGGTGAGGGATGGTGGGAGCTCTGCATTTGACTTGGATGAGCTTGTGAGAGAGTTGTGTAAACTGCCGAAGCCTGCAGGAAAAAAAGAGTGAAAGATATGGAATGAGGCTCTTGTATGTTTTTTTTGGTATATTTTGAATTATGATTCGGACGAATAATAACAATTATATTTTGCATTTAACGAATAATGTTTCAAACTGAACATAGATGCAGACAAATATTCCAATCTAGTCATGTTGGTGTTGGGGACTACTATAAGGAATTTAGTAGGAGAAATTACGGCTGCATTGGCTTCAAGATTTTTGTGGAACTCTCTGCGCTTTTATCAAAGACAACGCATTTTCCAATAACGAGTTTAGAATTGTTCTAAATTATGGGCAAAGGAAAACAAAATAAAAACAAGAAACCACAGCTTTAGCAAGGGGAGTATAACTCTCGTTTCTGCTATTATTGCAACTCTTCTTTTTTTCCTCTTTATATTGTTGCTCTTTACAAAAGCAATGAAAGTACTCTTTTTGGTGTTTTAAAATGAAGTTTGTATTTGGATTGTTAGTCACCCCCATAAACCTCCAAACTATCACCACTGTTTTCTCCAGCTACCCAGCACCACCAGATCCAAGTACATTGGTCCTCCCCTTCCCTTCCCCCACCCCAACATAGTCGATGGAAAATTCCCCATCATCAATGCTCTCAGTAAGCTTCGAGATCCCGTCATTCACAGTTCATTCTCCCATTCCCCTGCTTTCATTACTTCCACGGTGGATGATGGGTAGCTTAGCTGCAAAACCTCGAGTCATCCTCCACACTTGTTCACTTCCCTCGTCTCCCAAGATCTCCCACCTTCAAGAATGAGAACATTCCCTCCTTGTTCCAGCTCTGCAGAGAACCAAATGCTCAGAAGGATGCATGTTGTCGCCAACGCTTCAGCTTGGAAATGTAATTTCAACACCTTTGGGGCTTTGTAGCGGACTATTCGCACCACTTGAGGAAGGACGTCAGATTGGTTCATAAAGCTCATTCGTTATGGAGACCTTGGCTTCTGAGCTCGAACAAAGCAGAGTCAGATTCATCTGGGCAGCAAAAACTGGAACTGCCAAAGAGAGAAAATTAAGACTTTCAGTGGTTCATTAAATGTTTAAGAGTGCTCAATATTAGTTATGTTATCCATACACTAAAAACTGCTAAAGGAAACAATAACGTCAGGCAACTGTTATTAAAAGAAGGCAAAGAAAAACAACCAACACAGTACTCCTTACCCGAGCCTCTTATATAAAAATTAAAAACAGATGATAAACGATAGCAAATAGCTATGCCTATACGTCCAACTAAAGACACTAGGAATAAAATTTTCTCCGCAGCACTTAACACTTCAGACCTATATATATAGTTCAAGCATGGCATAGAATCTAAATGAAGGGGGGCACATACAGGCAGGAATAAAATCCCAGCGAGAGAAAAAGTAAAGAAACAAAACTACAGAAAAACTGCATTAAAATGTTGTTAATAATAACATGGTGGTAAGAACGGATTTCCCTAGGTAAATAATTTAAGTGCTGATCATACTTACTTTTACATTTCAAAGTTGAATGAGAAGCTTGTTAATCTGCACAGAGTTACCTCGTCCATTCAACTTCTTTATCAGCCAACCAGAGGCTAGTTTCCAATGGTAACGCGATAAAGAGTTGGCTTTCTAGACTTTTATCAACTTAGCAAGAATCTCAAGCACTGAATTGAAATCACCAATTCGCTGGGAGGCATTAAGCATCACCTCATAGTGTTGTTGATCAGGAGCAACGCCATCAGTTAAAATCATGTTAAAAGAATATTTCGCTTCAGTTACTAGATACCTTTTGCACTATCTATTTATCACAGCACTATAATCTCTTATTGATATTTCAAATCCTTTCTCCACCATTCGTCGGAAGAGCCCCATTGCCCTGCTCACGTCACCCTTTGCACAATGTGCTTTAATTATTGTGGTATAAGCAACTTTTGTCAGGTTCAGATGCTGTTCTTCAAGGAGAACTAGTAGATTGTCGGCAATCTTTAGGTCGCCATATACACAAAGACCATGGATGAGAACATTGTATATGACAGGAGTTGGCTCAAGATTATGGGATAACATGTCATTGAGTAACTGAAATGCTTTTGTAAAGTCCTTGGCTTTACAAAAGTAATTGATGATGGTATTATAAGTGATTTGATCGGGAACTAAACCCCTAGAATACATTTTCCCAACCCACTGTAAAGTCTCTTGCAGCTTCCACTGTTTACAAAGTCCTTTGATGACAACAGTGCAAGTTACATGAGTTGGTGTTGCACCTGCTTCCATCTTGTGTAGCAATTCAAGCATGCCACCAATCTTTCCTTCTTCAGAATATTCAAAAGGTTGTGAGCCTCGGCAAGTTTTCCAATTTTACAGAATCCGTAGATAAACGTATTGAAAGTGACAATACTAGGAGTGGCCCCCTTTTCAATCATTTGTCTGTATATCTGTACAGCCCCCGAAATCTGACCTACTTTCACATACCCATCGATCATTATTTCATACAAAATGGTATCACACATCAAGTCACCTGCTGTTAAGAGTATCAAAATATTTCCTTGCCTCGGACATATTCCCTTTCTCACGTAAGCCCAACAGAATAGCACAGGCTGCGAAATTATCAGGAAAGATTCTCTTCAAGCACATTTTCTTGTATAGTTGACAAGCCCTTTGAACATGACCTTGTCTGCAGAGGCCATTAATTAGGATAGAATATGTTATAAGATATGGTTTCAATTCAAAGGCTTCCATTTCATAAAGCAATTTCAACCCGACTTCAACATGCCCACTCTTACACAAAGAGCTAAGCAATACACTATACACCGGGACACTCAGCTGAAAACCCGGGGATAACATCTCATCCCGCAGCTTAAGGGCTTTATCTATGTCCCCTGCGCAACGATGCCCACAAATCAGGATTTTATATGTGACATGATCTGGATTAGACCCTTTAAGCAACATTTTCTGCATGACCATTCGAGCTCCACCCATGAAACCAAGTAGATGGAACCCTTTAGCAAGAATGTTGTAAGTTACTACATCAGGCTCTAATCCATGCTTCTCCATGTCACCTGTGAACTCTAATGCTTCCTCCATCGAACCGACTACACATAGCCCATGTATAATTATATTGTAACTGTAGGAATCAGGAAGTAGTCCATACTTGTACATCATACAAAAAAAGGACTTGGCAACATCCACATGACCCAATTTACAAAACCTCGACATAATCGTGTTGAACGACACTGAAGAAGGTCCAGGCTCCTTCCCTGTAGTATTCCTCAGGAACGAAGTTGCATCTTGTAACTTAGACTGCTTGCTGAGACCATCTACAACTATGGAACTAGTGTATTCATTTTCAGTGAGTCCACTTAACTTAATTTCATCATATACATCCCACATAAAATCCGTGTGCCTCAAATTGTACAGCAGACAGTTATAGGACAACAACGAAACAGGCAAGTTCAAATCTTTCATCTTAGCAAGTACAAAGAGAGCATCATGAACCATCTCACATCTTGTTTACGCAAATGCTAACATATTCCATACCACAGCATTTGCATTCCAGTCCCTAAATCTACTCAAGAGCAAATCACAAACAGATGGCGCAGACCCAGAGCCTGTAAGAAATCACAAGAATTCACCCAAGAAAAAAAAAAAAAAAAAAAAAAGAGAGAGAGAGAGAGAGAGTCTAAATGAGGAAACATAAAGCTTCATCCTTTGTATCTAACAATTACAAACTATTTGGGCTCTTTATGCAGGAATTGAAATTACATTGTCAACAACTAAGCAATAAAAAACAAAATCTAAAAACCAATTACCTTCCTCTTCAACCGGTTGGGTTATAACCAAACGAAATTCTTCGAACCAAGCTTTCGACGACGAGCCGGGAAAACCTAGAATGAACACATTCCTCAAAGAAAAGAAGAAACCCAAAGCAAATTCCGGGTTTTCCATTCTCAAAGTATCAATAACTGATCGACCTGATTTTGATTCAAAGTAGAGAAAATAGTTCTAAAGTAATCCCCTCCGAGAAAGCATTTCAAACCCAAGCTCTTCAAACCTGATAGGATTTCAGAAACAGCGTCGGCTCTGGGATTCTGGACGACGATGGGAGGGTCGTTGTCGATCTTTGCGGCGGAGACGGAGGGCTTGCAGAAGATGAGGGAAGTTAGGGATGAGAGAATTCGGCATTTTTCTGTGTAAAGGAGAGGCTTTTGCCATCGGTGTATGTGATTGAGCATGGAAATTTGGGCTGGGCGGGTGAAGCGAAAACTGAAAAAAGAGAGAGAGAAAAAACTGAAAGTGTTTGTTTCTCGGGAAAATGAAAGGGAGAAATGAAAATTGTGAGGTTGGAAAATGACAGGAAAGCGTTGGGATTGGTAAGCATGCCTAATTGAAGGGTTTATTGTTGTGAAGAAAGGTAGTTTAGGGTTTTAGAATACCGTTGTTTCGCGGCAATTTTTTTGCAGCTTTGGAAACAGAAACAGAAACAAAAACAGAAGTGGAGAGATAAAATAAAAATACTTGGACCGTTCGATTCACTAATTTAAGTTTTTAATTTAAATTAAGATGTGATATTATATGAGAATTTAAAAAAGTTAAATATGATTATTTTTGAAAAATTTTTACTGTAATAAAACTCAAATTCTAAACTCGAATCAACGAAAAGAACAAAGTCTTAAAAATTAATAATAAAATTCAGGGTATGATAAAAAAATATTATCAAAAATATTATAGTAAAAAAAATTAAATTTAAATTTTTATAAGAATAAATGCGTAATAAAATTTTTGTGACTTGAATTATAAAATTAACAAAACCTAAATGAAAAAACCTCCTAGTTCTTAAGATGAGATGATGGCAGTGTTTTTTTTAACTAAGGAAACTCTATTTCTTATTGTTTATTATTATTATTATTATTATTATTATTTTGTATTCGACTGAAATGACGATTTTTTTTAAGAGTGAAATTATGAATTTTTGTTCCTGTTTAGAAATTATTAGTATGAAGTGAATAAGTACGTTAAAAAAATTACCCAGTTTTCACTTATGGATAATTTTATAATGATATGAAAAAAAAAATATCGGTTTAAATAATTCTCAACTATCAAATAATATTAAGTTTTACTGTCAAATTCTATTAAATTTTCATATTTTTTAATTCTATCGGTCATTTAAAAAAAAAAATCTATGAGTATGTTTTTTCTAATTGGGAAAGAATCCGTTCAAATATGATATTTGTGGGATCTTTCAGTCTTCAACTCATTAAAAATATATTTATTTGATCATATTAGAACACCATATTCTATAATAATACGTTAATATAATATTTGTTGTGATCATCATATTTATAAACTAATATAGATATTACATTAGCACGGTCTATATCATATCATTAAATATGACTCATTTTTTACATGTTGTATTTTGTTATTTTATAACGGATCCATGATTTTATAATAATATGTTAATATAATATTTGTTGTGATCATCGTATTGTATAAACTAATACAGATATTAAATTAATACGATTTATATCGTATCATTGAATATAACTCATTTTTAGCATTTTGTATTTTATTATTTTATAACGGATGCATAATTCATGTTGAGGTTGGACACGACTGGAGGTCGGGGTCGGCTCAACATAGAGTCATGCTGGAACTTATAATTTTTTAAAAATTAAGAGGGCTTAATGCAAATTTATATATTTTAAAAATTATATTTTGACCCCTTAATTTTTATAAAATTACATTTTGACCCAAAAGTTTTGAAAATATATTTTGACTCCAAATTTTTTAAAAATTGCATTTTAACTTAATTTTTAAAATTTTACGTTTTGACCTTTATACAATACATCCTGATACTAAATACCGTATTATATTATGATAATACAAAACAATACATTACACTTTATACAATACAATACTATATAAACTACTAAACATAACCTAAGAGTACTTTAACGAGTGAATGTAGAACAAATATTTGAGTGCTCGCTCAAGTTAACAGGGTTGCTACATCAATAATAGCACCTTTTTATTAGAGATATGAACAAGAGGTCCTTATTTGTGTGGAAAGAGAATTAAGTAAAAAAAAATAAAAAAATAAAAACCCCGCCCCTTGAAGCTGTTGAATTTAAAAATAAAGAGAATATTCTTTGAAGCTGTTGAATTTGGTCCAGAAAAAACCAGAAAATTCGTTAAAGAACAAGAGATATACAGGGTGAGCTAGAACATAACTTCTTTGTCTCCTCCCTCAATAAATTATATGGCATTAATAACATATATCAATGATATATTTTCTTTAAAATAATCATATGCTACTTTCTTTCCTCTTTTTTTTTCTTTTTCCTTTCAGGATCACCCATGAAAATTTTTGACGAAGAAGGATGGAATATCTTTTTCCTTATTGGCAAAAGGTATGCCTCATAACTTTTAGGGCATAGGAGTAGGAGTTAAGAATGTTATGGACCCATTACACTTGTATTGAGAAAAACACCACAACTTAAAATATTATCACTAAAAAAAAAAAAAAAAAAAAAAAAAGTCCATTGGAGACTGTTAATAACCCTACAACTTAATTATATATGCACTAAACTTCTACCTTCACATTTTTAAGCAACAAGGATTTGTTGTTGTTGTAACTTATCAATCTTTATGCAAGAAATTGAATCTCTTACTGGTTATTGGACATGGACACATAGCCTTATTTTTTATGAACAATAATTGAACAAAATAATCATGAAGTCTTTCAACCACTTAGCTCAAAGGCAGCCATGCATGACTTGCAGAAATTGGTGTCGTTACATATACATATATAATCTATATAATATGACAAGCCTTGCAAAATTTTATATATGATGTGTTTAAGGATAATAACAATTGATTTTAACATAATTTATGTGTATAATTATATGGACTTTGACAGTTTGGTTCTGCATAGTCATAGAAATTTGTCCTAATCTGCATGTTGACAAATAATTCACTATGTGCTTACTTTATTGTTTACGTTTTGGATTAGATAGGTAATGATTAAATCTTTCTTTTTCCCTTTTCCTTTACAGTTTGTTTTTTTCCTGTGAAAAGATAATTCAATAACTAGCTTTCAGGTGATATTTATCAAATTAAGAGGGCCCAAGGCCGAGTGGTTGAATTTGAATACAAAAGTGTTCCCACGTCCTTGAACACTCTTTTATTTATGAACATTGCTTAAAAATTAAGGACCAAAATAATAGTAATTATCCATAATTAAGAAAGGTCACATTTCACCAACCAATTTTGGAGTCACACTTAGCTGCCTCAAAACCATCTAAACCTTTATAAATCACACCTTTCTCTCTCTTCTTTTGCATGATTTTCTCATTACTCACAAGTCACAACCATGTTCAAGGCAAATGTGAGAAGGCCAGTTCTAGAGAGAAACAACAGTCTAAAAGAGAATGAGAAGAAGGATAAAACAAGCCCCGGATTGTTGTCCAAACACCTAAAGAGAATCTACCCAATTGGCCTTCAAAAAAGCAATTCATCTCTTTCCCTCTCGTCGCTGTCATTGTCGTTGTCAGAGAACTCGAATGACTCATCTCTGGCGGATTTCGGTTCTCCTCTTGATCACAAGATTTCTTTGGCTCTTCGTCTCGTCGCGCCTCCTCAAAGAAAAGAGTCCCCTGCCCCTAAAAATGTTCAGCAGCAGCAGAGTCAGGATGCTAATAATCCTGAGGAGTTGAGGAGGTGCAATTGGATAACAAAGAACAGCGGTAAGTGCTTCT
The DNA here is from genome assembly GCA_012066045.3 of Morus alba. Taxonomy (NCBI): domain Eukaryota; kingdom Viridiplantae; phylum Streptophyta; class Magnoliopsida; order Rosales; family Moraceae; genus Morus; species Morus alba. Next base: position 6,129,818 of record CP050237.2, on the reverse strand, counting down.
ACTACTTTTGGTACTCTAGTAATAACTTTGTATCTAATAAAAATTCTCAAAGATGTTTTAGTTCTATTTCTGTCTTGTGCAAACCCAATACCATTTTGCTTACAAAGTATTCAACAGAGACTAAAAAATCCATTGCTGTATGGAAAGAAATTGTGTGGGTTGTGATTTGAAAAATGTGATAAGAGTTTGATGTTAAATGTTGCTTAGTTATCATATGAGTTATTTTAGGTCGTTTTTAAAATCCTTTTTTCTAGCTAATTCTGGAGTCTTGACCTTATTTTTATCAGCTTTTGATATTTTTGAGCATTGTAAAATAAATCAATGGCGTTGGACTTTCATGTCACATATGCTGCTGAAATTTCAATGTTGGGAAGATACTACGTCCATATCTTACAAAGGAATAGGCATTGAAACTTGAAAGACATTGTCATGGAAGTTGGGGTGTGGTAATCTAAGGAATAAAAACAACTTGTTTTATATTTTTTTCATAGAAAAACAACTTGTTTTATTTGGAGAAATCATGAAAATTACATAAGAAGTACTTAATTCTCTGCCTGCCAACAAATATTAGTGGTCAAGAGTAAGGGTGGCAATTCATGTTAATAGATTGTGTTCGTGTCAACCTGTTTATTAATCGTGTCAGAAAATATCAACCCAAACACAACATGTTTATTAAACATGTTAAACATGTCAATTCAAACACGACTCATTTATTAATCATATCAACACGTATAACCCGTTTAAATTAATATATTAAATAAATAACTAATATAATAATGACTTATTTATCACAGTTAATATAAGTTTAATATGTTTATTGATTAATTTATCTTTTCCTTTAAAAAAATAAATGAATTTTACCAACAAATATTAAAATTCACATTATTTATATTTAACATGTCATATAAACTTTCATATTATATCACATATCATTATATTGCATATTACACATATAGTTAATTGTGTCAATTCGTGTCACTTCGTGTTAGGAGGTCAATCCTAACCCAACCCATTTATTAATCATGTTAATCGTGTCAACCCGATTATTGCTTAAACTCATTTATAATAAATCTAAATCTACTAATTTCGTGTGAATTTCAAGTCATATTGTCAGTCTTAATCAAGAGAGTTCTATCAGAAGAAATTAAGAACGGCCAAGTGCCACCCAACGTTGTCCACTAATTGTTGTATATATGAAGTTGTTACAGATATCTACTACTACAATCAATGATTAAAATTATGAATATTTTAAGAAAGTCAATTATTAATGTTTTAGCACCTAGAGCATATATTAGACTGTGGACCTGCCAAATTTAGAGATTTAGTTGCAATTTTTTACTATCCAAAAGCGCTTATCAGCATCTCTACCTACTTCATTACATGCACCTCTCAAGTTATCTATATATATTTTGAAGTCCAATCCTATTGGATTATAATATATTTCCCTTAAAATATAAAATATAAAAATATAAACTAATGGTTAAAGAATATCATAAAAAAAAAAACTAATGATTAAAGGAATATATGTTGTATAGATATTGGACACTAACAAAAAGGTTTAATACGTACAGATAAAGTTTACGTAGCATTTCACGACGAGTGCTGGGGAGTCCCAGTTTATGATGACAAGTAAGTCCTTATACAATTTTTTATTGTGACGTAATCCCTATAAGGGTTTATTTAATATGAGAATTTAAATAAGTATAATTTTAATTATTATTTTAAAATTAAAATCATAATTCATAATTTTGAGTTTAAATTAAAATTAAGAATTTAAATCACATTAAATTAAGAGAAAATAATTTTATAATCATAAATAATTCTAATTTAAAATATCACATTAAATTCTGAATTAAAATTTAAAATCACTATAAATAAATATTAATTTTAAATTAAAATTTAAAATCATAATTATAAATCCATCTACTACATATTTTTTAATCAATTAAAGTGGTGTGCCAACTTCTTTTTTTTTTTTTTTGCCTAGTAAGGCGTGCTGACTTTTTAACGTTGTACTAATTAAGAACTATTCATGTACAGTCAATTGTTTGAGCTGCTTGCGATGTCCGGCATGTTGATGGACTACAATTGGACTGAAATTCTCAAAAGAAGGGAACTATTCAGGTATGAAATAATACCTGCCATTCAATAACAACTTGATGATGTGGGATCTAATTTGTATTTCTGTGGAAGAATTTATTCAAATCCTGTTGCATACGTATGTAGTGTTTTATCTTTCACTGGGTGGGTGTTTTTTTAGGTGGTATACTTCTAATAATTATGTATTATAATTGTCTAGTTATAAAATTAAAGGTCACATGAATTCTTCATGATCGGTAAATCATTTACTAAATGTTTAATTTAAACAAATTACGCCTTGAATTTAACAAAGTGTTGCAAATGATCCCGAGTCGGTGATGTATATCGAAATTTGGATATAAATACACTCGTTACACATTATGTGAACTGATTTGAAAGAAAGTATTGAAATTTCGGATTATACTGTGAACACATCATGTCACCTATACATGGAGATTTTGTTTGAAAGAAAGAGAAAAATAGGTTAAGACTTGAGATGAATTAAAATTAATAGGCTAATAATTTACATACGTTAATAAATAGGCTAAATTACTATTTTCGTTCATAACTTGTCTGGTTATGAACCATAACTTGACAAGTTATTATCTATAATTGTCCATAATTTGTCTGGTTATGAACTATAACTTAACAAGTTTATTTATAACTTATCTAGTTATGAACTATAATTTAACAAATTATAACCTATTAATTTTTATAACTAAAAATTGGTCTGTATACTTCTTTAAATTTTTCATATTGACCTATTTTCTACTATTTCTCATTTTGTCTTTCAAATATTAGCATTATTCACCGGCATTTTGGGCCGCTCTACAAGTTCAGTCAAAGTTAGGGAAAGTTAAGCACACAAAGGGGCCAAAAACCCTATAATCAAAATATTATGGGGATATTTTCATATCTGCTTCACACATACATTAATTATAGAGCTAAACACATTACGTTGATGACATGAATTGGTCACATACAGGGAAGCTTTTTCTGGATTTGATCCAAGCAAAGTTGCCAAAATGGGAGAAAAGGAGATCACAGAGATATCATCAAACAAAGCAATCATGTTGGCCGAGAGCAGGGTAGGATGCATAATTGACAACGCCAAATGCATACTAAAGGCAAGTCCTTCTTCTTCAAAACTACTTTCACTAAATATGCAAAAAAAGAAACTCATATACGCACATGCAAATTATAAAGTTAAAAGGGCAAGTCCAGTTATTATTATTTTTTTTTTTTCTTTTTTCAGGTTGTTAGGGAATTTGGGTCATTTAGCAACTACATGTGGAGCTACGTGAATCACAAACCGGTTATAAACAGATATAGATACCCAAGAAATGTTCCTCTGAGGAGCCCAAAAGCCGAGGCCATAAGCAAGGACTTGTTGAAACGTGGGTTTCGGTTTGTGGGGCCCGTGATTGTGCACTCCTTCATGCAAGCCGCTGGATTGACCATCGACCATCTTGTGAATTGCTATAGGCATTATGATTGCGTCAGCCTCGCAGAAAGACCTTGGAGGCACATCTGATAATTGATATGATGATCAACATGATCATACATATTGAAGGATCTCTAACAAGAAAATTTTAATAATGCTTCTTCTCTCTTAAGATTTATCAAAACCAAAGTCGCTGAGATATATCGATGGTGATATACATATCGCTATATGTATGTGGCAATAATCAGAGCTGTTGATGGTTCTAATGTATTGGCACATATGTAGTGATTTGATGAGCACCGTGATATTCAGCATTTTTCTTGTTAAAATAGTAATAATAATGGGATTCCATATTGGTTAAACTGCAGAGAAATATACAGTTCAGACGAAGATCGTGGATGAAACGTATTTATGGACAAGTGTTTTGGATTTAATTGGATTTTGTTGTGCTAGTCTGCGGTTATACTTTCTTATTTATTTATATTTGGATAGTTGAGTGGGTTTTGTATAATCATACAACACAATTATCTGTAACTATATGTCAGTGAATTATGAGCACAAGCAAGTGCAAATGTATGATGATTTTCAATCATTGGTTTGGTAGAAAAGCAAGCTTTCTGTCTTTCTCTACGCTTATTTACAGAAGAAAACACGCCCAAAAATGCAGAAGATTCTAATAATTTTCTAAGTTCTTTGACTTGATCTTCAGAAATTATAATCATATATGATTATGAAACTAAGAATAAAGTAATTAACCAGTGGACATGGTTGTTAGTTTGTAAACATTAGTTGAAACAGAATTAGATTAGTTATTAGTGATCCATAATTAGCCAGGTCCCACTCTGCATGCACAATTGAGGACGTAATCTTTAATCAATTACTTACACGCTTATATCCAATGAACAATCTTCTATTTCTCCTCTATCAATTAGCATTTAAAGAAATTCCCAAGACTTCAAATTCCGGACACAATGTTTAGCTAACATAAGAAAAAAAGAACCAAACATTTAGTATGCTAGATATTAATCTGCCAAGTGCCAAAATGAACCACAAGAAAATAAACCATTAAATGGACTTAAATTAAGATACAACTTATGACCAAATAGCAACCAAGACTTGCTCTTGCTTGATGTTTGATGTTTGATGATCATGAGAATAAACTAAACACCCCAAAATTTATTTCTTTTCTTTTTTCAGATAAAATTCAGAGATGGTGCTTTCGATTGAGAGACTTATATGGAAATAAACGGCTTTAATTAATGGTGTAGTCCATTGTCTAGAATTGTGAATGAATCCCAATCCCATCGCCAATGTGGTCACTAATTGGAGTTTGAAGTTCTATTTATTTGTGTTTTTTTTTTTCTCTGTGTTGTTTGTGGGGAGAAATTCATTTTCCCTACTTTAAACCGTTAGTTTACTCAAAAGTAGACTAGTAATATACTTTAATTATGTCTTCGTGTGGGTTTTTTGTTTTTGTTTTTGTAATCTTAATAAATACTCTTTAAAAGTGCGTGGATTTAGATTTTTACTTTTTATTCTTGATTCATAACCAATGGTTCAAAAAGGTATTTATCAAGAATAAGAAATAAAGGTCAGACTCATGCACTCTCAAAAGTAAATTCTCTACTTTTTCTTCTTTTTTTTTTTTGCTTTGAACCATTGGTTTTACAAAAATAAATAAATAAAAGACCGGTGGTGTACTTTACAATTTACATCTGTGTTTACTCAAATTTTCTTAATTTAATTTTAAATTTTGTGGTTTAATTTGAAACAAACCGATGGCTTAACAAATAACTAAATAAATAAACTAGTGGTTCCAATAAAAAAGAAGCAGAAATTGTAATAAATAGCATATTTTTAAAATATTTTTAAGTAAGTAAATAGTAAATTTTAAAATATTTGAAGTAAGTAGAAGTAAAAAGATTTTTTACCTCGTAATTTTTTTTTTACGACAGTAAAAAGATGTTTTAAACACGTAAATTTTTAATTAACTACTATTTACTTTAAATCATTTTAAAATCTGCTATTTATTTCAATTATTTACTGTACATCCGTTGTTTACTTCATTCTCCCAGATGAAAGAGTGCTCAAGTTGTTTAATCAGTTAGTAAACCTATAGTTTAATGTTATTATGAACTTTATAACTTATGTAAGTGGTATGCATAGAAGAAATACTGTGACTAAACCCATCTAGACTTTCTATTTTCCAATAGGAACAAGTTGACTCACCGATCAAAACAGTTTATGTCAGCACTGCTCACCCCTTACTGATTGATCTCCGTGTTGATGTAAAAATGTTTCTGTCAAGAATACGTCTCTGTGATTTGAGCAAAACACATGAAGTGTAGGTGTGAAAAGCCCTTTTCAATATACTTCATGGATGTTACCATTTTTCCATGGATTCTGAGTCCGTATTTATATGAGAAAATTGTTGAATTACTCGAGTAAACGAGTTTAGATTTTTATATTTTATTTAAAATAATATTTTTTTAATTAATATATAATTATTTAAATAAAAAGAATTTAAAAATAAATAATAAAAATCTAAACATATCTCAACAATCAACATCGATTTTACAAGTCAGTTAAATGTGGGAAAACTCGTACAAATGACCCCTATATAGTGATTTGGAAGTTCTGCCACAAATGGATCCAAATTCACTATAAGGCCCAAACCAGTCCAATTTACACTTAAGCATGGGCCTAAATGTGCAACATGAAAGAACCTTTGTCTACAGTGTGGACTCTTGCCCAACATCATAATCTGCTTCTTCCTATTACAAGCTAAAATCTGAAACATTATACAAAACTAATTGACAGTTAATTTGACACTAAAATGAATACATTGAATCACAGATTGTAGGCATGCAGGAACAATCAGTCATACTCTTTATGAAAACTCTAAAAAAAAAAAAAAAAAATCAGTGCCTAACAATTTTGAGAGTAAGAACAATTTGTTTTTTGTAAATAAATTTGGGACTTCACTAATAAGCTTCACTAAACAAATCTCTTCACTAATTAATGAGTGCGAGAATTTGTCTCATTTTTATACTATAGGACATGTTAGTTTACCCACCAAGTTATTCCCACGTTCGCATCTTTAGTCACGTTCTTGAAGGATTAAACAGTCATCTAAGCTATAATCTATTTTGCTATTAAAAAAAATAGAATAATCGGTGTTATCCCTATACTCTTTGTATTTAACACGTTCTTGGACTACTAAACGAAAAGAATATGATTCAACTAATGTTAATACGGATGGGTCATGAGTCCAACGCCAAGCACCCCATCGACGGGACAATATCTTTTATTAAGAGTCTGTTTGGTAAGAAAATTTGAATCATAATTTGAATCATAGTTCATTAAAAACAATCACATCTAATTTTTTCTCTACAAAAAAACACTAAATAAAAATGATTTTAAATTATGATTTTGAATCCATGAATTAAACGTCCACTAAAATTATAGACGCATTTTGAACAGTAATATAAGGAAAACATCACCGTTGCATTTCATTAATGGAATCTAAGGAATAATTTTATTCACTTTTTTTTTTTTTTTTTGAACAAATCACGCTTTTAGCTTTATCACTACACTAAGTTGTAGATTAATGCTGGTAGTTGTGCCTTACCCTCATATCTCATTTTCTATCCCTTTTCCTTCATTTTTGCTTTAAGTACATCTAAATCAAAACAGTTTATCTCTCACTTTTCAAGTGGTTCTACAGAGAGAAAAAAATCCCTATTTTCTGAATAGAGGTCTTATGGGGTTCACAATTGACTAATCTTTTTGTATTTAAAAAAAAAAAAAAAACTTTACAATCACTTTGCTTCAAAATGTTGTAATGCCAAGGACAAAACAGGCATGTGTGAAAAGACCCACTTGTTTTGTCCTTCTCTGTGACCCCTCTCTAAAAGGCATCATTTTGCCTTGCATTGCAAACCACAGTAAGCATATTCCTATAAAAAACAAAACAAACCAAAATTAAAAAAAAAAAAAAAAAAAAAAAAAAAAAAAAAAAACCCACTTCACAGTCAAGTGCCAATACAATACAAAACAACCTCAACCCTTTTAGGATTAGACTGCCACATCTTGTGAAGTCACTGCTTGTACCGATAACAATATTCTTATTTTGTCCATTTTTTTTTTATATTTATTACATTACATTTATGAGATTTCAAGTCAAATTATAAATTGAATGACTTTCGGACCAAGACCGCCACCAAACTTTCATGTCTATCTTTCTCTCTCACATGGTATAATCGTCATAATAAAGCTTGTCAAACAAAGAAAACGAAATCCCACCACCGATAGTAACCTTACCACCCATCTTCAAGCAAGCTTTCTCATGGTACTACTACTAGAATTCCAACCTTTTAAGACATTCTCTTTTGTGTCCAACAAGATTGTGTGCTAATCCAACTCTTTGACTTCCATATCGATGGCTTTATTAACATTAATTCCCTGCTCAAATCTAATTTATGAAAAAAAAAAAAAAATTAAAAAAAAAAGATGTCGTTTGTCCTATTCAGTCCTTTGTTACACAGTTGACTTACTTTTAACCTTTTTAATAGATTTTTGACTCCAATGAATAAAAGAGCTTTATCCCATTTCTTGCACAAGTGAAAATTTTCACATCATATTGCTGATTAAGAATAACTCAAACCTCAATATTCCAAATAAGGAAAAGCTAATAAATCTATTAATACCTTTTTGGCAGTATTAACTTAAAGAAAGGAAAAGCAAAATAAGAGAAATATACTAAAAAAATGTTTTAAAAAAAAATTAAAAAAGACGTGTAAGTGCATCGACCTTCCAATGAGTGGAAAGGCCAAAATTTAAAAACAGTTTGAGCCCAATATTTAGTGGGACCTTATTCTCATAACATGTGATGTTTCTTTGTTGGCTGCTAATGTAAATCATGTATTATTTCTCTTGCAATTCCTATGTCAGCATCGACAAAATTTGTGCGTGTAATCTCTTCTACTGCATAGTTAACCTCAACAACCATGACATGTTGCCATGACCTAAACGAGACCGGTCCTTTTCAGAACCAAGTATTTTTTTTTAAAAAAAGCGAATAAATACATGTTACATATGGGCCCCACAATTTGAATAGCAAGTTGTAATTAGACAGCAAATATATAATCTGTGGATGAGAGCCCATTGTTTAGTAGTAGCAGCAGTACACAAGGAAGAAAAGCCATGACCTGCGCAGTACTCAGCAGTATTATCCATAAAGCTTTTGCTGGTTTCAAAAAGACAGAGGAAAAGAACAGGAAACAAAAAGAAAAGAAAATCCCTGTTTTGTATATTTCACGTGACCTTAATATGTTTTTTCAGACTCTCTCTCATATATGCTACAATACCGATAGTATTAATTTTTAACTGTTAATTTAATTAAAATTACATTAAATTAATAAAATATACATGATAAATAGTTTATTATACAAATTAACGGTTAAAAAAAATTACTGATAATTTATTTTTTCTGATCCCGTCAAAAAACTCTTATGGCTTTTTTTTTTCTCTCTCTTTTGAGATTATTGTTGTGATAAGGTGGCTTTAATCACGTAACAGGGACTTGATAGAATACAAGAGTAAAAGATTCCTTCTATTATTAGGGAGGGAAGACGCACTACAAACCGTGTAGGAAATAGGATTGAGACAAATGTTCCAACAAAACAAAAGGCACATGAACGTGATTAGATGCCTACTTGCTTTGCTAAACGTATATGGAAATTTTTATTCTTACACACAACAAAAATTGGTCCAATTAAGCAGTGGTTGTAAGCAAAAGAAGTGTCTTTCATGTTCATTCCAAATCTTTTTATCCACCTTTTGTGATACCTTACATCTGAAATTTGCTAACCAGCTGTTCCTAAGTCACTAGATTCCTGGATCAAACTAGCTTTGACGTTGTTTCGTCTTCACATCAAAGTGACAACTCCTGTCCTTTGAATTATTAAAGGGTTAATCTCATTTTTAATCCTCGATGTATAAGACAGCTACATCTTAATCCGTACTTCTAAAAATCCTAATACAAGTCTCTAATTTGTGATATTGTCTCAAATTAGCAATACAAGTTAGGATCACTTACCGATGTGCGGCTTAATTGAGTTTAACCATTCATCTTCTCCATCAATTTGAATAATAAAAAAAAAAAAATCATTCGTCTTTTTTGTCAGTAACTTTAGCACTGTGGCAACCATTTACTACGGCCAAATCGGAAACAACAATATTCGAAAAATGGTACGCGGATACATGAAGAAACAAAGTTCACTATACATATACATATATATATATAATATATTCTTTTTTTTTTCCAAAGCTCATTCTACAAATTATTTATCAAACAAAGTCCGCGAGGAGTGAAAGAAAAAAAGAAATAAAAAATCAAAGCAAAACGTAAAAAGAAGAAATACATAAAATTCTACTCGGCTCATCACTCAGCTGATGCCAAGAATATTTACAGCATCCTCCTACAGTCAAACCCCCACTACTTCCAGGGAGAAGACGCATAAACCAAACCTACCTTATCAATCCTCAACCCCCATAAACCTACTAATTATATTCATCGTCTTTAGTAGTCTCCGACTTACCACACACTGGTGCCTCAAACTCAAAACTGGCACGAAGTGCCGAGCCTCTGCCTCTGCCTCTGGCCTAGGATTGCAGACTTGCGTTTTGCGAATGCTGGGTAGAGCAAATCTTGGAACTTCTCCAGGAAAAGTGTCCATTCATCCTCACTCAGGTCAGCCAGCTTCACAAAGCTCATGCTTGCTGGAAGCTGCTCATTCGCGCTTCTGTGCCCAGCTGATGTGTTCAACATGTATCCATTTTCCGGTTTTGATCCCGCGAACTTGGGGAACTTCTGTTTCTTCTCACCTAAACTAGTGTCCTTCAGCGACATTGAAATGTTTGAAATGGTTGGCTTCTTCTCAGAAGCACAGAAATTTGCAAACACCTCTTTTTCCTCTTCATCACTTTCCTCTTCCTCTTCTCCTCTTTCTTCCAGCTTGGGCAGTTGAGGGCGACCGTGTCCACTCCCATTTCCAAAATGAAACGGTGTTTTGGTCATAAAGTCCTCTTCTGCTGACATTTTTGGTGTTTCATCCAACTCCCATTCCCCATAGTCTATGGGAAATTGGTACTCCTCGTGTTCGAGATCAGCCTTGGGGGACAATACTTCCCTCTCCTTTATCATCCTCCTCGCCTCCATACAAATAACCTCCAGTTCACTAGGTTCCTCTTCACCACTCCTGAATTCCCTACTCGTCATCTCACCTATCTCAGCAAGGCAGAGACCATAGGCAGCAGCTTCCTTCAGGAAAATGGTGCAGAGGACCAACACCCTGAGACAAGCCTCTCGAATCATGGGGAGCTCCCTTCGCAGCATCTCACAATCCTTAAGCGGGTCAAGCTTTTTTATGTACTCAAGCTCATCATCCGTAAATGGAATGGAAGCCTGAGGCCAATGAATCCACTCAAAGTATGGATCCTCCAAAGTTTCAGGAAGGCAAAGACCATGATCAATTGGTATTAGCTCCACTTGACCAAACCGCCCGACACCATCAAGTTTCCTAACTAAAAGATTTCCTGCATGCCTGTCTGTGTTAAAAATCCTAATGTCTAATATCCCTATACGATGCACAGCAGAAACCGGATAGCTTGACGTCCCATGATCACTCGCGTCAAAATCATGCGGTATGAACTGTTGGAAAGACGCAATCTTGCTCACCAGCTTCTTCATGTGAGGCTTGTTCCCATTTACCCCATCATTCACATTAAAGATCGAATGAGTGATCTTCACCAGGGCAGTGGGAGGCACATTTGCAAAGTGGCCTTCATCGAGAAGGTACGCTGCAACTTCTCTGAACCCTGTCTCCCCGACCCGAACAGAAGGTTTCAGACCCGGTTGCCCAAGAGCTTTGCCAACGAAGCCTTTTGGGTTATTTGGTGCAAAAGGTTCTTCATCTGTTGGCTTCACAATGGCAAGACTCTCACCTTTACAGTTCCTGAAATAATATGCACCTCCAAGGCCACCATGAACGGGAATCGGATCAACCCCCATCTTGATAGCCTTCACAATATCCTTGACCAACACCTTTGTTCTAGCAAAGTGATCCGATTGCCCCAACACTTCAATAGGACCACTCTTATCTCTGTGCTGCAGATCCTTCCCAGTGGGCGAGAGACATGGAGTGGAAGAGCTTCTGTGCAGAAAGTTCCGAGTAAGAAGAAGAGGGGAGTCATTGCGAACGGCACTAAGATCGTTCTTCAACACCATATCCCCAAATGTCAGCGAGCTCTCTTCAGTGGGTACATTAAGAGCAAGCTGCAATCTCCTCTTGACGGTATGAGCATTGTCCCCGCGATCCAATTCCATCCCCAAGACGCATCCGGTTTCCGTCTGCACAAAAACCCGTCTCCTCCCAGCAGGCTGTTTCCCTTCCATTCTCTGGCTCCCATGGTACTCCGTCCCTAAAGGGCTTTTAAAAATTGCTAATGCCATCTGTGTCTGAACAGGGCTGTCCGACTCACGAGACATCAATCGAACAGATGGACGGAAACAGAGGTGGCGACGGAGGAAAGCTTGTTCCCTTCCGAGGAGACACCAAACTCCAAAGCCACAGGTGACAGAATAAGTACTAAATCCAATCCCAAAAAAATCATTAATACAATAAAAACCAACTTTTAAGTTTTCCCCAAGCGTCCGATTACAATGGAAATACAGTATAGGAATAATCAGAAGGAAAAATCAGTGCAGCGTAAATGCTACATTGAATGAGCCATTACGAGATCAGCAAGAGAAGAGAACCTGCAATAATACACCAACAAAAGAAAAATAAAAAATAATGCACAGAAAATACAAAAGAAAATCAAAATTAATTCCTTTAAACAATCTGACTTTACATCAGCCAAAAACTTCACTCATTCAATCTAAATCCACAAACAGAATCAATTTTGAAGGATAATAATGACATCCATCACCTACAAATCCCTCAAAATAAGTCTGGATTATCATAACTCTAAGAGGGACTAAATCACAATAAACAGTCCACTTTGTGCTCAAAAGAATTCAGCAAATCTCTAAGCGGATAAGATTTATATACAGATTCACCCGTAAAGTCCAAGCAGTCAAAATTAATTATTTACAACACCATTTCCAATAGCAAACATTTACACAAAATACTCCCAAGTTTTCCCTAAGCATTTTCCTCCGCGCCAAACGGGGGAAAACAAAGAATCAAGATCACAAAAATCACCAAAGGAATAAAACAAACATAGAAATGAGATAATAAATCCCAATCCAAGTATATTCATTCCAGTATTACTGAACAACAAATCTCGGCCATTTCTGAGCTCAAAAAGAGCCCAGACCAGAAAAATTTGGAAGCAGGGACTCACCAGAACACAAGATCTGGAAGGACCACGCCACACGGCCGCCAAAAACGATGAAAATTATCCAACGGCCGAGTCCGGGATTCGGAGGAGGAATCGACGGAGTCGACTCGGATAAATATTCTTGGTCCGACTCCAAACCACAAAACCCTTTGTGTGTGTGTGTCTCTTTCTCTCTCTCTCTCTCTCTCTAATTCCTCGCTTTGGTTTCTCTCTCTTCCTGAAACTCTCTCTATATTTTAACTCGACGCGGAAAGCCCAGTTGTGAGAGGAAATTTAACCCTGGTTAAGAAGGAGGTAACCACTGACCACTCTCTCTCCTCTCTCTCTCTCTTCTTTTCTTTCTCTCTCTGGTTCGCTATTCGAAGCCTCTAGAACACGTAATCAGAACCGCTGGATCTACGGAACGGTGGGGGAATCCGGGCCGTTGGATGAGGTGAGCCTCGGGGGTTGTGTGTCGTGGGGAGTGATGATGACGTGGAGATAAGGGACTGGGTGATGACGTGGCAGTGGTCGCCTATAGAGGAGGAGGGAAGTAGAGACTTTGAAGAGCATTTAATAATTTTTTTAATTTTAATTATCATCTAATTATTTTGTATAATTATATTATATACTTCTGTGCCCGATCAGATCGTCTAATTTTTCGAGCACGCACTCAACAGCCTCCCACTAAATCAGGCTTAATTGATTCTTCTTCCGAAATATCGAAAGTACCCCTAATTTCATGTAAGAATGAAGACCAAATAGTGAACATTCTATCGAAATTAGTTTCCCATGGAGTCCTTTTTAGGCAATTCACTATCATTTTATATTCATTGCATTGCCACTTAAATATCTTCTCTTTTTTTTTAAATTTTCCCTTTAATTAAGGAAAGTTTTATGGTCGGCGCTACTATTTTAATTAATAAGAGTTCTTATTTTAATTAGATTAATTTTTTATGTCACGTTTAATTTATGAATTTAAAAATATAGTTCATAATTTTAATTTTTAAAATTTTAATTTTTTATGAAAAAAATATTATAACAAATTAAGAATTATAATTAAAAATCATATCAAAACTCTCAAAACAAATCGAGCATTAATGATTTGAGTGATAGATGAGTATGACCAATTTCGTATTTATAAATTTTTATTGTTTACACTCACAAATTAAATTGTTGAAAAGTTAATACAACAGTTAAAATAGTAATTCTTAACAATAGGATAAAATAAAAATTCTACCGTAAGTGCCCTCTTTGTTAGGGAAAAAAGAAACTGAGTGATTATTTTTCTCTTGTAATATACAATTTTTGTTGTGCAATTCACAAGGAAAAAAAAACTGGAAAATCGTCTCTAAATTATATTAAATTGTATTTTATATGTACGAAAATTGAAACTATCTAGTAACCCATTTGTTTTGCATATTTAAACCACCGTTTTTTTTTTTTTGTAATGTCTGTTATTGTTAAAGTAATTCCAATTATAAAAATTTTCTTACAAATTGTGAAATTTGAGAGAACTGTTTAATAATATTTACTAAAAAAACACTTATCAACAGTGGCCAATAATAATATTCACATTCTATGGTTACTACAATATATTACCAAAAAAAATTAAAATTAAAATTCCCCAAGTATTTGGCTTTAATCTTACGGCCGAGTAGATTTACCGTATAGATTTACCGTATGGTAATGGTAGCACGGGGGAGAAATGAAAAAAAAAAAGGTAAAACGGCGGACCCTATCACGTCGTATAACTATAGTGGGGCCCTGCGGTACTACGCACCGTTCGGTTTAGACTAGTGGGAAATTCAATTCAACCGGAGGTGGGTTTTTTCGGAAGGTTCGGAACCAGGTGATTATTAATGATAGGGTAGTCTTTAAGCCCTGTTCATTTCGTTTATTCGAGTTTAAAATTTGAGTTTTGTTATAGTAAAAAATTCTCATAAATAATCACATTTAACTTTTTTACTACAGTAAAAAATTTTCACATAAAATCACATATCAACTCAAATTAAAAATTCAAATCAACGAACTGAACGAGCCTTAATTTGTGCCTTTTTTTTCTCTTTTCAAGATTGGGTAAAAATGAAAGGAGGGGAAGGGAAATCAAGCGGTCCAAGATTTGTCATGAAAATGGAAATGTAATCAAGCAGATCACATGGATTGGGTCCCATTGAATAGGCTTTCCTTTGTTAGTTGCAGATTACCTATCTTGATACATAATGCAAAAATTGACGGTCCTCCTAAAAATTGGTGTGTAGTGTAGTGACATTTTTATCCTCTGGCATTTCTGAATCGGACTCAATTAGAATATACGTACATATATATTTTAAATGGTAAAATTCCACTCCAAATCAAGGAAATGCTTACTCTAATATAGATAAGAATAACCTCATTACGCAAGAGCACTAATGCTTATCTTGATCACAAACTAATTTCACCGACTAATGAATTTAGGCTCCGTTCATTTTACTGATTTAAGTTTAGAATTTAAGTTTTGTTACCGTAAAAAGCTCTGATTTGAGTTTAGAATTTGAGTTTTGCTACGAGAAAAAATTCTAAAAAATAATCACATCTAACTTTTTTATTACAATAAAAAGCAATCACGTAAAGTCATATCTCAACTCGAATTAAAAATTCGAATCAGCGAACTAAACATGCTATTTATGTAAGAGTTTTTTATTATAGTAAAAAAATTAGATATGATTATTTCTTATAGTTTTTTACTGTAATAAAACTCTAATTTTAAACTTAAATTAATAAAATAAACGATACATTTTAACGCACATAAAGATAAAATATGTGTCGGGTTCTCATGAAATAAAACCGAAGGGGCACACCTACAACAGAGCAACATAGCTCTTTCCATAACTCTATTGCGATCAATGGAAAACTCCTATAAGAGACTTATATCACAATGGTCTCCTGTAGCACTGCAAAGAATCAACACTAGCAGGCTGGACACTTATATAAAAGAAGAGAACTCCGAATTAGAATTGTTAGACTTTAATTATAAATACGATTGTAATCACTATATTCATAAATCTCAACGATCATCATGCTAAATTATCAAGAAAAATTGAAGAAGCAGACATAAATCCATAATAGTAATAATTAACACTTTTATAGAATTATTATGACGATTAGTAATTCGATTATTATCTTCTTAAGTTAAATCATTGGAGTTTCTTAATAAAGTGTTTCTCTTTAAATGGAAAAAAAGAGAAAGCAGTTGAATAATTTAATGTATTGTATACCATAATCTATAAGTCTTTATATACTTATCTCATTACGCTCTAATTAAACCTTATTGAATAAGTAATAGGTATCCACTGAATTATCTCATACTCAATTAGAAGTCTTATTGGGCTCCCTTATTAGACCACTTAATAAAGACCATTTAACTAAATAACCTGGTAATATAAGAAAAAATAGAAAATTTATCTTTTAGAGTATGTAAGTCTGTACTTTTACCCGTTTTTCTTGATAAATAACCTTTTATTAGTGTAATTATTTTACTAAAAAATTATGAATCAAGAATAAAATGTAAAATTTCCGACCCACACACTACTTTTAAGGAGTATTTATCAAAATTACTCCTTATATAATTGGGCACATTAATATTAAGAAATCAACTTGAATTTCCTAACAAGAATATTATATAAGCTAATATTACATCTTTCTTTATTCATAGCAACACTTTTAAATTTTAATCATTGTGCAGAATATAATGCTCTGCTGTAAAGCAAGTTACATGTTTAATTTAATAAACCAAAAGTATCGCTGAAAAAAAAAAAAAAAAAAATGATGTAAACTTAAACCAATTATAGATGAGGGTCCCATTTCATAATCAATATCGGCGGATTGCGTGAATAACTTTGATCTACTTTATTGGGATATGAGAAAATGGTCAGTCAACGATTTAAGCAAGGTACTTCATGGATGCTTGCTTAATCAATCTGAATAATGTAATGTCGTACGTAATTATTTCAGCTGCGTGTTGGATAAGAACATATAATGTCATCCAACTTGCAACTTTAAAGGTTTTGGCCTTTCAATGCTTGGCTATTTATTATTAAATTTCAGAAATAAATAAATTGTCTTTCGTTGCAATTTTCAGGGTATGACCTATATTTTTCCATCTTTTTAGTTCATTTTGCCCAATCAAGGTAAATTATGGTTAGACTTTGTCACTTATAACAAAAAGGGAAATGGAATATTTAACATTGGTAATCCTGGTATATGGTTGATTTTTTTTTTCTTTTTAACAAAAAAGGTAATGGAATATTTAACATTGGTAATCCTGGTATATGGTTGATTTTTTTTCTTTTTCTTTTTTTTTTAATAAAAATTATAACACTCTTCTTGTTCTCAAAACAGGGAAAATGACTACCAATAAATTTGAGAAAATAGTAAAAAATAGGTCAAAATAAAATGTTTAAAAATATATATAAGTTAATTTTTAATTATAAAAATTAATAGGGCATAACTTGTTAAGTTATGATTTATAATCAGATAAGTTATGAACAAACTTGTCAAGTTATGGTTCACAAAAATCATGAATTATGAACAATAACTTATTAAGTTATGGTTCATAACTAAATAAGTTATGAATGAAAACAGTAATTTGACATATTTATTAACTTATATAAACTATTAACCTATTAATTTTAATTCATTTTAAGTCTTAATCTATTTTCATATTTCTTCCTAAATTTGGGAACATTTTATCTTGATGTTGCTAATTTTCCCTTTTCATAGTCTTTTTCAAATTGCATTCTTTTTTTTTTCATGCTTTAATGCACGCATGCTATGGATTAGGAAAAGATAACTGCATAGTCTTCCCGGTGGTTTACGTGCATTAATTGGAATTCAATGAAATTGTTGCGTTTAATCAATTTATTGAGGTCCTTTTTGGACCTTTTACTTTTTGCTTGTTCTTTTTATGCAAAATAAACATGATTATCCTCGTTATGAATGAAGAAAGCAACGAACAAAAATAAAATAAAAAACAAAAGATAGCACACAAAGGATTTGGGAAAAGATTAGCAAAAAAGGATTTGAAAAAAAAAATATAAGCGAAATGTTTCGAACTTTTTATCTCACACCCCAAACTTTTCGACCAAAAAAAAATGCATGCGTGTCGCACATAGAAGGAGATCGGGTTCTCCTTTTTATTTACGGTATAGATATAGATGGATTAATTAAAAAAACCATTCCCAAACTATTTCAAGATTGACGTTAATTTTTTTCCTTTTTTTTAATTAAAGTTGTTCTTTAATGAAAGAGCGTTTATTAATCTTCTTATATAGAAAAGCGGGGAAAAAAAAAGGAGTCGCTCGTATACTGATCATAAAAGGGAATAGATATCATTGCAGTAAAAATAAAAATCTATTTAATTTGTTAATTTAAATTAAGATTATATAAAATTTTTTATTATAATAAAAAAAATTAAATATATCTATTTATAAATATTTTTTACTATAATAAATTTTAAATTTTAAATTTAAATTAATAAAATAAACAGAATTTTAATAGTCTTCCTCAGTGCAATATTCAAGTCATTAATTACCTTCAGATAAAATCAAGGCATTAATGGCTGCCGCCAAAAAAAAAAAAAAAAAAAAAAAAAAAAAATCACCAACATTTTCGCTTTCTTTTTATTTATTTTCATGATACAACTCTAAGTTAGGCAGATCGTATTTATGAGGAGGAGACAAAGATGTTGGATATTTATCTTTTACGTAATTTTATTCACGCACTTTTTTTTTTTTTTTTTTTTTACATCCTTTTTAAATTAAAACTTCTAACAACAAAAAATCATTATATATAATGACAAAAATAAACAATGTGTAATGATAAAAATAAACAATGTGTAATAGACTTAAATAATTGAGTTTATTGACGAAGCTTTATGAAAGATGAAATTTTAGAATTTAAAATTTTTGTGAGATAAAAAACATTATAGTATAATTATAATTTAAATTGAGTATAACTTTAAACAACCTCTTAAAATAAAAATAGAAGCAGAAGTAGAATTTAAAAGTTACAAATTTTAACTTTTCAAATAACTTAAAAAGAACATTAGTCTTTATATAAAATGTTTTGTAACCTTTTAACCAAACACTATAAAAATAAATTTTATCATGAAAAAGAAACTAATGATATGGTTAAATTTTTATCTTTCGCACACCTCACATATATATTCCTAAATTATAAACTATTGTTAATTTAAAATCTATAACAAAACTTTAATTTTCATACATAAACTATTGTTATTGTACAATAAAGCTCATATCAATTATCTGTATATACATAGATCGAGTATACGTATACATGGACGTACCCTAAATTGTATAAAGCTTCAGGTCCAATTCTTCAAAAAAAAAAAAAAAAAAAAAAAAAAAAAAGAAGCATAACATAGGGGGAGATTGAAGAATTATAACATTAAGATAAATGTAACGGTAAGTGTGAAAAGAAAAATTAAATAGTTAAAAATTAATAATCTTATAAAAAAAGTTGAGGATAATTTTGAAATAATAAGAGTGCGTAAAATGTAATTTAATCACTTAAAAATTATATAGAGTGTGTAGTTAAAAAGGAATATGGTGAGTGAAAAAAGGGTGTAAATAGAACAACTCTTTATCTTTTTGATAGGTAATAATGAGATATTTATCTTAACCAACAATACAAGTAACTAAGTTTCATTCTTAAATTTTCAAGTGATGGAAAATTTTAGATTTTTAATTAGATGGCATAAGTTTAAAATAATATGGAAGCGGTAGATAATGCAAAATGTATATATATTATATTTAATTGTTACACTTAAAAAAAAATGAAAATAGAAACAATCAAATGGTACTTGTGCAGCCAAGAATAGCAAATTTACGTTACTTTATTAAATATAAAAAAAGTTATTTTATTAAACAAAAGATAAATAAGAGTACTGATAAAAATTACACCGAGTATAATATTCATTTAACAGTAAATTACAAAGTTACATTCAGCGAGAAAAGGAAAAAAAAAAAAAAAGAGAGATAAAAGAAAATAAGTGTTCTTATAAGAGCTCCGGTACCGGTTCTCGCGTTGCCGGATTTTCGGGCTCGTGTTTTCATCACGAGTTTGCAAAGATGAAGCTAAGATAATGATGAGGACGGTGTTTACTGCTAGGAGGGCTTGAGGATTAAATATGAAATGAAGTGGAGTGGAAGTGCTGATTATTTTTAGGGCAGCATGCCAGATGCATTGCTGCTCCAACATCCTACTCTTTTGAAGTGCTGATTATTTGTCCATTTCATATTTCATATGGCGAGAGATTGTATGGAGATAAATTAATATTGTGTTACCTTTTCATTGATCAATAAATAATAAAATATATTTTTCTAAAAAAAAAAAGAATATTGACAAACTTTAAAACAAGGTATTATTGGTACATTACAGAACAAAATTTTCCTCATAATCTCTCCCCAACTCAGATAAGATTCCAAGAGATTTTGTATACATGGATTAATGTTAATCTTGTTTTTTTTTTTTTATTAATCAGTGTCTTTTTGAATATCAAACACATAAAATATCGTTGAATATCCACCTCCTTTAACTAAAAAAAGAGTCTAAACAGAGACTACTGCTTATATGTATTTATTTTCAATATTAAAATTCTAAATGTGCTAGAACAGCTTGACCTAAACTATCATAATAGAAAACAATACATAAAATCTCAAAATATATTACAACTTAAAATATACTTCTCTTTCTTTATCTTTCTCTCTCTTCATATTACTGGATGGGATATTACACTATAAGATGTGTCGTCACACCACACTACACTATATTAAATATGTATAAATACATATATATATATATATATTTGGCTCAAAACACACATATATGTTTAATTCAACGCATGTGGGTTAAATATAAATAAATAGGTACGTGCAAGGGGGTTTCACATGGGACGTGCAGGCCGGTTGGCAGCTAAAGTCTAAAGATATTTGGGTCGGTCGTGGGTCGTTGCAAGGCCCAGTCAAACCCTTTGAATGTCAATGTTTTTTAAGGCACTGTTCCTGTGATCGCCATCATACAGTAAGCAATGTTTACTCCCACGTCCTATCAGCACCACGTGCAGGCATTGGACTCCTATGCCTGCACGTAGTGCTGACCATGGGCACTCCAGTTGCTTTATCCAATTTGTCGGTCCTATCCTTGCCACGTGCTGCCACATAATTAATTATTTTCATATAAAAATAGTTAATTTTTGAGAGCATTGCCAAACATGTCTGCGGACTTGTTCAACTCCTCATCCACATAGAATGGGTCCCATTTGGATCTCACGTAGGCATTGAGGCCTATCGCAACTGTGTCTGAAAAATTGCCGCTCCGCGTTTAACATTTTTGAATTTTTTGTCTGCAAAAAAAATCTTATGCATGGAGGAAGGATGTGAATATGAGAATGGAAACAGAGTAATCTTTTATATTCTTTAGTACGATAGATGAGAAGTTAAAAATTAAATAAATAATAATTGTTTAGTACCACGTATTATTTAATTAATTATTTATTATTATATTTTTTTTTTTGCTATTTGTTAATAATTTTTAAAAAGTCGTTTGAAAAATCAGTTAGGTCTTTTTATATTAAATTTAAATTAGTGGATTTGATGGATTATAAAGATTGTACGGTGTATATAATTTGAATCAGTCGCAAACTATTGATTTTTTGTGGACCGAAGAAAAATCAAATATATATAATTACTATTTACTACATACATACAAAGTTCAACACTTAATGGAATAATGAAATTTGGAAACCAAACCAAAATGTCATCTCGAACTAGTTAGTTTGAATTTGATATTTTTAAATTAGGTAACTTGAGTGTAATTTTGAGTTGAAAATTATGTAAGATAGTAGAATTGTAAATAGAAGTTCAAACTCCTTTACTAAACAAGTCTTGATACATGTTTTTTTTTTTTTTTTTTTTTTTCAATAAAAAGCTTTTTACACAAAAACAGTTTTATATAGAAGGAGGAGATTTGTTCAAACAAATAAGCTCATCATCTATGTTAAAAATATAAGAAGCTAAAAATAGGTTTTTCATAATCTAAACGAGCCCTAAATTTTTTTTGTGAGACTATTAATTTTTAAATTTAAAATTATGTAAAGTCTAATATTAAAACCTACCAAACAAGTCTTGATACAAGTTTTTTTTTTTTTTTTTTTTTTTTTTTTTTTTTTTTTTTTTGCGTTATCAATAAAAAGCAAAAAAGGATTAAAAACTAAACCAAATTGTGAAGTGGTTTGATACGGTTTTAGATTGCTAGTAGTTGATATGGTATTCGAACGGCGATCCAAAAACAATCGTATTGGTTTAGTCTAACAATTCCCAATCTGCTCTAAACAATGAGACGTTTGGTTTATGGATTAGAATCATGAGATTATAATCAATTTTTTAGATTTAATGTAAAACAATGATGTTTTTCATGAGAGAAAATGAGATTATAATCATTTTCGATTCACAAATATTTTTGTGATTCAAATCAAGAATCGAATCTTCCTTCCAAACATCCAATTTAAAATTTAAAATTATGTTTAGCTTTTAAAATAATTAAGATTAGGTTCTTTAGGGTAAAGATTATATTTGTTTATTAGGTTTATTCAAAATACTAAGCATTAGAATTCCTATGGGATTTTAAATTGGCTTTGACCGCTTTTAGGATTTGCATCCTGTAATAGGATGCTTATAATTTACCTCCTATAAATAGTACATTTATACTCTCTTTGTATTTCCATAGAATAGTTCTTCTATATATTGAGTTTTTATGCCTTTTTTTTTTCTCTTCATAATTCACTCGTTTCTTCTCTAAATTTCATAATCTGTTTTTTGAATATATCTTGTTCCTACATCAAATGATATCAGAGAGAAATTATTCTTGGACTAAAGAGAACGGCTTTTCTCTGATTCCAATTGATGTATGACCATTGTAGATTAACGTTTATTTGTTTATACCTGCAAAATTATCAATTTATTTAAATATATAGTTCAACCAACTACTTGGTATTCATTATTTTATCGCAGATTGATTAGCCCATACTCCGTTGTCTGTCTCTGTAAGTCCCTTCTACAAAATGACAAATATAAATACGTACAAGGTTTTGTATTCTACCCAAGTCAGTGACAAGATTCATTGCATATATACAGCATTGGTGCGGCATATGATCCCACCCCAAAACCAGTCAATCAATGATATCCTCCCACGTCAGCAAAACATATTCCTCCGGGCCGCACACCAGTTGTCGGATCGTACGGACAAACGGGAGCTGTCGTCATCTGATTGGATTTTGGAAAATGTCAGAGATGCTCTCTTTGTCTACAGAAATGAAAGGGTACGGCTCCGGTGGGCGGCGCACCTGGATTCCGCTTTCCGTATTCGGTGGGGCCAATCAAGATGCAGAGAAGGCGCGGCTCAGACGCGGACCGGGCCAGATCTGACGGCTGCGGTCGGCTTTGTACCGTCTGCGCCTCCGGTTTTGGGCTTGGAGCCCGCTTTTCGTGGGCGGTGTTTGCGGGGGGAGTGTTGGTGACGCCTATCGGGTACGGATCACGTGCCTGGAGCTTTATGCTCGCGAGGTTATTTTTGTATTTCTCTCTCCCAATGGTAAAAGAATTCCCCAAAAAAAAAAAAAAAAAAAAAAGAGGACCCAAGTTCCCAACATCGTTGGGCACTTGGGCTTCATATCCTAGGAGGGCCCTTATTTTGTCTTTTGCTGTGATTCTAAGGAAAGCTCGTTTGCAATGATTCCTAAAGAATCAAGATCAGCTATTCCCAAAGAAGAAGAAGAAGAGAGAGATTCAAGATCTGACTGACTCTTGATGACTATTAACGATAATATTTTTATGTTTTTTTTTTTTTTTTATTGTGATTTTATCTATAGTGTAAATTAATTAATGTATTCTAGCTAAAAAAGTTATTGAATTCATTTATCAGTTGGGCATAGTTGATAATAATTAATCAAATTTTGAGGAAAAAGTATACTATTATATAGGTTATTTATCTTTTTATACTTTGTATCTTATATTTATTTAAAAATTGTACAATGATTTTTAATTTTATGAAAATGTATCTCTGAATTATAATTAATACATAAATATATATCAGTCAATAATTGATAATTTGTAAAACCACCAAATTATCTTTTAAGAATAGTTTAATTATTTCACAAGTTAAAATACCGAAAAGGGATATAAATTTATAGATTAATTATAATTCGAAGGTATATTATCGATGAGATTAAAAATTAATGATATATTTTTTGAACAGACATTAATTACACAATATAAAAAGGTAAATAATTGTTTATTTAATTTTTTTATGTTACTAAAAATCTTTCTTTATGGATATTTTATGATATCCTTCACGGACTCAATCTCATGTTCAATTTTGTCTCAATCTCAAGACAAAATATCTTAAGTTTGCCTCTTTCCCGAAGTGAAAACGGCGGTGGTGTGAGAAAAAAAAAAAGAAGATGATGGGGGCTGAGATGGTGCAGCTCCACCGACCAATGTCATTTTTTATACTCAAAAGAAACAAAAAGAGAAAGGAAGACAAAAATGTAAAAGAATTACCAAACTTATCCTGAATGCATGGATTACTCTTTATTAATATTCTTTTAATTAATATAATTATTTAATTAAAATAATAATAAAAAATAAATGGTAAAAATTTAAAACCGTAAAAAGATATTTATCTCGTTTTTCTAAAATATAACGAGAAGGTCAAAGTTGGCATGAAATTTGTAGTTTGGTTTTCTGATAGCTGGAGAGATTATATAGGCCCAAGTGACACATCGGTTTTATTGGATTGTTGGAGATATTATTGGAGGAGTTCATGGGGCAAAGTGGGCCGACTTGTACTGTTACCACTGTTAGTAATTTAGAAAAGAAAAATACTAGAAAATAGGCGCGAAAGTATATAGATTAATTTTTAGTTATAAAAATTAATAGATTATAATTTATTAAGTTATAATTTATAATCAGATAAGTTATTAATAAACTTGTCAAGTAATGGTTCATGGTCAGATAAGTTATGGACAATTATGAACAATAACTTGTCAAGTTATGGTTCATAACCAGACAAGTTATAGATGAAAATAGTAATTTGACATATTTATTAACTTATGTAAACTATTAGTCTATTAATTTTAATTCATCTTAAGTCTTGGCCTATTTTTCTCTTTCTCCCTTTAGAAAATTGGTATTCATACGTACTACTTTTGTGAAAATATAAGCAAAATTTGCACATAAAATGTGTTATACTTAATTTTTTTATTACTAAAATAAATTCTTAATAGAATAATAAATAAAAAAGAAACCAAATTTTAAGAAAATTGTGCATTCAAGAATTGAAAAAAATTCTAAACTAAAAACACAAGTGCAACTAGTAGTGATGGACACAGCATGAAGATGATGAGAAAGAAAAGGAGAAAGAAATGCTGGGTTAGAACAAATAATGGCTGTAAAAGGTGCAGCAAGGCACCGGCAATCATTCGCTTGTTATAGAGGGAAAGAGTGACCTATCGGATTACAGTTTCCTTTTGACTAAACTACCGATGTGTTTAGTATAGAAACAAAGTAAACTACTCGTTTACTCTTAAATGAACTAGTGATTTATTTCCCCAACATAAAAAGTAAAGTAATGGCAATTAGACATTTTTGGCTCCGTTCATTTCACTGATTAAAGTTTAGAATTTGAGTTTTACTACAGTAAAAAACTCTCAGAAACAGTCACATTTAGCTTTTTTGTTACAATAAAAAATTCTCACATAAAGTCACATCTCAACTCGAATTAAAAACTTAAATCAACGAACTAAACAGACCAAATGTATTTCAGAACCCAAAATGAAAATGTAAATAAACAACAATTGCCACCATCTGATTAGGAAAAAAAAAAAAAAAAAAAAAAGCCACCATCTACTAATGAACAGAAATCCATAACATTGAGTACAAGGAAGTCTTCTGCTTCAAAGTCAGGAGCTTTGTTGACCGTACAAAATATGTTTGATTTTGCTCTCATTTGGTCAACATGCCTTTAGAGATTTAGCGTAAAGCCAAAGCAATTTGATCATCTCATGTTATATACAAGTCTACCCAAAAAAAAAAAAAAAAAAAAAAAAACGCGTGATTTACTGCTTATTTTATCACTCTGATTGACAAGGTTCATGTCACGGCTTAAAAAGTTGGACTAAACAAAATGAATTTGACCTCCTTTCGAATTAAGAAGCGACGCATAAAGATACTTACATAAAAAATGTCACATAAAATAAAAAAAAAAAAAAAAAAGAAAGAAAGAAACGCGTGATCTACTACTTATTTTATCACTCTGATTGACAAAGTTCATGTCACGGCTTAAAAAGTTGGACTAAACAAAATTAATTTGACCTTCTTTCGAATTAAGAAGCGACAATAAAGATAATTACATAAAAAAAAGTCACATCATGTAAAGATATCTCCACTTAAAAAATCACATTAAATTTCCCATTTTCTAATCATTAATCCATTTTCTGCTAGGTGTTGAAAAGTCAAAAGTTTCAAATTCCAAATTTAAAAGAAAGATAAAAGTACTTATGTTGGTTAATTGAATAGTGTATAGGTATAAACAAATGAGAGTCCAACGTCGTTTAATATTCAAAGTCAGAGTCTTTAAAATTTCCAATTTTCACATGGTATCAAAGCTTAACAAACTTAAATAAACGGTTTGATTTATTCAATACAAGATTAACGACTCTAAATAGAACACTATAACAACTTTAAGATTTTATTTATTTTACCGATTTGAGTTTTTAGTTTTAAGTTTTTACAGTAAAAAACTCTTAAAAAATGTCACATTAAAATTTTCTATTATAGTGAAAAATTCTAAAAAAATGTCACATCTCAGCTCAAATTAAAAACTCGCAGAGTGAACGAGGCCTAAATAGAACACCATTTTGTTGGGCGTTGTTAAGGATAAAAACAAACTTGATTTGCAATATTGTTTGGATACAAGAACAAACAGCAATTTATAGGAAAATTGGGCGAGAGTGATTTTAAAGCTGCATGTACGCATCCTAGCAATGAACTTGGAGAACAAGCACAAGAACAGTTTCTGTCTTTTTCACTTCCAATTTTCTTCAACAGGTAGCTTCCAAAGATTCTCACAGAATGACGTAAGCTTAGTGTCGTAGTTGTGGAGCCAGCTGTGGAAAAACGTCACCGAAAAACCATATAGAAACCCTCGACTTACTTGCCGGGATCTTTCTGTTTGAAACCATTTTAACTTGGAATTTTCCTCTCTTTTTTTTTTTTTTTTTAAAAAAAAACCTTGGAATTCACGTTAGAGTTTGCTTTCTCATCAAGTAATTTTCAGGTTTATATAAGGCTAAACAGATGGGCTGGTTTCCATAGAGCTCAAAAAGCAAAGCAGATTCCACCAAATTTTCAGTGCTTATATTGTTTCTAATTAATTTGCTGCCTATAAACTTGCGTGATCTCTTTTCAGAAGAAGAAGAAAAACAAAAAAAGGCTTGTGTGATTAAAACACTTCCTCTAATCTGTTCTTGGTTTTTATATCAAGGTGACATTGAACAAAGCAGGAATGGCTAACAAAAACAATAAAGAGACCAGTAGTTCAATATTAGTGTTGTTTGCTTGGTGCTTCTTTGGATCTGCTGCAGATGATAATGTGAAGAGGAGAAATGCTTCGTCGTCGACCGGGCCAGAGGCGGACATGGTCGCTGCGGCGAAGCATTTCTCTTCGAAAGTGCGTTTAATCTAGTTCAAGCCTTTAGGGCTTCCTTCGTCTCCTCTGTATTCTATTTTTGGATCCTGTATCTTCCTCTTGTATTTGAGGCTTTATGTAAGATGATAGTACACAGCTTGTTTTAATGTTTTTGTTTGTTTGTTTGTTTGTTTTTTTTTTTTTTTTTTTGATAGATTGCTTTATTGTAATTTTGTTGTTTCACAAGTAAATAAAACAAAATTTGGCAATTGGAAATGAATTTAGTTTGACTACCATCCTTTGTGTTTAGTTTGGTGTCATTCCAGTTTCCAAAATGCATTAGACACAATCATTTTGCATTTCTCTGAAACCTTTCAATCAAATTGGTTTCTTTTGCATAGTGTTATTGAATTTATATGTATAACTCAATCTTTCATCATCGTTGCAATTGTCTCCGCGACACCCCGAGTACACCAACCTCTACCCCCATAACTTTTTTTTTTTTTTTTTTTTTAAAAAAACTACAATATCTACAGTACGTACTATGAAACTAAGTGGATTTATGCCGGATCTTTTTTTTTTTTTTTTGAAAAAAAACAATTATTAGTCCGGTGAATTGGCATTGATAACAGTACCGGCCAATACGGAAGGATAATAATGATCTGTTTGTTTTATTACGTCTAAACTTATAATTTTAATTATATCATATGGTGTTTTCTTCTAATAAAAAATTTGAATTTTAAATGCCATAATCAAGAATTCACTGATATGAAAGTATGAACTAAACGGGCCTTAAAAAGACGCAAAGAAAAAAAAAAGTTGAAAAGAAAGACTAGGTGCTAATTTGGTAAACACACCTGTATTTGATATTGGTGATGCTAACTTGGAGTTTTAAGTCATGAGTGACTGGGTCAAAGTAAAACTTCATACTAATAATTGGTAAACACCCCAATGGTGCAAATGTTTGGCACTAGTCATACCAAACACACACACACACACAAAAATGGCACTAGTGGTAAGCCTACTAGTTTTATAAAGCACTTCTACTTGGCAGAATGAAATTGGCATAATAATTATAAAGAAAAAAAATCGAATAATTGATTCTGTGTTCTCATCCGCTCTTCCATAAAATAGTACCAAATTTAGAGCTATATTTTGTACGTTTATTATGTCAAATCTTTTTTAATATGTTCCTTGCTATTGAGCTCAATTTGCAGACATGAAAACACTATTTTGTTCAAAGTCCATCTACGGTACGTGCGCTTGTTCAGATGTACCATAAAGAAACTATTAAATGAGAATTTTCTGAAATCAGTTAAGCTGAATTAGACATTTGGGACCAAGGGAATAGCCGCCCATTTATGCTTTTGCGCCATGACATTCTATTCGAATTATCGGGACCTACACAAATTAATGCAATATACCAGGGTCCCTAGCCAGAACCACACGTGCAAGTTTCCCTTTCTGGCTCGTCCATGCTTTCCATGGCGCTACCTATAACTTAGCATGGGAGAAGAGGGCAGAACTAAAGTTGTCAAACGTGCCATGCCGGCCCCAAGCCCGTGTCGGTCTTGGGCCGTGCCTGGCACGACCCTACACAATATAGGGCCGTGTCAAGGCTAGGCCTGAAGAGAAATCTCAGGCCCACGGCCCTAGTCCATAAGGGCCAGGCCGGGCCTGGGGCCAGGCCTTTCACGGGCCGGCCCTGGCCCTTGTAATTTTTTCTAAAATTTAATTAAAAAAATAAAATATATCATATGCCCCCAAAAGATGTGATTTTATTGAATTGAGATAATACGAATAAGTACACATAAATGTCTGCCTCGTTAAAAACCTTACCAAATAAAACCCGTGGGGAGATCGGGACAAAACCTTATCGAAAAAAAAAGAATGCAATATTCTAGGAATAGTAACTTACAAAACCAAAGTGCTTCTAGAAGATTCTTTTATTGCTAAGTAAGAAAATAGTCATGCATTGAATCATCTGTGTATTATTATTTTCGTCTTCTGACATCTTCTCAGTCTTTAACGCACATTAGCCCCTCTAAGATATTTGGATGCATTCTGCTTCTCTTATCGTCAAGAATTTGGTTGCTTGCACTAAATGCTTGCTCCGATGCTACTATTGACATTGGGGTTATCGAATGTCACGAGCTATTATGGACAGTGTTGGAAAATGATCAATCTTGCTCTTCCACCACTGTAAGATGTCCAGTTTATCGCCGTTGATTACAAAATTTGCTTCAAAATATTTTACCAGTTCGGTAGATGCTTGTGTTGATGACGATCCTATCGTTTTCTCTTTCTTCTTGAAGAAACTCCACAACGAGCCTTTAGGCCCCGAACTGCTAGTTGACGTCGAAGTTCCCTGTTCTTTTTGACCTGTGCTGTATTTTGCTTCATACAAACCAAATACATTTTCTAATATTTTTCTAGTGTCAGTAATAGTTAGTTGCATATCAGTACCTAAATTTTCTGTTGTAGTAGTCATCAAAGATTCAGTTGACCAATAACTTTTAAATTTAGGTCCATTAGCTTAACTATGTTTCTAAAAAGTACTATATCCCTATAATAAGAAAATGTTTCTGAAATATTAAATAGTTGATGTAAAGCTAAATGTGCAGTATGATAATAAACTCCGTAAAGTAATTCAGTAGCATTGTAAAAAAACTTCTAGAAATTTAAAAAAATACTCACAAATTTGCCAATTTGTATAGAAAATTAAAAGTTGATCGTTCTTACTGTTTACATATGTTGTGATGAGTTGTGAATACGGGAGTGCAACCTTTAACATTACATAGGTGGAATTCCACCTATGTCTCACATCAATTGGGAACTTTTTTAGGTGCATCTGACTGTTCTTGCAATATCATTTGAATTCTTGGAGCCAAGCTCCAAAACTAGATATGAAGGATAAAGATTCTCTAATATTTGTTAGATTAGCTAAAATATGTTCAATTTCTGCTTGAACTACTAAATTGATTATGTGACACGCACACCATTGATGAAAAATTTCCCCCCCCAAATGCTGGTTTCAAACTACATTTAAAATTACAGCCGTGTTAGCTGACGCATTATCAAAAGTAATAGTTAAAACTTTATTTTATATCCCATAAAATCCAAAAATTTCCATTATTGTACCAAAAATTGCTGATGAGTTATAAGGATATGGACATAAACGAAAACCTATTATTCTTTTTTGTAAAACCCATTCATCATCAACATAATGCGCCATGATGCATAAATATCTAGGTTTATTGCACCCCTCCCACAGATCAGAAGTACAAGATACAATAGCATTAAAAGTCCTAAAATTATCAACAATAGATTGGTTCATTGCATAAAGCACTTTTATGCAATTAGAACGAGTTGTGTTTCTACTTACCCGTTTATATTACGGGCATAAGGACGTCTATATGTATTCTTCGAACGACGCATCATTTGCAAAAGAAATAGGTAATTCGGCACTAGCTAGAAATTTAGCTAGTGCCTCACGAGCACATTGTACATTGTATGTAAACTTTTGCAACCCTTGTGATGTGAATGATAGTGTTTGTTAGTGGGAGTCCACACTCTCACCTTGATGTAATGGGATACATACTTTCCAATGTCTATCAAGATGACCAGTACCCCTACCCTTTTTATTAGAAAAGTATTTTTAAAAATACTTACACACCGCACGAATTTCTATTTTACCTATTTTTGGATTTGGATGGGGCTCCAATGAGAAATGCTGCCATGCAGGAGAAGTTCACGGTCTTTTTCCCTTTGTGCGTTCTCCAACTTCCTCGTTGTGCACTGAAGCATTATCAACCAGAGCATTTTCTTGTTCAATGGGGGTGGGGTTAGGAGGCATCATTTCATCCTCGAAAAATGGCTCATCACCAAGCTCAGGAAGAGCAGTGAAATCAAAGAAGTTTGATGTGACCATTTTCTGAAAATTGATTGAACTTCAACTTTGTAAATGAAAGAGCAAGAAAATGAGTGATCGTGAGAAAAAAGCTTAGAATCAAAATCAAAGAGCCAAGATGTGAGATAGAATGAGAGTGAGATGAGAAGTTGAGAGTGGATTATTGTGTGAGATTTAGGGTGGAATTAAGGGGTATTATAGGGAATTTTTGGGATTTTTTCAGATTGTGACCGTTAGGCCTTTTGCGGGCCAAACAGTCACAATTAGAATGGGTTGGAGGACTTTTTCACAGGCTGTTTTGCTGGCCTGGGCTAGGCCGAACAAGGGCTGCATCTGGGCTTGGGCCGGGCCAGGCCGCGGGTTGAGAAGTTAAGGCCCAGCCCATCAAACGTGCTGGGCTAGCATGGCCCGTAACAGTACCATACCGGGCTGTGCTGAATCTGACACTGTTACGGGCTGGGTCGGGCCGTCTGTGAACGGCCCGGCCGATTTGACACCACTAGGCGGAACTGCATATTTTCGTGTTCAGAGCATTGTCCGAGTGAATAGACAACACCTACCAAGCAAATCTTTCTTAAATTGGTTAGGCTTGTTCCTTTTCAACGCCCTTTTTAGTGGCCGACTTATGAGATTGAACTAACTTTTAGTGTCACTTGATTAAAAACATTTCTTCTCACTTGGTACATCATAAAAAAAAAAAAAAAAATCTTATTTTGGTACCTTGTGTTATATCGAAATCTGAGTTTGATATCTTGTGTTTTTGATAATTTCATGCAAATACCTCAATGTTTTAAAAAACCTTTTTTTTAATATTAAAATTGCCCTCCTCATCAATTAAGTAGAAACCAATAATTTTAAATATGTTTTCTAATAATATTTTAAAAATTGGTCATCTTCTTCCTTGGCTCTCTCATTTGCAGACTTCAAAACACCTTAAAATTCAACCTAAACATCATATATGAACAAACACAGATCCAATCATACTCAAATTCAAATTTAGATTCAAAATATTAAAAACAAACTCAGATTAAAAAGACTTTGAACAAACTAAAGTTCTGTTTGATATATGAGTTCAAACCAGGATTTAAATTAGAATTCTTAATATGATTTTGGAAATTTAAATTTTTTTAGGAGATAAATACTATAGCAAAACTAAAACGATGAATTTAAACTATTGTAGAATTCATATACTAAACATCAATAAAGGTATATTCAAACCCAACCTCTGAAAAAAGTCAAGATCAATCTTAGATTCAAACTAATTTAGACTCAGATCAATTTAGATTCAACAAAAAATGAACCTTTCGATCTTCAGCAACCCATTTGGTGATATCACCAAAGAGACGGATTTAGTCTCTATGAGGCAGGTCTTGCGACTTGTCTTTTCTCTTATTTCTATGACGGCCGAATCACAACGCCGTATTAAACAAGAGTATGACCCTAATCTCTATAACGGTTGAATCACAATGCCGTATTAAACAAGAGTATGAGCACATTATTATTAAGTTATTTATATTAAAAAAAACAAATAAGATGGATGAAACACGAGTATCATCTCAATTTTTCAAACTAGTTAACGATTAGAAATAACAGTACTGAATTATTACTATAACGAAGTAGAAAAAGAAAGAATATTGAAGTGAAATTTCAGAAAAAGGAAAAGGAAGAGAAATGAAAGAGAGAAAAAGAAAGAATGAATAAACATGATATGGATGTTGTTTTCCATCAGGCGGTGGTCTTGACTCCCGTGGCAAGAGGATTGCAATAAACATGATATTGTCTTCACTAAATACAATATTTTTTAATACTCTGTTTAGTGAAGGACTGGATAAACTTTGTCCAGTCCATTATCAAATTGCTCGAAGGGAATGTTGTTATCCCTTACTATAAGAGTCATAAATTGGTAATTATCATAATGATTGCTTAGAAAACGAAAATACTATTTTGTGAGAACACACAGGAAATGACTCACAATCAATAACTACTTGGATCACACACACACTCATGCACCCGAACATTTGAGCCTAAATCAAGTGGCAATAACAAGCGAAAATTTAGATAGCGGAATAATTACTATGCGAGTCATAATGATTATTACTATTGGTAATTATCGTAATGACTATTTGGATAACGAAATTACTATATTGGGAAAACATATACGTAGGAAATGACTATATAATAACTACTTGGATCACACATAGGAAACGACTAAAATTATATATTGTGTTTTTTGTATGTTTGATATCACCCTGCATAGTAGGAACACAAATGCTTGGTCATTAAATTAAAATTATAGCCTATATTACATGAGCATTGCCCAACGATAAGCTGTTTGGACCATTTGACCTTTTCTTTTAAGGGATTCATTTACTCGAGTGACCTATTCCCTCATTTGCTAGACCGTAGCTTGTCAGCATCTTTTGGACTGTTCACTCATCCAATTTGTCCCCCTATTATGGCTTTGTAAATCCTCTGTAATATCTATTGATCCGTTCCAGGCAGTTTTAGGGGCTTGTAATCATTTCTTGTGCAGCTGACATTCTCCAAACCCAGACGCAACCTTTGGATATTCAACCAATCACCTCAGGGGTCTTCCTTGGGATGTGGATCCAGTTGCTTATGTTCTGTCCTCTGAGCCCATGCCAAAATTTGCCACAAGTAGCCTCTCTCACGGTCGACTATATCATGTTATTTGCACAAACTGGTCTCCCAAGCCTTGACTGTGTATAGGGTCGATGGTCTTAGTCCCCTTGTGCGCTCGGCTCTCATACCATACTGGAGAGACCAATGGGGCCACGGGCGTCGAGAGCTACCTGACATGGTAGGCATAGGGCCACGTATAGCATGATCGTTGTCCGACGTGTCAGTGTGAATTTTTCCATGATCGTATGGAATAGCTCTTGACTAAAGCACGTAAATACATTAGACCATCTCTAATATAAATATTAATATTAATTGTATATTTAACATAAAAAATTAAGATATAATATGTTATTTTTATTTTTATTTCAATACATAATGCTATTTAAAATGTTAAATTTATTTTTTCTTATAATTATTAAGTTTTGAAAGTTGTAAAAGTAAATTTTTATTTTTAAAATAATTAGAAAATGTAAAAGTTCCATTGATTACATAGAAAAAATAAATATTTCAACCAATAGTAATTAAATGTCAAATTTCTCATATGTTATATTCAGTGAGAAATTTATCACAAAGATAGTATATGGGAGATTTAGCACAACAAATAACATTGCATTGGATATTTTTTTACACTTAAATGTTAAATTTACAATTCACACTAATTATAGTATTGCATTGTAGGTGCTCTTAAGGACCTACTTGTAAATGTTTATAAAATTCAGGGTTTAATTGTAATTTTTTAAAATTGTCGGGTCAAATTACAATTTTATATGTGTAAAATATTTTTAAAATTATATTTTTGCCCCTCAAATTTTAAAAATTACAATTTAACTCTAAATTTTAATTTTTTTTTACAAAAATGCCCTCATCCTAATAACAATACACCAAACATAGGATGAATTAAACTAAAATCTAATTCTCTATTTTCCTATACATTCCAATCCATTGTCTTAAAACTATACTATCCGATCCTGCACCAAACGGGGCCTCTGGCACTACAAGAAACATGGGGTTTTACCTACTCATTTTTTAGCCACACATAAAAATATGTGGCTAAAACTTCTTTTTACCCACACATAATTTTTAAATGTGTGGATAAAGAAAATGTGGGTAATTGAAAATTTTCCTACACATATGCGTAGGTGAATATAATTACTCACACATTTTTTACCGCACGTATTTGGCGCTAAAAAATTTCACAGGCGGCAAAAATGCCTAGAGAAAGTATTACTGATGTGACAAAAATGTGTGGGTAAAACTTACTTTTACCCGCACATAATTTTTTAGGGTCCGTTTAGTTGGGGATTTGTCCTCCGATTTGAATTATGATTCGTGGTTCGCTACAGTGATTTCTCTCACAAAAAATATACGTAAATAAAAAATGGTTCAAATCACATGATTCGAATTCCTGAACCAAACGGACCCTAGTTTGTAGGTAATAAAAGTGTGGGAAAGTAGTATATTACCTACACATATGTATGTGTAGGTGACTAAAATTACCTACACATTTTTAAAAAAAATTCAACCTCTAAAAATCCCAACACGTAGATTGCTTACGTGGCAAAAATGTGTGAGTAAAACATATATTTACCCACACAAAAATTTTTAAATGTGTGGGTAATGAAAGGGTGGGGAAATAGAGTATTACTTAGATATATTTATGTGTAGCAGTCTAAAATTACCTACACATTTTTTGGCACCATATTTGCCATTAAAAAAATTAAAATGGCATCTGGCCACATAGGATTGCTGACATGGCAAAAATGTGTGGGTGAAGTATATTTTTACCCACACAATTTTTTAAATGCGTGGGTAATAAAAGTGCGAGGATATAGACTATTGCATACATAGACATATGTGTAGGCAACTTCAATTACCTACACATTATTTGGCGCAAATATTTGGTGCCAAAAAATTCCACTAGTGTCAAAAATCCTGCCACGTAGGATTATTGACGTGGCAAAAAATGTGGGGGTAAAACTAATTTTTTTGCACAAATAATTTTTTAAATGTGTGGATAACAAAAGTTAGAGAAATAGGCTATTATCCACATGTGTAGGTGACTCAAATTACCTATACATTTTGTGGCGCTCGTATTTAACTTTTAATAATTTCAATGGCGTCAAAAAGGCCTATACATAATTTTGCTGATGTGGCAAAAATATTACTCATGACATATGACATGGGATTCTAGTTAGGACTATGCACGGTTTGACTTAAATAGTCGGTTCAAATCAAATTAATGGTTTTCATATTGCCGGTCCAATTTTATTACGTCAACATTGTTAATAAATAGTTTAAAATTGAACCAGAGCAACTTCTTAACAATCTGTTCCAGTTTGCAATTTTTTTTTTTTTTTTAACAATTCGATTTGGACCGGACATTTAAGGATTTATATTAAAAAAGTGAAAAAAAACTTTGTTATTTAGATTTAGACTTTGGATGACTGTAATATTATTTGTTGTGAACTTTTATTTTGGATTGCATGTTATTGTTATCTGTGAACTCTTGGTTTTGGATGAGTGTAATACTACTAGTTATGGACTTTCTTTTCATTTGGATTGCATGTTATTATTGTTACCCTTTTAGATGACTATAATATTATTAGATCACGGACTTTTACTTTGTACTACATATTATTATTGTTTGTAACTTTTAAGATGCTAATTTTAAAGGGTGATTTTTATTGTTAATATTTTAATTTAGAAAAAATAGGACTAACGGTTCAAACTGCAGTTTGACGGAATCGGACTGTTTACTAATGATCTGGTTCCATATTATAAATAGTATGGTCCAGTTTAAATTTTTTGAAACCGTTAATAATAGCTTGGTCTAGAACTTAACGATTTCAGATTGGACCATACCGTGAACAGCCCTAGACTGACAGTATTACATTTTTAAATAATTTTTTAATTAACTTTTTATTTGTGAGTAAATTATCTCATTGACACGTTGCAGTCCACCACCGGACACGGAGGAGGCACGACTCATCTAGACACCAAGGGGAGGCACATCGTCAACGACGCGGATGAAAGAGCTGGGCGGGGGTTGAATTTCTCATATCTGAGAAAAGGGAGAGAAGAGGATTCTCCCATCTAACTTATAGGGAAGGCAACAATTTTTTCTATTGTATAATTTTTTATTTTTAAAGGTATTAAATAATTTTTAGATCTTTTTAAAAAGTTATTGATTACTGATTTCTATATATTTAACGAATGAAGAGGACATTTTTGACATGTTACGTCTTAAAAAAGAACTACAAGGTATTAAAAAAAAGTTTTTAAAAATTTTGAAGTACCCGTATGATATAATAAAAAATACAGATTACTAAATTTATATTTCAATATGAAAAAATACAAAATTAAGTATCTTTCGAGAAAAATACGGTGTTGTCTCAGACGACATTATCAAGTAGCACATGATAAAATCTTAAAAGGACGCCATTGTTTTCCCTGTAAGAACAATCCCACGTGGCTGCGTCTCCATGCACAATACATTCCCCTCCCCCTCCTCCATGCGAGGCAACTTCCCCTTTTTGTTTAAATGAAATACTTGAAAATACATCACTCATGTTTAACACCACATCCTAACAGATGGTGGAATTACAGTCCCTTTCAGCATTGTTTTTTGTTAATAAATTTACGTGCACAACACGGTTCAAGCCGGTAAAGTAGAAATAAGTTACTTGAGAGTCGAGAAACTTCCTAGATTTGTGCCAGAACTACTTGGTAGAGGTTCAAAGAATCTCACATATTGTATAAGCATGTATTAGTTGGTCAAGGCCCGTTGAAAAGTCTATTCAAAAAGGCGTGCCATGAAACTATAAATAAATCCTTGCACTTGCCTTCCGAGATCTTTCTCTTTCAACCAAAATACCAAATGTACAATTTACAAACACAAAAAAAAAAAAAAAGAAGAAGAAGATAAAGAAAACAAAAAAAAAAAGTGATTACACCCAGATTTTACTTGACCATCACGTAAACTTCAGCTATATATACAAGGACAAAGGCAAGTGTTTTCATAACATAGCTCATAGTTAAAAGAAAAACATAAACCTTACACCAAAGTTCGAGTACTGTACTGAAGATCCATCTTTTTTGGTTGCAAACCGCTCTCTCTTCAGTGTGTTGTGATCCAAAATTGGCTGATCCTTGCAAGAATAATATCACAATATCATATCATAGAAACAAGATGGGCAAGAATAAAAAGGAGACACGGCACAGTTCTATATTCAGGTTGTTTTCTTTGTGCTTTTCTTCCCCCAGTGAGAGCAAAAATGTAAAGACTACGAAAACTCACTCACCAGCAACTAGTCCAGAAGAGACCATGATCGCCGCCGGAAAGCATTTTTCTTCAAAAGTTCGGCTAATTTAGTCTTTTCGACCTTGGTCCCTCTTACTTTTATTAAAGTAATGATTGTATATAAGCTTATCTTGATGAGAAATCATGCCCGACCCGATTGACCCGTTGTTATTACTGTTGTATACTTATGGCTCATATTCTCTTTAAGCTTTGATTTTATACAAAAATCCCCAATTGTTGGCATCACTAAATTCAGTGGTCAAAATTCACTGATTTGATTCCGCGTTATAAACAAAAAATAAAAAATACATAAATAAAGGTTGAAACTTTTACCGGCCTAATGCCTCTGCCAGTTCTCCTTTCTCCATCCTTTTCCAGAATGTCAAAACGTCACTGAACTGCATTAAAAGAAATGAATAAATTAAGGAAACGTGATATTAATATAAGTGAAACAAAAAGTTATTGTTATTCAACAATAACTTCCCTGTGAAATCAGGAGGGAAGTCTGTTTTTTGTTTTTTGTCTTTTTTTTTTTTGAAGAGCATAAATTAAACGAAAAAGTTGAATAAAAATTACAAGACAACAATTAATTATTTCTTTTTATTTTCATTTATTTTTTTGAAAAGTTGGGGAGTAAAAAATTAGCCTAGCTAGTTAATTTTTTTATTTGAGGTTTTAAATTTGAATAGGAGTATATTTAAAAAGAAAAAAAAAATATAAGGTCCTATTGATTTTTTTAAAGATATTATATAAATATATAATGATTAAAAAGTTTCAAAAGGAAAAATTAAGGAAAAAATTATACAAAAGAACAAAATTATTTGAGGCCAACAATATTATAAAGCCCCGCCCCTGAGAAAAATTTATATAAATGTGTATTAACGACTTTAATTTGCATGAGACAACATGCAAAACTATTCTCGTGCAAATAGAATTTAGGTCTTATTTGTTGTAAAAATTATAAACTCAGAATTATGATTTTGATTTAGAACTCGTGTTTGTCTTTAAAAAAATATATATATATATATAATTTGATTCACTTAAAATTCATATTTAATTAGAATAGTTTTGATTTAAAATCTAAGTCATGATATGATATTTTAAATTATAAATTATTCTAATTCTAAAAACACTCGCTTAGTTTTAAGCGGTTTAAATTTTAATTATAATTTTAAAATTATGATTTACACTCAAAATTATGAATAATTATGATTTTAATTTTAAAATTAAAATTAAAATCACTCTAATTTAAACCCTCACGTATAAAATCTGTTAATAACTATATGCGTAAATTAAACCTTAATCTTTTTACACAAGTGAAAAATTTTCCAGCCAAAAGAAAAATTTACAGCAAAATTGCAGATAGAATATTATATTACATACGTACCCATGGTTCACGAAATTCTTCCCTCTTGACATCGGTTTCCGGAACCAGAATTTGCTGAGATTGTTCTCCATCTTCGACCGTCGATCTCTCCTTCGCGCCTTTCTCATCATCGTCGTCGGTTTCGGAGAAACTCGGAAGCTCCGTAGAATCCAAGTCAAAACTCACCTGCTTCTCCTTCGAATTATGTTCTAATTGTCGTTCCAAAGTAGTAGTATTATTGATTCTCCTCTCTTCATCAATATCAGTACAAAGTGCACTAATAAGGCTTTGCAGTTCACTAGGGAAATTGAATTTCGTGCCAAATATTGCACTTCTCACGTCAATAATTCTAAAGGGTTCGTGAAATAAGAGCTTTAGAGCCAGAATTAAGGTGAGAGTTGGGAGGAGAAAAAAGAGAGAGAGAAGAGGCAGAACAATGCAAAGAAAGTGAATATTGGACAGAAGAAGAACAAGGCTAGAGAGAGAGTTAGCCACGGCTTTACTTTGTTCATGATCGATTAGTGAAATTATGGCGTTGATCCGAGGAATTTGATGCATTGATCGGCCTTTTTTTTTTTGGTTAAAATTAGGAGTGAGTATTAAGTGTCGGAAGATCACTACTACTTCAAGAACATGTAATATTGTTATTATTATTATTATTATAATACTTGAATGTGATTTGGGACCCACATTTGATATGGGGTCGATGGATTTATACGGAGATCCCGATCTGAAGAGCTAATGACCCGATTGATTCTTGCCACGTGGTGTGGCGTTGATCAGAAAGCGGTTGCCACGTGGAGAGAGAACGGAGACACGAGACACTTGGCATTCGTTGAGGCTGGAATTGCTCGGAGATGTGGAGGTAAGCATGCATGAATAGATATGCATGGATAATGATCAATGATGAATCGAAAATTTTATGTACTTTTAACCGGCAGTTATAATTTAGGGGTAATTTCTAAGTTGACTTCATTATAAGTTTACTCTCCAATTTTAAATTATGAAGGAAAAAGAAAAAAGAAAAAAGACATAGGACGATATTCATGCGACAAGGAAAAAATATTATTATTATTTTTTTTTTCTAATCACGAAAAAAAACAATAATTAAGGCTATGTTTTGGTTGGGAGTACTTGGGGATGTGTGTGCGGCCCTTAATTTTTGCCCTTCTTACTAGCAATGAAGCCGCCAATTACACTCAAAAGTACCCACCCGTAATAAAGGCGGGTTTAGATACTATAAAATGGAAGCAGGACAAGGGGCTGATATTTGCCCTAAGTCGGGGTTGGGATGAGACAAAGGCGACATCCGAATTTGATTCCAATCTCAATAGCTGTTTTTTTAATTAAATTTTAATTAAATTTTAATAACTTGTGATTTGTTTAAGTATTTTTAATAATTTATTTTTATTTATGTGATTAAATTTTTAAATTTAAATGAGATGACAAATAATAAATAATCATTAAAATATGAAAATGAAGACAACATTTTTGGATTTGGTAACACCCCGCCACAAAAAAATATGCTAGTACTTTTTTTCTTTTAAATATTGTGTACATATATATTGTTGAAATTTTTTTTTTATCCAAACCTAATGCCTTGTAATTTTCAAATAGTTAATTTACTATTAACCTAACCTCAATCCTAGACATTGTACACAACCTCCACTTTCTGTGGCTCTCTTCTTATGTCTTCGTCACGGGTTTCTATGACATCAACCATGAAGGCGCCATTGTTGGTAGACTGTTGCCCCCATACTCCACAGTTGTTGCATCCTTGAGAGTGAACTCACTGGTAAGTTCGTTGCAAACTACTCTTTTCTTAAAAGGTAAATGGGTAAGGTTTGGGAAAATTATCCTTGATAGAGACTCCCCAATAGGGTAATATTCCGGTCTTGCTTCGATGTCATTCCTCTATCAACCGTTAAAATGAGATTTATTTTAGACCCATTTAGAAAGTATACTTAAATTGTATTTCTTAATTTTGACGTTTAAAATTTAAATTTTTATAAGAGTAAAACACTATAATAAAATTAATAATTCGAGTTTAAATATACGAAATAAACAGGTTTTTTAAGTTTAAAGAGTACAATGGCACACAATTGAAGTTTAAAAGTTAATTTGTATACTTTTGAAAAGTTTAGTTGTTAAAGTTAGATGTGATTGAAAGTTAGGCATAAAGAAAGACTTCTACGAGGCTTCAAGGCAAAGTAACACATCTTTATCAACTTTTCTAGCACTTGCTAACAAAGAGGGCAAAGTGCACTGGTAAAGATGGCATAGGTCCAACGGGGGCAAATGGTCCCACTCCCACAAGACTTCTATAATGTCTCGTTTTGGTTGAAACCGTGCATTATTAGACTTTTTATATATGGATAAACGCATATTCTAGCGCTAAAAAGAGATATCTTAAGAAATCTGACAGAGGGAAAATGTTGAGGTCAATGCCCTTCTCATCAAATCTACAAATTATATGATGTCATAAATTGGTCTTATTTTTAAATATATTTCGAAGAAAACCTGCATAATACTGATTAGTAATTGTTATATTTTTTTTTTTGGCTCAAGCCTAACTTTAAACTCTCATTTGAAAAAAAAAAACCTACATATAGAGCCAAAAAATTGAAAAAGTAATATAAAGGTAAAAATAAATAAATAAATAAAGCTAAAATGGTTTAATACTTTGTTCAATTTAAGTCCATTTAGTTCACACATTTATGTTAATAATTCTGATTCATTAGTAGAAATTTTGTGAGAGAAGAAATTTTTAAATCTAAATTCTTTGTGAAATGAAAAATACTGTAGCAGATCAGAATCGTGGGTTCACGAACAAATTTCTAGCTTTACTATAAATGACTTTGTTAACTTAAGGATGAAACAAGTTTTTTTCGAGACTTGATTTAAAATTTATTGCGAATTAGATAAGAATTAGTGTACATAAATAAAGGAGATCGAGGGAAATAGACCTGATTAAAAAGGCAAAAAAAATAAGGGGAAATAAGACAAGTGCAAGGACGTAAAATGCATGTCTTATATTTTTACTTCCTTACTCTTAATTAATACTATTTAATTAACGGACTATATTAGTCAAAAGAGTATTACTCAAGAGTAAATAGTAAAAATCTTAGAACAATGCATTTAAAGAGTAAGTTCACCAATTTTCTCTAAAAATAAATAGGCCAAGGTTTATAATAGTTACTAAACAAGCTCAATGGGTTTATATCCATATTTATACTTAATTAACTAAGGGTGTTCATAGATCGGATTAAACATATTAGAGCTCAATTTACAATCTAATATGTTTTTCAAATTGGAAAAATCTCAATCTGTTATCAATCCATAAGATCCCAATCCAATCCGAAACAATGAATTCTGTGGATTGGATTATGCGAATTCGCAGATTGGGTTGATTCTTATAGGCCCTCTCTTTTTAATATTTTCATAAAATTAATAACAAAATTGGACACAAACCTAACATAACATAAAATTAAAATAGTTCTACAAAATCTAATTCATTACCGCACAAAATCTAAAATAAAATTCAAGTCTTTGACATAAAATTTAACATAAAATACAAGACTTTCATAATAATCTAAAATGTAAGGTTGTGTACTACTAAAAATTAAAGAGAAAATTATTGAACTTACCCTTCTTACTCTTGATTAATACTCTTTTGAATCATATAGTTATTTGATTAAGAAGGATTTAATCAGTAATAAAAGGTAAAAATTCAGACCCATGCACTTTAAGTGGTATTTGTCTCATTTTCTCAAAATTAAAATAGGTTGGACAAAAAAAAAAAAGTTGGGCTTGGACCTTGACTCTTGTTGACCATATAAAACTAAGAGATATTTAAGTAATATGCTATAGTTTTTAAGGTTGGATTGACTTTTACCGTGGGTACCAGGACTATTACAAAATATACCACAATGACATCATTCAAATTTTGTGTTTTGACCAAAATTATACTTGTACTTTAGTGTATTTAATTCAATATTTTAGATTTTGTAAGACGTTTTGTGGTTTTTCATATATATATTTGTGATTTTTATGGATTTTACGATTTTTAAGTATCTTTGGCTGTGACATTCTCTGCAATAATTTATGTCTCTTAGCATATTTCAATCTAAGTTGAAAACCTGTTGTATTTCTATAAAGTGCCCTAAAACTAAGTCTCAATTATACATATACACTTAAATATATATATATATATATATGGACGAGTTTCTACATATATATATAAATCTTGATAAATATTTTGAAAAGTGTATGAGTCTTAAATTGTTACCTCTTTACTCTTGATGTATAGATGATGTTTATTTTTAATTTTATTTTCTACTGTTCTTTTTTTTTTTTTTTTTTTCAAAAGACGACGTTTTAGTTATAACAAGTGAGATATCTGTGTTGTTGTACGGATGTTTGTTTATTATTTTATGATAAGATTAGATACAATAATATAATAATTAGTTACAAAAAAGTGATTACATTGTTAAAAAAAAAAAACAGATTATGAAAATAAGATTCAAAGGTTAAAACAAATGACGATAAACAATCAAAATTAAGTGCTTGTTTAGAACCGTTTTTGAAGAAGATTTTCACGTATTTTGAGAAGTAAAAAATGAAAATAAAAACGAAGCGACGTTTGTTTAGCAAATGTTTGAAAAACAAAAACAATGAAAATGGTCTTTGTAAAAGAATTAAAAAACAATTGAGAGTTGTTTTCACTTTTCTTGTTTTATTTTTTAGTATTTATCAACACTATTATAATATATTAATTAATAAACATGATTTTACTTTTTTATTATACTCAAAAATCTCTTAAAAAACCAACTAAACGCAATTTCAGAATCAGTCCCAAAATGATTCTAAAAACAATCTCATTTTTACTTTTTATTG
Source organism: Morus alba (assembly GCA_012066045.3). Classification (NCBI taxonomy): domain Eukaryota; kingdom Viridiplantae; phylum Streptophyta; class Magnoliopsida; order Rosales; family Moraceae; genus Morus; species Morus alba. Next base: position 6,085,048 of record CP050237.2, on the reverse strand, counting down.
AAAACAAAATTATTTTGAAACCAATTTCAAACGCACCCTTTATACATTGTTGTGATTGTATTACATTGTATACATATTATTTACACATATATATTTTGTTCACTTAAAAATAAATAAAGAAATAAATAAACATAATAAATAATAATTAGAAAAAAAAGGGAATGATTTCAAGTCATGCACGTGAGCTTGTGGTGTGACATATGTAGCAGAGCTTTAATAATAAATTTTTTTGGGAGTCTATAGTGGTAGTGGAGGGATCGGGCCAATAGGCTTGTATGTACCTATTTTGTTTAATTTATTTTTAATTTAATTCAACGTGATTTTATTTTATTTAGTGTATTTTTTTAATTTAATTTGATTATTTATAGTATTTTTATCTAAGTTGTATCAGAAATGTCGCGTAAAATGGTGTTAAAATGGATAAAATCATACTACAAATCCATTAAAATTTAGTCATTAAATATAATAAATAATAATAATTAAAAATAATGCAGGATTTATCACAAGTCATTGGATCTAAAAAGTTAGCGGCTGCGATTGGCGCGTGAAACACACGCACAAGGATATGCAAGTCTAGTGTGGGGCTGGGGACAAGGCGTCAACAATACTGGAGGTGGGCCCCGCCACTTGCTTCTTTTGACGAATTAAAGCGCGACACGTGGTTAAGGTTGTCGGCCACAATAGGAGATGCGCGAGATCATCTGCTTTAGTTCTACTAGAATTGCGACACGTTGCGTCGTTGTCTATCTAGTGGTCTGTATTTACCACGTGGAGAGCACTTAAGAAGATGCCCAACTGCGTTTTGATACGTTGACTTTACGCTAATCTTGTCGCACACAATCTTTTTCCCGCCAGAAAAAACAACGATGTAATTGTGGGGTAGCAAAAATGACTAAAAAGCCCAATAAAAAACATCTGAATAAATAAGAAATAGAGGGCAAACCAGTAAAAGCAACACTAAGGGGACACGAGCGGAATTTTCTAAAATCAGAGGGAGAAAAGAAACCGGGCAAAATGCAGCGAAAATAACGAAAAAGCCCGAACAAAAACAAATGAAGAAATAAAAAACCGAGAGCAAATCGGTAAAATGAACAATAATAGGACACGAAAGGAATTTTGTCAAATTTGAGGGACAAAAAAGACCGGACACTGTTTAAAGAACAATAAACCCGGTGCCTTCTTTAATATATAGTATAATATTATCTAACCTAACCTTTTTTGGTTGAAAATTTTAAGGAAAATACCATTGCGCCCTTAATTGCATTAAAGATACATTCGTTCTCCTCATATAAAAACATAAGAAGAAAAAAAAAATCATAAAAGTCTTTATAAACTAAACATCAAAATTACATTTCTTTGGACAAATTGTCGGATCCAAAACGAAGAGTTTTAAGTGTTTCATTTTTTTCTATTTTTTTTCTATCTTTTAAATAATTTAAAATACTTTATGTATTTAATCATAAAAACTTTTCACTTATACTATTATTTATATATTTTTACTTGAATTTCTTGGTAATTTTTTTTACTTATTGTTATTTGTATTCTAAGTATTTCTTTGATTCAAATCACAACTCAAATTGTAATAATAATGTCTTCTTTTATAAAAATTTAATTTTAATTATTTTTTTACATAAATTTACTGTTTAATTCAATTTATCAACGCGAACAAGTGAACAAACAAAAATTTTAATCACAACTTAATACACGTAACTAAATTAGTTGTCAAACAGTATGAGGTTATTTATTTATTTATTTTTTGCCCTGAACGTATATTTCTGATTTGCCAACGAATAAAAAAAAAAAAGACTTGAAATTTTGAGATCCTCACGGGAAGCATATGAGCTAACGGGCATAGCATTCCTATCTACCACTGGCAAAACGAGTCACGGTGACTCACTACTCACAAGTTCACAAGGCATTTGACGCAGACACAGAGAGAGAGAGAGAGAGAGAGAGAGAGAGAGAGATAGAGACAGAAAACAATAGAAGAAAAAAATGCCAAACTCTTAACTAACAACATTGCTGCTCGGCCAACCCGAGAGTGAAATACCCACCAAAAAGTTTTCGCCTTTTTTTTTTTCTCCTCAAATCTCTTGTTCCGTTTTCTTCGGTTTTCCTCTTCTGGGTATTTCAGATTTCCCTCTGGGACGTCAAAATTTGGGTTCAGATGAGAAATCCGGCGAAAGGTAGCCACGAAGAGGAAGACTACGAGGAGGATGATTTTGGGTCCAGAAAAGAGGGGCCTTCTTCCAATATCAACAACTCCAACAGTAAAGGTATTTCCTTTGTTTTTGCTTAATGGGTTTCTGTAGATCCGAGCGAGAAAGATCTTACGAGGTTATGCAACTGGGTTTTCTTTGTCCTTGGGTTAAAGTTTTGTTTTTTTATACCTGGTACTGTGCAATTTCTTTTTGGACGCTTTGTGGGCATTTCTTTTCAGAATTTTTATGATTTGAAAGCTTTAGTTCCCACGAATTTTGGGTGGCAACGGCCAATTCTAGAGGTTTATTATTATTGAAAATTTGAATTTAGCATTTTGATTTCTTCTTTTTCTTTATTTTCCTTTGTTGATTGTTGTTTTGACTGTGGAAACCAGATGCTAAGAATAATGATAAGGCTAATGCCATACGATCAAAACATTCAGTGACAGAACAGAGAAGGAGGAGCAAGATCAATGAGAGGTATGAACGAAAATGCATTGTTCAATCACCTATATTTTTAATGAAAGAAGAACATGCCCAAATACATGCACATGAACATCTAGTAGTAATGACTTTTTAGTTTTAGACTTATTGGTTTAAAAATTAAATCTAGCATATGTGATTATGTATTATATTTTTATTCCATCTGCACCTTTCCCTCCAAGAATATATAGTTTAGGTAAACTCTTGTTCATAATTGCAAAGACCATGAATCCATTGGAGAAGGAAATGAATGTTACCTATTCCATTTTATCTGTATGAAACTCTGGTTGTGCTGGTTTTAATAACTCTGAACATTTCATTTGCTTGAAGAGTATTAGTTGTGAAGGGTACTTAAAGTATTGCTCTGAAGCTCGCATTGTTTGCTTTGATTGGTGATAAGCTTCATATAATGTTGTGGGGTGGTTGTATGGAAAATTTTATTGGTTCAAATGCTTGGTTTGGTAGGGGCTACTGGTTAGTTTAAAAAATAGGACTAGATTCGGGAAAAAATGGGTCTGAACATCTATTCATTCTTATGTTTATTACATATCAATAAGTTGTTGGATAGATCTTGAAAGCTATATTTTGTTTTCACTCTTTCAGATTCCAGATTCTGAGAGATCTTGTACCGCATAGTGATCAGAAGAGAGATACAGCATCATTCCTATTAGAGGTGTGTTCTTGGCATCTGAGACGACAAAATATATCGTTAATAACTTAATTTCAGTTGAAAATGCCTCATTCTATGATAGAATTACATGGTTGATTGATTATCTGGTTTCATATGCAGGTGATCGAGTATGTTCAGTATTTACAGGAAAAGGTACAAAAGTATGAAGGTTCATACCCAGGATGGAATTCAGAGCCCATGAAGTTGATACCTTGGGTAAAATTCTGATTTCTGGCTTTGTACTTTATTCAGATGTTGGGCTTTAGCATTCTTCTTTCCGGGTGAATGCTCACTGGAAAATGTTGAATTTCTGCTCTTTTGTTTGCTGCTTTCAGACCTTCAGACTCTGCAACCATACGAGTTGAAAACTAATTAAACTGGTTATTGACTTATCGTGCAAAGGATGTTTTTGTTTTTTTGGCATTTACACGTACTTTCTACATTGTGACGTGAAACATTTCCACATTTGAAGGTCGTGTGTGTAATTTTAGGATATGTTAAACTCATACTTCAAATTTTTTTTCACTAAGCTTGGATTTTTTAGTTTTATGCCTAATTATTACTCTGGTCTGGGATGGATCATTTTGGGTATTTCCTTTCTAGAATAATGTTGATTTAAGCGATACTGCAAGGGGCTCAACTTTGTTAAATATGGATTTATTTTAACTGTTTTAATTGGAACTTTGCTGGAGGATATGCCACTGTGACATCAAGGTCGTTTCGTAATATAAGTTTATTTGACTCCTTCAAATACTTCTGCGTGTAACATCTTCATGTGTGTATTTGAATAAAACAGAGAAACAGTCACTGGCGTGTTCAGAGTTTTGCTGGTCATCCTCAAGCCATAAAGAATGGGCCGGGGTCTGCATTTCCAGGAAAATTTGATGAGAATACCATCTCAATTGCACCAACCATGATAACAAGCACACAAAGTCCAGTGGAATCTGACCCTAGCAGGGATGTCCCTAGCAAGGCCTTGGAGTGTCAGCCTGAGATGGCTGCTAACAAGGGGATTCCTGTACCAATGCCCCAGTCAGCGAGTTTGTCTGGCCCCACAAGAAGTGATGCTGTGCTTGCACATCCTCTTCAGGTATCGGTTTCTGATTCACAATCAACTCAATGCGCAACGACAAGCGATGCGCAGAACCAACAGGAGGAGCTCATAATTGAAGGGGGAACAATTAGCATCACGAGTTCTTACTCTCAAGGGTCGGTGTTTCTCTAAAGTCAAAAGATTCTTTCATTGACGTATATTTTCATAAAGATGAGTTGCTCATTTTTCTGCATATCAAGCAAATTGTTGAGTTTTAATACCCTTGCTATTTGTTGTGAACACTGTACAGGTTACTAAACACTGTTGCTCAAGCATTGCAAAATGCGGGCTTGGATCTGTCGCAGGCAGGCATCTCAGTGCAGATTGATCTTGGCAAGCGCGCAAATAGAGCTCTTTCATCCGGGACGTCCATCTCTAAGGTATAACTTGATTATTTCCATTTTCATCTTGGATAAGTTGATCCTTTAGATTTCACCTTGAGTGGTTGGATTGGATAATCTGGGGTGAGATTCTTCTTTCTGTTTCCCTTCTCTGAATTCTGTGCGTGGGATAGGTAATCTCAAAAGTTTAAATCTGTTTTCCAGGATTATGAAAATCCGCCTTCTAGCAATCAAACAATGATACATCAGAGAGACACAGGTGGGCGGGAGGATTCCGATCAAGCTCAAAAGCGGTTCAAGACATGATGAGCAGTTTCCGATGGTGTTTTCGATCTCCTGTTGGTGGGTGCTCTTGCCTTTATTTTGGTTGTAGAGTACATAAATGTTTATGAATGTATCAAAAAGAGCCTTTTACAGGCTAATTTCCTGGTAAATAAGTTGGTTCTTCATGTTTGGTGCATCTGTTAGGCACTAAAGTCATTTTTATTCCCATGCAACTCCAGTTGCTTTCTTCTTCAATATTAATTTATGTTAACAATGTTTGGTTTCTTATATTGTTTAAGGGATATAAAGGTGCAGAGACTTTAAACCAACCAGGCATGCAATGAGATAGTCCTGTATACAGGATGCGATTTTAAAAGCATCCAATGAAGAATAAAGGAAAAAAAAAAAAAAAAAAAAAAAATCGAATCGAAGGACTTCTGACCAAAATTTGTATCCGCTAAAATGTACACCAAACTCTTTCGGCTTGCACCAAGATAGCAAGAAAGTTAATGATCCGCAGTATGGAATGTGGTAAACAAAGAAAACGCAGATAACCACTTGGAACGAATAAAAAAAAAAAAAAACAAAAATACAGCTAAACTACTTAAAAGAATTATATAATATTAGTGTATTCTATGAAAATTTTATGTATATACTTATATTATATTCAATTTATGTATATTAGAACATAAATACTAACTTTTGAATGACTTTTGGTCTCCTCCTCTCTTTCTCCCAAGTGGCGTTAGGATATTTTGGGCGTCTTCCTCTTAGGGCCGGAGTCCAGCAATGGCGTTTGGCCGCCCTTTGGACTCCCAATCCTAGGGATGGAAGTTTCAACATCGTAGTAAGGAGCCTAGTGGAGGGTTTGTCTGTTTCGTTGGAAGGAGTTGGTTTTTGGCGAGGTAATGGGTGGATGACGTCAGGAGCATAGGATTTCTGATGGTACTGCAGCCTTTGAGTTTTGTCCCCTTCATTGGAGTAGATCTCAATGTTGGTTCCGTTTGTGGCTATGGCCGTGGGCCTGGGCGAGGTTTTGTTATGGTTGGGGGTGGCTCATGATGCGTGAGTTTTTAGGAGGGTGGGTGTCTTCGGGGGTTCAGGCTCTCAAGGTGCAACGTCGCTCTGGGAGGCAGAGTGTTAGCCTTCGCCAATTATGGGTGACTCTACGAGACGGCTTGATGGCGCTTTGGCTGCAACAACTCGGAGACAGTTCAGATCTATTTTTGCTGGCTTTTTGACATTGCAGGCTGCCTTTTTTTTATTTTTTTTTTTTTTTCTCTCACTGTGGTGTTAAGTTTTAATCCCCATTTTATGGTAGATGGTTATGTCGAATAATGGTGATGTATTTTTCATCACTTAGGTTTTGTGTCTTGTTTTTGTGTGCTATTAGTGGAACTAGAACTAGGGCACTCACTTTCTGGTGGCGGATCAACCTGTTGAGAGGACCGAAACACCAGTCCGGTGGCTGGCTGTCTGGTGTGCTCGCTGAGGGTGCTCAACTGCAGCAGACAAGCACAGAGTAGCAGCGCCGCTGTAGCTCCGAGAGCGTACAACTTGAAGCGGTTCATTCGCTTGTACTGCGGAATCATGATCAAGCCCTTAAGCTTCTCAGCCCCCAAATATCCTTTAACAAAACTCCTCAGCTTCTTCATTTTGATCCCAATAGTACTCCATCTTATGTGCCACCGAAGCCTTCCCTTCTTCTAAACCAACTTTTGTTTTTTCCACGTTTCCAAATATATTTCTACACACACACACACACACACACACACACACACACACACACACACAGCTCAAAAACAGTTGATATATCGAACAGAAAACATATTAAGAAATTTTGCGTATAAAATGGGACAAAAATAGGTGGAGAGTATTGTTATTGATAAATTATATTTTCTTTCAATGAAGATAATTTTCGAGAGATACAAGTACTATGGCGCCAAAGGCGGATTTTCAATAAAACCTGCAGCTTTTCAATACACCGGCATGCCGTAGCAATATTTTCATGAGAATAACGTTGTTGCTTTTTTATAAATTAAATTAATATAAAGAAAGGAACTGCCCTTTATGCCTTTATTATTATTACTTAAAGCCTAGAGAGTGAAATCATATTATGATATTTAAATCGTAACCTTGTTTACGTCTTGAGTAATTACCATGTTACCCTAAAAAAATTAGATTTTTGAATCTAATTTTGTTTATGCTTGAGTAATAGAAATCCGGGACTAATGAGGAAACATATTTCAATAGTACACAATAAAGAAATAAGAGAATTGTAAGTGCTTGATTATACTAAGTGTTAATTGTTGAGTGAGGTTACATTGTTTTTCTCAATTAATAACATAACTAAGATATTAGAAAATCAAAATTCAAGTGTATCATCTAAATTTAAAATCCCTATTCAGTTATATGTGGCTTCACGTACGACTTGATTGATATGATGAAGTTTATTAATATTAGTTTTGTTAAAGTTTTTTCCAACTGCTTTCTATATGCATATTTCTTTTGGAATCTGATAAACATAATAATATAAAATATCAATATGATGAGATACCCACTAATTAATAGTTTTCCGTACTACCTACGATATCCTTTTAGGAATCGTAATACTTATGGAGCATTAAATTTATTAATTACCTGATTCTACATATTAATGAACATGAAACATATTTTAAACAAATGTTTTATCAATTGGTGGTGGTTAAAACCTCTTCGCCTACAATCTGATATGTTCTAATCGTTGTAGTACTTCTAATATCACATTTATATTAAAATATTAAAGCTGATACTTATTGACCTGTTTTTTTTTTTTTTTTTTTTTTTTTTTTCGATACTTCTTGACTTGTTGATTATCTTATATAGTAGTCTAATAGATCATATACTTTATTTTTTCCTTCTATCTTATAAATATATATATATATATATATATATTGTATCCGCATGGCTTAATTGTTGTAAATTGCAATTATGCATAGATAGATCGAAGAAGATATATCATAGAAAGAAAAATTTCACCAATTTTGTAAGCAAATTTACTCTCCAATCCGGCAGCCGGATTGGAAATGGCACCCACGTGTACTGTGAGTTGGTGAAAATGCGAAAGGAATGTCACAGATGTTTGTTGTTGATTCGATACTGAATTATGTTTTGCAAGAAATCTAGGTCCTACACGGAAGGAAAATCGTTTATTGAATTGAGTCAAGGAGTACAAGGTTAATTTTATAGCATTTATAAAATGAAATGAAAGGTTTTTTTAATATACGAAAACAACATGGTAACTTTTGGCTGGTAAAGTGTAATTCTCAGACGAGTTATGTGTGACCCTATTTAACTTTATGCTTAATATTAGTGATTCTCGGGGTAAAAATCGTTAAAACTTTATTCACAATTTACCTATGTGACCCTATGTATTTTGTTAAGAAAAAGAGGGAGTAATTATTTTGAAAGTTGATTGCGTGATAAAAATTATTATGAATTATATAACATTTTAAGATATTTAAAATGTAAAAGTACATTTTCTATGTAGCATACTCTGATAGTATGATGTCTAGCTGAAGTATGATATATATATATATATATATATATATATTTGCGAAGTTTGATTCTGATAATGAACCTATTCAGTTAAAGAAAATAAAGGGATATAATACGAAGATGAATTTGTGAAGTGCATGATAGAGTATAGAGTCTCCCACTCTTTCAGAATGGTCAGTGATATCTGGCTTCCTCGCCTTATGCTTGTTTTTCATTCCTCTCCATTCAGACCATACCTTAAGGGTACAAAATAAATTAAAAAAATAGTTTAATTACCTAAATATTAAGAAACACGGTTGATTTATAAGCACGTTGGGTTGTGCAATGAAGTTAACCCAGCCCAAACTCACAAAAATTGATTTAATTACATCACACAAAAGAATGTAAAAGTTTCCATGGTGGTTCTAACGAGGCAAAATATCATAATCAATGTTAATGCCCAGAAAATCTTCCTTTTGACTTTAACTTGTAATTTTAAGGATATTAAGGCCTCGATTAGTTTGCGGATTCGAGTTTTCAATTTGAGTTGAGATATGATTTTATGTAAGAGCTTATCACTGTAGTAAAAAATGTTAGATGTGACTTTTTATGAGAACTTTTAACTGTAACAAATCTGAAATTGAATACTCGAATCGATGAAATAAACATGGCCTAAATCCTAACTCAATCATTTGTCCTACCCAAATAATTCAATGCAGTCCTAACATGTTATGTACTATATATATTCACTGTTGATTTGCATCTTGTTCATAAATTAGAAAAGACAACTCTTAAAGAAACACTATTTATGTAATGACCGAGAAAATCTTAGAATTAAATAATGTAAATTTATTTATTTAAGTCAATGACTTTTCTCAGTAATATACTATCATATTTTGTGACTGGAGGATTTATGAAATTAATAGTAGTATTCCTAAATTATGTAGCAAGTTTTATGATTAGTTCATATTTTAAGAACAAGTAAATTTAGTTGATAAATTCTTACCGCAATTAAGGCGGAAGAATTCTCCGTGCATATACGGTTTGAGAATTATAATTCTAAAAATCTCTTAGTGTAATATAATGTTAGCAGCGTATAAAGAATCGCTCTGAGATTTAAGGAGAAAACCCTTAATTTCTAAACAGATAAAAGGAAATTAAAGGGGTAGTGTTTCATTAAAGAAATTCAGACGCCATATGAGTTTAGAAGTTGACAAAGTCAGGGGCTGAAATTTCCTATCAACTAAGTAAATTCTCAAAAGTCAGTATGAAGTAATAATAATAGCTATAAGAATAGAACATTAAGGGTTAATTACCAAGTGTTCACTAAACCTTGCTTATGTAAGCAAGATGACATCAATTAAACAATTAGAAATTTAAGTTATGTAAGATACCGTTACCGATTTTTAGACTGCAATAAGGAAGGATGTGCAGAATGTTGTGTTAAACTCACAAGTGGGCCAACACATGAATCTTAAGGTTAAAAAGTGAAAAAGAATTGAAAAACATCAATTCTAGGGTTTTAGAAGCAAACGGAACCGAAAATGGACGAAAAAGGGGTTTGGAAGGTCAAACCGAGAAAATTAGGGTTTCGACTGATTTAATCTTATGTTCACTTCTCTGATTTGAGTTTGTAATTCGAGTTGAGATCTGATTTTATGTGAGAGCTTTTTACTGTAGCAAAAAAGTTAGATGTGACTGTTTCTGAGAACTTTTTACTGTAGTAGAACTCAAATTCTAAACTCGAATCGGTGAAGTGAACGGGGCCTAAGTGGACCGAGTCAAAGTTTGTGACCAAGAGTCGATCAAAACTTCACTCTCAAAAAGTTAGTCAAGAATAGTCAAAGTTGACTAAGTTGACCAACTGCCCGAGAAACGCAGATAAAACGCGTACTGGACAAAAAATTAAGCTGAACCAAAATAAGATAATTATTAAATGATGAATGATTGAGATTTAAAGTAACTTTTTAGATGAAGGGCTAAGATCATGCCACTTGCTTAGTGAGATGGCCAGCCAAGCTTAGTGAAGAAGTAAAGAAAAGATATTTTTGGTGAAATTTGGTGAAATTTTGTAAAAAGGTCCCTCAAAAGTGCCAAAATTACATTTTAGTCTTTCCACTTTATTAAGAGGTAAAATATCCCCAAATGTTCATTTTTCATGTCAATAACCATGGGTGTTCATCCAAGAGAGAGAAGAAGAAAAATATTACCAAAAGTGAAGAAAAACAAGTTTTAAGCGGGAATCGATCGAACTATCGAGGATTGGTGATTCTGGAGTTTGTTCTTCATTCTTCTAAGGTGAGATTTCAGTTTGCCTCTCCTTTTTCTTACCTTGGCCAAATGGTTTAGAGTATGGAGAAAGTTTGCTAAGTTGATGATTGTGTTTCAATTGATGAAGGAATTAAAAGCTTAGTGTTTCTAGCAACTTTTAAATATGAAATCCTTGCGAAAAATTTGATGGAACCCTAGAGAATGGTTCCTAAGTTGATTAAATTTTATAAGAAATATTGTTAGTTATGTTTAGAAGATTAAGTGACGGATAAAACGAGCTAACAATAGCTCGGGAAACACAGAAAAATAAAGCGAAACTCTACCGAAATTTAGTTTGAGAATTTGAGGTTAAACCTAGTTTTAGTTATAGAATTTGAGGCTAAGCTTGGTTTTAGTTCTAAATAGAAGCTTTAACTATTTTCTTAGAAAAAACACTACATAACTGTTAAAACAGTTTTGGTGTTGAACAGAGGAGTTCGTTGAAGAACTCAAAGTATAATCTCAAAAAAGTATGTTAATTTCAGACTTTGCTAATAAAAAGTAAGGTTGTCAGGATTCAATAAACTTAATCTTTAAATTAGAAACAAGGTTTTACAATCCTTAAGATAGGAAAAGAGAAAGCAAGCCATAAATACAGAAGTTAGACTTTCTTTCAAGCTTGCTAAAATATAATAGTAAGTGATAGTTAATCTTACACTTAATGGGTGTTCATTCTCAAAAGTAAGAAAGAAAGAAAGAGAATAGACTCTTTGGCGAATAGATGATTTCACTTCCTAAAATAGGTAAGTAGGAATATCGCCTACAGTATAAATAGATTTTAAAATAAGCAGTGCACATGAATTATATGTGTTTGAGTACATTTAATGTTATGTATGCTATGCTATGTTATACTGCATACACTTAAGCAGTGCACATGAATTATATGTGTTTGAGTACATTTCATGTTATAGTATGCTATGTTATGTCATATTGCATACACCTTAATAAGTTAAGAGGAACTTATAAAAATAATCTTAGTTGAGTGCCGTACCAGCCTCTGAGAGTGAGGTAACTCAGGCTCCGCAAGGGAGAAGAAAAAATATAATAAAGTCCTCTGAGAGAGAGGCATTCAGTTCAGTTTACAATCATGGTGTCGTTGGGGACCTTACAAACCCTCACATCCCGATGATTGCACGCAAGTGGTACGAGCACTCGGACTCATCAGTAAGTAAGATAAGTTCAAATAGTAAAACACAAGCAATAAAACTTTGATAAGACATCATAAATTAGCATAAGCAGTTCATGCATATCTTTCATGTGAACTTTCAATTATTTTGCGAGTAATAGTTCCTACTTGCTGAGCGAAAGCTCATTTCAGAGTATTTATCCTGTAGGTAAGCAACTTGCACATAATGTTTGATGGACTGATGGCGAGGCAGTGGACGAGCGGAGTGGAGGTTGGGGAATGGATACCGCAAGCAGTATATTCCGCAATAGTTTAAGGTTTTAAATTTTTTTTTTGTTGAATATGTCTATAAACTTGTGTTTTGAAAGTTTGCAGTATGATTGTTAAGCTTGTGTAAGCTAGCAGGATTTTGAGAAGCTAAAATATAACTATGTGTAAATTCATGCTTTAGAAAACAAATTGTTTTTAAAGTATAAACACTTTACTATGTTTAAAAAGTGAAAACCAGAATATATGTTATTACAGTAAGTTTTTAAAAGAATGATATATTTTTTTTAAAAGAAAGAAACTTATGCTCAGAATGCTACAACATTTTATACAGCATTTTAAAGAAAATACTACAACATTCTATATAGCATTTTAAAAATAAAATGCTACAACATTCATACAACATTTTAAAAAAATGTTGCAACATTTTAGGTAGCATTTAAAAAAAAAAATCTCTTAAATTTTGGGAGTTTCACAAAACATATGTTGAAGTTAATTACAATGGCGATCAGCGTCCGACAGGGTCATCACAATTTATTTACACGAACATTTCTATCATAGAGATGTTAAGCATTGTTAAATATTTTCATATCCTCAGTAAACACAATAACATCTCATAAGGTTAAAATTAGATATACATTGCGTACAGGTTATATATTCTGTTTACAAGGGTTACACATAGAAAAATTAATTGATTTCTGTGTGTTTACTCAACCAAATAACACTAGAGTTAAACATGAAACAATCTTTTTCAAGGATATTAGTCATATAAATATGGATTAACAACGAATATAAAATTATCAACCACCATGCAGTATTAGTACTTATATATTATATATACGTTACCTATGTCTGTTAACCAAGTTACACAGAAGAAAACATTAAATACGCATTAGAAATACAATAGGGCAGATTTTGTATTTTCAATCTTTCCCTTCTTTAAACAACAATTGCAGCGTATTACATGGGTTTATCCACAATAAATTAAAATCCATACTTATGCTACACTCTCTGAGAACCACAATAAATACTTAACCAGATACAATTATATGGGTTTATTCATATGCTTATTTACTGCACTATCTACAATTAAAAAACAAAAACTCTGAAACAAGCGAGAAATTGAGAGACTTATAACTAATTTTCTGACTAAATCGCCTTAAATTACTAGAGTGAGATACCCGATTTTTCTTGACGGTTTATCAATTCCTTACAACCAAATCGCCGAGGTTACCCATGATTTCCACTCAAAGTAACGGAAGTAGAATGGTAAAACTGCATCGAAGTGACGTATTTAAGAAAGAGGAACAAGAGATATAGAGGAAGAGAAAGAGAAAATTTAAGAGAGGATTGGCACAAGCTACAGGTCGTTTTTTAATTTAAATCCTTTATTCTTTGCATTTTTCTTCTCATTTTATCACTCTGTTGTATGTCAAAAATAAGGTAAATTACATTAGGATACCCTTCATTTGATTCAGGTCCTTACTTTCTAATCCAACCGCTACAACATAGTGCCCGATGAAAAACGACAAAAAGTACGTGCGTGACTTGAGAGCATCCCGAAATAAGAAATCAGAAAAGGGACGTTTGGTAGTAACATATACGTCTCTGTCCTTGCTTTACGTCAACATTAATGTGCAATATAAGTACGTTAATATCAGATCACTAGAGAAATATAACATATATATAGAGACAAAAAAAAGTTAAGGTGGCCCTTCAAAAATTATAAAAAATAAAAATTGAGATGCGTAGTTATATGTATGATAACAACGGAGTAAATGCATGATTGAGCTTTGTACAACCACATATCACCCATAAAGCTAGTGATAGCTTAATTCATAAATCATTATTATAGTAGTTGGAACAAGACCTAGTCATGAAGTGAAAATAATACACCATCACTCAAAATTGAAAGAAAATTCAAATTTATGAGAGTTATTAATGGAGAATTAATACTGATAATTGTAGCGGGATCGAGAGTGACTTCTTCACATGTGATATCTATAGAGAAAAATCTGCTATTAATTTTATTTTAAGATTTTTTTTTTCGCAAGAGCTGTCATGTATGTAAAAGAGCAATGCTATAAATAACTTACATGTTTTTTAGAAAACTGAGGTTTAAACTATTACACTAACGAGTAAGTTGGATCTCTTTATTCCAAAATTATTCTCGTTAGATTCATAGAACGAAGCATATAGCGGAATTTAAAATATAAATTAATTTTTTATTTATTATACGAAAAAGCAACAAGAATTAAAGTGTTAGTTTGTGTCACTCCTTAGTTCTACGTACGCTAATTTACTATCTTCTTGGTGCAGGGTCTCAATCTCTGTTGACATTAGAAGCAGCAACAAGAAACCAATTCTAAAAAGCCGACTAATTATACGCAAAAGCAATGAAGAATCATGTGTGTACGTCCATTGTTTTCGAATCACAAGTACTCGGCACCCTTTGCTAGCTCTTTCAATGGGTCCTGACAATCCCCATATAACATTTCAACAAATTAGTAATTATGATAGAATATCATCATCATATTTGCAAAACAAAAGATTTAACTTTTTTTACGTCTTTAGTTTATAAAAAGTTCGAATTTCATCGTACAATATGTCAATATGAAGTGGGAAATGGATGGCAAGTAGATAAAGTAGCCTAAAAATTCATATATTGATCGCTTTTACCAGCTCAGCAAACATTGTCTATTTTTCCTTTTTATTAACCTTTTTTTTTTGGTGCAAACTTTGAGTACCATTGTAACGAGTATGTGAAGAATTTATCCTCCAAGTTCTGATTAGATAACAAAAAATGGTAGATATAGATTTCTATGTTGATCATCAATGGCAATGTACCGTAAAATACATAGGTATGCATCCTAATTTTTCCCATTTCATGCATGAGACTTACTTCTTATTAGTTGTGTTGATAATTTCTGCTAAAGATGAATGTGATTTTCATATCATCCAAAAAAAAAAAAAAAGACTCCAATTAGCTCATCATAGTTGGACCTAAAAGTAACATGGAAAATTTTTACCAAGCGCATTCTTTGCCTCATTATGAATAAATAAAAAGAGAAATATCCTTTGCATAAATTTGTGTGTGTATATATAACCACTTATTCAGCCCCAATTTTTCAGGGTAATATATCAAAGAAAAAGAGGTATTATGATCTGGTCCCTATCCCCAACCAATGAAAATCTCAAAAAAGATTTTGTTCCAAAAACTCCAAAATTACACTGAAAATAAAAACAAAAGAATGAAGATATGGACAAGGCAAAAAAAATTTAAGGTTCTTGTTCAGCAGGAGATAGACATTCCTGAGGATTTGTGTAGAAGTAATCCTCTTCCTTTGGTTTACCAGGAACCACAGATCTCTTTGTTGGATTTCCCATTCTATCTATATGAGCCGCCTTCACAGCCAAAGAGAACTCATCCCAGCCAATAGTCCCATTGTTGTAGTAGTCTATCAGCGCTACTAGCACTTTTCTGTCTGGAAGTATGGTTTTCTTGAACCCCAAGTATCTAAAAGTAATAAAAAACTGTAAGATTACCAATCAATCCCAAATGCTTAACAACACTGCATGAAATCTTCTGTTTATGTGTGGGCCTAGCTCAAACAAAGTACTTAACATTCACCATTGCCCGATATGGATATATTAAAGGAGACAACCAGCCTGCATGTAAGATGTTACGTAAAATCACCTACTTTATACCATGTTAATTTACCAATTTTTTTCAAGAGATTAAGCTAATAGAAGATGGGCTAATAATAATATTATACTCTAACCAGAATAACCATTAGAGATCAGAAGATCATTCTTTTTGCCTTTTCTGTTGTTCATTCAAAACGTGTGAAAATTATGCAATATGCTTCCGTGTTTATGAAGAAAGACATAATAAGAATTTATTATATAGGATTTATTATCACCGTTATTCCCTAAATTTTGGTGTCATTTTTAATTTGCCCTCTAAAGTTTAAAAATTCTCACTTTACCCCATGAATTTTAAATTGTTTCCGCTAACTCTTCCTATTGGAATTTCTATTAAAAATAAATAAAAAAAAGAGAGAGTAATGCAGTCACTAGATCTTTCTATTTAAATATTTGTTAAAAGCAAATAGATAAAAATCACATGACGACACTTAACTCTTTTTTTTATATGATTATAATAGAAAATCTTATACAAGGGCTTAATTTAATGGGACTAATTCAAAATTCATAGGACAAAGTGAGAGTTTTTAAAGCTCATAAGGTAAATTGAGAATGACCCCAAAGTTCAGAGGTAACAATGATAATAATCATGTTTGATATGAGTTTTATAGCATATACCTTCTGTGGCCTTCAACAACTTTTGCCATGTTTCCTCCATAAGTAGGAACAAAGATATCACTTTCTATAGAGACGTAATAATCTAAAGCCGCCATGCGGTTCAAATGGTTTCGGAATGGATCCAAGTCTGAGGGTGGCAACAATGTCTCCTTCCTAACCTGTTTAACACAATAGAGAAGGCTCAAAAACATTACAAGGGAAAAAAAATAATCCATATAATATATGTCTAGTTCTCAAGTTGGTAAATACCAAGTTTGGAAAAGCTTCTTTAAGAGCTTTCATTCTCTTTTCTGCCTTGTAAATTTCTCCAGCAGCAATGTAGACCTGGATGTTCCGGTCAATGTCCAAGGCGCGCAATGTCAGTGCAGTTTCCTCCGGAGTAAGAGGGCAGAGTCCGGCTTTTCTTTTCTCTACGGAATCTATTTCCTTCTCTTTCCACCATGGATAATCATATCTTAATTATAAAAAAAAAGAGAGAGAAAAAAAGAATTTAATTAGTGCGCTGTGATAATTATTGTATTGTTACTTGTAATTCAAGGCAACTCGTGCACCTCATTTTTGTCAACGTATCGATCTCTTCTTCATTGCAACCTTCGTTGCACCCAGAGAATGCCACCATGTCCATTTCGTACCGAAGATGAAGGACTAAGAAAGGACCCTTTGCTCTAAGAATCCCAACGATTTTCTTCGCCAAAGCCTCAATTGGAGGTGCCAATCTCAGAGCGTGGTAATTTGCACGGCAGCGCAGTTTTTGGACCTCGTCGGGGATCCCATTATTAGCAAGCCTAGCATCAGTTTTAGTGAAATGCACAATTTCATATGTGTGCAAGCGAGGTACGATCTGCGGATCAAAGAAAACCCATTTAAAATAGACTTGTCTAGTGTTAGGGAGAAGAATTTTCGATAATGATATAGGGCATACGAAACTTTGCACATTTTTTACATTGTAACTTGCAGAATTTGAACATTAGAATTGTATTAGTTTCATTAGGCTTGCTTGCGCAAATTTAAAGGAATACAATAACTTGCGTATTTAAAGGTTATGCTTACGAATTTTAAATCAGGACAGTTAAAAGTAATATGTACTGTCATGGGTGCCTTGAAGACACCATAAAAGGACCGGCCTTGTCTTAAAAATGTATCTTTTAAGAAATTGTTACTTACCACATTATAGTAGTATGTCATGTTGGACCAACTTATGGGAGGCATGGAATAAAGTGAGTCCCTTTCTATTTTTGCCTTCTGCTCAGGAGGCAGTTCTTTCAATATCCGAACCTCGTCTCTTAAAGATCCAATGAAATAATCCACATCGAATATATCCGCAAATTGACTGATCTCAAATTATCAAAATAAAAAACAGATCAGGAAATTTTTACTTCCAAATCTGATGGCATAAAAATACAACTAATTAAGGCCAATTATTGGTACAACTAGAGGAAAATAATAACACTAGATATTGACTTTACCTATAATCATTCCAAAAAGAGGTATTGTCCAACTCAGGAACAATAAGGGTCGCATTTAGATATCTTGCAACAGCTACCATGTCACATATCTTGTAGAAAAAATAAATAAATCATACAATGGGATTTAACAAGTTTCTCTCCACGCTTGAAAAGGAAAAATAAGTTGTAAAAAGAAAGGCGAATTGATTACTACTTACACCAGATCGCATTTGATTCAATCCTCCATTAGATGAAACCATAAGATACCCACTGTTTTGGTAAATTCCTGAACAAGACAATATATAGATAAGATCACATCTATTTATAAACTCTCGCTTCATAAAGAGATACAAGGTGATTCTCAATGTAAACTATTTGTGGGGTCCATTGTAAAATTTTGTGAAGTCCCATATATTTTTTTTAATGAAACACTAAAAGGTAATATATACAGGCGTTAAGATACTACACGTTTCTATATTCAAATCACAACACCACTTTCACCCGAATCGATTAGAAGCATTTTTATAG
The DNA here is from genome assembly GCA_012066045.3 of Morus alba. Lineage (NCBI taxonomy): Eukaryota > Viridiplantae > Streptophyta > Magnoliopsida > Rosales > Moraceae > Morus > Morus alba. The sequence goes on along the minus strand of CP050237.2, from coordinate 6,066,481 downwards.
TTGATTTTAAATTTGGCTCCCAAAAAATAGGGGTTGTCTCATTTATCCCTTAAACTTAAAATGACACAAAATTATTTCCAAATTTATCGTAAATTACAATTTTGATGCTTTTGTTATTGAGACGTTAATTTTTTAACTGTTTTAATCACATTTGCTCCTTAGGCGACCATAAGTCATTAAAATCAACTTATGATAAACTTATAGTTGTATCTGGCAAAGTTAGCCAACTTTTATTCTTCCGAAGCTAAATTTGAAACTAACCCATTTTTCACATGTGCCCTACATGTTACTTACTTGCAGGAGGAAAAGGATTGCCGGCAAATTTGATTCCAAAGGAAGCAAAGAGTGCTTTGAGCTGCATGACAATAGCCCAAATGAGGACCAAGGTGGTGAGTCTAACAGCCCAGAGTTTGAACCTCGCTAACCATGACTTGGCAATAACCATTCTCTTGAACATCTTCTCTCCTTTGATGTTTCCATTGATCAAACTCTTCAGTTTTTCGCCTTTCATCCCTCGCAGAATCAACCCCTTCAGTATCTCAGCTTTCACACCTCCTGTATACTTAATCTTACTGTACGGCTTGTCCTTCTCCTCATCTGAGTCCCTAAAATCATCCTTGTTATGATTATGTTCCATATTCATATATATATATATATATATATATTTGTTTGGATAATATATGAAGAGAAAATATGTGTTTCTAGAGACCAGATTCCGGGGATGTATTTCTGGAAAGCTGGTTTAGAACACTTTGCTTGTTTGCATGCAAAAATAGCATAAGAAGAAAGGGTTTATAAAAAAGAAGGGAAAATATATAACAATAAAGGGGGCTCTGATCAGAAACAAATTGATTTCTTTTTATGGAGCAATGAATGGGACCCCCAAGACAAATTTAATTATATGACATATATACAAAATAATGACCTATGGAAAAAGATTTCCTTCAAAAATAAATAAGAAATAAATAATTAAATAAATACACCTAGTTGGGAATCACAGAAAACTACACCTATCGTTTGCTAAATAAATAAATAAAGTTATGTACGCAAACATTAAGCCATGAATTTCCCTTTAAGTGCTGTTCAATCTCTTTCATGAATTTCATTTTTTTTTGGGCAAAAAACAAAGGAGAAGAAAAAAGAAAGACTTTTCTTTTTAATATTAAAAAGTTGACACAAACCCTAAATTTCTTGACGCTAAGAAAATTAAGTCCTACCAATATGTACCACGGCCTGTCAAAATTAACAAACTATACTGGTAGGCTGATTTTTATTTATTTATTCATAGATAAGACACATTAATTAGAAATCTAAGTAAAGGTAGACAAATTATCTCTTAATCAATGTAGTGTAATTAGGATTTAGGAAATGTATTACAATTATAACTGAAATCCTGATGAGTTTAGTGCGAATAATGTGTATTATAAATGTTATCATTTACCCATATGCTTCCAAAAATTAAGAACTGTTTGAAAAATATGAAAACGAAAACAGATTCACTTAAAGGGCCAGTTTGGTAACGTTTTTAAAATGATTTTATTTTTAACATAAAAGTAAAAATGAGATTGTTTTGAGAATCATTTTGAAACCGATTCTGAAATTGTGTTTGATTGGTTTTTAAAAGATTATTTTGAGTATTATAAAAAAGTAAAATCGTGTTTAGTTATACTTATTAATTAATGAATTATAACATTGTTGATAAGCACTAGAAAATAAAAATAAAAAAAAGGAAAATAATTTTCAATTGTTTTTTAATTCCTTCACAAAAACCCTTTTAATAGTTTTTTGTTTTTATTTTCGTTTTCAAAACATTTGCTAAACAAATACGGTTTGCAAGCTGTTTTCATTTTTATGCCTCAAAAGACGTGCAAAAAGGTTTAAAAAAACAAAAATTAATGCCAAACGCACCATTTATTTCTCTCATTAAAAGCTTTTTTAACCCGTAAATTTGATAATAGCCAGGGGACTTTTTGGACATTTGCAAAGTTCATGGCGTTTAAGTAGTTTTTTATTTTTGCCCCTTCCCCATTGACGTCTTGGATTTCCTCAACTTTTTGGATTTTAATCACTTCCCTCTTAAACTTTCAAGTTTTATATTTTACACTTTCAACTTGCTAAATTGTTGTTATGTGCTTATTTTTATCTTTCTTAGGCTAAGTTCGGGGTTGATTGGAGATTTGAGAGATTGTTGTTAAGATTTGAAGTGAAACTTGGGGAACATTGCTATAATTTTCTAAATTGAGGGGGTAAATGTTAAATTAAAAGTTCGGATGGCAAGTTATCAAACCCAAAACATTCGAGTGGCAAACTTGCTAAAGATAAGTTTGGGAATTCTAAAAATAGAAATATAAGGGTGAAAGTTGAATAAAGGCAAAACATAGGGGGTTTAGATTAGCTTTTATGCTAGCTGGGCAATGGTTCATTGCTTCATAAGTCTTAGAAAAATGACCAGAGAAATAAAATTATTGAAGGGGATAGATTAAAAGAAAATAAAGGATACGAATTTTGATATGTTACTTATACCATTCTTCTTTCTTCTTTTTTTTTTCCTGGCAAAAGGAAAAGGAAAGAGATAATTGCTAAAATAGATGGCTTAACCCCAATAATTATTTGACACTGATAGGATTTATTATTGAGTGACAAATTCTAAAATTAAGATTGAAAACCTGTACGGAAAGAGTAAACTAAAAGATTAATAAAATATCGCCACGTTTAATACTGCTGTCGCACGCAAGTGGAATTATACAAATTAATTAGTAAAAATATATACACACACACATACATAGATATTTAATAGATATGCAAGTGGGATTTTTTAAAAAAAAAATAAATAAATTGTCTCTTTCTTTTATTTTTTTTCTTTGCCTATTGGTATCGTTTCTTTCTCCTTCAGACTAACCAAGCGCACTTGAGTTTAATTTACTTTTTAAAGTTTAAAAGTCTACAACATTATTAACTTATATAGTAATATGCTTGATTTTTCTTTGCCGGAAATTTTTAAGTTTGAAGTATTTTTTTTTTCAGAAAATAATTTTAAATTTAAAATATGAATATACTTAAAAATGAAAAATTGGCCGTTAAAAAAAAAAAATTAAGTAGAATAATGCACCGAAAATTAATTGCTTTTTCGAAAGTCTAATCTGACATTTTATCAAACACAAGATAGAATTGAACATAATTCTATTTAGTCCAATCCTGATCTAATGATAAATAGAGATGCTTATTTTGTTTAAGTGTTCACTAATAAGAAATGTTTTTTTTTTTTTTTTTTTTTTTTTTAAAAAAAATGATATTTGACTCATGATTTTCGATAGTTTTATTTTATCAAATGATTTATTAGCATATGTTCGATACAACAATTAATAAGAACTGATTATTGGTTACTTATTGGGTTCTTGAGCTCCTTTTCATTTAGTTTATTTGAAGGATTATTATTGTTTTTGTTAGTTTTGAGATTCATAAAGATATACTATTATTATTATTATTATTATTATTATTATTATTATTATTATTATTATTTTTTGATTGAGGCCTTGCATGCTTATGATGCTAACATCTTTCTACGCATTTGCGGCATCACGACATTACAACATCAGGTCAAGGTGTCACAAGCAGCATCAGTATCGAAGCACACAAATCTTAAAAATTCTTAGGATAAAAATTAAATGTAAATTCTTCCAATCTTGATCAAACACACAAGGTTTGTGATTATCCTTTACTTTCCTATCAAGTCTAATTTAAACGTTCCCAGTAATACAAAATTAAAGATTGAAATGCCAGTTCTTATTTCTGTAGTCATGTTCAACACCAGAACCAGATGGGATTCACATATTTTACACCTAGACTCTTCCGGTGGAAACAATTATTAATACCATCATCATACTTCTTTTACTATTAGTGTGGTTATACATGGTCATTTAACTTTTTTACTAACTTTGACTATTTATGCTTTTTTCAGTAGGTGTTTAAAAGATTATCATGTTAGTTAATATCAAGAGATTCAAGTCGCCAATGAAAAGATAGTCTCTACAAAATTGTGCTTAGAGTTAGTGTCCCTGGCACTACTCTTGGCACTACTCTTAACAGATATTGATCGCTCCAGAGATTTATCATTTTCACACCAGAGATCACAAAACGAAATTTTCAGTCTTATCTGCGTAATAAAGCAAAGAATTAAAACCAACTTTATTGAAGAATCGACTGTCCAAAACTAGAATGGCTTATTTATCATCATTTGACATCCCCATTGCTTTTAACAGAAAAGCATACTCATAAGCAGTTTCCCCACACTGCGCGTAGCGGCCGCCTTCACCAAAATGCCCTCCGCTCATATTTGTCTTCAGAATAACTGAACCAGAACAAGCATGACATGTACTCTCCCGGACTCTGGCCACCCATTTTGCAGCTTCCCAAACACCAACCCTGAGAAACAATATCAATAGCTAATATGATGTGAATAACATGAATGCAAGTTCTTAGTTCTTGAAATCTCACTGTGAATAAACAATAGGAATGAGCTAGTGTATAGAACAAATATCTAAAAGTATTTTTCCTTGCTTGCAATTACAAAAGTGATAGAAAGCACTGGGAAGGAATTTGCCTTGAGTCATTAAGAGACGTTGTGACAAGCATTGGAGGGTAACAACTTCCTTTAGAGATGTTATCATAAGGCGAGTAGCTGTGGATACACTCGAACTGCGATTTTATCTGAGGATTTCCAAATTCTTCATAATCCAGCACGGTGAGAGGCAAATTATCATCCAACAAAGTGTTGCATACATCAAGAAATGGAACCTGATAAAACAATTACCAAACATCAGGACTTCAACTATATCAGTAAAGTAAATAAAGGCTGCAAACATTTCTATTTTACAGAGAGATAAACCTTCAAAATCACAGCACGAAACAGATCTGGGCACATGTTGATAGCTGCTCCCAAAAGAAGAGACCCTGCACTATGTCCGATCGCACTGAGCAGATGTCTATGTACAAAGTTCTCACTACTGAGGTAGTTTGCACATGAGACGAAATCATCTATCGAATTTTGTTTATACAACCCACTCCCAGATTTATGCCATGAACTATCCCCACCACCACCTCTGTCCAATGTAAACCATGTTAAATAAGTTAAAAATATAACGTCTCAGAAGCAACGCCATATACAATATGGATCTTAGCGTAGAAACTTAATAAAAGCTTCCTTTTTTATTTTTTATTTTTTATTTTTCTTTTTTGACAGAGTACAGCAGAAACATTCAGGTGCCGAAACCTAACACGAATATGGAGTTCTATCGTATTTGGATAGACCAATAATCAAGTGAATGCATTGGTTTTAGCTCTTTTTATTTTTATTTATTTATTTATTTATTTATTTTTTGGTAGGGAGCTAAAACTCTAAAAGGTTTGGGAGAAAAAGAGTGGCATTTCACCAAACACCGGGACACTAGACAGGCCCTGCGAGTGCCACACGTGTTTGTGCATGCAGTACAACGGACCATTATTGTGGGAGTAAGTGAAACCAAGCTCTCTTTTGGCGAGGAGACAAGCACCCTAATTACACCACTTGTTACAGGGTGGTTAACTTTGTTGCATTCTCAAACAAACATGCAATCATCTCTATATATTTGAAAGTATATCAGAGTCCTAGTTGTATAATCTGATTCTGTTGAGACTCAAAATGATAAAAACTACCTGACGTCAGCAAATGCCACCACCCAACCTCGATCAAGTAGGCTCAATCGATGTGTACACCAGCTTTTATCTAAAACTTCTCCATATGCACCATAACCTTGCAAAAGACCAGGGGACTGACCCTTATGCCAGGCAGTTCGAGAGTACAAAATAGTCAAAGGAACTCTGGTACCATCTTGGGAAATAACTTCCTTTGTTTCACAACAGTATGAATTAGAAAAGTCCTTCCACCTCTGCGATTCGTTATACTGGACATTTTCTTCCTTATCATGGTTTGAGTCAAAAATCTGTTCTGTATCTTGTTCACAAGAAACACCTGTCACTTCCTCTTGCTGTACAATTGAGAATCTTCTTTTTGACATGTCATAATTGACAATTATATCCGGCATCTGCACATTCCATAAGAAACGGAATCTAAAAGGTGAGCAAGCAAAAGTCATTTCTTAGTAACTTAAAGAAGAAAAATAGACTATATATCATCGCATTCCTGATTATTCATGGTATGGTCAGCCAAATATAAACTTCTGACTTTTTACAATTTCCGAATGGTAAGCTAAATGGAAAAAAGTAGAAAGCATCGTTGTGCTCTATAGTTACCACAGGAGATGAAAGCACCACACGGAATATTGACGTCATGAAGTCATGGTTTGAACCTGGAGTGACAGCACATGAACTAGAGGGCAAAGGGAAAAACCAGGGATTGAGTTCCCCAATCTCCAATTGGTGCTGCAAAACAAAAGAAATAACAAGTAAATACTAATATACTTACATTTCTATATCTTAGGACTAGAGGTAGACTAAAAATATTTGGGTTCTTTTCTTTTCTTTAATTTTTGGGATTGAGAATGGAAAATCTTGTGCTACAAAATAGCGCAAAATCTGACTAGAATTTTCAAAAAGCTCAAAAAAAAAAAAAAAAAAAAAAAAAAAAGAAACAGAATCCAAATACCTCACACTCAATATTGATAGGCAAATTGATGGAACAGAAGGTGGGATTACCCTTCTTACTGAGAAAAAGCACTAGAAATCCATCGAAAATGTCCATGTCTTGTATGGTAAAGTCTTTACGTGGAAGGATGATATTCTACACAAGTATCCAGGACGAAAAAAAGGATCAGCAACTACGCTAAATAAATTTGCTGATGACTATATGAAAAGCACGCAAATCGATCTTAAAATGAGGTACGAATCTGACCTGCCAATTAACTGACTGTATATCTTCAACAGGGCATCTAGCCAGGTAATAATTCTCACCAGACCACTCTTTATTTCCGCACAAAGGAGCATTTGTAAGAATATAAAACACACCATGGTGATGCTCCAGAAAGTACTGCACACCAGAAACACGCTCACGTATTTTTTGCAAACCACCAGATGGGTTGGCAGCTTCTATTATATAAACCTGTAATTTCAGCAGTACTATGTCAAAAGAAAATTCTTTACTGTAATTCATAATTTAAAAGACCATAGTTAGTTTTCATTTTCCTTCCTCTGATGAAGTCCTTGAGTTTGAATTCACAGTTATGAACTTGCCGTCTTTTGTACTCGTCATGTCAATGCAAAAGCTAGAATCACTTTCTGTAAATAAAGGAATACCGTCTGTATCATTGGATTCTACTTTTGAGTAGAGAACCCTGGTGAAAAACCAAAAATTGAGAGACCGTCTTCACCCACACGAGAAAAAAAGAAGCGTTGCAAGTAACGATTATTACCTGAAAGGACGTTGGTTGTCATCTGATAGAGTGTAGAATAATGTATTACTATCCTGAGCCCATGCTAAACTAACAACTCTATGTACTTGTAATTTTGGAATAATACACCCACTTCTGAGGTCCTTAACTTGAAGCATGAACTGTTCACTACCAGTAACATCAAGTGTGTATGCAAGATAATTGTGGTCCGGCGAAACTCGACAAGTCCCCACATGCACATAACCTATTAATCATACATGCACAGACAACTTTAAAAAAGGAAAAATAAAGGGTAACGCCCTTGTCTAACAAAGAAGTAAGAAAAAGTCTCGCACCATATTGCTCTGCAATTTCATTCCAGTCAAGCAAAATTTCCTCTCTTCCAACATCCCGCTTCACATAGCAGAGAATGGTCTTTACCCAATTACTTTCCTCAACTCCTGATCTTCTATAAAGAACTGGGTATTCCTTCCCTTCAGGAATGAATTGGTAGTACAACCTGAACAAGTTTGGCACAACTAGTTAATTCCAAAAACTTCCAATACCAAAGCAAGAAACAATAAAAAAAATTTAACCACACATGGAAAAATGTTATCAGACTTTCAATCCCCTATTCAATAAATAAATAACAACACATAAATTCTACATAATCACAGAGGCGTTCACTTTGGAATTCACAATGTACCATATAACTATTTACAACCAACTTAACTATAATTTCCATAGCTTAGCATAAGCCATAAATCCTCCATTATAACTAAACAGTATAACTACAACAAAAAGTTTCGGCTTATGGTACACAAAAGAAACAAAAAAAAAAAAAAAAAAAAAGCAGCTTGAAAGAGCAAGTTCAAACAAAACAAGAACAATCTAGACCACAATATAAAAGACAGAAAATTTGCCAAAAACATGAAAATGAGAGACTTCATAAAACGAGAGCAATCTAGAACGCACTATAAAAGAAAGAGAAAATTTGGCAAAAACAAGAAATGGGCACGAGGGAAATGAGCAAACCAGGGCCCCCAACGCTCAGGAGGAGTGGAAATTTTTGCGGGCATTCGACTAGTCATCTCAGAGAAGAGTTTGCGTTGCAGCTTGTGGGTGTCAGCCATGAAAGCTTCAGCGTACGAGTTTTCTCGGCGGAGATAGTCGGAAAGATCTGGGTCGTTGGTGTTGGACATCCAATGGTAAGGGTCTTGCCACGTAGTTCCGTGAGCCGAGACTTGGAATGGGATTTTCTTAGGGATTGGAGGAGGAGGAAGAGAAACTTGTTTGGGTTGTGGGAAGTGGCGCCGTCTGCAGAGAGACGAGAATCTTGAAGAGAACGCGTCGGAGAAGAAGTAAAACGGCAAGGAAAAGGACGTCGTTTTGATGGACAACTTGGGGCGAAAGAGAGCTGGAAGTCCCATCATGACCATGCCATGGAACCTGGGAACTGGAACTGGAAGGTAGACGGACTGTTCCACTTATGCGTTGGAATGGTGGAGTTCATTCTTAAAAATAAAAAAAATACAATAATAATTAATAAAATAAAACAAAAATGAAAAGAGGGTATTTTGCAGATTTGCCCCCTGACTTAATGGCGTTTCGTTAACTTGCCCCTGAGCTTCTAATTCTGAAATTTGTTATAATGTCTCTCATTTCAATGATGACCGCGTTAAATTAATGACAAAAATGTACATATAATAAAAAATTTTAACATCTCAATTTAAGTCATGATATTTTTTTTAATCTAAAAAGTAGGGATTGTACTGCTTAGGATTGGCGGAGTTCATATGTAACTAAAGTTGGGTTTTCGACGTTTGATTGATAGATTAAAATTATAATTTAAAATTATTTTTAATTTATGTGTATTTTTTATGAGAAAAAATATTATAACAAGTCACGAATCATGATCTGAACCATGACATGAATCCTCCAACCAAATGCTTTCCCTAAATTTGTTGGTTTTATCAACTTTCTCCTGAACTTTCTATTAACAATTTATCCCTTAATTTGCAAAATTGTTGAGATAACCATTTTAGTGATGATTGACTTGTGTTAAATTGATGATAAAAATGCAAGTTCCCAATTTAAACAGTAATATAAATTTTTTCAATTCCCCGACTGAGTCTTAAATTGAATGATCATTGTGAACACCAAGTAGAGGAAGAGGATTCTCATCTCGCATTTAGCATAATAGTGGAACCACGTGCTTTGCATGTAAGGATAAATAGAGAAAATATATAGACCGTGTTTGAAGTTAGTTTTGTTTTTATTTTTTATGTTTTTTGAAAAAAAAAATAAAAATGAGATAAAAATTGTATTTGATACAATTAAAGATAAAAAATAAAAATAAAAATGATTTTTTAGTTTAGTATAAAATGAAAGAGAAATAAAAATGATTTTTAGTTGTTTTCATTTTTTATTTCCATTTTTTTTCTCTCGAGCATGAGAGAGACATTAATTGATTTTTTTATTCTGAAAATAATCTTTTGATAAAACTATCAAACGTATTTTTAAAAATAATTTCTGTCTAAAATTAAAAATATTTTTATTTTCATTTTAATATAAAAAATATAAAACGAGTTTTAAACGCACTCTCAGTGTTACATTTTATAGCTATTGCTAAGTGGAGACAATTATAATCATCATCGTACTTCTTTAAGTAACTAATAGTGCGGTTGAATTGTTATTTAACAAATAATTATGATCCCTCTAGAGGAGTACTTATCCTTTACCCACCAGTAATTACAAGAGGAAACTTCACTCTTATCTGGCACAATAAGCAAAAAAGCACAACTAATTTTGTTCGAAGAATGACTATCCAAAATCAGAAAGGCTTATTCGTTATCATTCAACATTCCCATTGCTTTTAACAGAAACGCGTAGTCATAAGCAGTTTCCTCGCAGAGTTCATAGCGGCCATTTTTCCCCAGAATGTCGTCCAATCATACTGGTCTTCAGAATAACTGAACCAGAACACGCATGACATGTACTCTCCCGAACTTTGGCTACCCATTTTGCAGCTTCCCAAATACCAACCCTGAGAAACAACGAGATAATATGAGTGAATAATTTGACTGCAAGTTCTTGAAATCTCACAGTGAATCAACATTGGGAATAAGCTAGTAAAGAACAAAATATCTAGAAGCATTTTTCCTTGCTTGCAAATTACAAAAGTGAGAGTAAGCACTGGGAAGGAATTTGCCTCGAGTCATTTAGAGATGCTGTGACAAGCATGGAAGGGTAACTACTTCCTTCAGAGATATTACCATAAGGCGAGTAGCTTCGGGTAAACTCGAACTGCGACTTTATTTGAGGATCTCCAAATTCTTCAATAGACTTCGAAGTTGAGTGAGACAAAGTATCATCCAACAAAGTGTTGCGTGCATCAAGAAATGGAACCTGGTAAAAACTTTACCAAACATCAGGATTTTTACTTTCGAGAAAGAGATTAACCTTCAAAATCGCAGCATGAAACAGATCTGGCAACATGTTGATAGCTGCTCCCAAAAGAATAGCTCCTGCACTATATCCAATCGCACTGAGCTGATGTCTATGTAAAAAGTTCTCACGAATCAGGTAGTTTGCACATAAGACAAAATCATCTATTGAGTTTTGTTCATACAACCCGCACCCAGATTTATGGCATCAACTATCCTCGCTAATACAACCACCTCTGTCCATGTAAACCAAGTTGAATAAGTTAGAAATATAACGTCTCGGAGGCAACACCATGCACATTTTGTTTCGTATGAGAAAGCAGCCATCAGTCATATGCATAATCTATATTGATCTTGGCAGTAAATAATGATTATATCCAACCCTCTTTTCTTCCCTTTTCAAAGTATTGAATAAACATTCAGATGTTGTTGTTGAAACCAAAAAAGAAAATGGAGTTTTATTATTATATTTTGATTGTAATCATATGAACAAAGTAACTCACTTTTTCCTTTACGCCTGGGAAAGAGCGTCACACGCGTTTATACACTCGGCCCCTATTGTAGGACTAACTGCAAACCAGGCGCTCTGCGGGTGAGAGACCAACATCCCAACCGCACGACTTGTTACCGGGTAGTAACTTTGTTCTTATCTGACAAACATGCCATCCTAACTATATTTTGGAAATATATCACATTCCGAGTTGGAAATATATTATCATTCTGTTGAGACTAAAAATCATAAAAACTAGCTGATGTCAGCAATGCCACCAACCAACCCCGATCAAGTAAGCTCGATCAAGTAAGCTCCGGTGTTTTGTATGCAAGCTTCTATCTAAAACTTCGCCATATGCTCCATATCCTTCCAAAAGACCGGGACTGACCCTTCTGCCGGGCTGTTCGGGAGTACAAAATAGTCAAGGGAACTCTGGTACCATCGGAAATAACTTCCTTTGTTTCACGACAGCATGCATTTTCTTCCGCATCTTGTTCCAAATCATCGTCTGAGTCAAAAAGTTGTTTTGCATCTTGTTCACAAGAAAAACTCCTCGCTTCCTCTTGCTGTTCAGTTGAGAATACTTCTATTAACATGTCATAACTGGCAATCGCATCCGACACCTGCACATTCCATAACAAGTAACTGAATCTAAGAGGCAACCAAGCAACAATTCTTGGTAATTTAAAATAGAACAATAGACCTGAAATTTAAATCTCATTAGTGATGATTCAGGGTATGGTTGGCCAAATATAAAAATCAGACTATTTACTAATATCTAAATATTTAAATTATTGCTTGGTAACTATCTTCAATAAATAAGAAGCTTTAGCTTGTCTAATCATATATGTCCATATCTTGTATACTAAAGTCTTCACGTGGAAGGATGTACACTACAGAGTATCAAGAATCAGAAAAAAAGGATTAGCAACTATGTTAAAGTGATTCACCAATGAAAATATTAAGCGGGAAACATCCATCTCACAATTAAGTAAGAAACTAACCTGCCAATTAATTGACTGTACATCTTCAACAGGACATTTAGCTAGATAATAACTATCACCGGACCGCTCTTTATTTCCGTGCAAAGGAGCATTTGTGAAAATAACCAACACACCATTGCGATGCTCCGGAAAATAGCGCACACCAGAAACACGCTCACCCATTTTTTTCAAACCGCCTGACGGTTTTGCAGCTTCGATACGATTACATAAACCTGATTTCAGCTGTAAAATGTCAAAAGAGAATTCTTTACTGCGATTGCCACCTTAAAAGGTCAAACAGTTAGTTGCTTTACTTTTTCTGTTGAACATGAAGTCCTCGAGATTGACTTCACAATTATGAACTTGCGGTCTTTTGTGCTCGTCATGTCAATGTAAGATCTGAAATCTGTTAAAATTCAGTCTCGTATTATTAAAGAATGAGCTTAGTATGTAAGTTAATAATTTATTGGACACCTTCTTCTTTCAAACTAGTTTTTAAGGATGAATTCTACCCAATGGTTATACCAATTGGTATCAGAGCATATCCTTCTTCAGGCCCACGTTGTAGAAGGGGCGACCTAAGGAATGGCAACTTAAAAAGACAAGCTAGAAAAATATAAGAATCGTGTCTGAAAAATTTTATTATTTTTTACGTCGTTTTTATTTTATTATGTTTTTTAAAGATGAAAAATAAAAAAAAATCATAAAAAATAAAATATTCATTAAAAAATGATGCCGCTTGTTGCATTAATTCTTAAAAATCATATATTAATTTTAGAATGCAAAACATAAATAAAAACGTAAATTTTTAACCCATCCCGGCCCCTGAGCTGGCCCATGGGTGCCTGACTACACGAGCTGGGGGTTTTTTGGCAGCGTTTTACTTTTTTTTTTGTTATTTTTTGAGGCCATTTTTTCTGACATGCCTAGAAAAATGTAAGGATCGTGTCTATAAAATTTCATTATTTTTTGGCGTCGTTTTTATTTCATTATTTTTTTAAAGACGAAAACTAAAGAAAATAATAAAAAATAGAATATTCATCGAAAAATGACGCCGTTTGTTGCATTAATTCTTAAAAATCATATATTAATTTTAGAATGTCAAACATACATAAAAAAATAAATTTTTGATCCATCTTGACCTCTGAGCTAGCCCCTGGGCACACCATTACCTAGGCCTGGGGCTTTTTGACAACGTTTTATTGTTTTTTTATTATTTTTTGAGGCAATTTTTTTTCTGACATGCATAGAAAATGTAAGGATCGTGTCTGCAAAAATTTTATTATTTTTTTACGTCGTTTTTATTTTATTATATTTTTTAAAGATGAAAAATAAAAAAAATAATAAAAAATAAAATATTTATCAAAAAAATAGTGTCGCTTGTTGCATTAATTTTTAAAAATCAGTGGGCCGCCGCGGACGTCAATGTTAAAAATGTGGTGGTATGTTAAGATCCTAATTGAGTCCTACATTAATAAAATATAAATTTAACATGTGAGTTTATAATTATTTAAATATTATCTTTCTACAAACTAACTTTTAAGGACAAATTCTACCCAAGAATTATAACATAATCACTTTCCGTAAATACAGGGATGCTGTCCATATTATCTGAATCTAATTTGGAGTATAGAACCCAGGTGAAAAACAAATAATTGAGAGAGTATCTCCATCCACATGGGAAAAAAAAAAAAAAAAAAAAAAAAAAAAAAAACAAATGTGAGTGACAATGATTACTTATCTCATAAGGAAGATAGAAAAAAAGCTTGCACCATATTGCTCCTCAATTTCGTTCCAGTCGAGCAAAATTTCCTCTTCCGACTTCCCGCTTCAAATAGCGGAGAGCAGTCTTGATCCAATTACTTTCTTCATCTACTGATCTCCTGTAAAAAAATGGTTGTTCCTTTCCTTCAGGAATGTCTATATAGTACAACCTGATCAAGTTTTTAACAACAAACGGCTAATCCCAAAAACTTACAATACCATTATCCACCAAATTAAGGAACAACGAAACATATTAAACCACACTAGGCAAAATTTCATCAGGCTTTCACTCGCGTATTCCATGAATAAATAACAACATGGGAATTGGGAAAATTAGGTGGATAGCCGATTTTGGCTGCCCCTTTTAAATTAACGGCCGAACTTTTTTTTTTCAAAGGTAAATGGCTTTTTTTAATGGCCATTTTTAATAGTACTATCATTGATAAACCGGTTTATTATTTGATTTACCAATGAACCCTAATTGAAATTAGTTAGAATTAATTACATAAAATGTCTGTTACTGAATTCCTAATTATAAAAATATTGATTATTATACAATATTACGAAAATACCGATTAAGTCATATATTACCGGATATACTCTTATTGGTTACATTCGGGTATGTTCTATATTTGGTTAATTTTTATTTTATGTAATCTGGTTGTTCTTCTCATAATACTCTACATATTTACTTTCTTTTTTAGCCTTAATTGATTGTGTATAGACTATAATCAATTATTTAATTTATTTTTATTTTCTTCCTTCTCTCTTTCTCAGCACCATACCTGCGCCTTTCCTTTCCTTTTGACCATTTATGCGCATATCCAATTAATATTGCAAGAGTTTTCTCAATCTTCACAGCGTCACACCAACAAAACCTAACTTAGAAACAGTCGATTCAAGTTTAAAATTCGAGTTTTGCTACAATAAAAAGCTCTCAGAAACAGTCACGTTTAACTTTTTTACTACAGTAAAAAGTTCCCACATAACATCACATTTTAACTCGAATTAAAAACTCAAATCAACGAACTAAACGAGTCCTAAGATTATTTGACTCCCTCACAGCCAAAAACACAATATATTCCTTCTCTCTTAATCTTCAGAGCAACGTTATGCCAAGTATCTTCCTTCTCTCTCTCTCGGTACTTGTCTCAAAGGGTACTTCCCCAGTTTTGTTGGTCTGAAAGTTCTTTTATTGATCTCCAGGTCCGGAGTACCTTCATTTTTTACCATTTATGCCGTTGTCTTTCGTGTTATTTTTATATTATAGTTTTGCATTCTTTTTCATAATGATACCTTAATTAAGATAACGAAAATGCAATGTTTTTTTTTTTTTTTTTTTTTTTTTTTTTGTAAGTCTATAGCTCACTTTATATTTTTACCATAATTTTTGTGCTCAACATAATGAAAACGTCAAAAATTGCAGACTCACGTTTTCGTGTATTTTAAAGAAAAGAAATACCTAATGAAAAGGTCAATCCACACACACACACACACACAAAACAAAAACAAAAACAAAAAATGTAGCCCAAGCTCGACATGACTGTAGTATAATGACTTGTAAATTGATTTTTCTATTTTCAGGAAAAACGAAAAGGAATCTACAAAGAAATACTTCAAGAAAAAAAGTACGGACACAACAATTTAAGAAAAGTCACATTGTGAAACAACTATATTTTCTTCGAAGGAATTAAATAAGCTGTACAGGACAAGCTAATTGGTTTTGAATATGGTTGAAGATTATGACAAACAGGCGTTATAACCTGTTTGCTTATAGCAAATATAAATGAACGAATAAGCTCAAAAGACATCTACTTCGTGTACCAAGTAGCCAAAATTTGACATCAACAACTGCTGGACTTCATTTGGTCTTTCCACATAAGTTTTGCTTTTACTACAGAATCTCTCTACAGCAGCTCTCATTTCTTCGTATTCTTCTCATCTTCAACATCCTATATTGTGCGTAGAAAAGCAAAAAAGAGTTATCAAACATATTTTGTTTGTTAAGTTGCTGAAAAAATTTGGCAGGAGCAGCTTGGTAGAATAAGGCAGAAGCATACATGTTATTGTGAGACAATTGGGACGAAATGTTTTAAGTTAAGATTTTAAACTTGAAGATGCTAAAAGAAATCATATATCATATGTTATACATGTTAGCGGAGAAGTTTAATCACAAGATTTAGAACTTACTGAATTGTCAATCTTGTCGAAATCATCATCGAAGCTCTCTTCACCATCATCTGGAAGACAATGTATTGTAATCAACACCCACGAATTAAAAGAGAAATGAAAGAATGAACAAAACCCAGTTGGATGATGGCAATAAGATATGCCTGTTGGCATATTGTGATAATGTTCATTGCCAATTGATGTTCTCACAATGGCAAGGGATTTTGGAACTTTGACACAATTATTAACATGTAAGGATCAGCTTTATACCAGGCCCCCCATCACTGTCTTCAAGATCTCCCAATAGGAAAGTATCCAAGTCCTGCTCAGCTGATGATGACTTGGATGTTTTATTCTTCAGGTTCTTGTCCTTTTCTTCTTCTTTGTCAGTTCTGTCAACTGCAGATGTTTGATTCATGTTATCGTCTTTCTTTTGCTCCACTTCTCTGTGCTTAACCTCCTCCATGTATTGCTTCTCATATCTGATTGTAATTCATAACCATTTAAGTGAAATACTACACATTGAGGCAAAGTTTGAAATAAACAAGAAACTTCGATTAAAGAGACATTATCTCGTCATCTGAATACCAAATCTAATAGTATTGTCTATTAGACTATTCCTTTACATATCATTTTACAACTCTTGACAAACAAAGAAGGTCTCCAAATGTGTTATAAATTCGTTTAGCTAGCTTGGCAAATTGTTCAATAGATTCAGATTATACTTCAGCCTTGAACCAGCAATAACACAGCATTAGTGTAATTGGACGATGAGATCTCAACAGGGCTAGATCATAATTGCATAAGCTAATATAATTGCCGATGTGAACCACTACTTACGGGGCAACATGGCTGCTAACAAGAGTGAAATATATCTTCCAGAATCTCCTTTCTTTCATAACACGTGGGCACAATTCATATCTTAACTTTGAAATTTGCTGCAAAAGAGTAATTACTAATTAGTTGAACATTAGTAACTCATTCTTTTAAGCAAGACAGAAGCATCTGATTATGTACAAAAAAGTAAAACATAAAAATTTAGATAAAACAATATATCTCTGTTACTACAAACTCTTTTTTTTTTTTTTTTTTTTTTTTTTTTTTTTTTTAGAATTAGAATAAGCTTTCCTGTTGCTACAAACTTAAACCATGACAAACACTGATGCCCTAGGCTATTCCTTCACAAATTATATCCTTGAAAATTTTTAACACGTTTCGCCTAATGGATAAAGCTCTCTGCCACACATTTTGGCCAAATTATGGAAATATTCATTATTTTCAGAAACAACTTGTCTTTTAAGAGCAATGGGTTCAGATTCCAAAGCCAGTTGCAAAGTTAAAGAAACTAGTTGTGCACACGATCCACGTTTAAGCTTTAAATCGATATAACATGGACTAGAAAATCGAATTCAGAAGTCAATCACATATTAAAAAAGAAAATGAACTAGCAATTTTTTATTCTACGTAATCGAAGATCAAACCAAGAAAACAAATGAGTAGATAATAAAATTATTAACAACTCAAGGCATTTTTTCTTTGACAAGCAATGAGATCCAATAAAGGCGTTCAAAAGATGAGATCAAAAATTGTTTTGTAAGTAAAGAATCATCCAAGAAGAGTACATTCCAAGTAATTCGAAACTACCAAAAACAAAAAGCAATAAATCTTCCATTGAAAACAAAGAAGAAGAAGAAGAAGAACAAAATAAAGATAGAAACGAGAATCAAACTATATTTGGACTAGTTTTAAGAGTAGCAAAGTGAAGAAGAGGGGAAATTGACCTTAACAGTAGTGAGGACCAGAGTAGCGTGTTTCTCCTGCCATTCCGTCAGATCTTTCCTCACATTCGACGCCGTCGTCGGCGCATCCGGTTCAGACTTCTCCGGCTCATCTAAAACAGCGAAATTACAGTGTCATCAAAAGAATTGAAATTAAAAAGAAAAAAAAATCAGATCGGCATTGCAATGCGAACCGAATCGATCACCTGACCTTGGAAAGGAAAGCTCTGGAAAGTGGTGGAAGTGAGTCCCTTGACAAAGTCGGTGAGATCGTCGGTGATCCCGAACTTGAGGAGGTCCGACGGCGACGGCGAGGCCTCCGCCGCGGAGGAAGACGGAAATTTGGCGGCGAGGGAGAGCTGAGAGAGCTGAGGGGGAATGGCGATGATGTCGGAGGATGAGAGGGAGGACTTGATCTGATCGGCCTGCTTGAGCGCCGCCGTCTTGAGGAGATCGGCCTTCTTGGAGGCCTCGGCGGCCAATTCCCTGGATCTCTGGGCGGTCTCGGAGACGAGGTCGGAGATGTTGACGGAGGAGTTCCTCAGGGTCTGAGATTTCTTCGCCGCTTCCTCGGCGAAATTCTTCGCTCGCTTCCATAAATCCTCCATTCTTGTTCTTGATTTTGTTTCTTTCTTTCTCGGTTACTCGTTTTACTTTTTGTCTAATTCTGAATTTGGTGTTTGTGGTGATTGGCTTGGCTGTTACTATTATGCTCGAGAAAACGAGAATTAGGGCAGTTTGGTAATTGTGTACATTTTAGAAAAAATTGTCGTTACTGTACTGAAAAAAACAGTTATTATAAAAAATAATTCACTATTTAGTAAACTCTAATTATATAAATATTAATTATATGAGTACTATAAGTATTATAAAAGTTTTATTAATTATACTTTAATATGATTATTGTATAATTTAAAAATTAAAATTATTTTTGGACTATTTTTAATTTTGATTATAAATTTTTTAAAAAATTTAAAAAATTATTTTTTATAATTTTTACTAAATATAAATTTCAACTATAAATAACTAAAGAATTGATTTTAAGCTTTAAGAATCACTACTAAACATACTTTTTATACTTATTTACCTTGGTCTTAATAGGAAGTTGTTTAAATAGGACATCGTTTTACCTACCTAAACTGCCAAAATCACTATTAAAAGATATTATATGGGATAAAATTATTTTAGTACTTGTTATATTAAACATGCTTTTTATACAATGTGTTTTTTATAATATTAAATTAGTATCACAATGTTTTTAAAAATATATTCTTAATACTTTGAAACTAATTTTTAAAACGTAAATAACCTTAATACCTTTTCATTTACTTAGCCAAAATTTAATAAATCTTTAAAAATATATATGATTTTTTTATTTTGTTGCTTTCTTTAAAATATTTTAGATTTTTTTAAAAAAATATTAATTTTTTATGTAATTAATGGATAGTTTAAATATTATATGTCTTAAAAATTAAATTTAAAATATTAAAAATATATTTTTAAAAATATTAAGATATTATTTTAATATTATCAAAAATAAAGTGATATTAAAATCGTGTTTCGCTCTCTATTTATAATTATATATATTTCTTTTATGAAAATTTCAATACCCATTGAGATTGTGTGGGCCGCGAGGAATTTTAACGCGCCGTTTTGCTTTTTGTTTCGACTAAAAAGCTAAAAAGGCATCAAAATAAGAAACGACAATTAGAGCAAACACGATGTAATCTTAAAACGACACTAATAAGAAAATCACATACTAAAACGCAACAAAATAGAATTGACAATAGAAGGGGACGACATCGAAAACAAAACACGAAAAAACTATGAAACGAGAAAAACTGAAAAACGAACGACAAGAAATGGAAAATTAACTAGGGGTGTAAATCGGCCGGTAGGGTAGGTTAAGTCGAAAAATTGAGCCTACTCGACCAGTGCGGGTTGAAAAAATTTTAGGCCGCGACACTCACTTAAGTTTACAAACCCGCAACCTTTCGGGTGACCTCGGGTAGAGTCGGGTTACTCAGGTTGGTGATCTCAAAGACCACATGATCACTTTTTAATCAATTAATCTGTGCTTGTTATAGAAAAAATCATTATCAAACAGAACATGTATTTCCTTCAAGAGAGGGTCTATATGCAAGGTGAACAATTAAAACACTCACTTTGAAATCAACACACTTCCAATATAAATAAAGAATGTCCTAACTCAACAACTATGACATACAAGTATTTTTTACACAAACTGTGAATCCAAAACATAAATAAGTTAATAGTTTAAATGCATAAAGTTCATAAACTTATGAAAGTAAGAATTTGAAGTGTTGGACATTATTTTACCTACTTTGAATATGTTCGGCCGGGTAGGGTTACCTCAGGTTCATGTAACCCCACCCCACGTCCCCACTCGCGCAATGCGGGTTAGGCATAATTAAAACCGAAAATTAAATAAAAAATTAGAAACCCATAATTTTCGGGTAGGGTCGGCTCGGCTTGGCCGGATTCGTCAGGTTCGAGGTGATTTCTTACCGCCCTAGAAGAAACGGCGGTAACACTAAAACCATATGAGCTGAAAGACAACCACTACGAGAAACGATAATAACGTGGAATGACATGAACTGGATCAGCTATAAAAAAAAATAAAATAAAAATGAAGCATCGGAGTAAGAAACTATAATAACTCAAAAAACGACAATAAAAATGGCATCAAATAGTGAAGGGCAATAACTAAAAGTGACACAGCACAGAAAAGCAATGATAATAACATCAAACCACAATAACAGGGAAATAGCAATAAGTTAAAAACGACAGCAACATCAACAGCGACTTGGCAACTATCTAAGAAACGACGATAACCTCAGAACGACATCATTTAGAAAAACGGCAAATCCCTTAAAATGACAGCAAACTTAAAATCATAAACCCATACACGACAATGACATAGAGAATTATTTAAGAAATGAAAATAACCCATGAATGGCATTAACTTGAGGTGGATGAAAATGACAAACGCTGAAACTATTAGCTTTTAGGGGACTTCTGTAGTATGTAAGCAGGAAAAGAATATTAATTTACTAAAATTTTATAATACCTAGCTATGAAAGAAAACTTCGGATATATATATATTCATTTCACCGATTCGAATTTTCAATTTTAGGTTTCTACAGTAAAAAGCTCTTAAAAAATGTCACATCTAACTTTTTCTGCTACAGTGAAAAACTCTCATAAAATGTCACATTTCAGTTTGAATTGAAAACTCGAATCCGCAAAGTGAATGAAGCTATATATATACATATATATTCCCTTCTGAACCTATGTGTTGTGTGGGAAAACGTGACAAAGACGTGGACCACCAAAATCACGACACGTGGCGACACTCTCTCTCTGCCAGCTGCATTGCTCTCGACGCTTCAACACCTCGAGATCAACCGCCAAGCCCAAAGCCAATGTCCAAATCGAAACGACGACTCCATGAGGCGTCGACGGATTTAATTTGCCTAAACTAAGGCGTTAATATCCCTCGACTGCAGGAAGGGTCGCTCAAAGAGGACAAAAAAGGCTGAGGCGGTGCTGACGACGAGGGAATGTTCCCGTCGAGGCATAGCAGGTTGCGTGCGAAGATAGGAGATTGCTGACAGCATTAATGGCAAGATTACAAACCGCCACAGGGGACACAAAAGCATTATGAAGACTCACAGAGCCGTAATTGAAGACTAATCAGTAGAGTGAACAGTGCTGATTAGTGGGCTACTGGGCCTAAAAAGGAGAAGCACTTGAGTGCATAGGCCTACAGAGGAAAACCTTCCGTGAAGGAAGCCCGGCTATATAAGGAGGAAGACCCCCAATGGAGAGACGACGGAAAAAACAAAACAAGAAGAGAATTCTTGAGAGAAACAAAGAGATAGCTTGTAAAGTGTAAATTCTCTAAGTAATACAAATCATACAGTGGATGTAACTCTGATTTTGAAAAGAGTGAACCACTATAAAATTTCTCTTGTGTTATTACATTCAGTTCATAAAAACACTAACACTTTGTCTATAAACACAATAATCAGCCGGTAATCCAAAGGGAAACCAAGGGTATCTGGACTGGTTTATTATTGGCGAAATTCCACCGTCAACACTATGTATTTATAATTTATTGCTATGTGTCTCTAAATTTTAACATATATTATTTTTTTTTTCATGTTAGGAAAATTTAACCACCGGCCACTCCATTCAATTTCATCTAAGATCTAGATGGAACCAAATTTAAAAACTTACCCTGTCTTATAGTTTCTGTCACATTGTACCCTTAGTTAAGCTTCAAAATATAACATTCTCAACGCGTGTAAAAGTTTTGAAAATACTCCCCCTTCCCTTTTGATCCAAATCTTTATAAGAAATAGATATGTATCAAGTTCTAAAGTTGGTGGCTTGGGTTTTCTCCCCGTTCATTTTACTAATTCGAGTTTAGAATTCAAATTTTGCTATAGTACTAAAAAGTTCTCAGAACAGCCACATTTAATTTTTTTGCTACAGTAAAAAGCTCTAACATAAAATCAATCTCAACTCGAATCAACAAACTGAACATGCCTAATCAAAACTTTCTTCAATCAATAGCAAATAGGACTTTAGTTGGAAAAAGAAAATCTCAAAATTTTGTTGTAGGAGAAAACTTCAACCTGATTCACTGTCCGAAATTGAGTAAAAAAAAATGATACAAAAAGACATTTTTCAACCTTTTTGCATGTATTGCTGGTGTTAAAATATAAAATTTATAATCGTCTAAAAAAATTTTGAAAATTTAACTTTTTTTAAAAAAAATTAAAATTTATGGGGCGATAAGCACCACAGATAGAAAGATTTAAAAAAAAAATTAAATGAAGAAGATATTTAAATTGAAATTTATAAAAATCGAAAAAAAAAAATAATAATAACAGTGCGTGTTTACATTGCAGGGACTGAGTCGCAAATTGGAGTGAAAAATTTATCCTTAAAAACCGAGTTGGCGTCCTTCAGAACTTCTATATATCATCATGAGAAATTTCTACCAAACAAATTTTAAATATATATAAAACATAATCTTATTAGCTAGTCATCTCGTACAAATAGAAACAAATATAGAATCATTAATAATTGTTATATGATTTTATATAGTATATAAAATTTAAAAATCACTATTATATATACAATAGCTACTGCGAAATCACGCTGTTCTTAAAATGTTTCAAAAATTAGTTATATTTTAAATTTCTTCTTATAAATTAATTCTGTGCAATCTTTTACTTTCTTCTATTATGTATCTATCAACAAATTTCATGCAAAATTAAAGTTTCGCCCGAACAAACAATTATTTATTGGCTTTTAAGCAAATCACATCGTTTATGGTGCTGCTGCTAATCCGATTAATAAACATGCATGGTATATGCTTTCACTACTACGTGGAAGACAACGGATTGATTGCGAACTTCAAAACTCTACGTCCAAGAACTTCTGGGGAAAATGAAAACAAAATTTCATGCCTGAGAACATGTTATTGTATCCATGTCAAGCCAGTTAATTAGAAAATATAAAAATTTATAATGATAATAGTGATGTTTAACTGTCGCTCTGATGTATTCCAATCAATTTAATCAGTGGCAAATAGCGCGCACAATATGTTGGATCATCAAATAGCCAAGTTTTAGATTATTCTACTTAATTATGTGCTAAAAATAATTGCTACTTGATGATTATTAAGAATATTAACGATTGATTATGGTTAGATTATATGTTAACTTAATCTTGTTAAGAGAGAATAGAGAACTTGGTCAGTCGGCAAACTTAATCTAAACTTTAATTATATGGCATAATTTCCTTAGGGGAATGATTGTTCCTATAATCACATATTGAAAATGCTGCTTTCTACATTAATTAGTGTCTTAAACATTAGATTAATGGTGAGCTGTACTCGATTAATGTGATAGCATCACTACTGTAATATTCCATTACCATCATGCAATTTAGGTCACACGAGAAGACCTCCACCCAATTACCAACCAAGACGTGACTATGATACACACACACATTATATATCTATATATTTGCATGATGTGGCAATTGCAAATATCACCATTAACAATAAAAGGCATACATATCTAGTTAATTATATATCGATTGATCTAATTATGCCACCGATGGCTGCAGTCTGGCTGTACCCAACATCTGAATTGAAATATATGTTAGAGGACTACTAATAATCAATACTAGAGATGGAAAATCACTTACACATTTCTACCAACTTGTATGTTTTACGTTGACGGTTTTACTCATCTACCAATCTCGACAACTAGCATATATAACAATTTGGGATTAATTTTTTGTAGCCCATAAATGTGATTCTGGGAGAATTTCAGTAAGATGATTATTGGAGTTTGGTAAACCTACTTTTTTAGCAAGATTATTTTATAATTTGTTTGTCATAGAAAATAATCTTTAGAAGTAAATTTGTCCCATAAATAAGGGTGTGAATTTATCGCTAAACTATAAGTATTACAGAAAAAGAGCGTTAGGCAACTAAATATTTAAAGTTGTTAGGTCATACGAGACCTTTAGGCGCACATAATAATTAAGTTGAACCGATGATTGATGGTATGGCTCCACTTTTAGTAGTAGATGAATTGACCTTTTTTAAAACTTTAATTTTTCTCACATCCCTAGTTTGTGCAAAATTTTTGTTTCTCCAGATATAGTTCAAAAACCTCACAAATGGATCAAAACTTTTTTTTTTTTTTTCTCGATTAAACGCCCTGTCTGACAAGGTAGATGTGCAACACGTACGGCAAGCAATACAAGCATTGTGTCTACCGACAAAACGAAAGTCACCCACTTCTAGTACAACACCAACAAATCTTGTTTACTACAATCAATTACATTAATATATAATTGGGTTCCACCACCAAAAACAATAATATTCGTTCGTTACTTGTGAGACCCCAGTTTCGAAACATGTTGGGCTCTGTAGCCTCATTGACTAGTACTCAGTACCAACAACAAAGTTCAAATCTACTACACATAACATGAGAACAATAACAATTCTTAAGAAATGCCGACATAGAAAAGGCGTTTGGTAGAGTCAAAGTTAGTAGCAAATTTAGCAAAATGTCGGCCACAAAAGTGAGCTAAATAATTAATTTTTAGCTCGACACATTCCTCGTTTTCCTAATTACGTACAACAACATTTCTTTTTAATCTTCAAAACTGTAGTGTATTCCAAAAGTAGTACTTTTTGGATCATAATATATTAAAAATATATATTATGCAAAAGGCAGGTTTCACGGAGTACGATCACGAACCGGGACGGACTTGTTGTGTATGGGACGCCGTCGTCTGACTCGGGAATAGTCCATGGTGAAGAAATTTGATTCGTCACCGGTCCCCTCCACCGTCGACCATTCTTGCCATGTCCCTTTGCTTCCATGCACTACCGCTACCACTTCTTGTTCCTTATTTTGGTGCTTGTCGCCTACAAAAGTTGATCATGTTTCGTTTATTAGATGTAAAAGAAACGATAAAATAGTACACAACAAAATAGGAACTTAGCGTTGGGTTTGGAATATATAATGTGTGTGTGTGTGTAAGGAGACTACGTACAAGTGGAGAAGTACTGTATATATCTATATCTATATCTATATCTATACACACACACTTAAACTCTAGATCATCTTAGTCCTATGTCTATCAAGTATCAAGATATTATTAATTCATGTATTTAGATCGTACTATAATGCAAAGAGTACTATCGGTACCTATAGAGCAAGATTTTATATATACGCATATATTTATCAACTGGACTAGTATAGGGGAAGTAATCTACAATATCGTTTCACTAAAACGATCAAACATCATCACAAGAAGAACTACTAGAAGAAGAAGGAATAGACTTTGTAAGCAGAAAGAGAAGTTGTGTAAATATATACTTGGGGTCGTTAATATATAATATTTATATTTACATAGACGTATGCTAAGCACAAGTGTGTGTGTATATATATGTATATATATATATATATATGTATGTATGTATTAGTACATGTGTGTGTGTGTGTGTGTGTGTGTGTGTGTGTGTGTGTTTTTTCATGAATAATGATCACCTAGGACGTCTTTCTTCTTGTTAGACTTGGAGTCTGAAATTGCCCGCCCTACAACCTGGTTTTCAGATGAAAAACATTGTTATGATTTGGTGTATATGCACGAGAAGATTCTTCTGCGCTTTTAGTAAGGATTTTCTTACGCTAACTTCTTCATTGATTCTAAGCTTCCTTGAGAATGTAGGTACATCAGAAGGCTTCACTAGTTCATTTTTTGCTGCTGATGAAGAACAGAAAAGCATTAATTAGGACACGATTTCCTTATGACCATTGTATGGAAAGAGCCACTGCAGAGAGAGAGAGAGAGAGAGAGAGATGATACCATGTTTAGAAGAAGACTGCAGCAATGGAATATGCAAGGAAGAGCACGGGATAAACAAAGCAGAGAAGAGAACACATATCACAGTGATGAGTACTGCCATTACCCGCACCATTTAGTACCAATTTAGGTGAGTAAGACTTTGATCAATGAGACATTTACTAATTTTATGGGTTTAGGCTGGAATTTATATCAACGGGAGAGAGAGAGAGAGAGAGAGAGAGAGAGAGAGAGAGAGAGAGAGAGAGAGAGAGAGAGAGAGAGAGAGAGAGAGAGCATACACAAAGCACAAAGCGAAGAGTTCCAACACAAGTGGATGAAAACTGTTAAAATTCCCTTTTAAGAAGGCCTCACTCCTTTATAATTAAGAAAAAAAAAATGGGAGTGAGAGAGAGAAAAAAAAAAAAAAGAAAGTTTACAAGATTTTTGTTAGATAGGGTTCATACAGATCACAATATTTAGGTTGCTGTTTTTGTTATCTACTACAGTAGCCGTGGGACCCCTTGGTTTCTTCTCTCGCCACTGCCAACAATTCTCATATTATGTATTGCAATTTTGCAATACACATAAATACATAATCCTCGAAAGTAACTTTATCCTTTCCACCCAATGGTATTGGAGAATTCCAATATGACGTGTTTTGGTTCTGTCATACATTATTCCTACTTCCACATAGCTAAAATGCTCTCCTAAAATGTAATAACATCACTCATCACAGCTCATGTAAAAAAAAAAAAAAAAGCATTCAATTTCGTAAGTTGATTTATGGTACATGTGTAAGCACGAAAGAAAATGATAAGATGGGCATCTATATTCTATAGCTATATAAAGAAGAGAGAATGATGTGAAATGAGTTTTGTACTTCAACCTCTAATCCAATGGTCACCACAAATCAATTCTTTTTTTTTTTTATTTTAAATACAATGGTCAAGATTTCTCCACATAGATTAGGTATTTTTCTTACACCTCATGCTTCAATGTATAAAGAAGTGAAAATGAAGAGTAATGAAATGAGTACTTTTAACCTCTTTTCCTACCATTATATTATTTTATTGTTTCATTTTATTTTCTGTAACCTTGTTTGCGTAGCTTTTTGAATTTGAATACAATTGTTCCAACTTTTTATACTAATACTGTTAATATATTAATAATATATGTATCAAATATTAGATATGTAATTAGTACATTTAAAGTGCATTTTCTAATCATATTTATTGGTTGGGATATTATGATAATATTAATTGAATTTCAATATTCATTTTTAAACATAAACCCAATAATTTTAACTGTTTGATACATTAATATTCTTATAATTGACTAATAATATTATGTAAATGCTAATATTAACACGAATATCAATTAGTGGAGTCAACATTACTTAACACTCTATTTTTATTTTTAACATTTTTCTTCACAGAATATTAAAAAGATTATGCAAATTACTAATGTTAACAGAATATGAATAAAATTATTACTTCAATCTTTTTTTTTTTTTCTCTATGTATGGACAATGTGATGTATTTATTTATTTATTTTACTTGAAAGTACAAAGTGTCGTAGGCACAATCCGAAATTACCTATAGAAAAACTATAGAAAAATCATTGACAAATAAATCAACCTAGCAAAGTATGTAGTGACATTTTTTAGGGCCAGCTTCAAAACAGATAGTTTGAAATAAAATTCAAATTTTTGGAGAAAAAACAAAGAAAATTACTGAATTTATCTTTAAAAGTGAATGGATATAGATTTTTATCTTTTAATACTTTAATCGGTACATTTTTAGTTAATATAGTTATTTGACTAAAAATTGTACTAATCAAGATTAAAGACTAAAAATTAAGACCCATGCATTTTTAAGATATATTTATCAAGATTTCTTAATAAAATACTGTAGCAAGACCATTTGAACCGAGATTAAAATTTCTTTACT
Source organism: Morus alba (assembly GCA_012066045.3). Lineage (NCBI taxonomy): Eukaryota > Viridiplantae > Streptophyta > Magnoliopsida > Rosales > Moraceae > Morus > Morus alba. The sequence goes on along the minus strand of CP050237.2, from coordinate 6,038,129 downwards.
AAACATGCTCTTATACAGTGTGAAGTCTATAACTCTTTTTATTAATAAAAAAATAAAACCATTATAATTCAAGTCTTGATAGATGCACGCGCACGCGTCTAACTACTTAAACTAATCTCACGTGGCAATTTTAGGTCGTTACATTAATACACAAAAGTTGACATATCAAATACTAGTTAGATATAGAAACATGATTAACTATTGTAATGTTCCGTTTTATTCTTGTACTATTGTCTTTCCTACAACGCGTTTTCGTCTTCTCTTGGTTCTTTAATCAACATATGTTTGCTTAGATAGAAAGGGTTCTGAATGCAGTTTTGATTTATCTTTGAGAGAAAGAAAAAAATAGATTAAAATTTGAGATGAATTAAAATTAATAGGCTAATAGTTTACAAAAGTTAATAAATAGGTCAAATTATTATTTTCATCTATAACTTGTCTGGTTATGAACTATAACTTAATAAGTTATTGTTCATAATTATCCATAACTTGTCTGGCTATAAACTATAACTTGACAAATTTATTCATAACTTATCTGATTATGAACCATAACTTGACAAATTATAATCTATTAATTTTTATAATTAAAAATTAACCTATATATTTTTTTAAATTTTTCATATTGACCTATTTTTTACTATTTTTCTTTATCTTTTCCCCTTTCTTTCTATACATACATGCAAATGCAATACTTGTGGGTCAAAATCGTTAAACCATGATACTATATATTCAACCAACCGTGCAGACAGAGTAAATGGGAAATTATTAAAAGCCTTCTGTTTCTTTTTCCTTGAAATATAGATATATCCTTTCGAATTTAAAATTTACTTTATATTCTCCCTTCCCCACTATCCCTTAGTTGTTTAGTTGGAGAGAGAAAAAAAAATTTTTGTTTAATTTAGTGAGATTTAAAAGATATCTTAAACTCAAAAGAATTTTTTGTATTTCATAAATTTACGAAGGCATCAATTAAAAATACAGGCCTTAACATTTAAATTTATTTACAACCAATTTTAAGTTTTTGCCTTGGGAAAAAACTTACAAATAAGTGATTTATTTTTCTCGGTAGTATTTTTGACCATGACTGAACTGTTGAAGATATGATCACAGAGAGCCAATACCATGTAGACAATTAGCCACAAAAACCAACATAACCACTGGCAGTTTCGATAGATGAGAAAATTCAACTTAAAAATACATGCATCTTTTAATTTTTATCTTGTACTCGTAATTAATACTTTTTAAATAAATATCATTATTACACTAAAAAAATATTAATTAAGAATAAAGAGTCTAGAGGCTAAGTATTTATCTTCTTTCCCTTTTTGAAAATGACTTGATATATAACACAGGTCGATATTCAAGCCTCGTTCACTTTACCGATTCGAGTTTAGAATTTAAATTTTACTATAATAAAAAATTCTCAGAAACAGTCACATTTAATTTTTTTTATTACAGTAAAAAACTCACATAAAATCACATCCCAACTCAAATTATAAACTCAAATCAACGAAATAAATAGACCCTCAATTCAGGCCAGCCCTTCAAAGTTGACAAGGGGGGAAAAATGTGCTTTTATTACGACATTCATTGAAATAAAACGCTGAGTTTTCTTATTAGATGTTTTGATTCTTTTGAACAAGAGGCACCCTCAAAGCAGTATTGTAAGGTGTATTTATAAACTATGGGCAAAGCTGTAACGATACTTGAGCAATGGATGACATACATGGGTTGTGGAAATTGGTGCAGATGGAAGGGTAAAAAAATATTGCTTACACCTCAACTACTGGCATGATGATGATGATGATGATGATGAATAAGAAAAGCAAGAAACTGCAAACCTAGTGCACATTACACACCAATACACAGGGAGAGGTGATGTGTATAATAATAATATGATCAAATAACATTAAGAAAATTTTTTACTTAAAAAAATATATTGACGGGGGACCAAAGGAATTAGAATCTACAGCATAGAATGCCTTGCCTCCAACCCCTATGTTTCCGGAAATGTCTTCGGTCGGCTTTTGCCATTCTAACTGGACTGCTGTTCCATTCAGACTGTAATCTGCATGACCAACAACAGAAAAACCGTTTTGTTAAGTCTCCGATTTGAAATGTTGAAAGCCAAAAATGGATCAAGAACTAGAAAGATGGTCGCTAGTATTTACACGGGGAAGGCAAAGGAACGAGTGCTGGTTGTGCTGCTGTCTGATCGAAGAGAGATGCTGCCCGAATAAGGTATAGGCCCGGAATAATTTATGCGACCTGACAAAGGCCCCGCCGCAGAGAAACTGGACTCTCCCACACCGTATTGAAAATGGGCCGAAACAACCTGTGAACCGGATATCCCATCTACAACCATGGGTGTATCTGGAGTTTCGCAACATAATGTGTCAGTACTTGGCAGACCTTCCTCTCTGGCCGTGACATGTTGAAGAGAACTCGAAACTTTCTGCAATCCGGAAGGATCATCATTGACCGATGAAGTATTGGGAGTTTGAACGCAAGTACAGACACCATTTTGAGGAACCTCCTCTCTCGCTACTTCTTGTTGAGCGTTACTTGAAACAATTTGTGCGTTGGCACTTCCATCTTCAACCACGGGCATATTTTGAGTTTGACCACATTCATGGATGGCATTTTGGAAACAATCCTCTCTGCTTCCGGTTAGAGGTGACGAATCGTGTTGAACTTGGCTCAAAACAAACTGCATATTAGTCATCACGTCGTCAACTGTGGAAATATTTTCAGTTTCAAGGCGTTCAGATATGCCATTTTGAGGACACTCTTCTTTGGCAACAGGTACAGTTGCTAAAGATCTGAAATCAAAAGTAATCCTTCTTTTCTCCACCTTACTATTGTAAGCCAAGTCATTAGGAAGACTGCTGCCACTTTTTGATTCATTAGCTTCAGAAACGGGAACGGGTATTGCCAATGCTTCCTCACTGCTATTACTCAACTTCTCAGCTGCCAAATCGAAACCCGGACTGATTGTGTGTGTTGTTTCACTTGCTTTGTCCCTTGATATCTGCATTGAAGACGCGACCAAATACATCATAATCTAGACTCTAGAACATTAAAAGTTTACAACTTCAAATTCACTTCCAACAAAAATCTTTCTCAAGTCGCAGCATAAAAAAAAGAGTTTTGCCGCAGATAAGTACAGTCAGAAAAGGAATATAAGAAATAAAAAATTTAATATTTGGGTAACTGTCAAATCCTTTTATGACCCTGACATTACAGCATCTTGTAAGTAAAATTATTGCAACATTAAACACTACACTTAAATCCTGAACTCCTTCATTTCACAACCATGAAATGGTGCATGAGCTAGCCAAATAAGATTTCATCAAGCATATTGGCTAAGAGATGCATACCTGAACTTGTGCAGCCGCATCACCATCCCAACTAGGAGACCAGGGGTGAGAATTATCCGCTCCCAACTCTTTCATCAGAATTGCATTCTCAGGAAATACCTTATATTTGGAAATATCATTTTCAATCTTGTCTGTTGCATCGCAATTTCCTTCACCTTGCTGCATAAAATCCTTGGGCTCAAGAACATTAATGAACTCCTTTTCTGATTCATTTTTCGGCAAAGAATTCAAACCATTTGGACTGGCAGCACCAATATCTACGTGTCCGTTATTGAGTTGTGAATTTTGATCCTGATCAGGAAAAACAAAGGTGCAAAGACTTTTCATATCTGCACCACTCTCAGACAAGATATTGTCCAGGGCAGGTACTCCCTCATCGATGCAGATATCCTTGACTGAATTGTAGCTACTCTCTCTGTAACAAACTTGGAATTCTGGCATTTCACATTCTGTAACACTTTTGTCGGTGTAATCGTCCGATCCCTTTTCTAATGATTCTATTTCCAATGAAGATTTAGCAAATGGAACCCCAAAGTTTTTGACTTCATATTCCTTGCAATTTTTGAAATTAACTTCGGATCCAGCCACGCCATCTCCATCATCCATCACATAGAGTAACTGAGTTGTATCCTTACCATTGTCCTTAAAATCACTCGCGCACCTATTTTGAGTTTCCTTTGTAACATTTCCTGACTTTAACCCAATGGAGTCGTGAGAGAGGTCATTGTAGCCAAATGATTTGGGATCAGACTTGTGGCCTAGGGTTATGTGGCCGAACACCGGTTCTCTTTCTGCATACACATCAGAATTCCCAAGTTGACGAACTTTGTAAAGGTAACTTGAAAATACATCAAAAGTTTTACATCAAAACTAAAAAGAATAGTCAAAAGGCCAAGAGAGTTATTTCCCATCTAACTAACAGAAGGAATTCTTCAATAAACGCAAGGGTACTAAGTGAAATGCCTGACACCAGAAATAAAGAACTCAAATGTTACTTACCGAGTTTCATAGTTTATATATGGCGAATGACCGGAGAATCTTCAGAGCTATATAGCAAGGGAACTTTTCAAGCATGGATTCTGCCCAATAAAATGCATGAAGCTAGGTTAAAGGCAACTGAAGACGACCAACTTTGAATAAGAACAAATATTTATAAGGATACTTTCTTTCATCACTAGCTCTGAATTAACAAAATTTAATTAGCCTAAAGTAAAGATGTGGCACAACACAAAAGGCAGACATGGAACCATAAAACTCGTCACATTGACAGCGAGCAGTTGGGAACAGTGGCAAACAACAGAGAAATATACAACAAGACTTCTGCTACAATAATTGACACCCAATATCAAAAAATAAACAAATAAATACTATTACAAAGTAATTAGTTAGCAAACTGAGTTATGGGCAGTTTCCATGGCTGGGTATCTAATTTTTTTATTTGTTTTATATGGAAGAAAAAGGGTTTAAAAACGATGGTGATGGCGTATTACAACTAAGAAGCAATATAGATCAACCAAAATATTAGAAAAAAGAAACACAAGTACTTAGCCATAATTTGCAGAGAAAAAAAAAATCCCAATTCCCAACCACACTTTACAAACCAAACTAACTATATAATAAACAATAAAATTAACAAAAAAGTTGCAAGTATAGAAAAAAAAAAAAAAAAAAAAAAAAAAAAAACAGGTGAGTGAATGTACTAGGACCCGTCTAGCTTCATTGTTGTTCTTCCAAACAACCCCCCTAACCAAAAGAAGAAAAAAGGGAAAAATAAAAAGAGGACGGACAAATAAAATGGCTCCATGGGAAAAACTTTCGGCAAACAGTAAGGAATCTAAAGAGTCAGTTTCTCAGTGTGCAAAATGACGGGGGGAAAAATTGGAACATTATTGAAAGCTTGAAATTATTACTCAACATTTTTCAATCAAAACACAAGGCAACAAAACAAAACAAAGGTCGTCTTCTTACAAAATAACTCCCATCTTACTGTCAATTATATTTAAATAAGAAAAAAAAACTCCCATCTTTTTGTCTGGTAGCGATGATCATCAGAGCTAACCCATTAAAAAAGAGAACCCAGACTTAAAAAAACAAGAAAAAAGTATGAGCTATAGTAGAAGTAGAAAAGTCGGTAAAAACCAAAACGAGAGAATAACAAAGATCTAAATCAGATCCCACGAAAAGAAAAAAAAAAAAAAAAAAAAAACAAAAACAAAAACAAAAACCCAGAAAGAGATTTAATTCAAACAACTAATAGAACGAAAACATATTTGCGAAAATTCTTAGTACCTTCAGGACCATAAAAGATTGGTTTTGCAGTTTGCACCTTTCTCTGTCACCTTGAGAATCGCTGCAACCAAACATCACAACTTCAGAAAACCCAGTGAACAAAAGCTGAACTAAAAACGAAAACGAAAACAAAAACAGAGAAAAGAAAGAAAACCCTTTTAGCCCATGTTCTAGTAATCGTAATCCTGGCAAGTTCTTATTTTATTTCTTTAAAAAAAAAAAAAAAAAACCCTTTAGCCCATGTTCTAGTAATCGTAATCCTGGCAAGTTCTTATTTTATTTCTTTATAAAAAATAAAAAAATAAAACCTTGATTTGGGGAGGAGAAAAGATAGAGACAGCGTAGATACATAGAGCAGGTGAATTAAAGAGACGATTGGATCAGGGAACGAGAAAAGAGAGTAAACTGAAAAGGAAAATAAATTTTGAGCAACAAGATGACGGAGATTTTGTACATAAACGTAGTAAAAAAAATAATAATAAATGGAAACAAACTGAGGACACCGCTTTTTCCCTAACTCTCTCAGCAATTAATTCTCTCCCAGAGACAGAGAAACAAACGGCTTCTTTCAATTAATTAATAATAGCATTCATTGTGAAAAATAAAAATAAAAATAAAAAAATAAAACCATATCTTTCATCTCCCACCTTCTCTCTACTATACAAACTCATTTAATTTCACCACCAAATAACTTCCTCTTTCTATCTCTCTCTCGCTCTCTCACTCTTTCTCTCTCATGCAGATTGCAGACACAGTGTCAGAAAAACACACCATTTCCTTCACATTTATCGGCCTGTCCTCCACATCTCTGTTTTCCGTCACTTTCCCGCGAATCCTTTGGCTCCTCCAAAAAAAAAAAAAAAAAAAAACCAAACCAAAACAAAAACAAATCTCCTCTTTCCTCTGTCCCCGCTCCTCGGAGAAAATCGCTACGAAGCGCATCAGAGTTGCTGTTAAGAGAAGAAAAGAGAGAGAGAGAGAGAGAGAGAGAGAGAGAGAGAGAAGGCTCTGTTTTGTTTTGGTTCTCTGTTTCTGTCTGTATTGGCCGGAAAAGTACGGCGAAATGGGGTTTGAGAGAAAAAATAAGGAAAAAAAAAAAAAAATTTGTCAGGGTGGGGAAAATCAGAGGAAGTGGGCAAAAGAAGGATCTGTGAGAGAGAGTATTGAGCTGGCTTTGCTTTCCGTTGACTAATACTATCCTTCTCGTCATCATTTCATCGCTAAGCTCCATTAATCAATTTTTTAAAAATTTTTTATTTCTTTTTTTTTATTTCTTTTTTTTTTTTTTTTTTTGTTGTTAACTGGGTCCCAGTCCCACAGCCATCTTCAGTTTCATCCCTTCCCTACAAGGAGAAAACCCTGGCGGCTATCTTCCACGGCCGTCTTCACTGAAGTTGCCGTGAGCGCCAATTTTGTCACCCCACCATCTGATGATAGGAGGAAAAGAAACCTAATAAGAGCCCTTCTGGATTGTTTTAGAGGCTGTTTTTTTTTTTTTTTTTTTTTTTTTTTAGAAGTTGCAGCTGGTCCGGGTTGATAAATCTTGTTTTTGTTCAACAGTTTCTTAAAACTGTTGCTAAACAATAAAATTAAAGAAGCATGTCACGGTTGTTTTACATATGTCAGGATAAATCTAGCTTTTAAAGGTTGTTTTTATCTTTTTTTTAAGAGGTTGTAATCTACTTTTGTCTTACGGAAGAGTTTTTTCTTGATTTGAATTTTTAATTTGAGTTAAGATGTAATTTTATATGAGAGTTTTTTATTGTAATAAAAAATTAAATATGACTGTTTTTTAGAGTTTTTTACTATAGTAAAACTTGAATTCTAAACTTAAATTGGTAAAATAAAAAGAATCTTAATAATAAAACTTAAAATATGTTTGGTTGAGGGATTCGTCTCCCGATTCGAATCATGATTCGTGGTTTGCTACAGTGATTTTTCTCACAAAAAATACACGTAAATCAAAAATAGTTCAAATCACATGATTCGAATCCCTGAACCAAACGAACCCTTAATTCTCTTTTTAACCCTTTTATTTTTATGCTAAATTAAAAATATTTTTAAATATTTATTTAAAATTTAAAATACGTATAAATTTACCATGTTAAATTTTACTCAATTATTTTTATAATTTTCAAAATGTTAAAAGTAACAACCATGAATATTGAATTTAATAATTTATTTTTATAAATATTTAAATAATAAATTAATATATATTAATTATTTTAGTGTAAAAATATTATGAATATTAGTCTTAAAAATATAAATAAAATTAACTATAAATATGTGTGCTAAATTACGTCTATTTTTAACTATTATACGTTTATAGAGCAATTTTATACATAGTTTACTAATCATATAAATTTCTGCTTCTGGTATTTATAGTGATTTTGAAAAAAAATTTACTAAACACTATATGCTTTTGGTCACAGGAACTTGTAATTAACGACATATCAACAACAAAAAATTTTAATAGCACAATAATATCAAACTAGCCCTAATACTTATGCGGTAGGACATATGATTCGTTAGATATCGTGTTACATTGATTTAAATCTTTTGAAGTGCATATGTAGTGGATAAGGCTATTTTTCTCCACCTGTAAGAATTTCATTTTAATCGTTGATTAATTTTTAACTGTTTGATATGTAGTAGAAGCAGTGTTATACATTATAAATTTTTTATATGAACATGTGTAAATCTAAATGTTAAAAAACTTATTCAAAAGTTAAAAATAATAAATTTTACTGATATAGCAAAATAATCTTCTCTATTATAAAGATTATCAATAAATGAATATATTTTTTTTTTTCATCAAATAAATATCTTAAATTTAATGGAATGTGAATATGTGATGAAAAATTATGGTGCGTCAATGTATGTTTGGCGGTATGAATAAAGTATATATCTTTTTCTTTTATTCTAAAAGGAAAAGGTAGAACTTTTTTTACTATGCTTTTCATGGATTGAAAATTTAAAACAGGTGCTATAAAATTTTAGGATATTTACCAGAGTCATTCTAGTTGTATTGGAGTTAAATAATATACAAAATTAACAAAATATAATGAAAAAAGAGAATTTTTCTTAAAAATAAAGTATGTATTGATTGTTCAATGATAAATAATTGGATTTTCATTAAGATGTACCAATTTTGCACATTATTTAATTTTATAATATGATTTATATATAGATTTGTGTTAAGAAACGTACAAAATTAATAAATGTGTGCGTCTATTAACACCCATTTATTTACTTTTTACACGTACATTCTTAAACTATCATTTATTTTACTTATTACATTCCTCTTAAAATTTTAAAAAAATTTCTACAACTAAGAGGTTGTTCTTTTAGAGTGTAATTTGAATATAGTTTTTGAGTTAAATTTGAGTTATAATTTGAGTTAAAGTTAGAACTTGAATAAAATTGAGTAAAATTGAATAAAGTTAAAACTTAAAAAACATTTTTAAATTTTTAAACAAAAAAAAATGCCCTAAATTTTCTTTTTTTTTAAGTTTTTTAAATTATTCAACCACCCCTATTCTACCCTAAATTTTTTTCTAAAAGTTTACTTTTCACACACATATTCAACCACCCTCATTCTCTAACTTTTTTTGCTATAGCGAAAAGCTCTCTTAAAATTTCAAAAAAGTCCGTATAACTAAATTACCCCATTCCTTCAATTAAACTTTAATTTTTATCTTTTTTTCACCTGCCAACAAATAAATAACCCCTCTTTAAAAACACATGTTTTATGAGTTTTATTTTCTATCACACTTCTTCTTATTATTTTTTTTTTCCTTGAGAAATCCGAATGTTTTTTTTTTTTTTTTTTTTATGTATGAAAGTTCTTCTTCTTCTTTTTTTCACAAATCCAATGTCTTACTTTTTTTAGGTATCAACATTTTGCTTATACCGTTCACTTCACCGATTCGAGTTTAAAATTTGAGTTTTACTATAGTAAAAAGTTCTTAGAAATAGTCACGTCTAACTTTTTTTGCTACAGTAAAAAGCTCTCATATAAAATTACATCTCAACTCAAATTACAAACTCGAATCAGCGAAATGAACACGTTTTTCTTCTAGTTGTATGTACACCCATTTTCAACAAACAAAGAAAATCTAGGAGCATACCGTTAATTCGCTGATTCGAGTTTTTAATTCGAGTTGAGATATGATTTTATGTGAGAGCTTTTTACTGTAGCAAAAAAGTTAGATGTGATTGTTTGTGAGAGCTTTTTACTATAGCAAAACTCGAATTCTAAACTCAATCAGCCAAATAAACAGAAAATTAAAATGTCAATATCTCAAAATAAACTGTAATATTTTTTGTGGTGTCCTAAAAAAATTACCGTACAAGAAATATATTAAGATACTATATATCGAAATATTATCACTATAAATATCAATTGTCTCCTTAATTAGTTGCCACACATTATGACCCCCAATGATGAAACCTTTTTCCTTCTAATTTCCTGAGTCCATTGAATTAAAGCAGCTTTCCTGTTAAATACTTAATACATATTTAGAAACATTATCTCGTGATTTTAAAAATGCGTACAAAAAAAAGAAAAAAAAAAACTTATAATATCTAATTAGTTTACCTCGTAAGTAATAAATTCAGTGGTATAATCATATGTGTACTAGAAAGAATGTTGTCCGCTTCAATAGATATTGATTTCTACAAAATTGTGAAAAAAATGTTAGAAAACTAAATTCAGAATTATATGATATGTGTTATTGTATAAAATAAATATCATAGTTGTAAATCTCATAAAAATAAAAAGACTGATATATAACAAGCGATCTGTTGTAACAAAATACAATTAAAATATCATTCGGTATGCTAGGTAGAAAATAATAAGTTTTTTTTTTTTTTTTTTCACTCATTCCGTTATTAAAATTGATATTGAAGGCGCAAAAAAAAAAAAAAAAAAAAAAAAAAAACTTAAAAAAAAACTTATGTATAACAGTGACATTAGAAAATCGTGATATTAGATACTACGACAAAGAAAACTATTAAATATAATTCATCATAATGTTAGATAATTAAGATACTCAACAACAAAAGAATACCTCGTTTATTTCACTAATTTGAGTTTTTAATTTTAAGTTTTTACAATAAAAAGTTCTTAAAAAATGTCACATTTAACTTTTTCTGCTGCAAAAAAACTCTAAAAAAATATTACATTTTAACTCAAATTAAAAATTTAAATATGTAAAATAAACAAGACTTAACCTATAAAACTATAAGCGCAGTCTTCTTCTTCTCCCCTTTTTTTTTTTTTTTTTTTTTTTGGCCTTTTTTGATGAATAAGCGTTCATTGAAAACACAAAGGCAGTCTTCTATACTTGCATGTAATCGTGGGTAAAAAAGTCATACAAGTTTGGGTCGAAGGCAATTACGATACCCAACGACAAAAGAACTAACAACCACAAAACCGTGAGCGCAGTCTTCTAAACTTGGCATTTAGTCGTGGGTAAAAAATTCAAACAAGTATGTGCAGAAGGCAATCATTTTTAAGGGAAAAAAAAAAATCTAATCACGTGCGGTTCCATTTATTTCGTTAATTTAAATTTATAATTTAAGTTGAGATGTAATTTTATGTGAGAATTTTTTACTATAATAAAAAAGTTAAATGTGACTGTTTTTGAGAGTTTTTTATTATAATAAAACTCAAATTTTAAATTTAAATTAGTAAAGTGAACGAAAAAATCATTTATGTTCCTCTAAAAAATTAGGGCACAACAAATTTTAGAAGGCAATATATTTTCTTTTAATGGAGGAGTGTGTGGTGAGTATTTAAAAAAAAAGATATTTTACTATTTTAGTGATATTAAAAAAAAGTGTGTACAAAGTAAAAAAAAAAAAAATTGTTAATAGATGCCGCCTTAATAAATATATGTTACTTAATACAAATGAAAACAAAAATGGTTAGTTAGCTTGTTCATTTTATATCATTAGTAAACTTTCTTCTTTCATTTATTATTTATTATTGAAAAAAATTTTAAACTTACTCTTAAAATACATAGATTTAAATTTTTATCTCTTATGATTTATCAATATTCTTTTAATTAATATAATTATTTGATTAAAAAATATATAAGTTAAGAATAAAAAATGTAAATCAAGACACATAACTGTAAGAATATTTATCTCTTTTTCTTTATTTACTATTATTGTTGTACAAATAAATCGTGAGAATTTTAGAGTTTATTTAGTTCATACCTTTAAGTTAGTGATTTTGATGCATCTGTAAAAATTTTATAAGAGAATTATTAGTAGAAATTTTTTTTATTCAAATATTTCATGAGAGAATCAAAATTATATGTTTAAATACATCAACCAAACGGGTTAAACGGCCACTTAAGTTTATCACTTTAGATGCGACCGCAGGGTATCAAAGCCGCGCTAGAAATCTGAAGCGGGCTTTTCTGGGATCATGGCAAGTGAGGACTTTGATTGAATCGCACGTGTCAGATGATTGTGCTGTTTTAGCTAACGTACGCCGGGAGGATCGGATACTAGACCTTTTTTTGTCGGTATTTGGGCGGGCTAATATATAATAACGGAGCGGACATTAAAGTAATTTTGTTTGATTGTGGGTGTTGTGAAGGGAGTACTGTGTAGGACTTGCACGTACTTTTGTAATTGAAAATTTTTGGGGCCAATGATTGTAAAACGTGGAATTAATTCTGGGCTCCACCCAGAAAAAAGTTTCAATAGAATAAACCGGGACTCTTTTGACATTTGCGCTTAATTTTTTTTCTTCTTCTTCTTTAATCCTGTTTGTATGGACGGAATTTCACTTAATAATATTATTACTTTCAATGATGGACGTCCCAATATTTGTATATTTAATTGGTTAAAGTATGTTGACTAATTGATAAGCTGTTCAATATCGCCTAAACTTTACTACTATTATTCTAGTGAGTGGTTCTCAGGTTGTAAATATTTTATTGGGGGTTGTTTGTTTGAGTAGGTTGCCTTTTACTTTCTATAAAGGCCCGTGTTGTTTTGCGTCATATATGCGTTGTTTATTGCCGATGTATTTTTATTTTTATTTTTATTTTTTGTAAAATAGAGAGGTAGGTTTTTCATCTTCCAATTTTGTTTGCAATGTTGTGTTTGCCTTAATGCTATCAATTAACGGTTCTCGATCTATCAGAAGTATTCCATAAATTACAAAGATATTATTTAAAGAATATATATGTGTGCTCAAGACTAAATGTACTATCGTTTTTCTTATTGAGCATCATTCTAACTTATTAGTTGAACTAATCATTGTTGATGTTTGAGACACCTTACATTCTCGTGTCATTTCTATCACTTTATTATTGAATGAGAATATCCATTAAAAGAAAAGCCTCTTAGAACATTAGTAATTAGCTCCTCCTTATAATATCCTTTGTTGTTCATCATTAGGATTTTTTTCTTAAAAAAAAAAAAAAAAAAAAAAAAAAAAAAAAAAAAAAACATGTGTTGAATTGGTCCCCCTACTTGCAATGTTGTTTTAGTTCACTATAAGCCTTTTCTACCGCTCTGAGTTGGAGCACACATTTTTGAACTTAATTATTTGCCACCTCAAAAGTTGGATGATGAGAAATGCCCTTAATTAGGGAAAAAAAAATGGATTAGAAACATAATAAATATTGTTTGGCTTTAATACATCCCCGTAACTCGAATTGAAGCTTTAACAAATATCATAATTAATGTTTAAACATATGCTACTCATATAATTAATATGCACGAAAGATTGTGTAGAGCAAACAACCGAAATCTATTTAGATGATTGAGTTCCCTGCCCCTTATTATTGAAAGAAAAGGCGAAATCTTTACCACCTTTTTATCAATGTCCAAAGTTAATCCAATCCATGCAGTTGATGATTTCATCATGTTAAAACTTGTATTGCCGAACATTATTATTTGCTAAGTTTCGGTGCTTTCTCAAGTTCATATAGCCAAACCCCCTCGTATTGCTTTTTTTTTTTTTTTTTTTTTTTTTTTTTTTGGGGTCTTAAAATACCTTAAGAAAACTAATTAATTGAGCTATTACACTCCTTTACGTTGTTCCCTTGACATGTGATAGGTTCTAATACAATTTTTTTTTTTTTTTTTAAATAATGGATAGTTGTAACTTGCCGACTGCATCTTCCTTGAGTTGAGCATATAATATTATATATATGGTCTCCAGTCATGTGCCTGATCAATTAGGTACTTATATAATTATATATAAATTATGTATATTTATAAATAAATTATATATATTTACATATAAAATTGTGTATATTTAATATAAAATATAACAAATCAGTTAATATACATATTTTCATATTATGTGTTCACTAAGTATTATAAAAAATACATATTTTGAGAATTAATATACATTATTATTTTTTATAACTTAATATACATAATTTATATATAAATATACATGATTGTATAATTATATAAATATTAAATATAAATATTTATCATAACTTATTTTTAAATATATATATAATTTATATATAATTATATAAGTACCTGACTGATAAAATATTTTTAAGTGGACGACGAGACGAGAGACATTACCTACATATAAAGATGCATGTATTACACATACATAATTGTTCATATTTCTAAAACTTTAATAAAAAAATTAACTGGGCATGACAAATGCCGTCACGTACTAGGAGTAATTTAATGGCTTGTCTTTTCCATGGCGTTAGTTGTTATATATATTGTTCTGGGTTGAATGGTTTCCGTTTCAGGTTTTGTATGTCTTTTCCAGACGCATTTCAACGGACTAGATTATATAATCAGGTGGGTGGGTAGGTCAATCTTTTTTTTTTTTTTTTTTTTTTTATCGCAAACTTTATTTTTTTTTTCCCCAAATTGGCAAGTTATTAATCATGGATTTTAATTTTTACAAAACTGCTTATAATTTTAATAAAATGATACAAAATACCTCATGTTAAACTTTAGATAAAAATACCATCTCATACGTCCCAACAGCTTGCTTGTATGAATGGTAAATATAATAATTTAATATATAAGAATAGAACACATCATATCACGTGCATACATATATTTTCTTCTAAATTTTAGAAGTCGTTAGCAATTTGAGGCAACGTTTTATTAAATTCATAAAATAGTTTTAAAAATAAAAATTTAAGAAAATAATTTACCAATTAGTAAAAGTTCAAGTGCCACAGGTGCCAAGTGCCCCTTTTCATAAGTTGGAGTTCAAACGAAGGGCACGTTCTTTTGTTTAAAAATTTAAAAAAAAAATAACTCAAGTTTTAATTTTATTTAAGTTCATGTTTTTTTTTTAAGTTTTAATTTTATTTAATTTTATTCAATTTTATTTAAATTCTAACTTTAACTTAAATTATAACTCAAATTCAATTTAAAAACTACACTTAAATTATACTATAAAAAAAAAAACTCTACTTTTACAAGAATACACATTTTGAAAATTATATGACATTAGAGATTTCTTTTTTTTTTTTTTTAAATATATATGACACATGAGAACTTGCTTTTTCTCTTATCTCTACTTTCATCTTTTTTTTTTCTTTTTTTTTTTCATGCTTTATTTCCTAATCCTTATCTACCACCTTAGTTCTTTTTTCTTGTGTGGGGTCAGCGGAATATTTCTTTAAATTATTATCACCTTTTTCTTTTTGTTTGAATATTGTTATTAGCTTTTGCACAAGCATAATATAGGCATGTTAATTTGTTATTGCCTAATAATTTCATGAACACGTTCATTTTCAAATTGCAATCTTATTTTTTGTAAGAAATTAATCTTAAGTTTCACAAAATTATACACGCCAATAAGATTTAGAACAACAAAAAAGAAAAGAAAAGAAAACCTTGATCTAAATCTTTTGTAAACGTGCAGAAGACAAAAGTATACAAAAAAAAAAAAAAAAAAAAAAAAAAAAAGGCTCTAGCTCTTCGTTTTATTGTTATGTGGTGGGTTTTCCTTTTATTTATTTTTTTTTTTTTTTTTTTTTCATAAACATTTCTATTTGAAATGACATGTCACAAATAGCTATAATGCATACTTTTCTTATTCGAAAAGTCTGGTATGAATGAATGGAAAGAATATGTAGATAATGCGAGAGATTCTAAAATGATCAGGTTCCTTTACCAAACAGTGATTGAACTCAAACTTACGTTTTTAATCAGACAGTGCTTGTAAAATGAGTGTAATAGTATTTGTTCAAAAAATTCTCTCATTGTTTTTAACTTTATACATTGTACTATTCGATTTAATTTTATACATTGTCTTATTTATCAATTGGAATGCAAAATATAACTTACATTAAATTTATATACATATATATATTTATACATGTTTCGCTACCAACTATTTGTCTGCAATCTTGCAAACATTTTCAATACAACAATTTTGTCCGACTTTCTTTGCTCCCACCGGCTCCACTTCAACCTCATCGCTAAGAGTGTGTTTGGTTAAAGAGAATGAGAGGTGCGTGGAGGGAGAGAAATAGGAGTCTATAAATCTCTTGTTTGGTTAAAATGAGAGGGAAAAGGAGAGGAGAGGCGGAGGGGGACTCAATCCACCTAAGTCCACCATTTTACATCCCTCCACTTATGGAGGGATCTATACAATTCACTCACTAAAGATTCGAAAAGACCATTTTATCCTTTAAAAACTTTATTTGAATTTGAAAAAAAAAAAAAAGATAATCTAGTAATTAAACATATATTCATTCATCAATTTTTTTGGAGAGCGTTTGGTATGCAGTAATCAATAGAAATCAAATACTTGGGAAAGTAATAGTACGTAATATGATTCTCTAGAAATCTACATTATTATATTTGGTCATGTCTAGAAATCTTTTGTTAGATTCACATAAATGTTATTTTACGGTGTTTGGTTGGACAAAGTAATGTAATCCTTCTTATAAAGTTAATAATTTTAAAAAGTTTGAAACTAATTAAATCCTATTACTTTCATTGTACTAACTTATAAGATTAATAATATTAGTGGATTTTTTAAATATTATGAAAAAATACAAAACTCAAAAATACTCTCTCTCTCTCTCTCTCTTGATCTCCTTCTCGATCTCTTTCTCTCTCTCTCTCTCTCATCCCTCTCGATCTCCCTCTTGACCTTCCAAATCCATTCGAGGTTGGTCACGGGGTTGCACGATGGTCACAGAGCGATGGTGCAATGGTCACGGGGCTACGCAGACGGAGGCAACTCAGGGCTAGGCGGACAAAAGCGACTGTCACGGGGATGGTGGGATGGTCAAGAGGTTGGGCGGATGAGGAGATCGGTGACCACGGTTGGATATGAGGATTTAACAGTGGGGTAGAGCAG
This sequence comes from Morus alba, assembly GCA_012066045.3. Classification (NCBI taxonomy): domain Eukaryota; kingdom Viridiplantae; phylum Streptophyta; class Magnoliopsida; order Rosales; family Moraceae; genus Morus; species Morus alba. The sequence continues at coordinate 6,021,125 of CP050237.2, read as the reverse complement.
TAGTGGATTGGAAGGCAGATTTAACGGTGGTGGCGGTACAAGAAAGTCTAACGATGAAAAGTGGCGGCGGCAGTGGCGTGGTTGACAGAAGAGCAGTAGATGAGTGACGCGGTTGGGTTTGGGAAGAGATGGGTGAGAGAAATGTAGAAAAGTAAATAACACCCATTGTTTAACGTTCCCGTGATATTAACTTTTTTGAGAAAGTAAATAACACCCAATGGGTTTAGAGTTACCCTAAAATGTGTATGTAAAACCCATGGGCTTCACTTTTTTAAGTTTTAAAAAAGTCTAATAATTATACCAAATATCAAAATCTGAAAAATTTTCATTCTCGCCGCTACCAAATGCCCCCTTAACTCTCTCTCACTCCTACTAAATAATATAAAGTATAATTCTCTTCATCCCTCATATTCCATATCCCTTCAACTCTCTCCATTATTCTTTCTCTTCGTCCCTTCTACCAAACAAAACCTAAAGAAGACAACCTTCTCTACTTTTCAGATATCAAAATTCAAAAGGCCGCTAAATTTATGCAACAAATTTTCTTTATATATTGACGGACCTAAAAGTAACTTGTGATTGTAAATTACACATTTTTTTAATTTGTTTTCCTAATTAATGCAAATCTTTAATTTGTACGATTAGAAAATTTCACATCAATAATGACATTTGATTAGCAATTAGTGTAGCTCATATATCCCCTTTCCTTTTTTTTTTTTTAAAAAAAAAAAAAAAAAAGAAACCACTCTTAAATCCGTAAATTATTACAAAAATGTCATTTACCAAACAAATTAAGAAATGGCCAATAAGGCAGTAATAAATTAGACCGAGATAGACATAGGGGAATGTATAGTACAAGACAAAAGGTAGTTTGTTTCTGATCTGTGACATGGGGATCTCAAACGCAAACCACTTTTTCATTTATTTATTTTTATTCATCTCTTCTTGAGATGATCAGAATCAATATCCCCCCCCTGAATTTTCATAATTGGACGGCAAATACAATATAAAATAAAATTAATATAATTAGCAAACAAAAAATAAGGATAATTACAGTATCCAATGTACGTAGTAATTTAATTTTATATATATCTGAAAACTTTCAGAAACTTCTCATGTGGGTCTACGTGATGATATACATGTGCTCCACATGCACAATTGTTGATTGTTAGGAATAAAGATTTGCTAATTACGATACTGTATTGAAGGGAAATCTGCACAACAGGTCCTTCAACTTTTTCATTTGTGACACTTGGATCCCCATTTTTTGAAAATTTAAATTTTTAGGGTTCGTTTGATAAGAGGATTCAAATTAAATCTTTTGGATTTGAACTTAGTGTGAGGTTTTGTAGGGTTTAAACCTGAATTCAAACCCTGACATTGGGTTCTAGAATCCTTTTTATTTCTTAAGAACCTCACGGTTCAAACGTTGCATCAAGGATCTGAACTTCTTTTTATTTTTTGCAAAACAAATGTGGATTTGAACCTAAACCTAAGTTCAAACTCTTTGAACCCTCCAACCATTGGCATCTATTAATCCACCAATTAATTAATTTAAATTCGTTACAATTGTATGTTTTGCAGCTGGGTTACGAATTTAATTACCAATTTATTGCTTTTACACAAGAATGGTCCGCATATGAATTTATCCAGATATATAGAGAGGAAGAAATATATATTAACCACAAGGGATAGTCTAACAACACTAGTTAGTAGATAGTAGCTAGCTTGACACACTAAACTTGAAGCTGCAAAGAAAGTTGAGTTTTTTTAGTTTCAAAAAGGGCAAGTATGAGAAGTTGATCTACAAGGGTATATTTAGTGCATGAATAAAAGAGAGGATTGGACCAGTAATTCTAATCAATTTTACACATAAAACAATCATTTTTACTTTGGCGAATAGTTTGATAGACAAGTATCCCTCTCATTATAAATAATGCCTTTTTTTTTTTTTTTTTTTTGTGTGTGGGATTAGTAAAACAATTCGTTCATTTTTTTTTTAATTTCTCATTTGTTGTATTAAAGTTTTTTTTTTTTTTTTTTTTTTTTTTTTATAAGATGTATTGGAACCATCTATCTTTATTATTATAATTCTTAAATTTTCATTCATATCTTCAAGTTTTCAGTTTCATTTAACATTAAAGACGACAAATTGCGAGTTTATTCTCGAATAATAACAACATGTCATGCAGGGACGTAAATACAAAATATTTTAAACGAAAGAGGGTTTGGAGGGTTAACGGCACAATAGATGCAGGAACTAACATATGGCAATAGATTAAAGTTGGTAATCCATTTGCTTGCAATTTCATATTCCAGAAAGTAGAAAAGGGTTAAAAAGTCCTTGAGGAAAGAAAACCGAAAATTGAAGGGTGATAAGACATTATAATTTTACATAATAAAAGTCTACTTAGACAAGGAAATCAACATCAAAATAAATTTAGTGGGAAATTCTGTAATATTTGTGGCTGTTTGTGAATCTGCTGTTATCTTCCATATTCTTATTTTATTTGTCAAGATGTACACCAATCACCATCGTTCATCACATAGAATTAATTATTTATATTTCCCATATATTATATAGAATAATGGAATATAGATAATAGCTTTTTTATTTTTCAAGTGGGAAAACAAAGTCAAACCATCCGTGAGTCAAAAGCAAAGCAAATCACAACCTTCCTGATTTGCGGGTAGTTGCAGTGCATTCATTTCTCTCGTGTGTTCTTTTATTTTCTTTTTCAACTTTTACCAGCAACAGAAGAAGAGGCACATAATTAAGTGCTTTTATTTGTTTTAATCTTTTAAGTCAACGCCTTCTAGTTCACATGATAATTCAGTTCGTTTACTTCCAAATGAAATATTGTAGACTATATATCCGTATCTCTCTCTCTCTCTCTCTCTCGTCCTATAGTTTTGAGAGATTGGTCCTTCTAACTTGGAACGCTAAAGGATAATATCAGCTTTTAATGGATTTGAATCATTGAATGCTTTCACATGCATGAACAAAATCTTCACAGGTGGGATATGCTAATATATCTATGGTGTATATAATATATATGCACATATATATACACATCATCTTTCAACTTTATTTGTTTATTTTGCTCTGAAACTTTTAATTAATTGCTTTAAATTAAACTACTTATTAACATCTTTCTGATGATCTCCTTGCATACGTACTGAAGAAATGAATCATGCACGTGCCCTAAAATTTACATTTCTCATCCAACGTCTTCCATGTCTAATAAATGTATATATGTATGGATACGAACTCATGAAAACATTATGTAATTTTTTGTCATATCATGTAAAGAATGGCATGATAAAGTGAATTAAATATTTTAAATTTTTAAATGATTTAAAGATAAAATTAAATAGGTGATTTGAATCCCTTTATAGTGGCATATAGTTTTGTGTTTATAAATATTATTTGTATGGTTCTCGTAAATGAAGAGGGCATTTGACATTGATGGTATTTAAGTTGTTTACACCAACAATAGATAACAGATACCTTTTTAGGTAAAGGTAACAATCAGGACTCAGCTACCACTCTTTATATCTAAAGTTATCCAAAATCTTTCATAACAAGTATGGTAGTGGTTGAGTCTGTTATTATTTCATCAACGACCTAAAATCTTACACACACACACACACACACACAAAACACACAATATGTTGTAGTTGGCTTGTTATTTTTACCACGGACAAGTTTTACTTATACATGTTAATTAATGTGTTATCCATGTAGTTCTATAGCCATTGATGGAGAAATTAATAGAAGTAAGGTATGAAAAAACATTCTATTGATAGGATATGGATTTTAATTAGTACATAGTTTTATTAGGTTTCTTTAAATTGTTGTATTTTTTTTCTCAGCATACAAAAAGTGGAATATCCTAAAGTTCCCAGCATTGTTTCGTTGTAGGTTTTGTTGTTGTTGTTGTCCTTTATTGTTCTTTAAATACCAAGTGAAGTAATAGTTATAAGTGGCATTAATAAGATAACTTTGCTTCATATATTTAGAAAATATTTGAAAAAAAACTCCCATCAAAATAAGCTTCCAAGCATTGGAAGGATAAAACACCAACTTCTACTCAAAGTGGACATTAACATCACGACATAGATAATATTCTAACTTAATTAAACAATCCACACTGTTAAAGAAACACTTAACTAGGTGGGAGACATGACCAACACCGGATGATAGAAAAACCACCTCTGCTATTAAAAAAAACAAAAAACAAAAAGTGAAGAGAACAACATCGCCACACCTTTATTACATTCCAAAACACAAAGCAAAGCAAAAAGAAAACTCAAAGCATTGATGGCGCAAGCCTCCAGTAACGACGCAATCGGTGAGAGGATCACGAGGGAAAGAAAGAAGGTTGCGAGAGTCAAGCGGCAAAGCCGCTGGAAAGAGACTATCAAATGGCAACAGATGATTCACCTTCACCACCATTGCCAACCTCCGGAGACAACACCACCCCTGCCAAAGGAAGCCCCCCACCACCAAGATCGAACCTCCGAACCCAACCACCCAACGTTGACAGTGTTAGAAAACACCTCTCGAATGTCAGATGTGCTCAATCTTAGTTTGTTGAGATTATCTCCCGTTCTTAGGCCTTATGTGTACGTCCGTCTCTATCTTTGTCGGGTCATTAGCTTTGTATTGTGCTATTTGTTTATCTATTTCTGTTTGAATAAAAGTTTCCCTTTCTAAAAAATATATTTTAGAATCTCGTGCATTACTCAATATTGATAGTAAATAAATTACTCAATATTGATAGTAATTACCACATGTATTTATAATATCTCTTTATGTGAATTAGAAAATTACGGATTAATGGTGCTTCATATATCCCCTAAATCAACGATCACTTAATAATTTTTTAGAACCACATGTGAAATGAATCAATTCTTTCGCCAACTAGTATTTATAAATCCAAAATCATCTCAGTCTAAATTATATTTAACAGACTCATGTAAGACATAATTTCAATTTCATCCCGGATAATGGGAATCGATCCTTCAGTCCTAAGGATTAAAGTAGAGAGTGATCAAAATAAAGTATTGCAACAAATTGAAAAGGGTGAAATCATAGGCGGCATTAATTATTTAAAATAGACGGACAATTGCTGGTCATACGTTGATGACCAATGAAATCAATCAAACATTAAAACGCAAGGACGACTTCTGTAAATTCAGTGGGTGCTAAAATTTGCATCATCATTTTGATGTTGCATGCCCTAGAGCACACGAAATCATCACCCTCCGCACCGACAGAAAATTCTTTGCAGTTAATGTTTCTGATGATCACCTTTTTTTTTTTTTTTTTTGTTGCTAAATTGATGATCACTTGATTTGATAATAATGCAGCTCCTGTATTCAATGACTTGTACGTTTTAACAACATTACATAATCTTTAAAAAATCATGTTATAAACATGATTTTTCCTCGTGATCTCTATTTCTTGCATAACTTCAATTGCCAACTTACCAACTCCTTGTCATTAACTTTGATTTTGTTCAATATGGGCAACATTTAATTCAATAGCTTCATACGAACAAAATTGACTAGGAACTAAAGATTATTGGTGAAAATTTTTAATGCAACAATTTATTTCCCAAGCAGATGAAACAATCCCACGTAAGAAAAATTGAATTTGGGATTCTCTTTTTCTTAGCAGTACGTAGTACCATAAATAAATTCAGCTTATTAGTTGAAATATATATATATATATATATGAAAATAAAAGAAGTAAACAAATAAAATGACTTATATTGTAGATTTGGTTGTTGAAAATTTAATTTAACAGTAAAGATTTTTTTTTTTTTATCAATTGAGTAAAATAATATGTTCTATTGTAACGACTCTCGTAAAAGAAACATCATCAAATCATTCTAGAAAAACTTACAACACATTTGGAATTGATTTTAAAAACGTTTTTTACGTTTCTCAAAAAAAAAAAAAAAAATTATGTTTTTAAAAATATATAACCAAACCGAGTTTCAGTTTATTCTTATACTGAAAATAATATCTCGATAAAACTACCAAACACATTTTTAAAAATGATTTATACGTGAAATTGAAACGTTTTCATTTCTATTTTTATATCAAAAGCATAAAGTGTGTTTGGAACTCGTTCGAAAATGATCTTATTTTTTTGTATGAAAATAGAAATAAAAATATTTTCAATCTCAAACATAAATTATTTTTAAAAATTCATTTGGTAATTTTATCAAGATATTATTTTCAATATAAAAAAATCTATTAATATCTCTCTCTACTTGAGAGATGAGAAAACAGAAACAAGACATGATAAATGACTAAAAGTCATTTTTCATTTCTCTCACATTTTATACTAAACTAAAAAATCATTTTTATTTTTATTTTTTATCTTTAATTGTATCAAACACTATTTCTCCCTCATTTTTATTTTTTTCCTCAAAAATTATAAAAATAGAAATAAAAACAACTCCAAACACAACTAATTATTTTAAAACGGATTTTAAACGCGCTCCATTTCCAGGGTTTCATATTTCTTGCTAGATATCAATCCCCAAAATGTTCATTTATTTATCCATTTGAAGGGGTGGTTTTAAATTTTACGGAAACGACATGAGCAGCTTAGAAGACCAGAAAACATAAGCCAGTTTTAGGGCAAGTTTGGCTGACCTAGGTGCATGAATTTGCCCACTTCATGACAAGACAAAATTCCTTTTTGCCCTTATTTTGTTGGGTCTGACCCAAAATATAAATCTTTTCCTTCAACAAGTTTAAACGCGTCCCTTACGATATGAAAGTGACCTGGTCGGCTAACGTGGGATTTTTTTTTTTTTTTTTTTTTTTAAACGTTTAATTGAGACGAAAAATGGATCATGTGGGTTATAAATATAATGTTAAGAAATTCCTTTCCTTTTTTTTTTTTTTTTTTTTTGATACGGATTTTATAATATCCCGACATATTATATTATAGAGTATAAAATCTATATGCTATGTTTGATTTGAAAAAATACTCAAAGATGTCACGCTTGATCCAACCGTAACGAATGCATAGGGGGTGAGTTTCAGCCGTTCGATTGGAGTTTGACTTTGTTGGATTGGGGTTTGAGTTTCTTAAACATTAACGTTGGGAAATCATGCAGGTCATGAGCTATGTCTTATATGACTTTCTTTTATAAATCTGAAAAAATAACTACCGATACTTTTTTTATTTTTTAAATCTGCATAAAAAATTGTTCCTTTTACATAAATTTTTTAATTTAATATGATGGTCAGTTGACCAATTTACCGAAAAAAAAGTCCTATTTTGATAAGTAAAAGTTACTTCTGTTTCTTTGATTTTGGCTGCGTATACTTTTCTTTGACTCCTCAATTCATTGCTAATCTGTGTTTTAAAAAAGAGGAGGAAAAAAAAAATGAAAAAGAAAACAATCCATAATCTGAAACACGGAACTATGGGAAAAGTTCCATAAAAAAAAAAAAAAAAAAAAAAACATTTTTTGATAAGTCAGCTTATTAATTGGGTCAATTTTTGTTACTGTTATTTAATTAAAATCACATTAAATTAAAAAAATAAGTAAAATAGATATTTTTTAATATAAATTTGATAATTAAAAATAAAAAATTACTAATAATTTATTTTTTTCAATCTTACTAGACAAACTCAAAATAAAAAATCTCAAACATAAAAAATGATCTTTTATAATTGAAAATTATGAATTTCTCTGATAAGAACAAAAAAAATAAACTGTCAATAGTTTTTTTTTTTTTTAGTCTCAAACATATATAAAACACTGTATATTCTTCATATTTTTTTAATTTAATATAATTTTGACCATATTTAACCGTCAAAAATTGAATTATCGTTAGAGACTTAAGTCTCTTAGAGATTTTCAATGCCTCATATCGGTTTCATTTTTCATCATTATCCGCTAATTAAAATTAAATTGCATGGTACAGCCTATTTATTTCCGAAAAGTTTAGTGTGGATGACAATTGGCTCATCAATTCTTTGTGTGGATGAAAAAATTAAAATACACGAGTGCTTTTTTTTTTTAAAAAAAAAAAAAAAAATACGACTTAGAGGTGGTTGTTATGCTGCTAAAAAATTTCAATGAAGTTGGTGTTACATTTTCAATTAGTACTCATTGTTCTAATCCGGAGTCTTAAGATTTTATTTATTTCACTTATTTGAGTTTAAAATTTAAATTTTATTACATTAAAAAATTATTAAAAACAATCACATTTTAATTTTTTACTACAATAAAAAATTTTAATATAAAATTTATTTCAATTTAAATTAAAAACTCAAATTAATAAATTAAACGATTCATAAATTCTAATAATTTTTAATATAAAACGCGGCTTTTGCAATAATGGATTGTTTATTTGCGGTCCTAAGTGGGATAAAGGAATGAATGCTAGCTAATGACGGATCGACACCAAAAATATCATATGTCATCAATTGAAAACATAATCACCACAATTTCATCATCATATACATATATATATATATATATATATATATATATACACACACACACATACATATTCATATATATGACGTGACAACTCTGGAGACCATTCCAACGTGCAAGGACAATGAAACTTTTCGTTTAATAAATTTTGATTTATATACATGTAACTTGATCTGGGATCCTTATGATATAATTTATTCAGTCCGAAAACCTTAGGTGTTTTTAGTTATTATTCTATGTTAAAATGAGAGTGTAAAGTAACCAGTGTCCTTGACATGGCTGCCAAATCGAATGGAAGAGCCAACATATATGTTTAAAGGCGTCGACGATGATGACTCTTTCATGGGCAACAGCCCAGCTGGTTCAAATTACTTTTTCTTTCTCTTTTTCTTTTCTTTTTTTTTTTTTCTTACTTTCTTCCCCCCCTCTTTTAGTCTCTCTCTCTCTCTCTCTCTTAAATTTCCACGCTTTTTTTTAAAAAAAAAAATTTTCTTTCTTCATATTTTTTGATTGCTGAAGGTCACTTTAATCCTACACGATGTGTGTTTTTAAATTTATTTTTATAAGAGTTATAAAGAAATGATATTTTTTTTCTTTTATAAAAGAAAAGTAGTTAATAGTGTTGATATCTAAAAAGTCACATAAGTTATTTAATCTATTTTCTAAACTATCTAATTTTAATCTAGGGTCAAAAATAATATCGAAACCATACAACATTAGTAACTTAGACCAATTTTTTAAACTTCTTTTCCATAGAAACGATAAAAACTCCTAAAACCTCGTGTGTCCTAAATTCACTAAATAAAATAAATATTCTTAAAAGTTCTCCTAACACTAATGATAACATTGGGTAATAAGTTCCACTAAGCTTTAAAGTAATTTCGTGAAATCTATAAAAGTTAAACAAGAGTTTGGCAATTTGCTAATCAATTTCATCTATAAATCTTAGTCCTAATTTTGCACTAACATAGTTTGTTATAACATATTTATAGGGATGCCTTATTTAAGCATTATATAAGTGGAGTTCCATCTTACACCATATCTAAGGCTCATGCTCTAGGATTTTGATTACATGCTTGTAGATACCTAAACCAATCTTGTATTTTTTGATTACAACATTGAATCCAAGCAATGTTATCTCTAATTCTTTTAATATTACCTGACATTGATTTTAAACCGGATTTTACTATTAAATTAATTATATGACATGTACAACGTTGGTGAAATATATTATCATTACCGAATAAACTTAAATCATTTTTAAAAAGTTCTATTGCTTTAGTATTTGCAGTAACATTATCTAATATTATGACCATTACTCTATCCCTTAAACTATATTCATCAAGATAAAATTGTATTATATATTAAATTGGCGGTATGTAATCCTATAACACATTTAAAATCTAATATTCTCTTATCTAAATTAAAACTTTTATAATAATGTCCGGTTACAGCTAAATAATCTTTGTTGCCGACGGAGGACCAAATATCCGCCGTTAACACACACACAACCACTAGTAGAGTATAAAATGTTGATTAATGCTTCCTTTTCTTGTTTATATAATTTTAATGCATCTTTCCTAAGAGTAGTTCTTGAAAAAATTTGTGCATTAAGATTATGTACAATTTTAATATAATGCTGCTAATTTCTTTGTGTGGTAAAACTAAGTAGTTGATCTAATGTGGCTACTAATCGTGCCATTTCCAAACGATTGACTTGCGGATCATATTTCTAAGTGGTTAGACCACCGGTTTGATAGTCAAATGATAATTGTGTTTGGCGAAGATCGGGTTCGTCTCCTTGCTTTTGAAGACACTTTTCAGAGTGTTTTCTCAAGTGTGTAGTGTCGTCAATTGTGTTACCTTATAATTTATTACCACAATATTTGCATTGAGCTATGTATTTAATGTTATGTTATTGTCGACCTCCTCAAATGTGTTGAAGTACTCCCAAACTGTTGAGATATGCTTGCATTTATTCTTAGAACTTGCAACACTTGCACTAGCACTTCTGCTTGCCTTTTCTCCACACCCACCACCATTATGTCCACGACCTTTAGTACGTCCAACAGGGTTCGGATTTGTAGTTTTGTCAGCAACTTTTTCTGTAGTTTGCGATTCATGCGTTTGAAAAACATTAGGAAATTGTCATTCTTCGATGTTGAATTGGGCATCAATTGGAATATCACCACCATAACTAGAAGAAGCCATTATGAAAAATAAGAGAGATTGAGAGAGATTAAGAGAGATCGAGAGAAATTTAAGCGAGATTAAGAGAGATTTGAGAGAGATTGAGAGAAATTAAGAGATGATGAAAGTTTTTGAGTGAGAAAAATGGTTGGGGAAGGGAGGTATTTATAGGAAATTTTTTGGCTTGAAAAAATATTTTTTCCCTCAAATTTTCGGTTCCAACGGTAACACACACTCGGGCGATCAGGTCAGGTTTGAGTAAATCGAGCAACGGTAAGAACAAGAGCCATTGGGGTCGTGCGGTGATCGGGTCGGGCAAAAGAGAGCTGTTGTGTTCAAAATTCAGGCAAAATTTGGCAAATTCAGGCAAAATCAGGTTACACGGGAAAATTTAAAAAAAAAAAAACCGGCGGACGGCAGTCTCAACTTCTCCACTGACGGCGGGCTGCATGGTTTTTCCTCGAGCTGCCCGAGCCCGAACCTGAATAAAATGGTCAGACGGGTGGCGAATGGTGCTTGCCTGCCATGCCCGAAAATTTTTGGGTTTCGGACATGCCCGCCGCCTAAAGTTTCAACACTATATACGTATCTTCTCTTTTTGTCATTGTTTTTTCTTGGCGCACTTGAAAAGAAAGAGCTTATGTTTAAAGCATCACTATTCATCACTCCTCATGATCATCAAGAGAACTCCTCGTGTGTGGTGATTCAATGAATATCAATTTTCTTATATGTTTGACTTTCATTTAAAAAAAATAATAATAATGCTGAGCAAACTGATTGCATTGCATGTCAAATTGCGGATTAGTTATTAGATGTGTCACGACTCACGAATGGGATATCATACATAAAATTTGACAACTTTCTAGCTCCAACTAACTCTTAAAATAAATCCGTTTAGTGTAAACAACTCTATAAAGAATTCCCTCTCTTTTTTTTATATGTTATCTGCTGCAAGCAAGAAATAATGAATATTTAGAATAATCTAAAAATCTGAGGACTCTATCTTTAATGGATACAACAACGTTAATAATCAATGATTTTAATTTATAGTTACATATCATAACTTTTGCTTTGAAGCTAAGAACACGAAAGGCTTATGCAAGAAGAAACAATTATAAAGCAGTCCCACATATATCTGATAAATAGTGTATAACTAGTCTATGAACCCATTAACGAAAAAAAACCACAGCCAATACTACCAAGTATCGCAATGGATAATCATCTTGATGGAGTTCTTCCATGCTTTCTTCAGTTACAGCAATGAGTAGATGACCCTGTTGGGTGTGTAAGTAAATAAGCGATGTGTCTGCTATGTAGGTTGTTCAATCTGTCGACTATCATCAGTCGTGTGTGCAGAAAGCATGCTCAGTATAATTTATTCATCAACTTCAGAAAAAATCGTTCGGTTTTCCGATTTTAACGTTCTGATCTCCCAAGAAACCTATTATGGCATTCTTCTGCCAGCTCTTGAAACTCCTGTAAACCAATAAGTTGTGGAAGAAAAATTGAGCAATGAAGAGAATTTTTTATGATAGAAGTCTTATAGCCTTCCACAGAGTCCAGTGGACCAGAACAGCACATATCAATCATAATGCTGTAGCCAAATAGATTACTATATAGTGCACCAACTTGCAAAACGACCTTAAGATCTCTCTTTCTTTTTTTTTTTTTTTTTTTTTTTTTTTTTTTTGGCTCTCTTCTTTTGCTTGTTCACAGACTATGTAATTATGCAGAAAATATTGCAGCTTGCAAAGGAAACCAATTGTCATCTTTTACGTTTCAGGTATATAGGCCGCCTTATATTAAATATATGCTGCTTAGAGTTCATCAAAGAGGGAAGAATATGTAAGGAATGCTTATAACTTAGAAATGACCACGCCGCATGGAACAATCCCGGTTTGTGCATAACCTAAAATGTTTGGCATACAAATACCTTATTTGATGGAACACCTAATTGTGTTCTGGTAAACTTACTTGTGATCAAGATGGGCAATAATTTCCCCACCAGGGAATCCCAGTCTTGTTGCCTCCAAGGCTGCTTTGATTGCTTCTCTCCAAGTCCCACCAATACCTTCAGCACTTTTTCCTGCTTTTGACTGGTTTGGATCTTCCATAGGCAGAGAATATCCCGAAAGTAGATGTCCCACCCAAATACCATCTTTCCTATAAAAAAGAGAGAGTTTATTCAAAGGTGTAACCATGTAAACCCCATCAAGAAAGTGTCAAACCAGAAAGGTGTGACGCACACCAGAGAGGAGTCAAACCAGAAAAACAGAACCACCATAGAGATCCAAGGAAGAGCTCAGAATAGTCATAAAAGGAGTATTGTATTGGAAAAACTCTTAAGACATTGAAACTTACAGAACTATATCCATATGCCGAGGTGCATAATGCCCACCACCTATCCCAAGAAGGACTTTCTTCTTATCATTCTCCCTAAGACACGGCAAGAAAGTAAGATAATATTAATATTGAAAATATTGACATATTGAACAAGTTAATGGAAGTTGAAAACCAACAAATACGCAAGCATACTTCTCATGGGAAATGGTAATTAAGTAGGAAAATTTAAGTTCACAATGTAAAAAGGAAAAAAATCAAAACATAAGAGATGCCTCTAATAGAACAAATGCCACTTATTTCAATGATACCTGCTCCAGTTTCCCACATCAGCTTCCCCTCCAAGTCCCAGTCCTCTCCAGACCAGCTGCAAACACCAATACAATATTACCAATTAGGTAGGAAACACCACTAAATATCACTTTGAGTGTCCAGATTATTACACTGACATCCTCCCAACTGAACGGGTTTTACATTTTAATTAAAAAAAAAGGCTATGGAATGCTATGACACTAAGGTGGAAATACATAAACTGACCTAGCTGTGTCCCAAACTTCTTTCCTTCAATCTCTAAAAAATAATAATAATTTTTGATGATAAAATAATAATAATAAAAAACAAAAGGTAATAATAATAAGTTTTAAAAACAGAAAATAAATAAATAAAATAAATAAATAAAATAAATAAATAAATAAAAAAAAAAAAGAAATACAATTAAGCCTTTTAGTCACATAAGTGCAAAACTTTCCGATGATCAAACAAGGTCCAATGCGGAAGAGTGAATGTTGCTAATTGAAAAACAAAGTAGGGGCATGTCAATGCTAAAATAACTAAAAGCATGGACTGTCTACTCAACCTGAGCCATAACTTCCGATGCATCTTGCCTCTTCCAATACTCCTCTGTACTTCCTGCATTAATAGGATGCAACCAATCATATTAAGACATAAATTAGAAATACAAACTGCGAAAATCTATTTCTTGTAGGATGCCTAATATTTATACACAAAAACTACTAGGGCTCAGCAGTGACTGCCAGCCATGCAATATGTATCGGATGGTTCAAGATATGTGCAAATATAATAAGTCATAACTGTTCCAAAGACTAACATTCCTTGAAACGTAACAGAAGACTAGAATCAGAACAGAGTAGGAGAAACTTACCAATCTCTAGAAACATGGTTGGCTTATTCGTCTCAGGTCCATGATGAGTACCCTCCAGAGTAATCTACATTGAGGTAAAACAACAAAAGATAATCTCTTTACAACCAAACAAAAGGAAAAAGATCATCAATATATATCTACTAGCAACATACCTCAAACTCAGGAACTAGGTTATGAGATTCTGCAATCTTCTTCAAGAGTCTAAGCCATGGCCCAATCCTAGGATTAGGTGGCGCAGCCCACCCGGGCCTCCCGCCTTGAGGAGCAACATCTCCTTCACGCAAATGAGGGATCCCTGCACCAATTTATCATATCCATAACCCAAAAATCCCCCGCCCAGGAAAAAATTAAGTTCAAAAGCCATTCATTTGTTTACCACTAAAATTTAGAATCAATTTTTAGGAGATCCAAGTCTTTCAATGAAGCAACAAAGGGAATGTTAAACCTAAGGCCTTGATTGTTAAGAGGGAAAAGTGGAAGGAGGGTACGGGTGAGTGGGTGAAAGGATCAATGGATGGATGTAATCTAATAGATAAGGGAACACGTTAGGAGAGGGATTCAAACTGAAATTTTAATTTTTATCCCTCCAAACACAATAAGAGAAATGCTCCCTAGTTTCTCTCCATGTTTCTCACCTACTTAATATTCCTTTCATTTCTTCCAATTTTCTTTCCCTCATACCAAACACAACCTCAGGAAACCAGCTTGAAGCTTCAATGGTATAAACCGAAAAAGAGCTTTGATCACCCACACCCCAAGCTGACATTTTGGCAAATCAGTTATTCTAATCCCCATCCCTAAATTCAGTGCACATTTCAAAAAGAATCAAGTTGTTTTTCGTTTCAATTCCAAATAGCTTAGCAAAACAAATGAAAATTTCTATCCTCATTCATTTTCTTTCCAATTTCTTTCCTTTTCCATTCCAATTCACATTCCATCGCAAATTAGCACGGACTAGAAAAATACCGATGGGATGAACAGTGAGAGCGGGTCGGTTGGAGACGGCAGTGTGTTTGCTAAAGAAGATGACTTCGTCGACGACCTCGCCCGTGGCGTCCTCCCACCGCTTGTCCAAGTTATCTTCTCCCACTATGCTCTTCTCGTGCTGCAAAATTCTAACTTCTCCATTCGCGAAGCTCTTCATATCCTTTTTTTCCCCCATTTTCATCGAAAGAAACAAAAAAAAAAAAAAAATCAGAAATTGAGATCGAGAATATTCGACACAGTCGTTGTTAAGCAGTAATTTGAAGAAGAGAGTGAAAGATGAAGTGAACCTGTAAGGAAGGGCAAGGGGTCCACCCGGGCATGGCGAGGAGAGCATTCAAGGGGTTGATGGATGCCGGATCGGAGCTCGTCGCCACCACCAGAGTCACCATTTTCTCTTTTATCTCTCTGCTGTGATTGTTTGTGCGGAGAGCGACGTCGTTTTGGTCTGCAGTTTTTCTGTTAACCCTAGTAGAAGAAGAAGAAAGTTTTGCAAAGGTTTAAGCTTTACACGGCGACATCGAAGAAGAAGAAGAAGAATGGAGGCTAGCGCGCACGCTAAACTGTTTTCTTTTCCGGTTGGCTTAACGGGACCCATGGGAAATACCATTTGCGGTAGTAAACGACGTCGTTTATAGAAGAACATGGTATGCGACTTTAACATGTTCTTTTGTCCATAAAACTAAAAAAAAAAAATAACTCTAAGTTTCAACTTTATTCAAGTTTATGTTCTTTTAAGTTTTAATTTTATTTAATTTTACTCAACTTTATTCAAATTCTAATTTCAATTCAAATTATAACTCAAATTTAATTCAAAAATTATACTCAAATTACACTCTAAAAGAATAATTTTTTTTTTTTTTTGCAAGGTGGTACGAGACTTTTTTAGAGGTGTTAAGCACTTTTTTCCCTAATTTTTTTGATTTTGATTTTGATTTTAATGGCTTGTCCTTTATTATTTATTATTTATTATTTTTGGTTTTGCACTTCATCAATAGACTTTGCTAAATTGTTAAAATATGTCTCTTTTTAGTTTTTTTTAGGATTGAACTTGGAGCTAATAATATGAAGATGTGAGTGGGATTTAAATTGTTAAAATATATCTCTTTTTATTTTTTAGGATCGAATTTGGAGTTAATAAGATGAAGATTTGAGTGGAATTGTTATGATTTGGATCAATATTTAGAGATTTTTGATGGAAGATGAGGTGATTGAATTTTTTTTTTCTTCCTAAATATTTGAAAAAACTTATTTTAGCAGTACAATTAGAAAACACACATAAGAGCCACAATTGTAAAACCCTAGTTTAGAGGAGTATGAAAAGTACTAAATGGCAGAAATTCAAATAGAACATTATAATATTTTTTAGAGAAATTGTAGTAAATAATAGATTTTTGAAATTAAATTAAATAAATAACATATTTAAAATTATTTGAAATAAATAATAATTTATGTGGTAAATAAATCATTTACCATGTAAATAATTCATTTGCGACTAGTGAAAATAACTTACGTGGTGAAAAATCTTAAAAAATCTTTATTTATATGAAAAAAAAATTCTTTTTATCAATCGTAAAAGGAAAATTTACGTAAAAAGATGTTTTTACTAACCGTAAATAAACCATTTATACAATAAATAATTTATTTACCATGTAAAATGTTATTTATTTCAAATAATTTTAAAATATATCATCTATAAAATTATGTTTAAATAATATACTATTTACTACATTCTCCCTAACACATAATTATGAACACCCAAGAAATGGGGGACAACATGACAATGACTTAGTTTGGTATTGTTGTAGATTTAAAAATATATTTTTAAATTTTGTCTTTGAAAGAAAAATAATCAAGCATTAAAAAAAGTAGCTAAGTGTTTGGTAAACTAGAATTATAATAGTTGTGTTGATTCTAAAATCAATATATTAGCATTTAATATATCATAAAGTTGAATTGCTGTGAATAGTTAAAAATTACGATGATATTATATTATAAAATATAATATATATAATAATATATATATTTATTATTATATTTAATATAATAAAAAACTATTATTATATAATATATTATATAATTATGATATAAAATATAATAATATTATTAAAATAATAATTAAAATAATTAAAAATTATGATTATATTATATTATATTATATTATAGTATAATATAATATATATAATTATAATATAATGTTTATTTATTGTAATATTTAATATAATAGAATACAATTATTATTAAATAATATATTATATAGTTATGACATAAAATATAATAATATTATTAAAATGATTAATATTATTATATAATTATGATATGCGTTTAAAACCTCCTTTTCTTTTTACCAGTCATGGGATGACGTTTGCCAAACGAACTATGCCATTTTTTAAGCGTCAAACGACGCCGTTTGGTTTAGTTTTCTGAATTTTTGAAGCGAAACGACGTCGTTCGTAAGGCTAACTACGCGCGTCGGGCTTTTACCGCGAGGTGGCGAGTGGTCTACCTCGGAGAAGCGACTGATGTTCTTCCGCGGCTGCGCGTTTCAGAGGTTACCATCTCTCATGGCTTCCAAATCCCAGCGAATTCATCACTGTAACTCTTCTTTCTCTATCTCTCTCTCTCTCTCTCTCTCTCTACAGTTGATGATTCGATTGTTCGCGATCTCACACCGTATAGGTTTTGCTGCTGAAGTTGCAGGGACGGTGGCGCAGAGCACGCCGAAGAGGGCGACGACGATGACAACCGAGTCTTCCATGGCTGATGCCTTCTCCAAATACGCCGACTATTTCAATGCCCTTGTAAACCCTCTCTCTCTCTCTCTCTCTCTCTGGGGTCCCTAGCTTTTCTCCGTGCTTTGCGAGAAACCACCGACTTTGAAAATCTTGCTTGTCGCAGTGTAAACTAGCTTTTGTAAAAATTTCCCGCCTTTTTTCGATTTGCTTTTACTTGGACTTTTTCTGTATGCTTTCTGTAAAACGAGCTCGATTACGTCTGGTTTTGAATCTCACAATCTTACTAGGGACGTTTTTGTTTTGAATTTGATAGCTTCAATCCTTTTTTTTTTTTTTTTTTTTCCCTTCTGTATATTTGCTTGATGCTTTTGATTCCCTTGAAGGTCTTAGTTAACAAAATAATTTTATGACATTAATAAAAAAATTATTGTTTACTAGTTTACCAATTTGTGGAAAAATCTGTACCTTTTTCTTTGGATAATTCCCCTAGAGGCTAGATAGGATCAGGAACTAAATCCATGGTTTGGACTTACAACTGGAAATATTGAGCTAGGAGTTTAGCACTTTTTTTCTCCTCTTGAGAGAGGCATATATAAGCGCCACTATAAGGGGAGAAAAGGTGTCAAGAATGTTTAAATGTAAGCATTTAGCCTACAAGTTGCTTTAATCAATTTTAGCACATTATCATTGTTTATTGAGTTATGCATCATTTCCCTTATTAGAGCCATCTGTTCTCTTAGTTACCTATTCACTATTTTATTTTTGTAGAATGAAAAGCGGGAAAGAATTGTAAAAGCAAGTCGTGATATCACCATTAACAGCAAAAAGGTCATTTTCCAGGTGCACAGGTAACAAAAATATTTTTTTGAAGTTTTTCATTATTGATAAGTTGATTAGTGTTTCTGAGTCTAGTAAAGCAATGAAATCTTTGGATTTTCATTGTCCTTGTCATGCTTTATTTGATTTTTGCAATTGATTTGAGTTAAAGATGGTCACTTTCCTATCTTTACAAGCTTGCTTCCCGATGCTTATGCATGCACTGAAATCGTTTTGTAATTCCATTTAAAACAGAGTCAGTAAATACAACAGAGAGGAAGTTCTGGAAAAAGCAGAAAAGGATTTAGCAGCCGTGACTGATCAGTATATGGCTCGATTGGTAAAAGAACTGCAAGGGAGTGACTTTTGGAAGCTAAGACGAGCGTACTCACCCGGGGTGCTGTTTTATTCTCATTTGTTATTCCAGTACATGTATTTTTTGGTAGGCTTATTGATTTCTGGATCGTTATAGGTACAAGAATATGTTGAAGCGGCAACGTTCTGTAGGTTCTGCAGAACTGGGACTCTTTTGCACCTTGATGAGATAAATGCAACATTGTTGCCCCTAAGTGATCCATCCCTCGCGCCTTTGCAAATCAATGTCCTTGACTATCTCTTGGGGGTAATTGTCTGAATTTCAAACTCCAAATGTGGTAGGATATGCTGTCTAAGTAGCATGTAAATGGTGTTTATGGTAGACATCTATCCAGAAAGTTGGAAACCCATTGTAATGGAAGCTGCTGACATAATATTGCTTTGGTCTCACTTATCATCCTTGTACATACTCATACATGCATAAACCATGAAGACGTGCAATTGCTCACAAATAATTGATGCAAGCACAGGCACATAAACGTTTTTAGTTTGATTGCTCTGTGTTGACACAACTTGCGTATTCAACTTAAACCTTTGTTGGTAGGCATAATGCACATTCAGAGTAGAGCCTCTAGGTCATCGATATATGTTCAAAAGTGGTTCTGTGTTGATGTGTAGCTTGCTGACTTGACTGGAGAGCTGATGCGGCTGGCAATTGGTCGAATATCAGATGGTGAAGTTGAGTATGCGCAGAATATATGCCAGTTTGTACGTGATCTCTACAGGAGCTTACCCTTGTAGTTCCAAGCATGGATGATAGTGATGATATGAAAGCAAAGATGGATACAATGCTTCAAAGCGTCACGAAGATTGAGAATGGTAGTATGTTTATATTTTTTTTTCTTTCTCACGAAGTTGTGTGCAACTGTGCATCTTTATTCTTTCCTCAGGAATCATGCTTTATAACGTGAATAGAAATAATAGAAATAGCCATTTAAAGTGAATAATAGTTGAGTATTGACATCACTACTGCTTGGTTTGCATGATTCTGGGCGTGTCTTCATTTAAGCCATTTATTCAGTGTAAAGAACCATTGATCATGTAGGTGACTCCTGCTAGGACGAGGCTTCCCTTGTTGAAGTCAAACAATGTCATATTTCAACTACATTCTCGTCAAATTATTTGATTGCACCAAAAAGCACTAGTGCTATGCACTTAGGCACACCTTTTTTTCTTTAAATTTTTTTTAATTTTTTTTAATTTTTATTGGCTGTTCTAGGAATACAAATCAGATATGTTTCTGTGGTTTTTTTACAATCAGTTTTAAGTCTAATATTTAGAAGTGAAAATCTTAAAAATTGTATGGCATTTATAAAATTTTATAAATTTCATTTTAAAAGATGTGTCCCCGAATAGGTTCTCAAAAATGACATCTTTAAGATTCATCGGTTAACCTTCGTTGAGTGGGTTTCTTTTCATCTCATTTATATAATCAGACTATGATCTTATTGCCCGTGTAGATTTATTTAATGGTATATTTAGTTACTTCTCAATTCTGCTCGATTGTCTGATGTAGCGAGTTGTTTTGTAGCTTGCTTCAGTGTTCATGTGAGAGGATCGGAGTATATGCCGCTACTTGGATCCAATGACCCCAATTCCATTTTACTGGGGGTGACGGACATTGAAACCTGATTTAATTTTGTACTCTGATCGTTATCCTTTCTGCTGACTCATTCTGGGTTGGTTTTACATGTTTCCGCCCGATATTTCTCCTGTTTTTGTTATTGAAGAAGATGAGCTTCTTATTTGTGACCGAAGAGGCTTTGCAAACGTTTACGAGTAAATAGAAACATGCCAAGTCTCTTGAGTACATTTGGAAGTTGAAAGACATTTTATCACCTGTCAATTTCTTGGTAACGTACTGACAGTACTGAAGGATTTGCGTCCTTTCGTTTTTTGGATGTTAGAGATGTAATTTATGCAGCCATGTTTATTTCATTTGTTAGAATCGTAACTCAAGTTTTTTCTACAGCGTTACTTCTCACAAAAATTTAAATTCTATTTTTTTTTTTTTTGGTTACGGTGTTTTATCCACTTTTCAATTCCGCAAATCAGAAGAACTAACGAAGCCTTTTATCTTTCTGAAAATCATTGGCTATTGGAATTTCAATTCTATTCTTGCCCACTGACGAGCGTGTTTCTTTGTTTTATTTTGAAGGAGCACATGTGAGACGAAGATGAGAATGTAGGCAAATATATTGCCCTCTCTTAAACAAACACAAAGTTTGCTCGAGAACGTTTGCATAATACAGATATTGGTGTACGTTGCTTGTATGTAGAAGTTTTATTATACGTAATCTCTCTTTCGCTAAAATCCATGCTTCAATATCAAACTTTACGCAATAATTTTTAATTGTTGGACGGGATCATGGGAAACTAAAATTTGGTTCTACTTAATTTACCTCTTCGTCTCGATTTTAGAAAGTAATAAGACTACTGGATATTGGACTACAAGATTACATATAACGTCTAAATTAGACTTCAATTTACACTATGTTTGGTAAGGAAGAAAAGTGGCAGGAAGCAAGGAAGAAGGTGAAGGGATTTTGGGAGAGAAAATAGAAAAGTTGGTTGTTTGGTACGAGAATGGAAGAGAAATTAGAAGGGAAGTACGAATGGGATCTACCATATTTTTTCTTCCATAAGTGGAGAGATTTTTGAAGGGAAAAGTTGTTACACTTAGAACAAATTGAAATTACTCCTTTGACCTCATTTATAAATTGATATTATACTTTTGAATAGGTAAAATGGTAAATATACATTCTCATTTTTTAAGAAAAAAGATAAATACCCGGTAGAATGCATAGGTCTTAGATTATCATCTCTTACTCTTTATTAATACCCTTTAATCAAAGAACTATATTAGTTAAAAAAGTATTAACTATTTAATATAGTTGTATGAAGATTACATTTTCCCACTCCTCCCCCTCAAACTGGTAAATAGATGATTTCCCACGCATGTACGCACACGTTCCCTATCCTCAAGCTCTGATTTTGTATTTAGATATTATAGGCTTTTAATAATAACACGGTAATTAAAATTTAACATACAGATTATTCTCTGCGTGCTATGTTCAAACTCGTATAATTATAAAGTTGTAGGAGTAGGCACTCTTTCTTACTTTTGCCTTTTTATTTTCCTGGCTTCTTTTGCTTCTTCTATATAAGAAGATCAACAAACTTATACTTTTAATGACTATGATTCTCTCATTATTATCGGTGTTGATTGTTTGATGTGCAAACTTTGCTTTCACATGGAACTTTCATCTTTGGACAGCTAGCTAGGATGATCAGAAAAGTTGTACAACATATATATAATAGGGAAAGTTGAAATTCACAAAATCAATTTAATTTTTGCATTGTAAATTTCTTGATTATAGGAATCATAATTAGAGGTATAATTCTTTTCACACTTGTACTTTCATACTTGTATATATAGACCCCAAATCAATGGAAATAGTGCACGACAATTATTCATACAAATCCTCTTCTCCTTTTTGTTTAATATATTGGTGTTATTGTCCCAGTACAATTATAAACCAGAAATAAATAAAGAATAGAAAAAAAAAAAAAAGAAACATGTAGTGGTTGATGATTTGGAAAACTAAAAAGGATATTGAAGTGCTTAAGCTTCTAAACATTAGTTTATTTGTTCTATTTTTATAAGAAATTGGGTTTGACAGAATCCTGGAAACCGCCTCATATATGGGGTGCAGTTTCCTCAAAGTCTAGTTTATTCATTGGGTCAATTCTTCAAATATTATTATAATTAGTAGGTTCTTTTTTTCTTTTGTCAGCCAAATGTTGATACTGCTTGCCTTGAAATGATTCACTTGTTTCCCACAGAAATTTGAGATGCAAATTAAATTAAAGTATGTCCAAGTTGTGGAGTTAGGCAATTAGCTGTTTTTGACCAATTAAAATCATTAACTTTCTTGGACAAGACCTCCTGGTTTGAACAAGTTAGGTTTTGTTCTAAAGTAAAATCGACTATTTCTTAAATAATCTTATATTGAAATAGTTTCCCTTCAGAAAATAGTTGATTAATATTAGTAAGTTGCGAATTCTTAGAGATGTGCAAGTAACCCTAGGGTTCAAGTTAATCAAATAAAAACTACTTGAAATTGCAGCCATTTTTCATTAGTTGTCATATATATATATATATATATATATATATATATCATTGCTAATTTATTGTTGACCCAACACTTAAAGATTAAAGAGTGTCATTCATTTCATTTGTTTCTCTTTCGGATATATAATTCACTAATAATCAGAAGAAAAGCATTCTTACAAGTTATGATTGATTATTCCGTAGAATGCATAGGTCTTAAATTATCATATCTTACTCTTGATTAATACCCTTTAATCTTTAATCAAAGAACTATATTAGTTAAAAAAGTATTAATTATTTAATATAGTTGTAAATAGATGATTTCCCACGCATGTACGCACACGTTCCCTATCCTCAAGCTCTGATTTTGTATTTAGATAATATAAACTTTTAATAATAACATGATAATTAAAAGTTAACATACAGATTACTCTCTGCGTGCTATGTTCAAACTCGTATAACTATAAAGTTGTAGGAGTAGGCATTCTTTCTTACTTTTGTTTTTTTTTTTTTTTTTTTTCCTGGCTTCTTTTGCTTCTTCTATATAAGAAGATCAACAAACTTATACTATAGCACTTAAGCCCTTCATAAAACAAGGTCACAAGTGTATATATACGTATTAATTCTTCTTAGAACTATAAACATGTCTCCAATTCAAACTTCTAGTCCTTCAGATATGCCAAAATACTTGCAAGAAACCCAAGTCACCCAAGAATTCAAAGACCTAATTCTCTCTCTACCAAGAGAGAAAGGTTGGGTGGCATCTCATCTCCATCAATACCAAGGTTTCTGGCACACAACAAGGCAGCTTCAAGGCGTTCTCGCTTGCCAAAAACACTTCCAATCTCAAGACACTGACGTACTCCTCGTCACCAATCCGAAATCAGGCACAACTTGGCTCAAGGCAATTCTCTTCTCTCTAATAAACCGTTCAGTTTTCACTGACCCCAAAAAACACCCTCTTCTCACAACTAATCCCCATGTCCTCGTACCCTTTTTAGAGCTCGATCTGTACATCGAAAATCGCCGACCAAACATCTCTTCTTCTTCTTCCTCTTCTCCAAGACTATTTTCTACTCATTTGCCTTATGTTTCTTTACCTGAATCAGTCAAGAGCTCAGCTTGTAAGCTGGTTTATCTCTGCAGAAGCCCTAAGGACGCTTTTGTCTCGCATTGGCACTTCGCAAACCGGTTGAGACCCGAGAGCTTGGGTGAAAACTCCATGGAAGAGATCTTTGAAAAGTTTTGCAAAGGAGTGAGCCTGTGCGGACCGTTTTGGGACCACTCTTTGGGGTATTGGAATGAGAGCTTGAAAAGGCCTGAGAAAGTTCTTTTTTTGAGCTTTGAAGAGATGAAAAGAGAACCGGTTTTTCATGTGAGAAGATTGGCTGAGTTCATTGGTTGTCCTTTTTCTGAAGAAGAGGAGGCTAAGAGTGAGGTGGAGAATGTGTTGAAAATGTGCAGTTTTGATAGCCTGAGCAATTTGGAGGTGAATAAGATCGGAAAACTGTCGTCTGGTGAGGATCACAAGGCGTTTTTCCGGCGAGGTGAGGTCGGAGATTGGGTGAATTACTTGACGCCTCAAATGGCTGAAAAGTTGGACTCTATTGTTGAGCAGAATTTGCATAGTTCTGGGCTGAAATTCTAGTTTGGTTTCCATCCAATTTGTATTGTCCAGTACTGTATTAATTATCTATTTCTTCAATATATATCTTGCTTTCTAACCTTTCTTTTCATATATACGTACAATGCAAAAAAAAAAAAAAAAAGTATAAGAATAGAAGGTGATCACAATGAATAATTTGAGCACTAATTAGCGCAATATTCCTGCATGCATGTGAATCCCTTATAACAAAGTGAACTAATTATCCATATGTGCCTTTTCTATTATTATGGGCCAACTCAACTCAAACTAATTTACTTGATCATGTATATCTTATTGGGTCTCAGCCATGTGTGATTCCAAGTTAATTTGAGTTTTTTCTCAGACTATTTTTTTTTTTAAATTTAAAATATATTATGGTACCATTGGAAGATTCTGAAAGCATACAGTACTTAATAGACGATGCAATAACGAAATGTATAGGATTTGTATATATTTTGTTCGATGTAATTATTACATTTAAATACTCACAATAACATACGTTTATATTCAGCTTTCTCGATCGTCAAATTTAGGAGTCCTGCAGTAGTAGATAAACAGCTCACATATGTTTTGGGGATTATCTTTCAGGATTAATTGTATATTAAAGAAAATTAGACATCGATTACCACATCATAATATAAACATTATGCATAAATGACCTGTTGAATGTTACGGTTTATGTATATCTTGGATATATTTTTTACGTCCCTACAGTAAGAGCCCACTTGTATAATTTAACTACATTGACAGTCACCACAATTATTACTATGTTGGTTGGATAATGAGTCATAATAATGACTGTGAAAGATTGGTAATATAATTATATAGAATATCTCATTTCCAAAAAGTTATGGTACTGTAAATTAAAGAAATAATAACGACAACAAGTAAGGCTCTTCCATAGCCTAAATTTGCCGGGTACGTAGTTAGACATATATGCTTGCATGATTATGGAATGCGCAACTTGATGAATAATATTCTAAATTAAAGTTAAGAATCCCATATGCGTAGTTTTTAATGGCTTAATCAAATACGTATCTCAGAAAAAAAAAAAAAAAAAAAAGGCGTCTATGATTTGCCCTAGCTTTTTGAAGAGCCTCATGAGCTGGTGAATAAACCTCATCATCATTTTGAAGAATGTACCACTATATATTATAAACACATCAATAATATTCATAACTAGCCATGCAACTAGTCACGAATTTAATCATCTCACTTCTCTTAAATCCTAATCATTTAGCTTCCGTGAGTCGTGTGTTAATTCTTGGTGTCAAGGCCAATATATATATATATATATATATATATATATATTGTTATCTAGGATAAACATGCATGACTACAAAATGCTACATATATATTTTGTGCACAATCTTTGTCATGAGAATATTCAATGTCGATGGAGATTATTATATTATTAGCATAAGGTTTCGAAAAAAATAAATAAAAGAAAAGCGAGAGAAATAATAATGACGTTATGCGTGGCTAACGTATACCTGAATAGTGAAAAAGTGAGGAAGAATGTTCAAATGATCGGGTATATCTTTTGATTAGATGCATATATACGTACAGTACTAGTCATAACTAATATGACCATACTTCAGAGAATTGCATTAGCTATACTTTGAATGAATAATTTGCGTAAACCTTTATTTTATAACATCATTTGGCTCCGATCTATATTTTATGTAAACAAAAATAATCCTTATACTACTCTCAGTGACGAAAAGTACAAGAGTACCCTATGCAATACACACAAACGTACCCTATGCAATCACAGAGAAGGGAGAGAAAAATCTTCAGGTATAATTAAGAACTTTTAATTTCTTAATAACTAGAATTTAAACTTCTAAACTTTTAAGTTCAAATTAGATTTTAAATAAGATTACGTAACACAATAGCTAATTATGCATCAATTTTTTGTTAAATGAAGAAACTTTTTCATTAACGTTTCACAGATCAAGGGAACGAACATTATATATATTGTGAAGTTTAGGGGCAAGTTGTTACGAGGCCATCATAACTAATCCAATTCCAGATAAAACATTGTATTACTGTCCTAGATCATTTGTTGTTATAAGTATTATCTCATTTATATGCATGATATACTAGGAAAGGAGGCTACCCTAGTTGTCTGATATACACAAGTGCTAGAAAAAAAAAAAGCCCAATTACATTAAAAACTTTTAAGCAATTCCATTCCATGCTCATAAGGAGTAATTTGATTTTTTTTTTTCCTTTGAAGGTAGTAATTTGATTTTTAAGAAACGGCTTTTAATCATCTTGTCCCACTGCTTCGTCTAAACGCATCGCGAATTTGACCGTATTGACTTTTTAAATTCAGACTTATGCACTCTTAAAATTAAATTTTATATTTTTTCTTGTTATATCTTGTGGAAAAGTGGACTTACATAGTTTGGTGAAAAACTTGAGCAAATAATTTTTATTCTCCTCCTAAATTATATGTTATTTCCCTCATTCTTCCGATCTAATATTGCAATACTTCAGGGAACTCGTAGTTCAACTAATTAATGTAAGTTCAATTATTTTTTCTTTCAAAAGAGAAAATTAAATGTAACTATATATCTAAGTACTTGACAAAAAAGAGAGTAGAAAAATGATTAATAACCGAAACTAATCCGGAATGCATATTTTAAGAAGATGAATATTTTAGCCGGCCCTGACCTAACCACATACACTACAAAGTCATGAAATCAACGGTGGCCGCTTCTCTTGTAAGTTCTTTTTAATTTCTTACTTCTAGACTTCTAGTAATATTGCCATATACATATAGTAATGAAAGTTAAACTTCTCCATTTGTATATAATAGAATAACTGTTAAAAGGATCAAGTAGTAAGCCCATCCTAAAATGGGTGCTCTCCTATCCTGACTTCCCCAACTTCCGGTAGCACAGCCAAGACGGGTTTTCCCGATCGGAGATCCATAGATCAAAGATGATATCTCCCCATGGCATTTAGCCTCTGAAAGCGTCCTTCCTTCTCAATGCCTAGGCATCCATCCAATGCATTCTTTTTGATACAGTAGGTAGACTGAACACCAACTCCATCTCGATTTAAAAAAGAAATCTAAAAGCAATAACATCAAAAACCTCTGCTCCTGATGTGAATGGACGCTTTGTCATTAGAGTGGTATAACCTTAAAAAAAAAAAAAAAAAAAAAAAAAAAAAAAAAAAAAAGAAAAAGAGAGAAAAAGAAAGCTTTTTTATTTGTTTACTCAAACTCGTAAAGGCAAACAAAAAAGGTAGTTAAAGTAGGGATACTCAGATTTAGGTGTGAGCCTCTTACGTAGTTGGCCCATTTCAGATCCCACTAAAAATATGTGGGCTTGGATACAGTACAGGTGATCAAAGAACATAATCAGCACTACTTATCAATTAGGTTTCAACATTTAAATAGTGTAATGAAGACCGTAACTAAGCCATGTGTTACACCGTGTTTGTGGTCGATCTATTAGTAAATTTTGTGCGTTCTGCTTTTGTATGTTAAAAAAAAAGACTAATTAAGCCCATTAGGCATTATATAATTGGTTAAGGCCACAGATCTAATCATGAATCCCCACTACATATATGTGAATCACATGACGTAGACTTTAGATCGAATTTTAGCGACCAATTATGACACTAATAACATAATTACTTTATTTTATCAATACATCCTAATAGATTAGCTGTTCGTGGGTAAACTATAGTTTTACATTCTCACACTTTTCCATACGTGTATGGATGGAAGGTGAGCAATCGTGCAGAGCAATCGTGCTCTTATACCTGCATGTTAGTTTATTAATTCATTCTAAATATTTAATTTATTACGGACAATTCATATTATAACACTAAACAACTTTTAGCTTGACCAAGTAGCTAGTACAAGAAAAATCTTCAGCCCAAAAAAAAAAGAAACATGTAGTGGTTGATGATTTGGATAAACTAAAAGGATATTGGAGTGCTTAAGCTTCTAAACATTAGTTTATTTGTTCTATTTTTATAAGAAATTGGGTTTGACAGAATCCTGGAAACCGCCTCATATATGGGGTGCAGTTTCCTCTCAAAGTCTAGTTTATTCATTGGGTCAATTCTTCAAATATTATTATAATTAGTGGGTTTTTTTTTTTTTTTTTTTTTTCAGCCAAATGTTGATACTGCATGCCTTGAAATAATTCACCTGTTTCCCACAGAAATTTGAGATGCAAATTAAATTAAAGTATGTCCAAGTTGTAGAGTTAGGCAATTAGCTGTTTTTGACCAATTAAAATAATTAATCTTTCTTGGGCAAGACCTCCTGGTTTGAACAAGTTAGGTTTTGTCCAAAGTAAAACCGACTATTTCTTAAATAATCTTATATTGAAATAGTTTCCCTTCGGAAAATAGTTGATTAATATTAGTAAGTTGCGAATTCTTAGAGATGTGCAAGTAACCCTAGGGTTCAAATTAATCAAATAAAAACTACTTGAAATTGTAGCCATTTTTCATTAATTGTCATATATATATATATATATATCATTGCTAATTTATTGTTGACCCAACACTTGAAGATTAAAGAGTGTTATTTATTTCATTTGTTTCTCTTTCGGATATATAATTCACTAATAATCAGAAGAAAAGCATTCTTACAAGTTATGATTGATTAGGAAAACTTCTTTTTCTTTAATTTCCAACTAGAAAATGTACGTTATTATGGTATGATTCCCTCGTATCCAATAAACCCTGATCAATATTGTTAAGAAGCATATTCTATTTCAAGTCTTTGCATATATATTCGAATGCACTCTTGTCACACAATTATTGTTATATATATATATATATATATATATATATATATACACACACCTTATAAGCACCCTTAATGTGTGTGTGGTACTGCTTCTATAATATGTACAATGTTTGTTAGTTTTTCTTATTACTAGTTGAGTACATAATTAAAGTGATTTCTCTACCTGATTTGTGATTAAACGGGGCGCTTAGATAACTCATGATATATACGTAGATTGCCCGCAGGATCTACTCGAAAAATTACCATCATTCGCCCGACTAGGATCCGTTCAATAACGATAAGACTTGCATAGCAAGTGGACCCTTCTTTTTTTCATATAATATAATATATATATATATATATTTGTGTGTGTGTGTTTATATATATATATATATATATATATATGTATATCACCACCTTATTTAAACGTCAAAGAAAGCAACTTTTTTTAATACTTCATACCACCTTATCTTTTCCCATCAACCAAAACATTCATAAGAAAAATACTTCATATATACTTTGTCATCATGATTCTTCTATTTTATCTCTCTCTTCAAGCTCTGCTTTGCTCTTTTTCCTTGGTGTCGAGTTTTCTTATACGCAATTTAAGCAAATTGAATGCTACATGTGTGTGTGTTTATATATATCTATATATATATATATATATATAGATATATATATCACCACCTTATTTAAACGTCAAAGAAAGCAACTTTTTTTAATACTTCATACCACCTTATCTTTTCCCATCAACCAAAATATTCATAAGAAAAATACATGATATATACTTTGTCATCATGATTCTTCTATGTTATCTCTCTCTTCAAGCTCTGCTTTGCTCTTTTTCCTTGGTATCGTGTTTTCTTATACGCAATTTAAGCAAATTGAATGCTACATGTCAGCCGAAGCAATTTATAATAGCACAAATACTTGGTGGGTACTTCAACTATAAGTGTGTGTATGTATATATAAAGTCGTACTATAGTATATATAAGTAGTAAGCACTGCTATTGGCATTTACAGCTCCAATTGATTTTGGTAGCACTCATGACAATGGGTGACATTACGTGAGTGAGCCAATTTCTTGGCATGTCAAAATTACAAGCTCAACAACAAATTTTCTCAATGCATGCATTTGATCACTTATCAACGTAATATTGCTTTAGAGAAATCTGATCATGATTATGTATATATTCCCTTTTACATGATACATTAACTTTTGGATTAATTTCAAAAATTCCCCCTAAACTATGATCCGTGTAATACTTTGCCCCCTAAATTTTAAAAAGTAACATTTGTTTCCCCCAAACTTTGTTCCATTAACAAGTGTTATCCTTATATTATAATTAGTGACGGAAATCACCATATATCAGGTACTTGACCTGTCTGAAGAGGGTATTATTGTAACGAGATCATATGAGATCAATAAGTGTAAAATTTTCTCATACTTTTCTACAATTTTTTCCCTTCTCTTTATAAGGCTTAACATGCACCTGAGAATAACAAACAAAATGTGGGTTTTCTTTAGCCAAGATGAGCTTCACAGTCTCTAGATACACAAAGGTAACAAACCCAAACGTCCACTTTTGCTTATATGAGATTCTCACATCTTGAACAGGTCCATAGATGCTTCAACCCAGAATTAACACCCTCAGACGACCCAAAATACGTGCTTGTCAGAGAGAATATTTTTTCGATGAGATTTTTCACTTGTAAAATTGTATAAAGAAGACCTCGAACTATTGTTGATGTTGTTGTTCAAAACACTGGCGTAAGAAAGCGGAGGACTTGGAAATGGGTTGGGCCTTGAAATGGGGTTGAAAGGAGAAGAAGAAAATGATGATGATAATGATGATTTAGAGAGAATAGCCAAGTGGGTTTTTCAATAAAAATGAGGAATTATCTGATTAATTGCAACCTGAAACTAAAAAACTTCTATTAGAGAGTATTTTGGAGAGTATTTTTTTCCGAGAGCAAATGTGCAGATGAGATGAGAGAGTGAGAAGAAGAAGAAAGAGACAGAAAACGATTGGGGTTTTTTTATTATCTTTTCTTTTGGTAATATTACCTTTTTAATATTTAGGATTATCTGATTATGAGAGTATAAGCGTAATTGCGCTTTCAATTCTCACTAAATAAGTGACACGAGGTAATTATGTCACTCATTGTAAGAGAATGATAAAACTTGTTAACGGAACAAAGTTCGGGAGGAACGAATGTTAAATTCAGAAGAAATATTTAAAATTGATAATTAACTTTTCTTAAATGTTGCTTAAAATAATTAAGTAAAAAGAGCAAACAAAATTGACCACAATCCTTTTTTTCCCTTTTTTTTTTTGTTAATTAATTTTGGGTCCGGAGGGGGAGAGTAGGAGTAGATTTGGGGGGTAGAGTGCAAAAATCATGATAGATTTATACCGAATTTGAAAGCAACATGTTAACCACGTTTGAACTTTCCAGCTAGCTCTCCAAACTTAAATTGTTAGGTGGGATTTAGGTCTACATTCCGGTACTGATTCCTTGTGATTTATTGAACAATAATTAAATGTACGAAAGAGGACAATCACTTATACCACTATACCAATTTCAAAGAGGTTAACAAAATGTGACTAATATATATACATACGGATGTGGAGCCCCTATCTAATTAGCTTTAATTAAATTATCTGTCACTATTTAATACTAAATAATAAATATCAATAGCAATTGGAACACATGGTGCATGCCAACTTAATTATGTTAGATATATTCATGATGTAGTTATATAATAATAGCCCCAAAATTAGTGGTGTATGTTTTCTATGCATATGTATCAACTTGTGCGTCACATATACCATTACTTTGCCTTGAATTAAGTGGAATTTAATAGTAAAATCTGAGTAGTAACGACCTCTCAACCAACGAATCTAACTAGCCCAATTATATAGGTAAAGTATCTCATATATATGCCAGCTTGGGATTGCTTTTTTTTTCTTTTTTTTTTTTTTTTTTTGGTAGCTGGGATAGCTTTCGTATCAAGCAAACCCAGCTATAAAGGAAAATTAATGTTTTGTGTTTATATATTTATGTTGTGGAAAAATATAATCAATGTATTAGAAGCATATTAACCAACTAAAAATTTAGATGGTCAATTTATAAGGCTAATTATGCCACCAATTTTGATTACTAGATATTCCTGGTTACCAATAGTGTACTAAATATTTAAGCAAATTGTTTGCATTATAATTAGTTGATAAATAAAATTTGACAGACGAATTTTGTGGCTGAGGTCCAGTTACTCTATATCATTCATATACAACTTGCTTTATGAACGTCAAAAATGATGCCGGCTTGTTTTAGGTGTGTTCTAACTGCCTTCACTATCACCAAGAGATGTTAGCATTCCAATACTTCGGGAAGGTCGATTATTAGTATAGTTTGTGATAATTAATTGTTAATTACCCTTTTATTAATATCTCATGGCACTTTCATATACAAGTACTACAATTAGTTTATGGAGAATAACTCATTCCTAAGACATACATGAACTGGATCGTATGACATTATTTACTGGACACAGCCGCAAGCACTCGAATTAGTAATTAATCACCCACTTAAGCTTAATTTGTTAAAAAAATATATATGGTATTTGTGTCACGGTGATTAATGCATTAAAACGATTATACATTTGCTTAAAAGTGATTGAAATTGTTACCTCACAGTTTGCAACAAATTCAAAATAACCAAATAATTTTAAGAAAAAAATTGAACAAATTAAGATGCTGAAAACAAAAGCTCGTATCAACTTAAAACTCATAGCGAGAAAGGTTTTACATATTAACATGTTTTCTCGTAGACTGCTGCATTGTTATTTTCTTTTTTATTTTCTTTAGTTTGTTATACGTTACGTTTTTCTTTTTCTTTTTTTAACGTCTTTTATGGTTTTATAAGATTTTTATTTCTTTTTGTTTACTAAATCTTTTGCTTACTCGATAAATGGCGATGTCTTATGTTAACAAGAATATATAGTTACATATGCATAAACTTCTTTCTCCAGTTGTATATTATAATGCTTTGAAAAGTCTCTCGAAAGAGAGAAGCAAGTTTAATGCCTTTGGTTGCAAATAGGGAAAAAAAAATAAAAAAAATAAAAATTACACTAAGTCAACTCGTATGATCTAATTAATTAAGGCCGCCCAAAGTGCTGTTTGGCCATAAGAGAAAAATATCTCCCCTAATCAACTCTACTTTATTTACTACATCTTTTTATTTAAAAACCTATTGGATAAACCTAGCTAGATAATTAAGTGTCCGTTTGTTTCTTGTATTCGTTCCTGATTCTAAATCATGATTCATGATTCTCTACAGTGTTTTCTCTCACAAAAAATACATGTAACATAAAAATAGTTCTGAATCATGATTCTGAATACACGACCAAACGAACACTAATAATCTACCTTATATATACCAGTTAATTGGCAGACAACAATTTCATTCAAATTGATTTTCAAACAAATTATAAGGCTAGCTATTGATTTTTCTTTTCCTTCTTAATTGAAAAAAGAAAAAAATGCGTACTTTAAATTTGCATTAATCCTCTAGTCTCTCCTCAAATATTCTTAAATCTACGTTAAATATAGGTTACTTTTATATTTAATTAGATTTCAAATATGAACAGAATAATGTTGTAAGTTAAGACTCTACAGTAAGTATATGACCCAACTTGCATGGTCTAAAAAGAGCCTACCTAAGGCTGCGCAAACTGTTCCGGCTTTGGCACGCAAAAAAATCTGAACTCAAATACAAATCTAAATAAAAAAGTGTTGTATATCAACCTAGCTAAACGCTTTTCTAACCTTTATACCGCACTAATTTCATTCAAATTTATTTTCAAACAAATATACAAACAGCAATATTTACATCAACAATTATAATTCCAATGCTACGGTCTGCGTCTACAATTATATTGAGTCATCACCTTAATATGGACAATATATATCATGTTAGTTTACTAAGGACCCGTTCAGTTCACTGATTAAATTTTTAATTTGAGTTAAGATGTGACTTTATGTGAGAGTTTTTTACTGTAGTAAAAAAGTTAGATATGACTGTTTTTGAAAAATTTTTACTGTAGTAAAACTCGAATTCTAAACTTAAATCAGTGAAATGAACGGGACCTTTACTTATTAAAAGTACTCGCATCATCTCCTCTGTGTTGGGTTAGAAGGAGAGATTGGGGAAGAAAGAGGGATGGAGGGAGGTGAAGAGATTTTTTTTATTAGTAGAAAGATTTTTTTAAAAAAATTCATCGCATTCAAATTTAAAGAATATTTTATCCTTTAAAAAAATTATTAATGAATAGTAAAAGAGTAATACAGTAATTAAATAAATGACTATTATTTATCCTTTTAAGTCTTCTTTCTCTTCGAAATCCTACCAAACAACATATATAAAAGATTATTACGATTCTTTCTACCATTGACATTCTTAAAATCTCTCCAACTCTCCCGGCCTTCTTAGTACTCTTAACCCTTTAGCCATATGAAGTAGTGCATTTATGATGCATGTATTTATATCATTTCAATTGGTGATTGGATGAACTTTATCAATAGGGGTTTAATATGGTTATTGCACTAACAAAAGGACTAAAAGATGCAAGGGATCTGTTAATTTGAGGACCCGGTTGTCTAGATTTTTTAAACTAGGTGCCAAGTGTTAAGGGTTTAAAAGTTAAAGGACTAGTATAAATTATTTCTGATGATCATGACAGTGTCTTTTCACTAATAATTACAATTACAGTTACAAATTGATATGTTAGCTCTCATATATTTATTTTATAAAATACTATATTATAATTTTCATAAACCAATTTTGAACTGGCTAAGAAGTCATTATCATCGTTCATCAACTAGCATTTTTCTATGGAATATACTATGGAGCACGGCCAACAATTATTGCATGATCAAAAGAGAGCTAACACATATAAGGCTGCACAAACTGTATGGCTATCGATTGTTACCTCAGTTTATCATCTCTTTTTAAAACGGCCTATTCCCTGTTGGACACACCTATATAGCTAAACACCTCTCTAGCTAGCTTCACTGCATTTTATACAAGAACAAATAACTAGAAATACAATATACATATAATTTATGGGCATGATTTTAAATCAGGTGATGATATGATACGATAGATGTAACATTTTCACATGAACTTATAACTTTTTGGCATAACATGATACTGAACCAAGTTACATGATAAAATACATTTTGTATTGGACTGATGAGACTGCGGGACTGAAGACATTATATATATATATATATATATATATAAAAATATATGAACCTTTTCCTTTCTGGATATGTATATTGTTAAGAATTAGTTATCCTAAATCTAAATTATAATAGCAACAAAATCGTAGGAAAAAAAATATTAAAACCAAACAAACGAGCACAATTTTATAGAAGTGCGTCCTAATATGAGATTGCGTCATTTTTTAACTATTGCAGTAATTTAATTATTATGAAAAATAATTACAAGAGAAAACAACACATCTCACACAACTCTATATCTGTTTTCTAACCTCTCTAATGGCAGCGCAAAATCACCACCCTAATGACAACTAGAGTAAGATCGAAGAAAGGAATTAGAGATGGACGTAACGTTTCTTTTTAGCTGTGCGCTTTATTGGACGTCTTAAAAAGAGACACGAACTAGCCCTAACTAGGACGGGAATAATATCGTTATATATGTCTAAGACATGTCAGAGCAAAAGATTTTCTTTCGCTTCATAATATTCACTCATCCATACTTTCTCAGAAAAAAAGTTAGTAGCTGAAACCCAAAGACGATCTATATATATATATATATATATATATATATATATATATTCGAATTAAAATCAGATCATCAGAAACAGCCGTCGAATAAAACATCTGTCTTTCACAAAGAAGAAAAAGAAAATTACCATTAAATTTATTTTGTGTTACACAAGATAATATATATACGTTGCTTTTGGGCCCACACGGCCAACTTGCGTTGCCATATATTAATGACGTTCCCAGAGGCTTCGATACAGGTCGGAAAAGACAATGACCGCAGCTCAAGAACTTGTAGTTGAAATTTGATGTTTCACTTTCCTTTTTTTCCCTTAATTTTTCTTAAATTTGTTTATACTTGTTCATGTGTGAAATGTTTGTGTTTAATCACGTGATATATATTTGTGTATATACACACACACACATATTGTTGAAACACTAATGTATAATTACATGTTACATATACAGCTTACGTGAATTAAAGATATAATTTTTTTTAAGTGTTGCGTAAGTTTGTTATATATTAGCACTTTTATAGAAGCCCTGGTATTGTTATTGATTTTTTTTTTTTTTTTTTTTTTTTTTACCCAAGTAAAGTTGTGATTAGTGAGTCCAAAATGTACACAAAAAAAAAGTTTATGCACTCTATGCTCGAAGATGAAGGAATTAAAAATCGTGAAAATAAAATTATGTTTCTACTAATTCTAATAATGGTGGTTCTGATTATTATTTTCTATAAATTTTTATATTTTTATTTTTCTTTATTTATCAAGTATTTTAGTGTGGGATAAATTGTTTAGAGAGTGCTAACCTATTTCATGGTTTCTATAGAGAATTTTGATGTTAACTATCTTACAATTCACATAATTAAAAGAAAAAGAAAAAGAGCAGCTCTAGCAAACAACCAAAAACAATATAGAGTTATATATTAAAAAAAACGATATAAAGGTTGGAAGCAACAGAAAGGAACAGAAATCTTAAGTCAAATTCCTTTAAATAAAACAAATAAATAAATAAAACAAATCTTGAGCCAAATTCATACTCCCTAACGGCCTCAAATTTTTGATCTCCTAATCCACTATACTCACTGAGGAATAGTTAGTATTGATTCATGATACAATAAATTAAAATAAGACATTTTTTCTTTGTACTCTCTCGAAAGATTTTATTTTTTGTTTTTTTCTCAAAAACTCCTATATAATTTGTAATTTCTTATGATTTTCAAGGAGGGCATAATTGATAATAACAAACTTGAAGGGGACTGGATCAGTAGCGTCCATACCGGGATCTTACTAGGATTTCTTCTATCCACTGGCAGTGGAACCCATTTGCATACAAGGTGGGGACCCTATCTAGGCTTCTTGGGGGTGAAGTGCAAAAGTGAAAGGGCCAAAGGGCCAAACGTGGGCCCACCTGTCCATCCATAAATACGTGGGCACGAGTTTCGTTTTGACCAGTGGTGTCACTCCATTGGGACCACCTGCCCCCTTTGCTGGCCTTTCAGCCCAGCTTCCCTTTTCGTTTGGAATTTTGGTCTCTTCTTCCGATTATAGCCTTATTTATTTTACGAATTTAAATTTTTTTATAATAAAAAATTTTAAAAAATAATTATATTTAATATTTTTATTATCATAAATTTTTTTTATATAAAATCACATTTTAATTTAAATTAAAAACTCAAATTAATAAACGAAACAAACTTTACATTTTATAGAGATTTCACTTGATAAATATCTCTTATTCTTTCTACAACTCAAATTAAACTCAAAATTTTTATTATAATATTTTTTATAAAAATTTAAATTAAATTTTTTATTATAGTATTTAAATTATGATTTGAGTTGTAAAAAAAAAAAAAAATTTAAAGGTTCTAAATCTAGACCACATATCACGTAACCACTAGTACTGCATGCTTAATTTTAAACAGTATTAAATATATAGTAGTAGTATTGCATGCTTTTTGTTTACCAAGTCTGTGTCTTGACATGACAAAACAGTAGCATGTTAAGGAATCTAATCTCTCTTGTCCAATTTTCATCATTTGTTTAATCAGACGGGCATCTATCTCTGTTATAACCATTAAAATTCGAATTTACTCACTTTTATAGAAATTTTCTGTTAGAATTTTGAAAAAATGTTTTAATTATCACTTGCGATTATCATCACAGTTAGTTTTTTTTTTTTTTTTTTTTTTTAAAGGGTTAGAAATTGACAAATCATATTTTGCAGGGCACGGCGTCATAATTAGTTAGATCACATAATTTAGGTGTAAATTATTTTATTAGTTGAAAAATTATAGCAATGAGTCAAGTGATCATTTTAGTATGAATAATGATAGAAACACTGAACACTAACTCAAATTATAATTTTTGTGTACTAACTAATGTCATATATAAGTTATCATTTTTAAATTGACACGTATTTAGAATATTATCACGTTAATTATTAATAAAAGATTACATCTACTAATAAAAAATAACTATTCACATACTATATCAGTTGGTACATTATAGTTGTAATTTAAGTTAGTGTCTCTAACATTAATTAGTTTAAAATTTTGGTAAGAGATGGTATAAGAGGGCAATGGTAAGCATGGGGGTTTGCAAGTAAAGGAGAAAGCCACACACTTAGAGTTGAAATGGGAAAGAATTTGTTATTTTCTTAATATTTAAAATTTTAGTTCTATTTTTGTTTAAATTGAGGGGATTGTCTTCAGTAGCTGTCCTACCAGTAGGATTAGTTTTTTGAACATTGGATCTTATCAAAATCAAATGAGATTAAAAAAATATGCAGAACAGACAGTTTCTGATACAGATCTGACAGTTAAAAGATTAAAAAAAATATTACTACCGGTAATTTTATTTTTCTAGTTCTACGGGAGAAACACTCTAAATTTAAAATTGTAAGTATATTTTTGTTTTAATTTATTGTATTATCCTTCACAAAGTAGTCAACTAATCTACATGGGATTAAAATCATTAACAAAATTGATTTCTTAATGACAAAAGTATTTAAGTTGCAATGTTTATAAGAGAGTTTTATTTCATTTTGAATTGTAATGGTCAAGTAAAATAACCACTACTCTTATAAAGAGTTAAATATGAAAATAATCCCTTTTAAGGCTTTAACTAATCACCAATATTTATGTATTAGCTCGCTGAGTCAATGATTATGATGTATTAAGTATCATAATTTAAATTCTTAAAAAAAAAACAATAGCACAGTTTATATGACATGGCAAATTAAGACGATGATCATCAGATTATCAATCACCACTATGGCATGTTTACTTACCATGATGGAAGAATGAGAGTAGAAAATGAGAGTCAATCTCATGTTTACTTGCTTTTTTTAATGCTAGAATGGGAGTTAATCCCATGTTTTCTTGCTTTTTTTTTTATCCTGGAATGAGAGTAAGATTGGTGGGCCCCACTCAAATTTGGGATTGAGGAGGATTGGCACTCCCATGCCCCCTTGGGATTGAGACTCTCATTCCTAATATTAATATTAATTTACTATCATACCCTTATTTTACTTATAAATACACAATTAAAAATAAAATTCAAAAAATAATAAATGCAACATATATTTATTATTTTATTTGCCTACTATTATAATATTAGCATAATTATTGTTAACTTTAATATAATAAATATAAATTAATAATATATTTTATTTTTAACACTATTTTTTATCTTTATTTATTTTATTTAAAATTAATTTTTATATTTTAAATAGTTGTATAATTTATATTTATTATTTTAGTACCCAATTATTACACTAAATATTTTAATTATGATTAATTTTAATATAATAAGTACACAATATATTTTTTAAATTGAAAATATCAAATTGATTTAAAGGGTATATTAGTATTTTTACACTTTTTCATTCCGATTTTAGGTGTAAAAGTAAACGTATGAATGATATTTAGAATGATGCCGATTCTGAATCCTATCACTAAGTAACAGCTTATTCTGACTCCGATTCCTTACTCCGAATTTTATCCACTCCGAATTGAACGTGTTTTTCACCTCTAATTTAACACCAATTATCTTTATAATGGGCCATATTGCATCAATTTTATAAGTTAAGAGGGTAACTTAATAAAATTTAAAGTTTAGGAGTAAGTTGCTAAAACCATACAAATTTAGGAGTAAATATATAAACTAGCTTTTTTTTTATTTTATTTTATTTTTTTTTTTCAAAAATATAGAAGTGCACAATCAATATGATGAAGCAAACGTAATTTTGACTTCTATGGGAAAGAGATTACTTACATGTATTACCTATAATTTGTTACTTTATATGTAATGAGATTTATAGCTCGATATATATGTAATTTTGGTAAACAATAATAGCAACTGATCTTACTCTTTTTCTTTTTATTTTTCTTCTCCTTTTTTGTTTTGGTTTTTTTGGTTTTCTATTTTCAAGTTATAACTCTTAATTATTCTTTATTAAAATTGGAAGCAGATAGTATAAACCTAAGTCCCCTACCACCTCTAATTCTCTCTATGGGATACCTCAACATCTACCAACTACTACAAATATATATATATATATATATATATATATATATATATATATATATAGGATGGAAACTAGGAAAAAAAAAAAGTTAAAAAAACAGAAAGCAACAGGTTTTGTCTAGAGTCAAATAAAAACCCTGTTCCTTAGAAGGTGGTCAAATGTCTCCTACTGAGTTAACCCTTAATTATACGGCAATTGAATTATATATTTAATGTATTTGGAGAAAATAATACTGAATCTAAAAATGGCTAAAAAGAACCAATTTTGATAATTCAAAAACAATTTCAGCATTTCCACTTAAAAGAAAAACAGTTTCAGTAATTCCATGCTAGATATTTACATGAAGAAATAAAGATGTTATTTCTTACATATTAATTCGAAATAAATAGAAGATCATATTGTAATTAAAAGGCAGAGCTACTTTTTTTTTTTTTTTTTTTTTTTTTTTTTTTTTTTTTTTTTAAGGAAAATAAGGCAATGAATTAGTACTTAGTGAAAAGTATATTCTTCAATTGACTTATTACATTGCTTAGTGTCAAAAACTAAGAATAATTAGTAAAAGCCTAAAAGACATATGTATTACTCCAATTTTTTTTTTTTTAAGTAACTAATAATTCTTAGGAGATTGTAATATTTGAGAAATGTTCAAAAAGTCAAAAGTCCCATTTAAATGTCTTCTTTGATCACAACTTTTAAATTTTCAAATCTGAGCCGTAGTGAAGAAGATACGTGTGATCTTACAATAATTTCAAATGAAGATGTTTGTTGACAAACAAATTCATTAGTTAATGAAGAAAGATGGATTTGGCTATAAATAACATCCATGACATACAAATTAAGGCATAATTCACTTTGCAGGTTTGAATTTTTAATTCGAATTGAGATGTTACATTTTTTAAGAGTTTTATACTGTAGCAGAAAAAAATTAAATGTGATATTTTTTTAGAATTTTTTATTGTAAAAATTTAAAATTAAAAATTTGAATCGGTGAAATGAACGATACCTAATTATATAATCTTTTGAGTGTTCAATAGAATTCTATAAACTTGTTATTGTCATTAGAGTTTGTAAGTTGTTGTATGAGAATCTTGTGGGTAACTTTTAAGGTGAAGTGAAATAGCAATTGAGAAAAGAAATCGTTACGCCTCAAATACGCTTTCATTTCCTGCAAACA
Organism: Morus alba; assembly: GCA_012066045.3. Taxonomy (NCBI): domain Eukaryota; kingdom Viridiplantae; phylum Streptophyta; class Magnoliopsida; order Rosales; family Moraceae; genus Morus; species Morus alba. Next base: position 5,979,015 of record CP050237.2, on the reverse strand, counting down.
ATTCTTTGTTGCTTCCGATTCTTTTTTTTTTTTTTTTCAAAAACACTCATCATATCACATAAAAATACAGTGTTTTCTCTGCACTGGGAGACGTTTAATTAGAAAATATTATAATTTAAATTATGATTTAAATTTATTATAATATTTTTTTCATAAAAAATATACATAAATTAAAAATAATTATAATATCATAATTCTAATAAAAAACGAAAACATCAACCTCAAAAAAAAAAAAAAAAAAAAAATGAGAGAGAGAGAGAAGATGCTGGACGGTTTGTTTGCGTCAGAATCGCACACTACCTAGCCTTTACCTTTAACCTTTCTGACGTGGACGCTGAGCTGGCAGTGACTCTTCACACCCTCCAAAGGCCAATTTTATGTATTATATCATTGTTATTATGTTTTATTCATTATAATAATGCCCAAAAGACATCGTGACCCCCAAAAAAAAAAGTAAGTAAAATTAATTATTTTAAAAAAAACGTTGTGAGGCGCACGTGTTACGTGCGTGACTGCCATGCCAGCCCCATACGTATAAACCTGCTCACGGGTCTGCCGCTTGTCACGTGCGCTTCTGCTACTCCCTATAAACAGTTATATAAATTTAAATAAAAAAAAGAAAAAGAAAAAGTTAATTATTAAAGTTAAACTGGTCGGGCCATAAACCGTTGACCGGTATAGAGCTTAATTAACCATGGTTAATCTTAATTAATTTGGCTTAAGCCCTTATTAGACAGAAGCGAAAAAGTAAAAAAACTCAGCTTAATCAAGTTGGACGATTGGAACTCATCAAAACCAAAAAAAAAGGACGGTTGAAAGGGCGGTTGTTAGTTAACAGTGAGTGATACGTATCATGATTTTTTTCCCTTTTTGTGAAAATTTAGTTAGTGAAATCATGGATTCTTGCACGTGGGTTAACTGTGCTTAATGGGGATATTTAAAGGTTAAATAATAGAAAATTATGTCACACTCACTTGGATTTGATTCAAGAAGAAGCAAGGATTAACGTGATTTCGCTTTTTGGGTACTCTGGCCCTAATGATTGTGATCATGATCCATTTTGGTGCACGTCTAAAAAGAAATATACAGTTGTAGTGCATGGAAGAATCATGGTTTTATTTTTATTTATTTATTTATTTTTTCTCCCAACTAGCTATAGAAGAATTTACCTTTTAAGAATTAATTTTATTAGTGGAAGATTAATTATAAGATAATGCATGTCAATATGAGTGATTCCTAGTTTATGATTGTGTGGAAGTAACAAAGTAGGTACTATAAATAAAGAATTCGTACTGAAATTATAGCCGTGATTTAAGTCATGACTCAAATTATATTATTACAGTGTTTTCTTTATATAAATTTAAATTTATTTTTTTTACTATAGTGTTTTTCTTTCACATACACAATTCAAATTATAATTTAAGTTGTGCAAATGAACACAAATTTTGAGAGCTCTATTCAATTATAGGTTGTGTTAGGTTTTGAGAGCTACTAATACCGATTGAAGTTATCGGTAACTATAATTTGGTGTAGATTAAAGATTAAACAATAGAAACTAGCTACTTACATTTTGAGAAAAATGGTAGGGCAATGATAGTCCATGGATATGATTGTCCAATCTCTCTCTAATTTGTACGTGGGGTTCTACTTTATGAGTGTCCGAACAACAACTATATCCTTAATAGAATTACTATAGTAGGCTATTAAAATAAATACTCCGTTAGTAGAATACAATTTTGAATTATCATATATTTAATAAATCATGTTAAATTATTATGATTTTAATGTGATTTGACAGTTTATTATTATATTCTATAAATGGGGTATCTTATCAAATTCTCCTTATTTATGAAGGAAAAAACATATAAGTTCTTTTAATCAATAGTGAAGATGCCCCTAGACGAAGGCTTAAAAAAATGAGGAAGATACGTTAATATGAGTTCAAACTCGTGGCAACATTGTAGAAGAAAAAAGGAGAAAAAAAAAAAAAAACAAAAAAAAGAAGGAAAAGAAACATTCTTGATACATGGTAAACTTCTACGAGATTACTATATTTTGTAGAATTTTGTAATATCAAGTATTTTTCCAATTTGCTTGATCTCTCGTGGAAAATATATCACACACATTTCCTTACATAAGACCATATATTGAAGCAATAACCTAGTGGTACTGGGTTAATTACTCTCAAGTGGTTTAATAGATGTGAGGTTTTAAATTTGAGTTTCACCGGAAGCGTTTGAAATTATCTTTAGGCACTGATTTAATACTTGTTAATTCTTATTGAGACTGAGGTGACACGCTTCGTCTCTCGATGTAAGTAGTTATAGCTCAATGCAGACATTTCTTAAAATATGTGAGGCCCTTTGGTCATACTTAAAGGAGATAGCTACAATCAATCGTCCATTTCCACCTTTTTTTTTTTTTCCTTTTCTTTTTTGGTGAAAAAAGAAAGCTTCTCACACGAGGAGAGCTGATTAGAACACCACTTGGAAGGGTGTTTCATAAATGTTGGAAACAATATTAAGGTTTGGTGACAAAGAGACACAAACCCGGTACTTTAGTTATGTGGATGTGATGGCTACAAGTTGTAGCAAATTAGCAAATGGTAGTAGCTAGCTGCCATGGAGACACAATGGGTGTGCTCTTGCGCTAGCCATGCAAAAGGTTCAAGTGGCCGTCACATAGATGTAGCACCACCGTTGCCCCCACTCAACTCAACCACTTTATGGCCACTCATGGAGTACACCGAAATTCTCACCCAATTCTATCGCCAATGGAAGAACGGTGGCACAATATTGCAGGCACAAATTGTCGATTATCCTATATATATATATATATATATATATATATATATATATATATAGACACACACACACACACATATATCAGAATGATCAATTTGTTTGTGGGAGTTTAGGAGTCTCTAACATGAGATAATTTCCACACCAGTCTTGTTTATCATAGGATATAATTTTGTAATGTCACAATGTACTAATGTTGCCTCATGACCAAATCAATGTGATCAATCAAAATGAGCTGTCTCGCACTATCATTTAGCAATGCCAATGTTTTGTTGTGCAAGCAGCGATGATGCATCATTTCTAGCAACAAAATAGATTGCTTTGGTTATTGCATGACCTTGGCTATAAATCTTGAGCAATATGATCTTGAGCAATATGATCTTTAATCCTAAAGTACAACGTCAATGATCAAGAGACACCACCAAATAAAATGACAAATATGCCGTACGTTCGGACATATGTCTAATTCAAAATTAAATCCTTATATAAAACGTAAGAAAAAAGAAAAAAAAAAAAAAAACTTTACTACCTAAACAAGCACAACATATACACAAATTGATTGTGGAAAGATCAACCTTTATCTCATGATTAGTGTCATACTAGGGCAATCAAAGTGCGCTGGGGCTTTAAAAGTGCAAAACGTGCTGGAAAATTGCAAAGTAGGATTTGGCTGGTGAGAGCATCTCCAACGAAACTTTTTAAATTTTAATTAAAATGGTTAAAAAGTTATTTTAACTAGTAATTTTTAAGTGATTCACTCTAATTATACTCTCTATTTTAGCTAAATATAAATTATTTTAATATTTATTGAATTTAAAATATATATAAATTTGTTGAACTTAATAAAAAAAAACCTTTATATTTATTACGGTTGAAGAAATAAAATAATATAAAAAATTAAATGACTAGTTTTTTCATGCTAGCTATATTGTGATAGACATTTATTAAAATGGCTAACTATTTAGTTAATGATTGGAGTGAAAAAAAGTAAATAAATAAATAAATAAATAAATGAAATCATTAGTTATTTTAATTAAAAACATGATATGACTAATATGATTGGAGTTGCTTTAAGTGCCCAAATAAAAAGAAAAACTGCTATAAAGTATGAAAAAAGTATACTTTACTATTAAGACTTTATTTTGAACTGTTAATTAATGTGTATCAAAATCTATTGATAGAGATACCTTACGGTATTAAAAAATAAAAAAAATAAAAAAATAAAAAAAAGGGAGAAAGAGGAAAATAGGCCAAAATTTGAGATGAATTAAAATTAATAGGCCAATAGTTTACATAAGTTAATAAATAGGCCAAATTATTATTTTCGTCCATAACTGGTCTGGTTATGAACCATAACTTGACAAGTTATTATTCATAATTGTCCATAACTTGTCCGGTTATGAATCATAACTTGACAAGTTATGGCCTATTAATTTCTATAACTAAAAATTGGCCTATTTCCTTTCTTAAGCTTTTCAAGTTGGCCTATTTTCTACTATTTCCCTAAAAAAAAAAGAAGGAAAGAAGGGGGTCTTAAATATGGGGGAACATAAGGTTACGAGGCAGCCGATGGGCCATGTGCAAGCGACACGGGCCCGGCACGTACCTTAAGACACGCTTGTGTGCGCGCGCACCAAATATTTTGACTGAATAAGCCTGCAAAGAAGGGGCTGATAGAGTTATGCTTTGCCTTACCATGTGACGGCACTAATATCCACCCAAAACATTACTCTATAATAATGTACATAAATTCCGGTCACATATAAAATGTAAAAAATAGAAGCCAACATAAACAAATGTACACCATTTTTGGGAGGGCAATCAGTCGTGTATTTATTTATACTAAATTCAAATGAATATCCACCTATACAAAAAAAAATTAATTGGCGTCGAACAAACACCCCATAATTCTTTCTGTCATATATGCATTAATATGGTTTTATTTGTATTTGTTTCATGAAAAAAAAAGGCAGAAAACTTAAGTAATGTTGTGGGGATTGGGTGTTTGGATTGAATGCATTCATTTTGTAAACAGGTGTAGAAAATAAATAATGTTTATGATTAACAATTTTATTGGACCAGGGAATGCTTCGTAGGGTAATAGGTACAATTATAACTTTTCCCACTAGTTGATAAATGTGGTAGGTAAAATCTTAAGGGTTGTTCTTTTGTCTAAAAAATTTTAGAAAAAGACAATTCGAGTTCGAACTTTATTCAAGTTCATATTCTTTTAAGTTTTAATTTATTCAACTTTATTCAAGTTACAACTTTAACTCAAGTTATAACTTAAATTCAATTCAAAAATTATATTCAAGTTACACTCTAAAAGAATATGCTCTTAATTTTTACATTAAGGTGAAACATGATAAGAAAGCGCTCCAAATTTTTATGTATAGTATAAACTATAAATTGTTTACCAATGTTGTCATTTAGCTCAAATCGAATTAACCCATCTAGTTTACCTTCAAAAGAAGCACTAACCGATCCAGTTAATTTCACTTGATACCGAGCAAAAATCCTCTAGTTAAAAAAAAAAAAAAAATCCTTTTTTTAGATCTTTTGATTTATTTATCTCTGTAAATTAATAACTACATATTTTGCTCTAAAAAATAAAAAGAATTAATTAAATACTTAGAATGCTATTTTAATATATATCGCTAACCATTTGCCTAGAACTTTCACTATTCATTTTTTTTTTTTTTTAAATTCGGAAGGTAAGAATAAGAAATTAATTGATGAATATAAAATTATCACTCCAATAAGTCTACATTATATGGAATTCTACCTGTGCAGATTTGAGTGAGAGCCGATCAAGGCTCTCTTGTCTTTTTTTTTTTTTTTTTTTTCCATCCATTTTGAAATTTTATTAATCTTCAGAATTTTAGGTTTTCAATCTATAATGGCTATAGGTTTCACCTATATAAATCTTTATTTAGTTGTGATTTTCTATTCAAATTTATTATTTTTGTATAAAATTTTTATCATTAATTTTGAATCATGATTCATGATTCTCTACAGTGTTTTCTTTTAAAAAAATATACGTAAAACAAAAATAGTTCTGAATCATGATTCTGAATACATAAACTAAACGTTTAATAATCTTCAGAATTTTAGGTTCCTAATCTATAATGACGACAGTTTTCATCTATATAAATCTGTATTCGGTTGTGATTTTTCTATTCAGATTTATTATTTTTTGTATGATTTCTTTAAATCTGTGGTTTCTAAGGATAACATAAGTAATTTCTTAGGCGGCTGGGATGAATATTAATAATAAAACAAAACCTACAGTAAAAGCGACTCGCATTTTTGAAAGATTCATACCAATTGTAATGAATGCATATTTAGCAAAAAATAAAAAAAAATAAAAAAATAAAAAAAAAATAAAAATGAAAGCATGAAGACAACCTTCATATTCTTCTGTTGAATTAATGATAACCGTTTATGTATTATAATAAGTTATTTATTGCACATGTATTGTTATTTCTTTTTGTGGATAGAAAAAATTGATATTTCCACTATGACATTTATTATTAATAAGATGTTTAGTTCATAGATTAAAATTATGTGATTAGAATTATTTTTGATTTACTTGTATTTTTTATGAGAGAAAATATTATAGCGAATTACGAACCATAATTCGAATTAGAAAACGAATTTAGATACCAAACATCAAATTAATATGTTTTAAGGTAAACTTTTTTTTTTTTTTTTTTCTGAAGTAATGTAAACACTTCCTTTATTTAAAGAGGATTGTTTTTTGTAATTATATAAATCGGAAGAAGTTTTGGAAGGAAACTCGTATGTGAGGCATAAAAAGAAACTTCCATTTGAGATTCAGTCAAATTTAATTATAAATGTCGGGTCCGTTTGGTTAGGGGATTCGTCTCCCGATTCGAATCATGATTCGTGGTTCGCTACAGTAGTTTCTCTCACAAAAAATACACGTAAATAAAAAATGATTCAAATCACATGATTCGAATCTCTAAACCAAACGGACATGTTTCCTTTCTACCCCCATAAATTTCCTTTGTGTAAATGGGAAACTTATTTTTTTTTTCTTTTTTTTATATTAAATCCAAAAGGAAGTTTGAGAAGAGGAAACTATACAGTGTGGACAATAATCCCTTTTTTTTTTTTTTTTTTTTTTAGAATGAGAAAAATTGATTGCCCTTTGTACACTGGCCCACTCCGAAAACATTGGACCAATGTGAAACAAAGTATTTCAACCCCACCGGCGCAAATTAGTGCACACCCATCTCTCACCCATTTCATTACCCACACTTTTCGGCTGCATACTAAAATACGCCGGGGTGGTTTTGGCGTCAGTCAATTTACCCTCTTTTGGTAATTTCATTTTCTTCCCTCTTACTATTATTTTTTCAAAAAATTCCCGTTTAAATAGAAGCTGAAATTCGAAAAGCCCAAAAAAAAAAAAAAAAACAGAGCACGTTATAGAGAGAGAGAGAGAGAGAGAGAGAGAGAGAGGTGGGCTGTGGGTGTTTAGGGTACTTTCGAAACTTGCAGGTTTTGGAGTATCGTGTCGGGGGGTCTGATCTGAATCTGATATATAGGAGGATCTTTTTTTAATTAATTAATTATCTTTTTTGGGGTCCATTTTTATATATCTAATAAATGTTCTCTCTCTAAAGAATTACATAATCTTATATTTGTTTCCTTTTTTTTTTTCTGAGAATTTATATTGGTTTTCTTAGAGAGAGAGAAATATCAAGAACGAGAAGGGCAATACTGTAAGAAAATCTCAAGTATTAATATATACATGCATGTATGTGTATATGTATATGTGTATATATATATGTCTGCATATATAAATATAACTAAATGTAAGCTTGAGCAGCCACTTTGATTTGTTCGAGTGAATCAAGAAAATTTTTAAGCACACGAGATTCTTGTGAATCTTCACGGCACTTGTTAATGGGTACGTTTTTTTTTTTTTTTTTTTTTTTTTTTCCCATTCTTCCTCTTCTTCTTCCTCGTGCTCTGTTCTTCGATTTCTGTTTCTGGGTTCTTCGAGTTTTCGTGATTTTCAGTGTACTTTCTCTCTCATCTTTTGTGGAATTAAGATTTGGGTCTTTGGGAGATTCGTGATCTTCTTCTGGCTTTTTTGTTTTTTTGTCCTCGAATTTTTCGACTTCCAAGTGTTCGTCAAAATGCTTTTCGTGCCTCAAAAAGTATTTTCTTCCGTTTTGTTGTTCTATTTCCTTTGTTTGATTTCTGGATATTTTCACATCAACTACCAATTCCAACTTTCATGGACGTAAACAGTTTTTTCGGTTACCTCTCTCTCTCTCTCTCTCTCTCTCTCTCTCTCTCTGATTTGTGCAATAAAGATGGAGTTTTACGTCTCCTTTTTATTCTTTTAGTGATTACCAGTATCTTTTTGCTGATTGGTTATGATGGTTCTGTATAAATGTCCTTTCTCCTCTTATTGGCCGTTTCTTATTATTTTATTTTTCAATTTTTTTTCTATGGTTTGTTTTTCTTTTTTCCTTTTCTCTTTCAGAGGTCAACATGAGCTTCTCGCATGACATGGATGATGAATATGAGAAACTCATCCGAAGAATGAACCCACCCAGGTATAAAATAAGTCTCATCTTTTTCAATACAGACCTTGAATTTTTATGATTTTCATTCACACCCTTCTTGAGATTTTAAACGTCTTTTGTCTTTCTTCTTCTCAGGGTTGTAATTGATAATGATTCCTGTAAGAATGCTACAGTCATAAGGGTATGAACCTTTTTGCGTTCATTTTTCTATTCTTGATTTATAGTCTTTTTTTTTGAAGTTTTGAAAATAATTTGGTACTTTTTTTATTTGCTGTGATGTAGGTTGACAGTGCGAATGAACATGGAATACTTCTTGAAGTTGTTCAAGTACTTACTGATCTTAATCTTATCATAACCAAGGCTTATATATCTTCTGATGGATGTTGGTTCATGGATGGTAAGAATAAGATTCTTTATATATTCTCTTTTTCTGGATATGTTCCACCTTTGACATTGAAATATTGATTTGTGATTTGTTTTGGAATCAGTTTTTAATGTCACTGATCAAGATGGAAACAAGGTCACAGATGAAGGGGTTTTGGATTACATACAAAAGGTGTGTTTGATTTTTATTTTTCTGCAGTTTTTGCTCTACCTTAGTGTCCCTATTATGGTAAAGTGCTTATATTGGTTTATACCTGAATTTTGCTTTAGTCGCTTGGTCCAGAATCTTGCTTCATGTCTTCGATGAGATCCGTTGGTGTTACACCATCGATGGACCACACTGCAATTGAGCTCACTGGGAGTGATAGGCCAGGACTGCTTTCTGAAGTATGTGCTGTGCTCACCCATCTCAAATGCAATGTGGTGAGTGCTGAGGTCTGGACACACAACACACGGGCTGCCTCCGTTATGCATGTCACTGATGAGGAGACGGGTTCGGCAATTAGTGACCCCGAGAGGCTGTCCAGGATTAAGGAATTGCTATGCAATGTGCTCAAGGGAAGTAACAAATCCAGGGGAGCTAAGACCGTGGTCTCTCATGAAGTCACACACACCGAGAGAAGGCTTCACCAGATGATGTTCGCTGATAGGGACTACGAAAGGTTGGATGATGATGCCTTGGATGAAAGGCAAAGACCAAATGTTAGTGTTGTTAATTGGTACGACAAGGACTACTCGGTGGTTACTATTCGTAGCAAAGACAGACCGAAGCTTCTCTTTGATACGGTTTGCACTTTGACAGACATGAAGTATGTGGTTTTCCATGCGAATATTGATGCTGAGGGGCCAGAAGCTTATCAGGTATGTATCATTTCTGTCCTTTAGTACATTTACATGCTTGTATTTTTTGTGGTACTGACGTGTGTTAAATAGGGTCTACTTTGTAACAGTTTTTTGACTGATTGTTTTATTCCTGTGTTTGTAGGAATATTACATCAGGCACGTAGATGGATCCCCTGTGAAATCAGAGGCAGAGAGGCAAAGAGTCATTCAGTGCCTTGAAGCAGCCATTGAGAGAAGAGTATCAGAGGTAAAAGCTTGTGATATATTCGAAAAATTGAAAGTTTGGAAACCTGTTCTTGAAAACTTTGCACCTGAGCATATATATTGTTATTTGTCCGGCTAAAGGATTAATGTCCGCAATACCTTCTGAGTTATGTAAGAGATCTATTGTACAGCTAACTGGACCAGTTTCTTTATGCACTGCATTAGTACGTTAACAGTAATCTTAGTGTTAGGCTACAAAACCTCTCATCATATATTAAAACTGTGTTTTTAGACCCTTTTGAGGTATGTTCTAGTTACGTTCTGTTTTGATGTTACCTTCATTAGAAGCATGCTAGGGTGGTCCAGCTCATATAAAGGGTTCTTCCTGTTCGAAAACATCTCATATAGAACAGCTGAAAAAGAAAAGTTCCAATGACAGTTGTTACTTTACTTTTGTTCTGGAAAGGTTCCATTGATTCGTTATCTTATTATTCTGTTTGTTTCTTGTTCAGGGTTTGAAGTTAGAACTCTGTACGACCGACAGAGTCGGGCTGCTGTCTGATGTCACTCGCATCTTTCGTGAAAATAGCCTCACTGTAACCCGAGCGGAGGTGGCAACTAAAGGAGGGAAAGCCATGAACACATTTTATGTTAGCGATGCGTCGGGGTATCCAGTTGATTCCAAGACAATAGATTCTATCAGGCAAGCAATTGGCCAGACCATACTTAAAGTGAAAGGCAGCCCTGAAGAGTTAAAGTCCGGTTCTCAAGAATCTCCCACCAGGTTCCTCTTTGGTGGCCTTTTCAAGTCGAGATCTTTCGTCAATTTCGGATTGGTTAGGTCCTATTCTTGAAGAAAAAGCTGATCATAGCTAGCTTCCATTGTATATAGCACAACTTCTTAGCTCTTGCATACCATTACTGGATCAGAAAATCTAGACCATTTTAGTGGATTTAACACTCTAGGAACACGGCCTTTGCTTGCTTAGCAAGGGAAACATAGGTTTTAAAATATGCTTAAAAATTCTCCCTTATTTTCTCCTGCTTGAAGCCCTTTATTTGTTAATGACTCCAACATGACGCTGGCGTCATTTAAGCAAAGAAGGAAAAGAAGAAAAAGAAGAAGAAGAAATTGAGGTGTATAGTGATCTTGAAACAATCAATGTCAACCTTTTGTACATAAATTTTCTTTTTCTCATCCATCCAGCGTTAATATTTTATATGTATATATATGTATATAATATATATTATATTTTAGTGGTTCTATGGTAGGGTCTCTTATCAACAGTACACACGTTCCTAACAGTTCACAGTTAGCTCATTTTTTTTTTTTTTTCATTTTCTATTGTGAATGTCTCCGATTCACATAGCACGGCATTGCTTTCTTTGGGTTACAGTAGCGAGGGCAGGTATCTGTGTTTGACCAAAGTGATAGTGTTTGAACTAAAGGTTCTTAACGAGGAAAATGGTCAAATCAGATATGTACGCTAAGATGCAAGCAATGATCATATTATTGAGTGTGAAAGTTGGCGTTTAAATTAATTCTTTCTAGGTTGGTGAAGCTACCAACAATGACTAACCCATCCTCTCATGTTGACTGGCATAATTGGTGGCGGCTTCTGGTCTAATCTTTAGTATTTAACACTGACCAATACTATTACACCTTGGCTTTTTTCGCAACTATCATGCACCGACTGATGTAGTCATTGTCCAAAGGTTAGTGGCTAAAAAATTGTTGCGCCACTTGGGAGATGCAAGTTCATTTTATAAAGAAATTTGGGGTTTTTTTTTTTTTTTTTTTTTTTTTTTTTATGGTCCTATAACGTAAGATTTAAAAGTTGAGACGAAACAATGCATTTTTATTAAAAACTTATGTAAATATAGACTTGACAAAATAATTGTTACACATTAATACTTATTTGGTTGCTAGATTTATGTCATGATTTGAATTATAGTTCGTAGTTCATTATAATATTTTCTTTCACAAAAAATATACGTAAACCGAGAATGATTCTGAATCATAATTCTGAATCAATGAATCAAACGTCCACGCGTTTTGTTATACTTACACCTTAACTTTGCGCCCTTTCGAATGACTTAAGAACATGCCTAAAAAACTTGTATCTACGGGCGTGTTTAGGACTCGTTCTAAAATAATTTAATTTTTTATATGAAAATGAAAATAAAAATATTTTCAATCTCATACTGAAATTATTTTTGAAATGCGTTTGGTAGTTTTATCAAGTGATTGTTTTCAGTATAAAAAAACTCATTAATGTCTCTAACTCTTTCTCTCTGCTCGAGAGAGGAGAAAACGATTAAAAATCATTTTTCATTTCTTTTTCATTTTACACTAAACTAAAAATTCATTTTCATTTCTGTTTTTTATTTTTATTGCGCCAAACGCCATTTTAAAAACGTTTTCATTTTTTTTCTTTAAAAAAATGTAAAAAACAAAAATAGGATTAATTTTAAACACGGTCTATAAAATGAATGCCCATCTTTAGTATGATCTTATCAATATTTGGATGGCCAACTTGTGACATAACATTGCTCTTGGATGGAGACAGGCACTTAGAGATATTAGTTTATGGTTTTCTTTGGTTTCTGAAAATCAAATCCATCTGGTCTTGTTGAACGCGGTGCCCAGTTTATAAATTACTTTTGTGCTCACTTTAGGAACAGTTTTTGATCAGGGATTGAATTTACGAATTCATCTTTCAAACTGGGAAATTGTAGGCTACATGCAAAAGAATCTAGATGTGTTGGAATTGTAAAAGCTTTTTCCTGCTTTTGTGAACTTTTTGATTGGCCTAGCCAATTCACCTGTTATTTTCTCTGGTTTTGCCGTTCGAAATGGTCCATAGAGACTCCTGTTAATCCAACGAAAAAGCAATTTGAACATTCCTCTACTTTTGACCAGACGCTGAAAGGTGGATGAGAGAGTTGAAGAAAGCTCTACAAAGCACAAGAAAGGCCAAAAATCACCAATTTTCTCCGATGTAATGGATGGACAGATAAAAGTTGGGAGCAAATGGACCTTCTTTTTTGAATCTTGAAGCTCATCAAAATGATTTTACACATCCAAGTCACCACCTGTATTATTGGCACTATCATTATTGCTTGGTGTGAAATTAGTCATCTGGGGTGCCACCACTTGGCTTCCCTTTGCTCTGTCCACGTGGCGCCACTTCAATTGGAAATCAATATTTGGCCAAGTAAATCCTTAAAGTAGCCAGATAATTGGAAAACTATAAACAATTAGGAGTGGTTTGTCTATCTGTCATCTTCTTTAATCTTTAGATTATTATTACTGCTTTTTCGGTTATACGAACGTGTATTTAAGTAATTGTTACATTTTAAATTTTAAAAATTTTCATTTTATTTTATAAATTTTAAATTAGTTTTACTTAATTCTGTATGTTATAATTTTGGTTAAAAATAGATAAAAAAAAATAATACAGTCACGTAATTTTTTTATTTAGATTTATGTTAAAAAAATAAATAAAAGTCACATTACTACACTTAATTTCCTCTTTTTTTATTTGATTTTAATATAAATTATAACAAAAAAGGTTAAGTGAGAATTAATCAAAATTTAAAAAGTAAAGTGATAGTTTTTAAAGTTCAGAGAATAAATTAAAAATGACCTTAAAATTCAGAGGCACCCGTGAGAATAACACTAATCTTTAACATGTAAGGAATTTCTAATTTCAAGGCACAACTTGTGGTCGTTGTTATTTTTACACATATTCTTTTTTAAAATAATTTTAAAAATCTCTAAATGGTTTTATAAATAAATTTCTCACTATTCAATAAATAATAAACTTTTTAAGTATTTCTAATACAACAATACACATTATAAAACTAATATCCTTTAAAAAACTAAAAATTTTGGTATTGAGGTGACCCTGGTGTTCTTTTATTATATTGGCTTTTCAGAATTCAAACAAATGTTTCGTTGATGGGAACACATATCTGATTTATACCTCAGCCAAAGATTTTCTCTCTTGTGATCGGGCCAAAAAGTGGGGCCACATGGCCCACATCCACAAGCATGCTTAGACGTAAGTGAGAAAGTCAACAAAAAATTTAAACACCATAATTGACGTTCATTGACTATATATAATTATAATTATAAAAAGGGCTATTGTATAAGAAAATAATTAGAATTTAAAATTAAATATTGACAAGAAGACGTGAAATATTAGCGCCTTGGACGATAGCAATTAACAACTCTATTATCATCTATCACATTGCATAATTCCAGGTTTAACTCTAATTTTCTTCAGTTTACTTTTTAGTAATTTATGATTTCTTGATGTAAAATCCCTTGTATTATTACTCGTAAAGTTTGAAAATATGATAAAGGAATATAATAGATTAATTTGTTTGTCATATTTTGCAAGTGGGCGGGATAAAAAGTAATTTACCATTGACCACTTTTTTTTTTTTTTTTGTTAACTAAATAAACGCACTTGCTTTGCTGCTAAAGATACGAGTATTATAATATAATAGTACTCAAGCCACTAACAAAGAAAAACAAGCACTACATATATAGCAAGAACCACCAATACGTTGGTAAAGTGGCAAGGATGTGATCTTTAAAGGGTTGGACGCATTATGACATTAATGATCCTCTTTTTTTAGCTAAAAAAAAAAAAAACTTAGCAAGAAAAGCGACAACGTTATTTTGTCTTCTACATTAGAAGAACAAGTTTTATTAGTTGTTTGGTTAAAATTTAGCAGCCTAACCAATAAGTGTCCATGTTAAAAGTAATAGGGAGATTTTCTGGTACACATGACGCACTAATAAGTTAAAATTTTTTAATTATTATATTGCTTATTTTTTAATTTTTACGTGATTTTATGCATATCTGATGAACAAAATACTTGACCTACCGGAGAAGATCCCAAAGTAATATTCCGCATGTGGTAAAAGTGTCCTTATTTATAGATCATACCATTAAATTTTGATCAAACACGTAAAAAAAACAAAATTATTCTCTCAATGGGACACCGTGAAATTCTACTTCTACTACACATTATACCTTAATTTGTAAAATCTTTTATTTTTTTTTTTCATGTGAGATTTTTTAATACGCTTGTTATATCGATAGATTAAGTTTTTATAACATTAAATCTAAATATATATATTTTTTACTTTTACATAATAAATTTAACAGATAAAAAATATGACCTATTAATATATTAACGTATTAAAAAAGGTTCATAATATATCTACATGAACTTGTCCAACGCCTGACTTAATTTCTTGCACGCATGCGTCTTCGCAGATGAGAACAGGAAAGACGAAAGAAGTTTACAGTACTTATATATACACATCACTATTAAGTAAAAATTTTGTCTATGTTTTATGCTTGGACTAGTCAAAAGTCAATGCCTGTAACATGTCGAGTGTCGTGTGCCTGCGTGTGCGTGTTCGTCTTGGTCATATTTTTTTATTGTTAGTTTGATTAATATAAAACTGATCACATATTTAGCTATATTAGCTAGGTTGGCATGACAATCATTTTAGAATCATGGCCATCCATAAAAGAATACTATATATATATATATATATACACACACACACACTTTACCCTGTTTCATAGTTAACATTAATTATATGAGAAAGTATTCTATAGTTAAAATTGTATTTTGAACGTTAAATTTATATTAAATCTTATTAATTTTATATATTTTAATATTTATAATATAATTTAAATTAGATTTAATATTCAAAAACACACTAGAGATATTCAACCTCCAAAACGTTATTCCAATAGTTTATCATTCTACTCTACATGATCATACATACATGCACATGCTTCTGTCAAACTGGGAAACAAAAAGAGATTACAGTGTTTTCACGCCACCCAATATCTTAAAATTTTAATGGGAAATGAACAATATTTAATCGGGTAATTAAACTACCATGTGCTTCTGAATTTCCTGTCACTGAAAACTTTGGCCTTTTTTAATGTGTCCCTCACATGGAGGAAAATGGGGCAATACAAGTTTCTTACATCAGCAAAATCATATGGATCTACTTCATATCGCATGAATGGCTCAATATCACCTAATTTTATGGAATATTAAATTGATTCACTGTGTTGAGTAACTCTAGTACACGCTATTCTTTTACTAAAAAAAATATATACATATATTCCTACAGTAAAATCGGAGAATGTCTCTATTTTTTAGTTGTTAGACCCATATAAAAAATTATTTATTTTGCATATATATATATATATTTATTTTAATGTGTTTTTGATCAAATTTAACGGTAAAAATGAACAATCTATTGTAAAAGAACCAAAGAAAAAAAAAGAAAAAAAAAACTAATGGGCCATTTATCCCTAAGCCAGTAGTGGGGTCCATATAGGTACACAGTTAGATGATCAATCCCCATCAGACAATTGCATGATGCCTATTATTGTAATCCACAATCTTCATTTTTCTCATGGCCAAGAATGCTTAATTAAGATCTGCTTCAAAGTTAGCATTCTCAGAGGTAGTGCTACACAATATTAAGGAGATAATAAAATGGAAGAAAGTAGTTATTCTGAGTTTCCAGGCTTCCAAACATATAACGCTCACAAAGAAGACATTGTTCTCAAGAGGTGTTTGAGTCGGCTGCAAAGACGAGCTCCTTGTCCTCTCCAACTCATGAAGCCGAATCATGATCACGTGCCTTCTTCATTCCACGGCACGCAGAAACCGCTCGGAAGCAGCTTGAATCCTTCTTCGTCGACGTCGTCTTCTTCGTTCGATCGCAGTAAAGATCCCATCCCACTGCTTTCACCTTTAGTATTGCCTTCTTTGCTGGAATCTGCTTGCATTCAACAAGAAAATGTTACGAAATCGCTTTGACTTTTATGGTGAATGTGAACATGTATTGTTGTTGTCGATCTATTTCTGCATCATACTGCCTTTGGCTATGTAAATGTACGTATACTTTGTTTTCTCTATTTGCCATTAGATTTCCATTTTCCGGACTATATGTATAAGGTTCTTTCTCGGTTTGATTTTCTTTGACATTTTACATTGCTTTTTTTTTTTTTTTTTTGGTTTACTTGAAATTTTATAGCACTTGCTTTTGTGAAAAAACACAAGACGTTTTTGTTTGCCACAATCTTGTTTAGCAACTTTCTATTTAGCAGTTACTTACTACAAAAATTAGTTATATTAACTAGTTTATTATTGTGCTCAGCATTGTTGTTGTTGGGGCTGAAAGCCACCTCTTAACCCAATTCTGTTTCTATTCAGGCCTCTGAGTTATGCATTTCAAGAAAATTAGTGAGCTTATCTTTTAGATGCATTGTTGTAAGATTTTCACCATTTATTCTTGATTAATATCATTTTAATTAATATAGTTCTTTAACTAAAATGTATTAATCAAGTGTAAGCATTAAAAATCCTACCCATGCATTCTAAAGATATTTATCTCTTTTTCCCTTTTCTAGAACATGAATAAAATTTTAGAGCTAGTATTCATACAGACTACTTTATGGAAAAAGTTCAGCATAATTTACACATAAATATAATACGAGTGAATAACTAGTATGCATGCCAAAATGCAACTCTATAAACTTTCGAGGTTGACCCAATTTTTCGGCTTTTGGGACAAATGTCACGCATCCTAGTGGATTGCTATTTTGCCACTGTAAAGAAACTTCTGATAATCAATGTCACAACACAAAGATATCCCTGGCCTTTTCTTAAAAAAAAAAAAAAAAAAAAAAAAAAAAAAGTGTTATCATACCAGGTTATCAGTGGTAACCCAACAGCTATTTCCATACCAATGGTAGTCTACCATGTTACCGATCATAACACGCCATGCTATCAAACGCTGTGCCGTGCGTTACCAAATCTATCCGACTGCTACCATGTTTGTGAAAGTATTCTACCACCTTATAGGCGGTAGTCTACCGTGTTACCACCCTTTTATTCGTTTCTTTTTTTTTCCTCAATCTCTAATGACGTATATAGCACTGTCCACACGAGAACCCCGTAAAACATCTCCGACAAATAGACTTTAGTTATTAGCTTGGGACACATAACTTGTTAGTTGTGAAAGAGGATATGGATGTATATAATTTTCAATATTAGATTTGATTAAGATGTCATCAAAATGAAAAGTAAACAAAATTGACCATAACTATTCAAAAATAGAACCTTATTTGTAATTCACACAAAATTAAATATTAATATGCTTTTCAAACAACAGTAACAATTGTGGTATTGCGTCACAAGCTCAAAAGAATCGTAATGTGCGTTTGTAATGTGTTTTCAAGTGGTTGTCAAAGAAATCAAATGCGGGCCTAATCGGTTGCGGCTCATTGGAGCTTTGAAAGGAAGTTTTTAACCTTATTAGTTTACTTCTCTGTTCTCAAGTCAAAAAGAGAGACTAGGGTGAGTTTGAAAAGGTCTTGGTGACATGGTCAATGGTATTGGTCAGACGCCGTTACTCACGGAAAAACAATAATACTATGAGCATCCCTATTTATTTCAATGAAAATTTATTTTCATCATACACAAAAGAAATCTACTTGTTGGGTTCACGTAGATCTCATTATGTGGGATCCACTTGTTTGCGTTTATGAGGATAAATTCCGGGTAGAACAAAGCATCATAAACTCCGATCGGATAAGAAATTATGAACTTCTTATAACTTTATATTAAAAAAATCAATTAAAATATGATTAGAGAATCTGATATATCAATGAATGCAAACACATCCCCATAAAGCAATGTAAGATGAAATAACTTAGCTTATTTTCTTTCTTTATTTCTTTCTTTTACTTTCAATATCAATAGTATGTTGGGTTAAAGCGACAACAACTCCATACTGAAAGAATTAAATTATAAAGAAAGAAAGGAAAAAAATAAAGTTAAAAAGATAATTCTCTATTTTTTTTTTATACCTAATATCATGAGCTATCGGGACAAAAAAAGTTTACCTAATAGTTACTTCATTTTATTATCAAAAAAGTTAACACATAACAAATATTTGACTCTCTTTGAAAATGAACATTTATATATTATGCCTATTTAGTGGTGTTAAATGAAACAATTATGCTTTAGTGATTCCATTCTCAACCATTAATTGGTATCTGAAAGCGGTCCATATTTGTTGTCTCCATTAATCTATCTCGGTGGTTGTTTTTTCACTAATTATTTGTCATGTCATATAAATTTAAGAATCTGATCACATAAATAAGATCAAAGAGTAAAAATACTTAAACAATTCACACAATGTGTCAAAATTTAATTAAAAGGATAGTTACCGAGACAATAAAATGAGACAACAAATCTTAATTCATCTAAAACATACCTCTTTAATCCCCTAAAAGAATATCTTTTTATGATATTAAATCTTGTGAATACCTAGAAAATCAACTCCAAAATCTCCCAAGCTTCTTTTGCCCATTCACATGTACATATCATCTTGAACTGGTTGATGTCAACTCCATTGAATATTACATTGAGAGCATGAGAGTTGTAGATGGCCAACCTGTCTTCATCAGTACTCCAGGACTCTTCAGGTTTGAGAGTCTCTTTCGTTCTGCATCTTTAGTTACTGGATGTTTCCAGCCATTCAAAACAGCACGCCATGCCTTCTCATCTTAAGCCTTGATGAAAGCTTTCATCCGGGCCTTCCAATATGAATAATTTGAAACATCGAGTAGAGGGGGACGTACAACTGAACCTCCTTCCTTTAGAAAATCCATTCCAAACATAACAGATAAACTCTTCAAGATCTCACCGAACTTATAGTCAATGAAGCTCTCTGATACCACATGTTAGATCTGATATTATGTCTGGTGTTCCAGATGATGTTGAAACACTGTCTGGAACACGACTTGATTAATTAAGATCTGAGTTAATTATGTTCAGTTTCTCAAGCAAAATAAAGTGCAGAAAGTAAAGAAACACATAATATGATATCGCAGTTCGGTGCGCACACCTACATCTGCGAGGCCAAGCCTAGACAGTAAACAGTTTCATTATGTTCTAGAAATTATAGACACCGGATGGACTTATTCACTTAAGGACTCCCTCCAAGACAATGACGCCACTGTGATGAATCTCCACAGTGATTGTTTAGTGTGCACCACACGTCTTCTATTCACCTGACGAACTCCCTTCGACTATAGAGCTTCTTCCTGAAAGCAACAAATCCCTCTCTCGAAGTACAATCTCAATAACTCATAAAAGCTCACAAACGTCTCTCTGAATATTTTCTTAGTAATAAGCTCTCAAATTCACAGACTTTTCCTCTGAAGAATTCTATTAAATCCGTACAACTCTGAGTAACATTGTGGCCTTTTCTTTTATAGAGCTTCTAAAACTCCCCTTATTTCACGTTGATCACATAGGCCCCATAAAAAAATCTCTTAACCCACCAAGATAACTTATTCAAATTCTCTCCATGATCTTCTCCAAGTAATATGCATGCTATCTTATCTACACAAACAACTTTGCTTCATTATCTCCTTGATTTTCTCAATAAAACTTCCACCGAGTATTGCATGTAAGGCAAGTAGATAATGCCAAAGTAGATTGAAAACATCCAATTGCTTCCAACCGATTATTGCAGCACAAACATTTATTCTTCAAATATAATTCAAACTTCAAATCTCTATGTGCATTTTTATTATCTCCACGTGCACAATATCTTCACAATGGCTTAATTATCACATTGGCTCCATGTGGATAACAACACGTAAATTTTAAGTGCCAATATATATATATATATATATATATATATATCCAAAGATAAACTAAGCTTGATCTTCATGTGTTATATCTCTCATTTATCTCCAAATCTTCTTTTACGGATAAAGCTCATTGAAATTCAAACATAAAACCAAACCATAATATGTTTTATCTTCTCCATGTGAGATGCCACTTTTAATCTTCTTATTTGAAATTGAAACACAATCCATATCTCCAAGAAATCTGCACACAATCCATTCAAATACAAATCACTCATGCCTTATCTACCTTTTACTAAGACCTTATCCTTATATCTCCAAATCTCAACCAATGTCTTATCCGCAATCTTTAACTTCAAATCTGATTCTAAATCTTCTTATGCAATACGAAATTTTCTTGAACCTATTTTTTAAATTTTTGAAGATTGTCAATAAATTGCCAACTAATAAAAATACCTAACAATCTCCCCCTTTGGCATTTTTGGCAAAACTAACAAAAGATCCTAAAAATTCAAAAAACGTAAAAAATTACATAGTTCTTCCCCTTTTTGACAAAAGTAAGCCAAAGACACAACGAAAAAAAATAAAAAATAGAAAAATTCACACCCTAGACACGTCTTCAGCAGCTGATGTCATATATCATGTTGTAACATTTGTTGGAACACTCGGTGCAACACTTCGCACTAGATATCTTCAAGGGCATTGATCTCTATAGCTTACTCCCCCTGAATCTTCTCTATGTCTTACTCCCATTGAATGTAGCATTCTTCCATGTATAATACTCTTAGCACTTGTCAATCGTTTAGTGCAACCACCATTACTACACCCACAATCATTAGTACATGCTTCTAAAGAAGTATAAGTCTTATGACACCTCAAATCAGATTTTCTTATCCACACATCTAGAAAAATTATTTTGCACATCAATCTTCACGTTAGGTGTCTTCTTTGAGTTTGCGAAATTTGGTGGATTAATAAACATACCTTTCTTCAAAGCATTTAAATACTTGTAGCATCTCGATCTTATGTGGCCAGGTAAACCGCAGTAATGGCATGTGAGGACAAATCTTCTATGTCGAAAGGATGAGATAGTAACCTTCTTACTGGAGGAAGTCGGAGGCTTAGAGGCATGCGTCTTCTTCATAAGCACAATTTTGGATGTTGAGCTCTCACTAGTATAGCCAAGGCCATGTCGATCACCACTCGCTTTTCTTATCGAAAAAATGTGATCCAATTTTGTGGTGCCGGAATTCATCATCTTCAATGACTTTTGAGTGTGCTCCAATTCAGCTCTTGTCTCCTGCAGCTTTTTCTCCTTTTCAATAGCCCGAAATTCATAGTTTATAGCAACCCTTTTAAGTACATCCTTCTCTTTTATAAGCTCATCGACTCGCTCCCGCAAAGACTTATTCATTTTAACCACCAAAAATCCATTTGTTGAACATGGTTTCATATGTCTCTTGGATTGTCTCCTTAGTTAGTTCTTCACCATCGTTGGAACCATCAAAATCTGAAAAATCTCTTTTTTTTTTTTTTTTTTTGAGGGTGTTACAGATGATGTTCCAACATGAGTTGTGACACGATCTGTAACACTAGAGTTTGGAACATCTTCATAGACATTAAACGCAACATAGTTATTCACATGGTCATCATCTTCCTGGTTGCCTTCAGAATCCTCATCACTCCATGTGACGTTAAGAGACTTCTTCCTCTTCTTGAGAGTGTTAGCACACTCAGACTAAATGTGACCGTAACCGTCACACTCTCGGCATTGAATTTCCTTATTATTTTTCTTCTTATCATTAGAGGAATTTGTAGCTCCCTTATTTTTTTGAAAATTGTTGGAGTTATTGAAAATTGGAGTTTGGTTCTTTTCGTTGAAC
Organism: Morus alba; assembly: GCA_012066045.3. Taxonomy (NCBI): domain Eukaryota; kingdom Viridiplantae; phylum Streptophyta; class Magnoliopsida; order Rosales; family Moraceae; genus Morus; species Morus alba. The sequence goes on along the minus strand of CP050237.2, from coordinate 5,956,609 downwards.
TTCTTTATCACCCTGTTGAAATTTTTAGTCAATTGAGCAAGAGACTCCGCTAAGTCTTCATCTTCTTCTTTAACATTATCTTCCACTTTGGCTTGGAAAGCAATCCCCTGAGAAATCTCATTCTGTTTCTTATTTTGACTCAGATTCATTTCCGATGTCCTTAGTGATCCCATCAATTCATCAAGTTTCATAGTCTCAGTATTTTTCGTCTCTTCAATAGCAATGACTTTATAGGCGAATCTCTGGTAACGATCTTAACGTCTTACTGACAAGTTTTGCCTCGGGAATTTTTTCACTAAGAGCAAAAGATTCTTTAGCTATATCACACAACTGTAAATTAAATTCAGAAATAGTTTTAGTTTCATGCATTCAAAGATTTTCAAACTTGGTTGTGAGAATATTCAGTTTAGATTATTTGACGGCGACAGTTCCCTCATGAGCATTGAGAGCACATGTTCATATCATCTTGAACTGGTTGATGTCAACTCCATTGAATATTACATTGAGAGCACAAGAGTTTTAGATGGTCAACCTATCTTCATCAGTACTCCAGGACTCTTCGGCTTTGAGAGTCTCTTTTCCCTCTGCATCTTTAGTTACTGGATGTTTTCAACCATTCAAAACAGCATGCCATGCCTTCTCATCTTGAGTCTTGATTAACGCCTTCATCCGGGCCTTCCAATATGAATAATTCGAACCATCGAGCAGAAAGGGACGTACAACTGAACCTCATTCCTTTAAAAAATCCATTCCAAACATAACATACAACTCTTTAAGATCTCACCAAACTTATAGTCAATGAAGCTCTCTGATACCACATGTTAGATCTGATGTTATCTCTGGTGTTCCAGATGATGTTGAAACACTGTCTGGAACATGACTTAATTAATTAAGATATGGGTTAATTATGTTCAGTTTCTCAAGTAAAATAAAGTGCAGAAGTAAAGAAACATACAATATGATATCATAGTTCGGTGCGCACACCTACATTTGTGGGGCCACGCCCAGACAGTAAACAGTTTCACTATGTTCCAGAAATTACAAACACCAGACAAACTTATTCACTTAAGGACTCCCTCATAGACAATGATGTTGCTGTGATGAATCTCCACAGTGATTATTTAGCGTGTACCACACATCTTCTATTCACCTGACGAACTCCCTTCGACCAACAGAGCTTCTTCCCGAAAGTAACAAATCCCTCTTTCGAAGTACGCTCTCAATAACTCATAAAAACTCCCAGACGTCTCTTTGAATATTTTCTCAATAATAAGCTCTCAAATTCACAGACTTTTCCTCTGGAGATATTCTATTAAATTCGTACAACTCTGAGCAACTTTGAGGCCTTTTCTTTTATAGAGCTTCTAAAACTCCTCTTATTGCACGCTGATCACATACGCCCTATAACAAATCTTTTAACCCACCAAGATAGCTTATTTAAATTCTCTCCATGATCTTTTCCAAGTAATATGCATGCTATCTTCTCTACACAAACAACTTTACTTCATTATCTCCTTGATATTCTCAATAAAACTTCCACGGAGCATTTCATGTAAGGCAAGTAGATAATGCCAAAGTAGATTGAAAACATCCAATTGCTTCCAGCCGATTATTGCAGCACAAACATTTATTCTTCAAATATAATTCAAACTTCAAATCTCCATGCACATCTTCATTATCTCCACGTGTACAATATCTTCACAATGGCTTAGTTATTACATTGGCTCCATGTGGATAACATCACGTAAATTCTAAGTGCTAATATATATATATATATATATATATATATATCCCAAAGATAAACTAAGCTTGATCTCCACTTGCTATATCTCTTATTTATCTTCAAATCTACTTTTACAGATAAAGCTCACTTTGAAATTCAAACATAAAACCAAACCATAATATGCTTTATCTTCTCAATGTGAGGTGCCACTTTTAATCTTCTCATTTGAAATTGAAACACAATCCATATCTCCAAGAAATCTGCACACAATCCATTCAAATTCAAATCACTCATGCCTTATCTACCTTTGACCAAGACATTATCCTTATCTCTCAAAATCTCAACCAATGTCTTATCTATAATCTTTAACTTCAAATTTGATTCTGAATCTTCTTATGCAATACGAAATCTTCTTGAACTTGTTTTTTAAATTACTACAAAATTGCCAATAAATTATCAACTATTAAAAATACCTAACAAATGTACTTTATTATGTTTATTACAATAATTATATTTCTCAACTTTTGACACTATTTTTTGTTTTTATTTATTATATTCAAATTTTGAAAATTTATATCTATATTTTAAATAATTATGCTATATAGGGGTGTAGAATGCACATAAATCCTTTATGGTTGTTAAAATTTAGATGAAAAAGCTTTCGTCTCTTTTATAATGCTATTTAAGGGTGTAAATCGACCGGGTAAAATCATGGTATCTCTGTTTTTTTAGCCGAGCTGCCTTCGTTAGGTTGGGAAAAATTTGAGCCGCAACACCCCGCTAGCCATCAAAATCTGCATCAATTTGGCCTGATCAGGTCGGCTCGGGTGGTCATCTTGGTCCTCATTGAAATAGTCATAGATGAGAGATGAGTTGCATAGATAAATAGCGGCTTGAAACTTTAAGCATGGGATAAGAAGAGTGACCAAGAGACGCAATACGAAGAATAAGAGTGATGAGACAATTATGATTTTGTTTTTAAAATATGTTTCATTATATGGGCATGATTGTTTATCAGAGAGGGTAGTGGGAGTTGGCCTAGTAAATACTATATGATCTTGATTTTTTCCTCAAGATAAGGGCCTAACAAATTTCTAATTTAAAGCTTTAAGTAAAGTTGTGTGGCCTGGTCGAGGACACTCAGCTTCAGCATCTTCAACCCTGCACCCTACCTCGCAACATTTCATGGTAGTTTTTTTTTTTTTTAAAAAAACAAAATTAAAAAAGAAAACTTCAAAATTTTGGTGAAAGTCAGCTCAGGGCAGCCAGGCTTATCGAGTAGGGCATGTTTAATTACAGCGCTAATGTTATCAATTTGGCCTGCCCGACAAGGTTTGATGGGCCAAGCTTAATAGCCCGACCTCAAAGCACACAAGAGTTGGGGCATACTTTTTATAAGAAAAAAGAGAAATGAGTTAAATACCCTTTAAAAATATATGAATCAGGATTTTTACTCTTTATTTTTTATCAATAACCTTTTTAGTTAAATAAATATACTCACAAAAAGGTATTAATCAAGAATGAATGATAAAAATCTAAATACATAGGCTTTTAAAGGTAAATTCTATAATTTTCTCTAAGAAAAAATTGGAGCTTGATGTAGTCTCTTATAAAACAATAAATAAATGATGGTGATAAATTCCAAAATTAAGAATTTAAATTGGGGTTGGTGGTTTGAATGTTTCTCATTAATTCTATATCAAACATCATTTTCAATCTTAAGCTTCTAATGGTATTGAATTTTTTGGTAATTTAAATTGCTGAACCAATCACGAGTTAAGAAAATTTTAAAAAAGAGAAAATAAACACAAACAAAATCAAAATATTAATAAAAATAAGAATATGTAAATTATTAAGTGTGCTTGATGTGAAAATAAATGCAAATAAAATTAAAATATTAATAGATATAACAATATGAAATTTTAACTTTCCTGAATATTTGTTTAAATTCTTCATATATAAAAAAAGAAAAAACAAATAAGTTTGTTTACTTGTGGTAGGAAAATCGCAAATGATTTTCGTAGAAAATTCACTGCAAAAAAGCCTCACAAGTCACAACTCGACTGAAAATTCCAAACACAACTTTTATTTTCCTTATTTGCCCTCCCAAATATCACTATTTTACAAAACAAACTCACAAGTCGTACCACCACCAGGTCCACCACGGATTTCCTAGAAAATTCCAGTTTAATTTCTCTCTCTCTCCTCTCTCTCTCTCTCTCTCTAAAACGAATATGCCTAAATTGCTCTGTATTTGATTTTGATTTTGATTTTGGTACGAAAAGCTTTCTTTTACAATTTTGAAAAAACCTCTTCTGAAATTTCGTTGCCTCTCAATTCTCTCTCCGTTTCTTCTATTTCAAGCGTCAGCTTTCTCTGAAAGCCTCTTTTCATCACTCGGTGGGTTGTTCAGCGAAGAGCTAGGGTTTCTTTGCCTTTTGGTTTTCTTGGATGGTAACCTTCCCTTCTGTTCATAATCGACTATATATTTATACATATTTATGTGTTTATAGCCTTTAATTTCTATTTCGATTGATTGAATTTAGCAATCACGACTGCGCTTTTTTGGGCAATCGATACAATTATAAGAAAAGTTTCGGTCCGATTTCGGTTTTGCTTGTTCCGATTCGGTTTAGGGTTTTAGTTACTACGTGAAATTATATTGGAGCAAAAGCGTTATTCGCTTGTGCTTTAGCTGGGGTTTGAAGAACGGGGGGTTTTTCACGCATATTCTTTTGAATTTTATTGCTGTGTATTTAACATTTGTAGTTTATAAATTGATTGCTACTTTTGTTGGCTATAAGTTTAAATTTGATCGTTTCTTAGGGTTTGACATTTTAGAAATGTATGAATTCAATGAAATTTTCTTGTGAGAGTTACCGTTTTAATGCGGGTATAACTGTTGTAGTTCATTTTTGTTCCCCCATGGCTACTCAGTTCGTAAATATATATCTGCGTGCGCAGGCTTGTGCGTGTTTACAGGAACATATATTCAATTTATCTGTGTTTCTATGTAAGCAATGCTTTCACTTGATCAGTTTTTTGGTAATAAAAACTAGAGGCAATTGTATTGTGGCCCTTGGAATCGTGTTATTCTTTCCTCATTAACTATTTTTGTATGATTAAGTAGGATACAAGCACATCGACAGTAACTTAGAGGAAATACTTTGCTTGAAAAATACTGCTAATATTTTGATGTGTACTGTCAGATTGTTCCCGAGACTGGCGGTTTCTTTATATGTATAGATTTTAACTGGTCAAAATTTGATAAGATGTTTTGTATCTATGGATGTTGAGACATTTGTAATGGAAGAGAGACTCATTTTTCATTTTTATTTATGTTTATACGTGTTTGCAGAATTAGATGAGGGGGAAAGGAGTATTAAGAGAACATTCTCACAGGAGAAGTTCTTCGAAGAAGAAAACACTGAATGCTGGAAAGGTCAAAGGGAGACCTGGGAATGTTGAGTTCATTGTTCTTGATGATGATAGTGATATTACAGTCAATCCTGTTGAGTCTTCAAAACAGAAATTTGAAAGTTGCAATGTGCCGAGAGAAGATAAGAAATTTTCGTTTGAAGGCGTGATAACTATTGATGATGACGAGGATACTGATGTGGATCCTGGAATCTGTGTTGATGGCGATGGGGACTTGGTTAGTGACGCTAGCTCAAGCAAAAGTGAATGTCCTGCATTTAGAACTGTGCGGAATTCTATGAACTCAGATATTGATGAATGTCGGGTTATCTGGGAAAAGGCCTCTGCATTTCAGTTCTCAAAGTGCAAACAAACCTACTGCACCAAAGCTCCTGGAAGAAATTGTTATGGTTTGGATCCTGCCTCTGATAATGGCTCAACTGACAGTGATTGTTCTGATTGTGAGCTAATGGAAGATTCTTTTATACTCCGTCAACAGTGGCAAAGAGCTTCACTTAGAAGAAAACATGACCGAAATCACCATTCTGGTGTAGAGGATCAGACTAGTGCTTCTGGGTCTAATGGCTACGTTCGTGCAAATGCTGAAGAAGAAAATGGTAGAGAAGAGCAAGTCCCTGTTTGTTCTAGTTCAAGCAATGCAGCTTATGGGAAAGAAAACGTTTCGGAGTTCTTTGCAAGTGATGGTGGCTATTCAGAGACTACTTCTTTCAAACCCGCATCAGATGGTTCATTTATGGATGCTGATCAGAAAGGTGGGCGAGAAAGTTTTCCTTCTTGGAAACCTGTGTCAGTCCAGGAAACAGAATCCTTTCATGGAAAAGCAGATTTTCATCCTGAAGGATGCACAGTTGCAGGAGATCCTCGTTGTGGTTGTAATTGTCAAAGTAGCAAAAATGTTTTTGCTGGCATCTCCGGTTATGGGAATGAAGCAGAACCAAGTCCCCAAGAATCATTTCAGCCTCGAGGAGGTTTTGTTGCCGAAGATCCTAATTGTTTCTACAATGGTAAAACTTACAAAAATGTCCTTGATGATATTCCTGGTTTTTGTAATGTAAAAGAACCTTGTGCCCAAGGGTCTCCCGTTATGTGGTTTGAACAAGAAGCGGGTAAGAAACAATCTATGCATCCCAAAACTACTTCAAAGGGAAAAGAGAAAATAGACCCTGGACAATCGTTTGTGTCAAACTCTAGACTGTTTGATGAGGTACCGGTTGATAATGGTGTTTCTCTTCCAGATGACAAATTCGGAGATGGTCCCGAAGAATTTATATTTTGCCGCACCTCAGTTGAGGGCAACTTGGAAGGCTGCAGTGGAAAAGCTTCCTATCAAGATAGAGCGAGTGCAGATTCTAACGAGGCCTCTTTACGCAAGACTGCAAGTAATGAAACAAATTTTGACTGCGCTGAATCTTCTATTTTGGAAGCAAAGGAACCAAATGACAAAACTGGATTGTTAGATCCTCAAGCTGGTAATGGTACGCTATCTTTCGAAGGCAACCTAATCAATGAACGGGAAAAACTTAAGGACACTGATGAATACAAGAGAGCAATAGGGGAAGAATGGGCGGCCAGGCAGCGAGAATTGCAAATTCAGGTTTGACACGCATACTGATATCCCCATTCTTGCTTCTTATTATCGGTTGACTCTCTCCCACTCATACTCTTTTCATTTGTGGATTGTGCATTGAATTTTGTCAATATTCGCTTTGGCAGCAACGCTACTTTTTAGCGGAGTTGAAAAGGTTCTTTTAGTTTACTCTGAATGTTTAACTAACGTGGGAAATATTAAAGAAAACATTTGTATGGTAGGAGCTGAACTGTCTGCCATATATGCAATGATGAGTTCAATTAGCACCACCCACATGACCTTACTCAACTTTATCAAAATTTTCTGCATAAAGGTCAAGCTAACTAGTGTAGTACTTCTAGACATTTGTTCTAAGATGGTTATCTTCATATTTTATCCGTAGAATTTATGAAGCAATCGAGACATATGCCTGATGTATTTGTTGTGTGTATTATGCTTGAGATGTTGATATGTGCCTGATATATTTTTTTACTTAAAGGCTATGACTTCATTCTTTCTACCAGTTGGTTCTACCATACTTATATGCATCATATAACTTCTTTGCCTTGATCTTTATACCTCAAGGATACCAATATCGTTGGGTTGATATAGATTGATTTGGAAAAGTATTCCTGAGTGGGCGAATGATTATTTGTAATTAAACACACTGCTCTTTTGCAGTCAGAAGAAGTACAAAGGTTGCGTAAGAGAAGAAAAGCCGAAACCATGCGCCTATGTGACATTGAAAGAAGACAAAAGCAACGTATTGAAGAAGTCAGAGAGACTCAAAAAAAGGTTTATATTCATGATTTCATCAATTATGACATGTTTTTAGGCCTCATTCACTTTGCAGATTCGAGGTTTCAATTTGAGTTGACATGTGATATTTTTTGAGAGCTTTTAACTGTAGCAGAAAAAGTTAGATGTGATATTTTTTAAAAGTTTTTAACTGTAGAAACCTAGAATTGGAAACTCAAATTGGTGATATGAACGAGGTCTTAATGTTTTGTTTCCTTGTACAATATTGTTGCTTCTGTCACTTATCAAGCTCTAAAACTTATTTTTATTTTTATTTTTTATTCTTATAAATAAAGAAAGAAAAAGATTTTAAGACTTATTTACTTATTTATTTATTTATTTATTTATTTATTTTGTGATTAATATAGACCATGTGATGCTGTCTAATATCATGAATAATGAAATATTCAGGATGAAGAAAATATAAATCTGAAGGAAAAGCTACGTGGTGAAATAAGGCAGGAGATTAGCAGATTGGAAATAACGTGCATAGATATGGCTTCATTGCTGCGTGGTTTGGGAATCCAAGTTGCGGGTGGTTTCTGTCCTATGCCTCATGATGTGAGTCCATCAATCTACTATATATGCTTTTGCTTTCAATGCAGTGCAGATTGATGAAATGGAGGCTTTGTTTTGTGTGATTCATCTCTCATTAACGTTGGCCCTTAATTTTCCAAAGTTTGTTTTTGTAGCAAATTTCAATATATTACCTCTAGACTTAGACTAGTAAATCAGTTTGTCTTGAATTTACAATCGTTAATGGTTCAAATTTGTGCTGAATCTTTATTTTTCTTTTGTGACTGAACGGTAATAAGCACACGAATGTTTTCTGATTCAACTTCCTGTTTTCATATATTGTTTAGTCAATGTTAATGGTAATGACTCTTGGCTCTTGCAGGTCCATGCAGCTTATAAACGAGCGCTGCTAAAATTTCATCCAGACCGGGCGTCAAAAACCGACATCCGCCAACAGGTTGAAGCTGAGGAAAAATTTAAGCTCATTTCTCGCATGAAGGAGAAGTTTTTATCAACTTCATGTTACTGACTACTAACAAATGATTTCTGTTGTTTTCCCAATGGTACTCGTATATATGGTCTGGGTATGTGTTTTGCCTCTGGAACTTTTCTTATTCTATGCGCTAGCTGCTAGCAATTTAATTATCCAAAAAAAAAAAAAAAAAGAGAGAGAACAACGATATGCTAGAAATTCTTTTGTACCCTGATCAGGTGAACAATCAAAATGATCTCTGACGCATTTGTAAGCTTCCGTAGCTAGTGAAAAATTAATTGTTTTGGAGGTTGTCACAGTGTCTTGCTTTTGAGGTCCTGAAATCCCATTGCCTTGGTTTGAATTTTGTTGACCAAATTCTCCAAGCACCGTTTCTTTTTTTTTTTTTCTTCTTCATTACCGAAAAAGGGTGGAAAATCAATCAAACACGTTAAAGCTAAGCTATATTATATAGTTTTACCATAGAAGTTACAAAAGCACCTTCAGAGTTGGACAATCTTTTAGGCTGTTTGTTAACCCAATGCTTTTAAAGCAGTTTCCCAGTATTTCTTTAGCTGACAAGTCATTTGCCATCAAAGGGGGGCAAAAAAAGGGAGAGAATGAAAACGTTTCGTTTGTGCTGAGAAGCCATAAGTTCTCTAATGAACCCCTCTTGATTAGAATTGCCTACCAACAAAAACAAAGTACCTTTATAATGGAAACATCTGATTATTTAAATCAGTTACATGCTCACTAAAAAACGTAACCATTTACATGCTTACTTATCATAAACAGTCGGTTTTAAGTTACAGCATTCATAAACTATCTCATGTGAAGACCCTATTTTCCCTAGGGCTTTATCGGTGAACAGACTGCAATCATTCAACCAGCTCCAGCCTTCACAGTGCTTGTAGCATCACTTGAATTCCATGCTGAGGGTGGAGCGTGAGAACCTGAAACGGCGAGTGCACATAGGCCGGAGAAATGGTGAAGGAATGGCTTTGTAGAATCATTGAAAGAGCAATTTTCGCTTAGGTGATTCCAAAGGTCATGCCCACACAGATTCTGGTCCCCATTCCGAAGGCAAAAAACGCAGCTGCATTGTTGTTAGTGGCCTTAGAAACCCCTTCTGAGAATCTCTTTGGGTTGAATTGATGCGCATTTTCTCCCTATGTTTGAGGGTCATGATGAAGTGTAAATTGGAGATATACAGGTTGAGATGGGCAGGAAGAGTGATTTTCTGAGTCTAACTTCCCGTTCTACTTTTTCGCATAAACGACCGGAGGGTATAATCCAAGAGACTCATGAATGACCATGCTATCTACATGAAAAGAAGAAATCAATATTAGCTTAGGATAAGTTTCTTTTCTAGTTTCAATTTATGGCTTACTGTTTAAGTTTCGAAATGCCATCTTTAGGATTCTCCTGGCCAAATAAGTTGAAGGACCTCCTTTCTTGCCTCGTCGTGTCAATGTGTGTGTACTGCTAGAAGGAGTACAGTCCAGCGTAGTAAGGTATTAGTGGTTTCTTGGCCGGCAGCATAAAATGTTTTGCATTCATCTACCAAATCATCCACTGAAATCCTTTTCTTGGCGTCGGCGTCATGGTGAGCCTTTACACCACACCAAGAAAATCACTGCCAAAGCTATCTTCTTCTCCATTCATTACCTTCCCTTCTTTCTTCTTAATAAGCTCCATCACACAGTCGCAAATTTCCTTTTCAAGCATCTCTGATTCAATCTCGTTTTTGGTTTTAAAGAGCTTGCTGCAAATTGGAAACACGACTTAATAAAGTGGTTGAGAACTAGAAGGTTGTTTTGCAACTTTGCATTTAATAAAAAAAGGAAATTTGCCTGATGCCAGGAAAACCGATTTTATAAGCTGATTAATTTTGATAATTAACAAAAATTAAACACATTCATCGTGAAATCGACACTTTTATTCACACACTTTATTGTTTGAAGTGACTTGCACTTGCGAGCACAAATTCACGCAACATCTCTCTCACACTCTCTCTACTTCTTTATCACGTCTAGAAAAGGGCCTAGCCTTTGCAAGGTTTTTGCCGTGCAAGCAAGCACTCACTAAAAAATGAACTAGTAGATTTCCTCTTCAAAACGTAGAACACCTGACTAACATATAACATCAACTAGTAGATTTTGAGCAGAGGTTATATAGCATTTCCCAAAAAAAAAAAAAAAAAAAAAAAAAAAAAAAAAAAAAAACAAACACATATTTCACAGGATTATTCATCATAACAGTCGTTTAACTTGCAGTCTTCATTGACTGACTTATTTATAGACTGCTTTCATTTGGCCATTTTCCAGCGTACGGACTGCAAATTTTTACATAACAACTTTGGCATTCACAGTGATTGAAGAATCACTTGAATTCCATGTTGAGGGTGGAGTGTAGGACGCTGAAACGGCCAGTGCACATAGGCCGGAGAAAGGGCCAAAGAATAGCGTTGTAGAATCATTGAAAGAGCAATCTTTGCTTCTGTGATTGCAAAGTTCATGCCTACACAGCTTCTAGCTCCAATCCCGAAGGGAAAAAAGGCTGCTGCATTGTTGTTAGTGGCCGTAGAAACCCCTTCAGAGAATCTCTCTGGCTTGAATTGATTCACATCTTCTCCCCATATTTGAGGATCATGATGAAGTGCTAAATTGGAGATAAACAAGTTGAGATTGGCGGGGAGAATGTGTTTTCCGAGTTTAATTTCCCGTCCCACTTTTCGTGTAATAGCGATGACAGGAGGATATAATCTGAGAGATTCATTGATGACCATGCTCATCTGCATTAGATGATAAATTTAAGATCAGCTTAGAATTTCACATGTTAAAAAAAAGTTTCTTTTTTGTTTTCACTTTGTGACTTACTATTTTAAGTTTTGAAATGCCATCTGGGTTTGGCTTCTCCCTCCCAAATAAGTTGAGGACCTCCTTTCTTGCCTTCTCTTGCCAATCTGAGTGTACTGCTAGAAGGAGTACAGTCCAGCCTAGTAAGATATTAGTGGTTTCTTGGCCAGCAACATAAAATGTTTTGCACTCATCAACCATATCATCAACCGAAATCCTTTGCTTCTCGTCGGCATCATGGTGAGCTCTTATCAGCACACCAAAAAAATCACTGCCAAAGCTATCTTCTTCCCCATTCATTACCTTCTCTTCTCTTTTCTTAATAAGCTCTATCACGCAGTCACGCATTTCCTTTTCAAGCATTTCAGATTTGACCTCGTCTTTAGTTTTGAAGAACTTGCTGCGAGAATGAGGAATCTTTAAATTGAGTGCATGTTTTGAGAAATTATGACTATTTTGCAAGTCCATATTCATTCTAAATGAAAAAGTTACCTGAAGCCAGAAAAACTAACTTTGTAAATGTTTCTGAATGCTAACAAGTTCAATTTCTGTAACATATCAAAGATTTTCTTCCCTTCTAGGTAACTACTCCCAAATGCTGTTCTAGAAATCACCTCTGAAGTCAATAACCTAAATTCTTCAAACACCTCCACCTCTTTGCCTTCATAGTTTTTCCACCTTTCCAACATTGTTTCTACACTGGAGATCATTGCAGGGTTCATACCCTGTTAAGCAATATCATCATACAATTAGCACCATTTCTGCTTTGTGATTTTTGTGCAGCATATATAGTATCTCTATATGTTCTTAAAATCCGTTAGTAAGTTAGCAAACGTTGGATGCAATTTTTCCTTTTTCCCCCGTTCACAGATAATTACATCAGGTGCTTAAATTAAGAATTGATGAACATAACAATATCAGCAGTAACAAACAAACCTACTATTAACGCGGAACAACAAGATTAAAGTTTGAATTTATATTTTACAGTTACGTACATTTTATCTTTAATGTTTAATTTTAAATTAGGATCATGTTTATCTCGTAGGATTATTTCGAATTTAGTTGAGTTTGTGTTTTTGTTTATCTTTTTGTTGGTTTCGATCCTAATTCTCATTAAGACTTTTGATGATTGATTAATGATACTGCGTTTCTAGTTTCCTCCTATTATTTATAATTCTTCTATCTCTTTCTTGGGTCCTCTAGTTCTCTTCTTGATTTTTTTTTCTTTTATCTAGATTCTATCTCTCTTCCATATTCTATCTCGGTCCTACATCACTTACCCTCAAGCTCTCTCCATGGAAGGCATAATTGGCCAGTTTCCGCATTTTTCCCCATTTTTCACCTTCGCTTGTCACAAGGCCATTTCCGAATACCTTCCTTACGAAGCCTTTGACTTCTGTTTTGGGATAAGCTCTGTTTCGATTATTGAGTACCTCTTTGATCGACTCTGGTTCTGTAATGACTAAGTGAGCTTGAGGACCAAGCCACTGAAGATATTTCTTTCCTGTACTCAAAAGGGAAAAGAAACTAAATTCTCAAGCCAAGAGTTTCACTCTATAGAACAATGTAATGGCCATAAGTTTCCTTACCATATATGCCGGTCCACGACTCAATATGAGGCTGAACTTTGGGAAATATGTTGTGTGACAAACCCAATATACCTCTGCTCCTGGCTTCCTTTTCCATGGTGGAGATTTCCTTGGTGTTGCCATGGATGAACCTGTAAGAAGGGCCTTTGATCCCTTGCATAGCCATCAAATGTCGTATGCGAGTCGGAATCCACCATAGTTTGTGAAGCACCTTAACCAGAACTAACAGGAAAAACAGGCCAAGAAAGCTTGAAACAACTATGGCTACATCTCCCAAAGTTCTCATGTTTCCCTACTTGGCTTTGCCTTCTTCTCCTTCTTTCGTTAATAAATTTATAATATTTATCAAAAGATTTCATATTTATGATGTTGAAGAAAACTATGATACTTAAAGATAACTTTTGTCGCCTTTAAGGTGTCTCCAAACAACATTAAAACGCTTAGAATACAGTGATAGTTTTGGATGCATTCAACCAATCATTTGGCATTTAAAAACCAATTTTCATGCTCAAATTTTTTTGTGTCAAATTAACTTAACGGTGCTTTCTCACTCTATCAATTAGTCTTTGTAACTTATATTTTAGTTTATGACACGTGTTTTTGGACTTGTATCGAGGCACTTAGTTACTGCAATTTTTCACTTGTCAGCAATTACCTAGATTTTGTCTATGAGTCGAAACAGAAAACTGAAAACTCTACCTTAGTTCCCTAATAAGGCCAATTTTCTGTTGTCTTAAAACAGAAGTTCTGCCAAATAGAAAAGTTCATTGTGGATAGAGCATTGTTTAATAAAGGCATTTTTTTTTTCAAGCCACGCAATCAAACTTGTCCACGTACGAGGTTTTTTCTAGAAAGATGGAGAAAGAACAAACTGGAAAAAAGTAATTCCATGTCCGGCAAAATAAAATAATAACATCTTGTACTCATCAACTACATCGTGTCCACTAAAATAATCCAATTTGGTTGTGGCATCATAGTAGCCTTTACCTTTTCTCCGAGAATAGCACGATCCAATATCAGGTCACAAAATTTGTCACCAAAAGAGAACAAAATTGAGTAAAATCAAAAGTTTCCCATTAGTAATAATAAAAAAAAAAAACATCCTCATTTCTCTCTCTGTATTTTTCCCATATATCTTATAATTTTCTACTTCTTGAATACGTCTAAAAAAAGGGCCTGGCCTATGCAAGGTTTTTGCCATGCAAGCACTCTCTCTCTCTCTCTCTTTAAAAAAAAAAAAAAAAAAAAAATTAAAAACGGCCTTTTGCCAGCTTAAAAAGAAAACAACCCCTAACTAACCAACGCTATTGACTAACTGTCCCGACCTTATTGATCTTGATTTTTCGATTTAAATCATACGCTGCTCATGAAGTGAGTGGAATAGTTCAGTAAAAAAAACCTTCTCACTACATCTAGTCTATACGATATAGATCGTCTAATTTAATGCCAACGGTGGTAAAATTGCCCTACGGGACCTACTTTAAGGGCATCCCTTTGTAGAATCTACAGTCATTTTTCATATGCACTTGTTCGCCCACAAGCATACGGTGTCAAATTTTGATAGTAAAGTATAAGTGAGTATCGTCCCTACAGAGATTAGATATTAAATTATCACTAAGTACCACGATTATCGTAACTTAATTTTATCTAGGCAACCGAACTTAATGAAATAAAAATAAAACTAGAACAAATATAAATAGAAAAATAAAATAAAATATGGAAAACTTCTATGCACAAATGTAATAGGGACTTGACTTCACTTTATTATTCCTATGTTCATTCTATCAAACCATTGTCAACCAATTCCACTCAATTCATTAATCAAGGGACCTAATCCAACCTCGTTACCTCTCCCAAGTGTCAAACGAAGTCATATGCATGAATACCCGAATCAATATTCCTATCTAATCTGTTTACTCATACACTCATTAAGTTTAACCCTTAAATTTGAAATCAAATACCGATTGCCGTCCGGCCTCACAACAATAGAAATCCTAGTTGATAATCTAAAACTCGACCACTCCAAATCTCACAATATCCTAAACTCTCAACAAGATTATCTAAGTGTCGATCTCCTCCCCGACTCACAGCCACCTAGACTATATTTCCCAATTATGGACTATGAAACCAATCTCTCTCGAGCATCAAAATCACAATTTATAATTATCTAACTCATTGGCCACATAAATTAGAAACATTAAGCATAGAGAAATATAAATAAATTAATATGGAATTTAACTAACAATTGACAAGTTAATCAAAACATAATTCAAATAAAACTACATCAAGCCCTAGAATAATAATCTAGCTCAACATAGAGGAATCCATAGCCAGAATCACAAATTCAAGAACAAAAACTAAAAAAAAACTACAAAGATAAGAAAAAAGGAAGACGGAAAAAAAAAACTCTTGTGGAGTTGAGCTTTAAGCCTTCAACTCTTCAAGAATCACTTCCAATCATTTTTCAAGAATCTCCTACTTTAAGTTCTCTTTTAAGAATTTTTGTGCCTCTCATTCTCTCCAAATTAAAACTAGGGTTTTTTTTTTTATTTAAATATGCTCAAACATAAAGAAAATCTCAGCCAAAGTCATCTAAGGGTCTAAAATTAGCCATCCATATTGATTTTGTTTTCGTTTGGGTGAGATAGACTAGACTACACATATATGGATTACAGATCATCTATTTATTTATTTGGAGGGGACATCGTAATGAGCTTATCTTAATGTTCAAAAAATGTAAGATATTCTACAAATAATAAAAATTAATTGCAATAATTGATAGAATAGAAGGAATTATATAAAATGTCCATTTCAAGAAACAAATTTTAAAAATGTCTACATTTTCATAATATTATGGTCCTTGTCTATTGTTTAAAATTGTTTGAAGTACTCGTTTTACTCTTTTTTTGTATATTGTAATATTTGATATTGATTATTATTATAAAATCACAAATTGCAACTGTTTATAATTGTGAGTTGTGACTATAATTGTATGTTGTCCTGTACACAAAAATTTTACCTTTTTAATTTATAACTTATTTTATCGTCATAAAATAATAATAATTATTGTAATTACTATAGTTGCATATTATACATAAACACCCAAATTTTTTCAAATTTATAATCATATTTCAGTATCATAAAGTTATAAACTTCATTCTAAAAGAAGTTATAAACTTTAAATGAATCAAGTAATTCCCCTCTTTAGAGAAGTACTGTGTGGCTCCTATAATCCTACTGCTGAGCTTTTCGACAAGGTTTGGCCTGATGATCATCTTAAATGTTGGCCTTTAAAACAAAAGATACCCAGCGAAGAAGGAAAGACGGAAAAATAAATGGGCAATTTTTAAAAATACTTTTGGAGCCCTTTTTATTTTAACTCTTAAGGGGCGTTTAGGATGCAAATTTTGAGAATTTATAATAAAAATACTTTTGGAAAGCCCTTTTTTCTCTCATTTTAAAATTTGAATACTTGACATTAAATTCCCAAGAATCTAAAATATTTTATTATTTTTATTATTATTATTATTATTATTATTAATAGTAATATTATTTTTTTTTTTTTTTTTTTTATTATTATTTTAAAATGTTTATTATTTTTTTTTATTAATAATATTATTTTTAATATTAATATTAATTATTATTATTATTATTATTATTATTATTATTGTTGTTGTTGTTGTTGTTGTTGTTGTTGTTGTTATGGATCTTCTTCCACGCGAATAACCAAACACAAGAATGTAATATTCCTAGAAATTTGAAAAAAAATCATGAGATAAAAAATCTGTATTTTCATAAGAATCATATTATCCTCCAAACAATAAACTTCCAAACGCCCATTTCTACTTTTTAGATTAGAATTAATTAAGAGGTAGAGTTTTTTAAAAATGTACTTTTAATAAGTTAAGTATTTAAGGAGATAAAATCTGTATTTTCTCAAAAATAAACTTAAAAAAAAAAAAAAAAAAAGTCGCCACTTCTGAGTCGAAGTGGAATCCAACAAAGAGATACAGAGAAAAGAGAAACACTCCTGAAGAGGCTTGCTTATAATTATTCAATTATAATTATTTACTTTGCTCTAGTTTGGCCTTGTAGTAGGAATATACAATTACGAAGTTAGAATAATCCTTTAAAGCCAACAAAATGAAAATAAGTCAGAAAACTCCAAATTCGTAGGAAACTATTAAGAAAAATAGACAAACAAATTGTCAGTCACATGCTAATTCACTATATATAGTTAGATGGTTCTCTTATTACTAGGACAATTTGTCTTTATATTTTCTTTTTTGTTTTAATTTTGGACAAACATTTCTGTAACATGTTTAAAGACCATCCTGTATTCAAAGTGGCTGTAGCACAACTTGAATGCCATGTTGTGCCTGAAGTGTAATAAACGCATAGGGTGAGTGGACATAGGCCGGGGAAAGCGTGAAAGAGTAGCGTCTTAGAATCATTGAAAGAGCAATTTTTGCTTCAATAAGTGCAAAGTTCATGCCCACACAAGTTCTAGGCCCCATTCCGAAGGGAAAATACGCGGCCGGGTTGTTGTTAGTAGCTTTCACAACCCCTTCTGAGAACCTCTCTGGTTTAAACTCACACACATCTTCTCCCCATATCTGAGGGTCAAGATGAAGTGGTAAATTGGAGATGACAAGTTCCATTTTAGCAGGAAGATTGAGATTCCCCAGTGTAACTTCTTTTGCCGCGTGCCTCGAAAAGGCAACTATTGGAGGATATAGTCTTGTAGACTCGTTTATTATCTGGCTAATCTACATATCAATCAAGGAAAAAAAAATTTAAAAATTTCACATGTTAATTAAGATGGAACTCAGTGAATTTTGAACGCTTTTAGGATTTTGTGATGACTTACTACTTTTAGTCTTGCAATGCCATCCGCGATTGGATCATGTTGACCAAATAAGTTGACCGCCTCCTTTCTTGCTTCCTCTTGCCAATCTGTATGGATTGCTAGAAGCAACACAGTCCATGCAAGCAAACTATTAGTGGTTTCCTGTCCAGCAAAATAGAATGACCTGACCTCGGTAATCAAATCCTCCATTGAAATCTGCTTCATTTCATCGGCATCATGGTGGGCCTTTATTAGCCCACCAAGAAGATCACTTCCATAGTTATCTTCGTCCCCACTTGTTACCTTATCTTCTCTTTTCTTGACCATCTCCATTATGGAGTTATTGATTTCTCTCTCAAGCATGTCAGATTCTATCTCATCTTTTGTGAACTTGCTGCAAAAAGGGGAAAATTGACTAATTGAGTTCTTAAAACAGGTGGTTCAATTCTACATTTTTTCTAATAAAGAAAAGAGATTTAATGGTATCGTCTTATTTCTTGTCTCCTCTGTCTAAAGCATAACGGACCCACTAAAAAGAATGAAAAGGACCTGATCCAATTTTACATGAACTCAATTTCTCTTACATCTTTAGAAGACTAGCGTCAACACCGCATAGTCTATTGACTGAGCAAGGAAATTAAAGTGGGGCTATAAAGTATTGAACTTTTAACTTATCCAGGAGAAAATGAGGAAAAACATCCTAACCATTTCACCATCCTATTGGTGGTCTTCAAAATTTTAAATGTATATAAAGTGAATCAATTACCTGATGATGGGAAGCTTGATTTTGAGAAAACTCATGGTTACTATAAAAGTCAATCTCCTCAACATATCAAAGATTTTCTTTCCTTCAAGGTAACTGCTCCCAAATGCCGTTTTGGAAATCACATCTGAAGTCAACACCCTAAATTCTTCAAACACCTCGATCTCTTTGCCTTCATAGTTTTTCCACCTTTCCAGCATCATCTCAACACTAGATATCATTGCAGGAACCATACCCTATAAGACAAGGCCAACAAATTGTTTTAACTTAAGTCAAGAACTTACCAATATAATAAACGATGAATCACTAGTAACGTTAAAAAGAAACTTACTTTTAAGTTTTCTGCATGGAAGAAATGGTTTGCCAGTTTCCTCAATTTGTCCCATTTTTCACCCTCGGTTACCGCAAGCCCATCTCCAAATAGCTTCTTGACAAAGCGTTGGGCCCCGGATTTCAGATAAACTCTATCTTTGTTGTTGAGTACCTCTTTGATCAGCTCCAGTTCTGTTATGACCAATTGAGGTTGTGTACCAAGCCATTGAAGATAATTTTTTCCTATCAAGGAAAAAACAAGAATACTTAACAGAGTTGTTCTATCCACGAAAGTACAATTCATAGGGCCATAATTAAACCTGCGAATGGATTGCCAAGTTGCCCCCTGAACTGTTAAGCAAGTTACCCTCAAATTTAATCAAATATTGCAGAGTGTCTCAAATTGATAAATGATATTAAAATTTGGAAGGAGATGCCCTCATGCATGTGACATGATGTGCGCCGGTCTCGTCAGAATTAATGTTAATCTCTTCCTTCAAACGAGTTCATGAAGGCGTTTATGTCTAAATTTTAATAAGATGATCCGAAGATAATCTATGACTTGTTAAATTTAAGTTGTGATTTTACGAATAATGAGTTTATGGCTAACTTGTCATATAATAGATGTGCCAAATACCCAAATTAATGGGTTTTCTTACCATAAATTTTTGCCCAATACTCCTGGTTAGGCTGAAGCTTATGAAATATGTTGTGACCTTGAGACAAACTCATAGGTTTGCTCATGGCTTCCTTCTTCATGTTCCACATTTCCTTGGCGTTACCCTGAATAAATCTGTAAGAAGGGCCTCTAATTCCTTGAGAAGCCATCAAAGATTCTATGCAAGTGGGAATCCACCATAGTTTGTGAAATATCTTTGTGATAGCTAACAGGAAAAACAGGCCAAGAAAGCTTGAAAGAAGTATTCCCATGTCTAAAACTTGCACTCTTATTTTTCCCTTCTTGTATTTGACTTTCTCAAAATACCCGGTGACCGTTTTATATCCTAATTAAGCGACTTTCATTTGTCTAATATTTTATTTATAATACGTAATGCAAGGTAAGCTGATGGCACTTATTTTAGATAGCTTGAGGGAACGTGCCTTAGGCACGTCCCGTCATTAACATTTTTTTTTCACGTTGCAATTTGCATTTTTTAAAATTTATTTTAAATTATTAAATATGATAAGTAATGTTTCATTACAAGCTTGTTTCTTCCAAAAAGAAACAAATAAATATGCTTAATCATAAGACTTATTTTTTTTAAGTCAAACTGAAACACGATATGCTAACTATGTTTTCTTATGGATGCTAATAATGTTTTAGTAATAATAAACCTATTTAATTATAGCCAATTTATAATTAGTTTTCAAACTAAAATGATATTCATAAAAAAAAAATTTCCATAACAGTGTAAAATTATTAAGTTTTAAATTTTAACTTAAATAAAATTATAATTTTATGAAAATCAACAATGGTATATTATGCATAATGTGGTTGAAAAAAGTATCTATATATGGTAAAGAGTATAGAGATTCATGTGAAAATATTTATGAAAGTAAAACAACAATAAATGAGGGGTTTAGAGAGAAAATTAATGAAAAAAATATTTTAATGGGAAACAATGAAAAATACAAGATTTAAAAAAGAAGAAAAAGGAACAACTTTAAAGTACAATTGAAGGAAATGGAAAAAAAAAAAAAGCTGAAAAATATAATTAAAGAAAAACTTGAAAGCAAGAAAAGGTTTTTTTTTTTTTTTTTTTTTTTTAAGCAGCAAGAAAGCTTGAGGGACGGACGCTAGTAACATTTTCTTTTCACTTTGCAATCTGCATGTTTTTTTATTTATTTTAAATTATTAACTAAAATAAGTAATGTTTCAATATAAACATGTTTTTTAATTGTTTCATTGTGATAGTGTAGAGATTCACAAGTGAAAAATATTAATGAAAAAAAAAAAAAAAAAAAAAAAAAAAAAAAATAATAAATGAGATGTTTAAAAAGAAAATTAATGAAAAAATATTTTAATGGAAACATTAATAAATACAAGATTTAAAAAAGAAGAAGAAAAAAAAAAACAACAACATTTAAAATACAATTAAAGAAAACATGAAGGAAAAAAAAAAAAAAAAAAGAAGCTCAAAATACAATTTAAAAAAAAAAGAGAGAAAAAAAAAAACTTGAAAGTAAGCAAGCAAGAATGTTGAAGTACAAAAGTTTCAAAACCTCATCCACGCTTCTTATGTTAGGTTTCATTTGATTAATTGGTTGGCATTACACGATTAGCAAAAAAACAAAAACAAAAAACAAAAAACAAAATAAAAAATGGTTGGCATTACTCATCACATGCCATGAGCTGAACGGTGGACATTCAATTACTAAAATTATAAGACGTATTAAGAAAACATTAAAAAGAGTAGTTGCAAGAGTCCGTAAAGGTCATTGTTGTATGTTGATGTTTTCCGAAAGCAAAAGCAGCGTTGACTTTTGAAATTCTAAATTATATTAGTAAAAGAACAGATTTTCTTTTTTAACTTTTTTTTTTTTTTTTTTTTTCTATTTGAATGAAAAAATAAGGGGATGAGCGACCAGACATGAACAATGAAATTCGCGAATAAAGGATTTTTTTTTTTTTTTTTTTTTTTTTTTTTTTTTTTTTGACGTGAATAAAGAAGCCTCCAACATCGTGAAATTTTTGCATAGATCACCATAATTAGGGAATGAAGCACGTCAATGGTCTCAAATAAGGCTTAATTTGAAAATGGTCTCAAGCACTTTCATTATATAAGAACCCAACATAAAACCTCTTATATGAAGTTAGAGATACTATAAATGGTTCCTGATCAATTTTTCTTTCAATGTCTCTTTAGTCTACTTTTAAAACATCCCAAACCTAATTCTTATCTATCAGTTTATTTTTAATTTTAGATCTTCTCATGAGTTGGGTATTAAAAGAGGATTAAATCTGTAAGTTAGTATAGTGCCTCGTTCCACCAATTCGAGTTTTTAGTTTTAGGTTTCTACAGTAAAAAACTCTCAGATAATATCACATTAAAATTTTCTGCTATAGTAAAAAGTTATAAGAAAATTTCATATCTCAGCTCGAATCAAAAACTCAAATCCATGAAGTAAATAAGGCCTTTGTGTTTTTTGCATCAGAATGATGTGCATATTCTGTGTTCTATTGACAGATCATGCTATTTGTTTTCAGAATTGTGTGCATATTTCATTTTCTTTTCAACACCCAGCTATTGAAAAAAGACTAAAACTAAAATAAACTAATAAGTCCAGGTTAAGTTTGAGATATTTTAAAAGTTAAGAACAAAATACGATTAAGAATAAAATTTAAGAATAATTTATGAGATTAAGCAACCAAATTGTTCAAGATAAACCCAATGTGATTAGGCTATTATCTTAGTGGTCTACAATTAATCAAGGACAAGGGCCATTGCTTCCTTACAAATCTTTGAACTTGTTTTGGTTTTGAAAACGATTTTTTTATGCGAAAGCATATATCTAGCATATCATGTATAATAAAAATTTTAATAAATTTTTAAGATACTCTACATAATACATTAATTTATGAATAAATTTACCTAGCGAATGATTAGGTCGATAACTTGAGTTATTTGAATAGGAACGTTCCTCACTCTAAGCTTATTTAGAATACCTAAACTTTTCTCGTCAATTCTATGAATCTACGAATACATGTGTGTGGGCACACTTAAAACAAAATGAGATTAGCACTCAAACACTCAAGTTTTTCACGAACACCAACACATGCACGACGTGAAATTGGGGGGAAAATTTTCCTTTTCATCACTCTATAAAATCGGCCACTATAAGCTAGGGAGAGTAAAAATTGTGTTCTCCAATTTTCTATAGTATCCTATTTCTAGAGTTCCTGTCAGACTCCCAACAGGAGTCTAAACTTTATTTCTAAGATAAAGCTTGATAATTATCTTTCATTCCTATTTTATTTTGGAAACAAAATCCCCTCTCTCTTATCTACTGGGGCGACCACCACAGGAAAATACCCCTTGTGGTTGGCGCAAATTACAGATAGGGAAAGAGAAAAAATTCTCCTTAATCCTGCAGTCTAATTTTAACTCAAATTCAAATTCTAATTAAAGTTAAACTTAATTTAATTTAAATTTCAATTGGACAACTTATCAAATAAGTCAATTGCATAACTTAGAGAGCAAACAATTGAATCTCATAGGGATTCCCACAGTGCTGGGCATGTGGACCTCTCCACATGTGTGTTCTAAAATTCAAATTTAAATAATCACATTTGTAATTAATTATTCTTGAGCATTCTATTTAAAATTTCATAATTCTAAAATTCTCATGTTGCCCTTAGCGTCTTGTAGGATTACAAGGACGACGCGGGGACTCATAGACCTATAATTTCGAGCTCTAATAAAATTAATAATGAATTAAAACTCTTTAATTAATTAATTAATTATATTAATTCTAATTAAAAGTTACTCTACTATGAACTTGGAATTGCACTCTTGTAATTATATTTATAATTTACTTCTAAACTATGAAGCGTTCATTTGATATAGCCATTACATATAGATCAATCACCCATTAATAATTCATAATTAGAGTTAGGTGAAATCCTTTAACTTCTCTAATTACATCTTTATCTTTGAGTACCATTAATTCTCTAATGGATAGTGATTCATAAAATAAATTCATGAATCGGAGCTTCTACTAGTCTATGCAATTCTTAAAGAATTATTTTTCTACTTCTTTCTCAAGAAGGAATGGATTTTATCTTGTATAGTAACATTCTTAGCTACCCACTTCATCGTGTCTCTAAAATACAAGGAATAAAATTCAACATATCAGAATCTGTACCGAGTAAATCAAAAGACACAAATCCATAAATAGGACATAACTTAGGATTAAGATGGTTCTATGTATGACTATCGGTATACTCAATTAGAATTTCTATACTTAACGAAAATTATCAGCAATTCATATTGTGTATGTGTCCCGGTTACATACAATCTTATTATGCGCAATACACTCATTCAATATCTCATCATATTAACAGTGCGAATAACATCATTCCATTCTAAACTAAAATGATATGTATTAGTAATGTTTTAATAAGATTTTGAATTTTAATTAGATTCATTACGAACATCGTTTTAACTATTATCCTTAAACACTAACATCTCACATATAACATTTATATATAATATTTAAAGTCACATAAATAATTTAAAATTTTTGATCATATTTATAAAATATTCAATAATATATACTTATAAAATAATAAATAAACTCTTTTATTAAATAAATAATAACTATTCTATTACATTTAATATTTTTTTGACACTCTTATTAATACTTGTTAATATTGGGTCAAGACAAACGAACCACACCGGAGCCCGACTCTTTGGTGCGTCCTGACTCGGGCTGGGATGAGCTCACCCAAACCTTTAGGCATGAACAAAAATGATATTAAGCTCCGCACAACTCATCCCTCGTGGCAAATAAACCACTATTCTCTTTCCAGTAATCCCATTTTTTGTTGAAAGGCTACAATTAAATTCTGTATACGTGGCACTCTCTAAAAGATGCGGAGTTGTGCGATGCTTTCCAAACAAGATGACGAATAGCAGTTCTCATGCATGAAATTGTAGTACATAAATTATTGGTCAGGCTAAGCTTGGGCCAGCCATTAAAAAATTAACGAACTTAAATGAGTTTAGATTTTTATTTTTTATTTTTTATTAATATAATTATTTAATTAAAAAAATAGTAATTAAAAACAAAAGTTAAAAAATTAAAACTCAAGTATTTATTTAATTTCACCCAGGCCAATGCTCACAGCTTGAGACGGCCTGCTTTCTATTTCGGCTCGATACAGCTTGGGCGACTAGCGTTTACACCACTATTGAATCTTAGGAGAATCGTCACTCTCAGCGGAATCACTCTTTGTTTTAAGCTGTGCAATAAAATCTTATCATATTTTAATGGAAAATTTGTGATAAGTGTATACTGGTAAAGCATAATTTTAAACCGACAATATCTTATTAAATTGTTAATGTTTTAATCTGATATGATTTCAAAAGATGATTTTATGATTTAAAATAGTACCATACAATCTACATATAATTTTTTATTTTTTATTTATAAAATTACGTTGAGAGATTATGGTCTCCTTTAGTTCGTCAATTTGAGTTTTCAACTCTAGTTGAAATATGACTTTATGTGAGAACTTTTAACTGTAGTAAAAAAAATTAAATATGACTTTTTATGTGAGTTTTTAACTGTACTAAAATTAAAATTAAAAACTCAAATCGGTAAAATTAACGAGGTCTATAATTACAAATACCATAACAATCCTTTTCCACCAGCTTTCTTAATAGGTAAGTTTTCTTGAGCAAGCTTAGAAACTTTTTTTTTTTTTTTTTTTTTTTGTTGAGGGAAGCAAAACTTGGGAGAAAACTATAGCCATAAAGAAATGCCATTAAAAAAAGAAAAGAAAAAAGATAGAAAGTCAAATGGAAATATTGAAAACTAACATTGATTAAAATTGCCAAATAGCCAAAGATTACATGTGCTCAGGCCAGCTCAACACAACTTGAGGGAGGCCTCAAGTACAGTTCTTTTTAAATCGGCCTATTTTAAAATGATAATTATTGTCGATTACGTAACCTATTAATAAATCCACACTTAGCCGCCACTCCAATTTTGTATTATTGTCTAAAATGTAGAATTGCGAACCATAATTTTTACCATAAGGATTATTGTTTTACGGAGAGTAGTCCACATAGAACGTCGAGAGGTGTGACTTTTGTTTTGTGAACTTTTTTTATCACAATAAATTACGAAAAATTATTTTGTACATCAAGTATACCACATCATTATGTTTATGTGGTACTCTTTCAGATTAATTTTATGCTGATTTTACTTACTCATTTTTCTCTCTTTTAAGTACTCTTCTCTAATTGTTTAATTATTATCTCACAAACGATTTTCCCTTAAAAAAAATCTCATAAGTGTTACAATATCTAAATCTTCTCTATTAATTAATATTTAAGTCCATTTAGGAAACTTGGAGGGAAAAAAATTGCTAAAATACTAATGACTTATTATATAAAACAACTAAAAAATTATTATTTGAAATACGTACTGATCGTGATAGATGTAGACAAGGAAAGAAATCGAACACAATAGCTTAAAGTTTTATATCTTGTATTCCAATGGAAATTTTATATGTAATGTTAATGTAGACATTAAAAAAAAAAAAATATATTATAGTTTTAATATTTATATTTCTTTTCAAAGGATATGATTAGCTTTTCCATGATTTTATTAATAAATGAAGAAGTTGATTAGATTTCAATACATATGTGCATATTGATCCTTTTATTGGATATGTGAGGCTTAATAGATATATACAAAGTTGACATCGGCATTGCAATATGACCTGTTTTCTTCCCTTTTTTATTGGGAAAAAAAAAAAAAAGTATCGATTGTTCCTTGCAATGTGACCTGTTTTCTTCCTTGGATTATGAGTGAAATCCATCTGGCAAGACGTCTTGATTATTTTCTTAAAAAGAGTTGAGTGTTCAACAATATTATTGCATATAAAACTGTTAAATATAATGAATAAGTCGCTGGCAAAAGAGAGTTCAGCATGCCTAAGACTTCTTGATTTAGTGGTACTCATATATAGATAGGATGAGATTTAGGTGAAGTTTGCTGGTTTAATCACGTATTGTATTAAAAAAATACAGTATTTATTTATAATAATCTAATAATTTAATAGTCTAACAATACATAAAAAAATCAAAACTCTTCCTACAATACTTCTCTAGAAGTGCCACGTGGCAAGTCGTCCTTATCCCTCTTTTTTTCTTTATTTTTTCCTTCTTCACCTTTTTATCTTCATTTTTTTTAATCTTTTACGTGTTTTTTATTTTTTTTTCTTTTGCAAATGTTTTTTTTTTCTTTAATTTTTGTGTATGCTCTTTAAGAATTTTTTTTTCCATTTTATTCTTATAAAAGTAATTTCTTACGGTTAAATTTTTACATGTATTTTTCTTTAAAAAGAAAACATAGATTTTTTTTAACTTTACTCCTACGAATGTAATTTCTTTCGCATATATTTCTACTTAAACTTTTTTTTGCCAATGATTAAAATGTTTTTCTTTAAATTTGTCTCCGCTTAATTATTTTTCGTGTAATTTTTATCATATTAAAAATTATCTTTACACATTTTTTCTATAATGCTCTCACAAAACACTTTTTTTTTCTTTTTCTTTTTTTTTTTTACATCTAACAATCTAACAATACACAAAAGAGCCAAGGCTCTTCCTACAATATTCTTATCTAAAAGTACTACGTGGCAAGCCATCCTTCTCCCTCCCTTTTTCTTTATTTTTTTTTTTCTTCTTCACCTTTTTGTCTTCATTTATTTTAGTATTTTACGTGTTTTTGCGTTTTAGTTTTCTTTTATGGATTTTTTTTACTGTTTAATTTTTGTGTCTGTTTTTTAAGAATAAATTATTTTCCACTTTACTCTTATAAAAATAATTTCTTACAGTTTAATTTTTTACACGTGTTTTTCTTAAAAAAATGGATTTTTTTTAACTTTACTCTTATGAAAATAATTTCTTTCATATCTATTTCTATTTAAACTTTTTTTGTCAACAATTAAAATACTTTTATTTAAATATGTCTCTACTTAATTATTTTTCATGTAATTTCTATTATATTAAAAGTTATCTTTATACTTATTTTTTTTCTACAATGCTTTCACGAAGCACATTTTTTTTTTCCTTTTTTACTTTTTGCATCTTTATTTGTAATTTTTTTAAATGTTTTGTTATTATTATTATTTTTTTTTACGTATGTTTTGCTCTTTTTTAAGTGTATTTCTTTTTTAGGTTTTCTTTTTATTTTACCAATGGATCTTTTATAATTTATTCTTTTAATGATCATCTATGCATTCAATTAGGGTTGTTTATGGGTTGGGTTGATGCGGGGTAGAACTTTTTTTTTTCCGCCCTAAAGGGTATGGGTTGCACATATTTGGCCCCAACGATGTTAGAAAAATTTCACAACCCAACGATGTTCGGGTTGGGTTGGGGCGGTGCGGGGTGGGTTGGGTGGTTAGTTTCAACATTCAAAAAATCAAAGACTTAAAGTTCAATATAATATTCAAACTTCATCATTAAATAGAAATAACAACCATCCTTATCAGTCCGGCGAGAGAGCACCGGAGAAAGTGGGCAAGACGGCGGCCGATAGGACAGAGCAATGAGGAGAGAGTTATGAGGGGGTTCACGGGAGGGGAAGAAGAGGGAAAACTGAAAAGGAAGAAGCAAGAAGAGGGGGTTCACGGGAGGGGAGACCGAGAATGAGATTGTGAACCCTAATGTTAGCGAGCCTAGGGTAGAACTTGGGTAGTTCGGCTTGGGCCGAAAGCTTGGGAGTATGATGTGCGGGTTGGGTTGGGGATTCCAGGTTGTTATGGGCCCAACCCGCAATCTGCCCCAAACACTTCAGCCCAGAGGTATAATGGGCCAAAAATTTAAAAATAATGATGCAGGTTGCTTTTTTCGGCTTGGGTTAAGGCGGGGTGGGTTGGGTTTGCAGGTTGTTCGGGTTTATGAATAGCCCTACATTCAATCTAACATCCAACATATATAAAAGTAGTCAAGTAGACTTGACTCTTAAGGAGGCCACGTGTTTGCTTCCTCATTCTTCTTCTTTTTAGGGTAATTTGCACAATTGATCTCCAACCTCTTTAAGAAGTGACAGTTTAGTCCTCAACCTTTTTTTTTTTTTTTTTTTTTTCTAACAAGACGACCCCCAACCTCTTTAAAAGGTAACAGTTTGGTCATTTTCGTCAAATTTTGTTAAATTTTTAACAGAACATGTCACGTGACCCTTTTTTTAGTGAAATCACTTAAATACCCCCATAACAAAAATACCAGAATGCACCTTGCCGGAATAGTGATAGGTAAACAAATAACAAAAAAACAAATTGTCGCTTCTTTCTCTCTCTCTCTCTCCCCGTTATCTCATCATTTCCCTCAACTTCTCTCTCACCTCTCACCCTCTCTATCTCTCTCTGTTAATGTCGTTCGAACTCCATCACAAATGTCGACCATGTCGATCTCAAGCTGTTGCCAATCATGATCGCGAGTTGCAGTGTCAAAGTCGCCGGAATGCACACAAAGTTGTCGAAACTCGAGCTCCTCACATAAAGTTGTCAGAGGGGAACCAGAACACAACGAATCTCCCCCAATGCCGGCGCTAACCGCGCAAATCTTCCCACCGATGGGCCTCTCACCTCCCACACTGCCAAGCTTGAGATATGAGAGATGTTTTTGTTTCGTAGGTCATGGATCTGGTTTGGGGAGGAGAGAGAGTCGGGGGAAGAGAGAGGTCCGGGGGATTATGGAGGAGAGAGAGAGAGAGTGACCTGGGGTCGCGGAGGATAGAGAGTCATGGAGGAGAAAGAGAGTCGCGGAGGAGAGAGATTTTCACGTGGGGAAGAAGAGAGAGAGGGATGTCGCTGAAGATAGAGAGTCACCAAAGATAGAGATGTTGCCGGGATGACTTCTTTAGATCTTTTTTAGATTTTTTATTTTTATTTTTGTTGAAAAATAAATTATTCAGTTTACTAAAATACCCTTTATTATGAGATCATGTGTAGTGCACATGACTTGTACTGTCAAAAATTTAACAAAAATAACCAGATTGCACCTTTTTAAAGAGGTTAGGGATCGTTTTGTTAAAAAAAAGTTGGGCACCAAACTGTCACCTTTTAAAAAGGTTAGGGACCATTTGTGCATATTACCCTTCTTTTTATTTAAAAGGCATGTTTATTTAACAAGAGTGAGGAATGGGAATTGAGAATCAAAATCAACCCCATGTTTACTTACCCATTTTTGGAGTGAAAATGTGTGGTTCCCATAACAATTTGGGGTTGACGAATGGGATTGGTACTTTCCCACCCTTGTCGGATTGGTACTCCCAATCTTGATAGTAAATATGAATTACGATTTTACTCTTAATTCTACTAACAAATTAGATAGTCTTATTGATATGCTTTCCACGGTTGACAAAGATCTAGCTGGATTACAAGCCAACTTGTATCAAGAAATGATAAAAATTGATGGCTTAGATGATGATCAAGTATATGATGCCACTAATATTTTGGCAACGAAGCATAATTTGCCACGTGTATTCTACAACATTTCAGATCAACTCAAGAAGGGATACATCCTTAAAATTCTTAGTCGTGGGGTTTCAGTGTTCTTATTTTATCATCATTATATTTTTTTTCTTTAAATTATTTCAAAATTTATTGAGAAAAAATAATTTAGATGATTAATTAGGTGTGATCAAAAAAATCTAATTACTAATTAGTTATCTTAATATTAAGATAGTTAGCATAATATACAATTTCTTTTTTTTTTTTTTTTACAGTTCAACACACAAAAATCTACTAAAAGGGTAGATAAGTAAATTTATAACAGTTTATTCCAATTATGGGTGTAAGTAAACGCATGAATGTGATTGAGACTGATTCTGACTCCAAATCCTAAGAACCTAAGTAAACAGCTTACTCTGATTCATGTCCACTCTGAATCATGTCTACTCCAATTCATGTTCACTCTAATTATGGATAATTAAACATGCTAATAATTTTCTCTCTTTTTTTTCACTTTGCCGCATTTTCTTTTTAAAAAAAATATTTTTTTTTCTTCTTCTCTTTTACCTATTGTCTTTTTTTCTTCCTAATATTCTTTGACAATATGTTTTTTTACAATATCTTTTTTTTGAAATACTTTCATTTAATTAAAATAATTCATTTCAGTACTCATTTTTTTTTTTTTTTTTTTTTGTGTCAAAACCTCCTGTAGAATTTTAAATATTATTTATTTTTTAACTTTTCCTTTAATTTTAAACTTTTTTATTTGTTTCTTTTCTTTTGCTTTTTTTTTTTTTTTACACTTTTTCCCCAAGATTCTTCAACCGTTCATTTTCTTTTATTTAAAATAACTTCTTTTTTTTTTTTTTTTTTTTTTTTTTTTGCGTTTATTTTGACTTTTAATACTTTATTTTCTTCACTTTCTTTTAATTACATTTTTTTCTAATGTCTCTCTACTTAAGTTTTCTTTTTGTTAAAAACTCTTATATAATTTTAATTCTTTTTTTATATGATTCTTTAAAGTATGTTTAAACTTATAAAGTTATTCTCTATAATATGTGACTCAATTAGTAAAAGAAAAAAGAGGCAGAAAAAGAAAAAGTAATGTTAGAAGAAATAAAACACATTACAACTAAAATATTTTTGCGGGATGGTCCCCAAACTTTACAATTTTTGATATTTAGATCCACATTTTAAAACTTTGGACACATGAGATCTCAAACTCTTATTAATATTTTAGTTCGTAAGTGCCCATCTCGTTTCTGTGATTAAGTAATAAATGCCATAGAAAAACGTCAATATTTTAACGCTTCTTTGCGCATTAGGTCCCCCAAAACAATTTTTTTTTAAAAGATATGTCTCGAAAGCTTTTTCTTTTTTCTTTTTTTTTTTTTTTAAAGTAGAACTTGTAATTTTTTTGTTCATAAATAATATTAATCTGCCCTGTAATCGAAGGCACACTGACACTCAAATGAACTGAGCTGGCAGGAATTGGGTAGAAAAGATATCCTTACCTCAATAAATGACCATGAGGTATTTATCATTTGCTGTGGACTCCCGTTTTACCCATAACCAGCCGGGGGTCCACCTTTACGGCTGTATGGCCCTGTCAGATGCATGACAAGTGTCATTGATTAATGGTTCTTGCACTGTACCCACTTAATGGTTACGATTGCTCCACTGTCCACGGGGTATGAAGTCCCCCAGTGTGGAGTTGCTCGGTAGTCACTCACACGTTTGTATCAACGTTGTCGAGATCTCAGGCGAGACTGGAGAGGAAGCCAAACAGAGACTGAGGTAGCTATGATCTACTCGGCACTGGTTGCAAGGTTGGTCGGAAGAGGGAAGTTGCTTGGTTGATTTTCCGAGCAGTGCCCGGCACAGCCTCAACATATGTGTCAAGTGAAAAATAAAAGAAAGTTAAATAAATTAAGGAAAAATGTAATAAATAGGAGATTTATAAAATTAAATCAAGTAAATAGTATGTTTTATAATTTTTTAAAATAAATAATAATTTATTATGTAAACATTTTATTCATAATTAATAAAAAATAAGTTACATGATTAAAAAAAAAAAATCTTTTTATCTATCGTAAAAAAAAATTTACATAAAAATAAATTTTTTTTACAAATCGTAAATAAAATATTTATACAACAAACAATTATTAAATTTTAAATAATTTTAAAATTTAATATTTATTTAATTTAATTTTATAAATCTACTGTTTACTGCATTCATCTTAAAATAAAAACACCAATTCAACAAACAAAAAAACGGCATCAATATTGGCCTTAATTACAAAAGATACCCAACGAGGGAAACAAAGATGGAGAAATAAACTCAATACTACTAAGCGGAATCCAACAAAGAGATATGTAGGAAAGAGAAAACTCCTCAAGATAATGTTTGTGAAAAGTACTCAAACAAGAGACAACAATATACTTTGCTTAATTGAACTTGAGAATTGAATAAAAGCTCAAAGTCTGATTCTTAGTAATTCTCAAATCAGACAAAAGCGTACAAATGCTTGGTACTCCCTTTTTATAGGCATTAGGGTGTGGTCACATTCTTTTAATCTAATCCTTTTATATCAATCATCTAATCTGAATTGTCCATTCGCTCGTTACGGTTTCTTTTTCATTCTTCTTTGTTCTTCGTTCTGTGTTTGATCCTTCAGGCTCTTTTTTCCTTTGTCATGACTTCAACTTGTGCTTTATTCACATGACATGGCACCACCACTTTGTATTCTTTAAAACGCTATCACTTCATTGTCTATTAATACTTGTCCCACACTTAATTATTCAATCATAATCATTTACCTTATTATAGTTTGGCCTTGTGCTAGGAATATGCAATTAAAAAATTTAGAACAACCCCTAGAAAGCCAACAAGATTAAGAAAACTTAGAAACTCAAAAATCGTAAAACTTAAAAAAAACAAAAAACAAAAAAAAAACAAATTGTCAATTACATGCTCCTTCACTAGAATTTGAGTGGTTCTCTTATTTGTCTTTATATATATTAAGTTTGGACATACATTCAAAGTGGCTGTAGCACAATTTGAATGCCATGTTGTGCCTGAAGTGTAATAAACGCATTGGGTGAGTGGACATATGCCGGGGAAAGCGTGAAAGAGTAGCGTCTTAGAATCATTGAAAGAGCAATTTTTGCTTCAATAAGTGCAAAGTTCATGCCCACACAAGTTCTAGGCCCCATTCCGAAGGGAAAATATGCGGCCGGGTTGTTGTTAGTAGCTTTCACAACCCCTTCTGAGAACCTCTCTGGTTTAAACTCAAGTACATCTTCTCCCCATATCTGAGGGTCAAGATGAAGTGGTAAATTGGAGATGATAAGTCCCATTTTAGCAGGAAGATTGAGATTTCCTAGTCTACCTTCTTCTTCCACGTGCCTCGAAAAGCCAACTACGGGAGGATATAGTCTTGTAGACTCGTTAATTATCTGGCTAATCTACGTATCAATCAAGGAAAAATTCCAAATTAATTCACATGTTAATTAAATGTACTTGTGAAATTGTATCTCTTTAGAATTTTGCTGATGACTTACTACTTTTAGTCTTGAAATGCCATCTGCGGTTGGTTTATGTTCAACAAATGAGTTGACCGCCTCCTTTCTTGCTTCCTCTTGCCAATCTGTATGGATTGCTAGAAGCAACACAGTCCATGCAAGCAAGCTATTAGTGGTTTCCTGTCCAGCAAAGTAGAATGACCTGACCTCGGTAATCAAATCCCCCATCGAAATCTGCTTCTTTCGATCGGCATCATGGTGAGCGTTTATTAGCCCCCAAGAAGATCACGTCCATAGTTATCTTCTTCTCCGCTCATTATCTTTTCTTCTCTTTTCTTGACCATTTCCATTATAGAGTTACTGATTTCTCTCTCAAGCATATCAGATTCTATCTCATCTTTTGTCAACTTACTGCAAAAAGGGGGAAAAATGACTAATTGAGTTCTTAAAACAGGTGGTTAAAATCTATATTTTTTCCCTAATAAAGAAAAGAGATCTATTGGTGTCATCTCATTTCCCGTCAACTTTATCCACGCCAATTTTATTTGAAGGATGAACTCAATTTCTCTCACACCACAAGACCAGCGTCAACACTGCATAGTCTATTGACCGAGTAAGGATATAAAAGTGAGGCTATAGAGTATCGAACTTATTCTGGGAGAAAAGGAGGAAAAACATCCTAACCATTACACTGTCCTATTGGTGGGCCTTGCCTTTAAATTTAAAACCTATAATCTAAAATGGATCAATCACCTGATGATGGGAAGCTTGATCTTGAAAAAACTCATGGTTACTATAAAGGTCAATCTCCTCAACATATCAAAGATTTTCTTTCCTTCAAGGTAACTGCTCCCAAATGCCGTTTTGGAAATCACATCTGAAGTCAACACCCTAAATTCTTCAAACACTTCGATCTCTCTGCCTTCATAGTTTTTCCACCTTTCCAGCATCATCTCAACACTAGATACCATTGCAGGAACCATACTCTATAAGACAATACCAACAAATTGTTTAGCTTTCAAGAACATAACAATATAATACACGTTGAATCACTAGTAAAGTTAAAAAGAAACTTACTTTTAAGTTTTCTGCAAGGAAGAAATGGTTTGCCAGTTTCCTCAATTTGTCCCATTTTTCACCCTCGGTTACCACAAGCCCGTCTCCAAATAGCTGCTTTACAAAGCGTTGGGCCCCAGATTTCAGATATACTCTATTTTTGTTGTTGAGTACCTCTTTGATCAGCTCCAATTCCGTTATAACCAATTGAGGTTGTGTACCAAGCCATTGAAGATAATTTTTTCCTGTCAAGGAAAAAATTATATCTCATTCATAAAAGAGTTGTTCTGTCTGTGAAAGCATAATTCATCGGACCCATAATCAAAACCATGATTGTATTGGCAACTTGCCCCTTAAACTCTAAAACAAGTTACCCCCAATCAAATATTGTAGAGTGCCACAAATCGATAAGTAATATTTAAAATTTGGAAGCAGACGCCCTCGTGTCTGTGACATGACGCATTCCAAATGTCATCAGAATTTTAATCTCTTTTTTCAAACGAGCTCATATAACGTGTACGAGAGCGTTTCAGTCTAAATTTTAATAACCGTAACTGATTTAAGGGTAATCTGTGCCTTGTTAAATTTAATGAATAATTTTACTAAAATTAAAAGTTCACGGCCAAGTACTCAAATTAAAGAGTCGTCTTACCATACATATTGGCCCAATACTCCTGATTAGGCTGAACCTTATGAAATATGTTGTGAGCGTGAGACAAACCCATAGGCTTGCTCATGGCTTCCTTCAACATGTTATGTATTTCCTTAGCGTTACCCAGAACGAATCTGTAAGAAGGTCCTCTAATTCCTTGAGAAGCCATAAAATATTCTATGCGAGTTGGAATCCACCATAGTTTGTGAAATATTTTTATGAGAGCTAACAGGAAAAACAGGCCAATAAAGCATGAAAGCATTATTGCCATGCCTACTTGCACTCTTATTTTCCGTTTCTTGTATTTCCTTTCAATGCCCCAGTGACTCTTTTATACCCAATTCCAAAACATCTTTCATTTGTCAATAGTTTAAATATTATAAATGTTATACAAGTGATGATACAAACAATACATCAGCGTTTGTCTCCCTCTGTATGACCTTGTATGCTTGTCATAGCCGTCTTAAAATTAAAATATAGCAAAGATTGGTACTTATTTTGGCTGCATTTGATTTCTGACATTCCTCATGACATGCTATAAGCTGAATGGGGAAATTATACAAGGATATTAAAAAAACATTAGAAAAAATAGTTGCAAGGGACACTAAAAGGTGATTGTTGTATGTAGTTGTTTCCAAAGCAGAAGCAGTATTAAGTATCCTTTTGAAATTTTGAATTATACATTCCTAAAATTGTGTTTTTGTTTTTCCTTTGTGGAGCCAAAAAAAATTGAGTTTTTGTTTTTTTTTTTTTTTTTTTTTTTTTTTTTTTTTGGTAAAAAGAAGGTAGAGAGGAGCGACTGGATCAAATTACTTTTTTGATGTGAATAAGGCTCCGCTTAGCAGGAGGGATGGAGAGTAGCAAAAATGGAGAGAATTTGAAGAATGGGTAGTATGAATGACATATTAGATTATATTATTATTTTATATTATTTGGTAGGAGTGAAGGGCAATTGAAAGGTTAAATGATAGTTATTTATCTACTAAAGGGTAAAGTAGTCTTTTTAATTTAAATTTGAGTTGATTGGTTGAATCTTTCTATTAATAGAGGGGATTCAGATTAATAGGGCTAGAGGGAGACTTTCTCCCTCAATTTCTCCTCTTTCCTTTGATCCTACTTCAAACCAAACAATAGATTTACCCCTTCTATCTGTCTCCATCTTTCCCTCGTACCAAACATAGTGTAAAGGAGCCTGCCATAATTAAAAGCACTCCTAAAGCAATCTTCTTCTTGTTCTTCTTCTCCATTCATTACCCTCAATTCTCTTTTCTTGATTATCTTAATTATCGAGTTTCGCACTCCTTTCTCAAGCTGCTCTGATTATATCCCATCATTAGTTTTAAAAAAGTTGTTGCAAAATTGGTGCGCAACAATTGGTTTCATGCTTCATAAGGGAAAAAAATTAGTAAGAAAAAGAAAAGCATGGTATTTGGGACGTCTGCGACTGTGCTTAATTTGTACAATTTCTATGTTACTCTCTAAACTTTTAATTTTGACAACAAAATAAGGCAAAATGTCCCTAATTTAATACTAACTATTAAAATTTGAACGAAAACACCCTTATATTGTACACTTTATGTGAGCTGATCATTTGAAAAAATAGAATTAAATTTCGGATGATGATCTGAGCACATCATGTCACGTGTATGATGGTGTTTCTTTCAAATTTTAACATCATTCATCAATCAGGGTGCACAATACAAAACTTTATAAAATTTAAGAGTGAAAGATTTAACATGATTAAAAGTTATGGAAATAACTTGCTAATTTAGTCAGATTTTAGAAGGAAAAAGCGCCAAGAAAAGGCCTGTGAACTAGACTTCATTTCAGCTGTTTTTGCAATCCAAAAAAGGAATTTACCTTGCACCAAGAATATACACCCCCACCTAATATGATATTGTCTGCTTTGGGCTTGAGCTCGCATGATTTTACTTTTGGGCCTTACCCCAAAAGGCCTTATACCATTGGAAGGTGGTGTCATTCCTTATAAACCAGGACTCATATTCATCCCAAGGCAATGTGGGACTGCACAACTTACCCTTTCTTGGCCTTATGCCTCAAGGGATTGATGACTGTCACAATCAACCTTTCTCATGGGGGCCCAACGTCCTCGTTGGCCACATTTCTGGCTGGGTAAAGTCTCTGATACCATATGTAACGACCCGCACCCCCACCTGGTATGATATTGTCCGCTTTGGACCTAAGCCCGCACGGTTTTACTTTTGGGCTTCACCCTAAATGGCCTCATACCATTGGGAGGTGGTGTCATTCCTTATAAATCATAACTCATCTTCATCCTCAGGCAATGTGGGACTGCACAACTTACCAATTCTTGGCCTTGTGCCTCAAGGAATTGATAGTTGTCACAATCACCCATCCTCATGGGGATCCAACATCCTCGTTGGCCACATTTTTGGCTGGGTAGAGTCTCTAATACCATATGTAACGACCTGCACCCTCACCTGGTATGATATTGTCCGCTTTGAGCCTGAGCCCACACGATTTTGCTTTTGGGCTTCACCCTAAAAGACCTCATACCATTGGGAGGCAATGTTTTTTTCTTATAAACCATGACCCATCTTCATCCCCAGGCGATATTGGACTGCACAACTTACCCTTTTCTTGGCCTTGTGCCTCAAGGGATTGATGGCTGTCACAATTACCCCTCCTCATAGGGACACAACGTCCTCGTTGGCCACATTTCCAGATGTTAAAAAGGCCAGCTTCTCCAACATTTCAAAAATTTCCTTCCCTTCCATGTAATTGCTCCCAAATGTTGTCCTTGAAATCACTTTTGATATCAACAACAACAACAAGCCTTAATCCCAACTTAATTGGGGTTGGCTATATAGATTTTACTTTTTCACACGGCTATGTTTGAAATTAAACTTTCCTGAATACCTAAATCTAGAATGTCTTTCCCTAATGACTTCAGTCCATGTAATTCTTATAAGAATGTCCTCCCAAGCACGAACTGGTGCTTCTAGCGGTCTATGTTGAACATGCTCGTACTACCTCAAGCGGCCTTCACGCACCTTATCTTCTATTGGTGTTACACCTACTTTACTACGAATAACTTCATTCATTATGCGATCCATTCTCGTATGACCACTCATCTATTTTAACATACGCATTTCTGTCACACTCATCTTAGATATATATTGTCTCTTAATGGCCCAACATTCACTATTATATAACATAGCTAGCTGGGCAGATTACAATCCTATAGAACTTTTCTTTCAACTTAATAGGCATCTTGCCATCACATAAAACTCCCGTAGCATTCTTCCACTTAACCCACCATGCCTTAATCCTTTGTTGAATATCCTTTTCTATATCTCCTTCGTACTACACTATAAACCCAAGGTACCTAAACTTTCTAGAAGCCCTAATCTCCACACCATCTAAAGAAATTCCATCACTCCGATTACTTGAGTTACTAAACCTACAATGCATGTATTCTGTTTTCATCCAACTTAACTTAAATCCCTTTGTCTCGAGAGTCTGTCTCCATAGTTCTAACTTACAATTAACTCCTTCCCTATGTTCATCTATTAAA
The DNA here is from genome assembly GCA_012066045.3 of Morus alba. NCBI lineage: Eukaryota > Viridiplantae > Streptophyta > Magnoliopsida > Rosales > Moraceae > Morus > Morus alba. Next base: position 5,917,738 of record CP050237.2, on the reverse strand, counting down.
ACTATATTATCCGCAAAAAGCATACACTAAGGAACTCTACCTTAGATTTCTCTTGTCAGCTCATCCATCACGATGGTGAAAGATAAGGACTAAGAGTAGATCCTTGATGAAGGCCGATCCGAATGGGGAACTATGCCGTGTAGCCTCCAGCAGTTCTCATACTCATGACCACCCCATCGTACATGTCCTTAATTACCTTTATATACCTCACATGCACTCATCTCTTTTCTAGCACCCATCATAAAACTTTTCTCAGCACACTATCATATGTCTTTTCTAAATCTATAAAGACCATATGTAGGTCTATCTTGGCTTTTCTATACCTTTCCATGAACATCCTAAAAAGAAAAATGGCTTCCGTGGTTGATCTACTTGGCATGAAGCCAAATTGGTTACATGAGATGATAGTTGTGGCTCTTAATCTCCTTTCGTTAACTATCTTCCAAAGTTTCATAGTGTGGCTTATTAACTTTATGCCCCTATAATTGTTACAATTCAGCACATCTCCTTTATTCTTAAAGATGGGAACAAGAATACTTTTCCTCCATGCATCAAGCATATGCTTCTTCTTTAGTATCTCATTAAAAAGCTTAGTGAGCCACACAATTCCAGCATCTCCTAACGCCATCCAAACCTCTATTGGAATATCATCTAGCCCACATGTCTTCTCCTTTTTCATCTTATGTAGTGCAGTTTTAACTTCTGAGACTCTGATTCTTCTTGTATACATCACATTAGGTTCTCCTTGTGACTTAAGATTGTCAAACTCTATCGCATGATCATCATTATAAAGCTTCTCAAAGTAACTCCTCCACATTTTCCTAATGTCTTTATTTATTTTCAGAACCTGATTCATATCATCCTTAACACACCTCACTTGATTTAGGTCTTGATACTTCATTTCTCTTATCTTAGCTAGTTTATATATATCCTTATCTCCTTCTCTAGTCCCAAGTTTCCTATATACCTTATCTAAGTAAGTAGAACGAGCCTTACCAACTACTCGCTTAGTTTCTTTCTTCGCTTCTTTGTACTTATTAAAAGTTTCAACATCCTTATGCTTTGGTAAATCTCTATATAAATCCCTCTTGGTCCTAATAGCCTTTTAAACTTCCTCATTCCACCACTAGGTTTCTTTTCCAGTGGGGCCTTTACCTCTAGATTCTCCTAGTATCTCCTTTGCCACTTTTCTAATGCAGGTGGCCATGATATCCCACATAGTATTTACATCACCTAAATATGACCAAATAGCCTCATCTAATAACTTCTCTTTAAAGGCCAATTGCTTTATTCCTTCAAATGCAACCAACGAGTTTGTGGAAGGTGGTTTATCTTAATCCTTCTATAGCAAAGCTTAATGCTCACATCTAAGATTACTAACCTATGTAGGGAATGCCCCAATAGATTCTATGTGAGTGAAATCCATGAGAGTGACTTATTTTTACGCTAACCGTCAACCTACTACAACCCTCCTCCTTTATCCGGGCTTGAGACCAGCTATACAAACGCATAGGCGGAGTTCTTTTGCCTTGATGATATTTCAAAAACAAAATCATCAATCAATCTTTTGCCTTGATGATATTTCCATTTTTCGACCATCGTCTCAACACCAGCAATCATTGCAGGAATCATATCCCATCATATACTTATAAAAATCTCTCATCTGATTACAAAGATGGTACATTCATCAAAGTAATTTGCATTATGCATAATGTAATAACTGACAACTATGCCAAAATTACTTTATTTTCCAGTTCTAACAAAGAAGTAAGAGAGTAAGACTTAAGAACTTTTACTTTCAAGCTCTCCGACTAGAAGGCATGAGTAGCTAGTTTGCGCATTTTCGCCCACTGGAGACATTGAAACACTATCTCCAAGTATCTTAAGACAAGGATTTTTTAAGAGAAGGCATAAGCACAGAAAGCTTAAGACAAGGATTTTAAGATCATCACTCAACCAACTCATTTTTTCTTTCAATTTTTTTTTGGTTGTCCCAGAAGTTCTCAGTGATCTTAAGCTTCTTTCTTTGTCACTCTAATTTAAAGCTTTCTTGTTTGATATATAAAACAAAAATCAATCAATAAATCAAAGAAGATGAGGAGATTTGCTCATGTGGTGGAAACAACGGGCGCAGAATTAGGCCCCACCATTTGTAGAAAATCGGTCCACCAAAAGAAAATTTGTCACTGTCCGTCCTCAATAATTTACAATTTTTTGTAAAAGTGGTTAGGAAGGCAATCAGGGATCCAGAAAAGTCGGATAAGGTACTTAATTAAGACAAATGTTTGAAATATGATTATGGAAATACTAGTAGTAACGAAATATATTACAACTATTCTACCGACATATTCCACGCTTTTTAAATCATTGAATAACAGTTTTATTTATTTATTTATTGACATTATTGATAGTATTGATATTTGAAAATTGTGTTTGATTGTATATTTTAGTGAATTTCTCTTGTTTGATGATGTCATAAATTCTTCATGATTACTCTTAGAAGGAAATAATTGTTCCACTTTTACTTTAGAGATTTGGAGAAAGTAATAATAATAAAGATAAATTGAGAGAGAAAAAGAGGATAAAATGAATTTCATATCAACTCAAGAGAGAGATTTGAAAAACTAACAAAGACAATAGAAAAATTAAAATTAGTATGGCCAAACTCAAATTCTGTAAACTACATTTGCAGCTTTAAAAATAAAAATTATTTGAGTGGATGCACTAGATAGATCCATCACTTTTGAGGGAGTCTTGGTAGATTGTAAAACAAAAAATTAGTCTTCATGCAGAGTTGGCTCTGAGCTCCGCATGAGACAAATGTGTCCTACAAAGGCGGAGCCAAATAGAAGTGCTCATCGTCAAAACAACAGAAGTTCTAGCCTATATTGCTTGATAAAACCGATTTTGATGTCCCAGGCATATAGTTCTAGACGATCAAATAAGATTGGCTTGTATAAATAGAGAGAGAGAGAGAGCCTTCTATGATTTCCAATATATATAGCAATAAGCAGATGTAATGAAAATAAGCTAAAGCGAGAAAAGTAGAAAGCAACTAAAACAAAACAAAGTTCAAAAAATAATTGGTGGTACAATGTGAGACTTCACTATATTTATTTTCACAACCCCTTGCAATTTCACTCTTGCTAGATATCTGCCACAGGAAAACTCTAGGGTTCAAAATGTGGGTGTAACATTACTTGAACTCCATATTGTGGGCGATTCGTAAGAACCTGAACAGGCGAGTGAACATATGCCGGTGACAGAGTGACTGTGTAGCGCTGCAGAATCATCGCGAGAGCGATCTTTGCTTGCATGATGGCGAAGTTAGACCCAACGCAGTTTCGGGGTCCAAATCCGAAGGGTACAAATGCGGCAATGTTGTTCTTAGTAGCTTTGAAAACTCCTGGAGAGAATCTCTCTGGTTTGAAAAGATGCACATCTTCTCCCCATATTTGAGGGTCGTGATGAACTGCCAGGTTTGAGATGAACAAGCTCATGTTAGCTGGAAGATTGAGCTCTCCCAATCTCACTTCCCTTTCCACTTTTCTTGACATGCTAACTACTGGGGGATAAAGTCTAAGTGACTCGTTGATGATCAGGCTTATCTGTTTTGGAAGTGGAACACAAAAAAAATAAAAATAAAAAACAAAACAAAAGAAAATTATCATCCTGAGACGTAGTACCCTTTGGTTTTTAATTTTATTAGATTGGTACTTTCGTGTTCCGATAATACCATCACGGTACCTTGTAGTTTATTTGGGATATAAAATGTCCTTTCACACGTTTTAGACTAAAAACACACTAAAAAGAAAATAAAAAATAAAAAATAGACTAAAGAAAAGGAAATTTTTTGTACTACAAGGTGTCCCAAAAGAATTAATTGAACGCGGAGGTATCAATATGATAAAGTTAAAAACTGCGGGTATCAAAATGATAATTTCCTTCAAAAGGAATCAAGACTTCAAGAATAATTTGAACTTTTCTATTTTGAAAAATAATTTGATACTTTTCTTACAGTTTTAAGTTGATTAAGTCATCTGGTTTTGGATTTTGCTTTCCCAATAGATTGTTAACTTCCTTCCTCGCTTCCTCTTGCCATTCAGTATGGATTGCCAACAAAAGCACAGTCCAAGCAAGCAAACTGTTAGTGGTTTCTTGCCCAGTAAAATAGAATGTCTTGCACTCATCAACCACATCATCTACTGAAAGTCTCTGGTTCTCATTGACATCATGACGAGCTTTTACAAGTAATCCAAGAAAATCACTTCCAAAGTTGTCCTCCTCTTCACTGATCACCACTTTCTCTTCTCTTTTCTTGATCAACCCGACAATGGATTCACGTACACTTTTCTCAAGACTCTCTGATTCTATCTGATCTTCAGTTTTAAAAAATGTACTGCAAAATATAGACCAACTAACTAAAGCCTCTCTGCTGCCTAAGAATGAGTTTAAGAATTAATGTTGTTTTATGCTTTGTAGGCATAATGTAGTTACTTAGTTTAATAAACAGACTTACCTGATGACAGGAAAGGTTTGTGTGTAGAAATTTCTGGATGCCAATAAGGCCAACTTCATCAACATCTCAAAAATGTTTTTCCCTTCCAAGTAACTACTCCCAAAAGCTGTCCTTGAAATCACCTCTGACATTAAGAACCTAAATTCTTCATACACCTCAATCTCTTTTCCCTCTAGATGCTTCCATCTCTCTAACATGCTTTCAACTCCCTCAATCATTGCTGGAATCATCCTCTTTCCCCAAAACAAAACAAAAAAAAATAACAAAAAAATAAAATAAAATAAAACAACCATGACAACCTTGATAAATGCCTAGAAAAATCTAAATAAATAAATCCCATGACAACCGTGATAAATGCCTAGAAAAATCTCTCATTCAGGGTCCTATTGATGATAATTGCTAAAAACTAGTGACTACTATTGATTCAAGTTTCATAATATGGTTTAATAAATAACAAGTTAAACCGTGAATGCAATCATAGCCTAACGGTATCCGCACCTGACTTCACCATAGGGCGTAGAGTTCAAATATCCTCACCCTCAAGTTTAAAAATAAATAAATAAAATAACAAGTTAAACCAAATTATTTAATCTACTTCTTTCTCTTCAACTAGAGTAAAGGGTAAGTAGCAATGGTAGTGAAAGGAGTAACAAGAAGAGCATACTTTAAGGCTCTCTGCATGGAAGGCATAGTTAGCAAGTTTCCTCACTTTTGCCCACTTTTCACCTTGAGATATAACAAGTCCATTTCCTAATAACTTCTTTAAAAAGGCTTTTCCCTTGCCTTTGGAATACACTCCATCTCTGTCATTCAGTACCTCTTTGATCAACTCAGCTTCTGTTATAACCAATTGAGCTTGAGGACCATCCCACTGAAGAAAGTTCTTTCCTGTTATATTAAAGGCAAAAATTTAGTACTAAAAGTACCCCAAAACAAAAAACAATCGTTGGAAGCCAAATTCAGATAGACATAGTACTAAGGTTACAATATAAAAGTGTCATGTACCATATAAGTTGGTCCAATAGTGGATATGAGGCTGAAGTTTAGGAAATATGTCATGTGATAAACATGGCATAGGTCTGGCCATGGCTTCCTTTTGCATGGTCAAGATTTCTTTGGTGCTTCCATGGATGAATCTGTAAGAAGGGCCTTTGATTCCTCGCAAACGCATCAGATGCTGTAGACGAGTTGGGGACCACCATAGCTTGTTGGATATCTTGATCAGAGCTAATAGAAGGCACACAAAGAGAGCATAAAACAAGAAGCATCAATTCTCTTGCTGCACTCACCTTTCTTGATTATTTTTCTCTAAAGTTCTCAGTTATTTCAAGTTTCAAATCTCAGTGATCCATTATAAAAGATGATTGAGATTTTATATGCCGACACAATAGGTGTTGTTGTACAATAAATAGTACAAAAGCGAAGTATGCTTTGTCCCCAGGCCGAGGGAATGTGGATAAGAACAGCTTTCATAAATGGATAAATTTTATCAAATTCTTGAATTATGTCATTTATATCAATATATCTGCAAATTTTAAAATGTACGGAGTTATTTAGAATGTATATTTAAATTATAATATTTAAATTTTAAATTTTTTTATAAAAAAAAAATACTATAATAAAATTAATAATTTGTTATGTAATCTTTATTATTTATTTATTGCGTAATTCTATATGGGGAGAAAGAGGAAAATAGGCCAAAATTTGAGATGAATTAAAATTAATAGGCATATAGTTTACATAAGTTAATAAATAGGCCAAATTATTATTTTCGTCCATAACTTGTCTGGTTATGAACCATAACTTGACAAGTTATTATTCATAATTGTCCATAACTTGTCCGGTTATGAACCATAACTTGACAAGTTTGTCCATAACTTATCTGTTTATGAACCATAACTTGACAAGTTATGGCCTATTAATTTCTATAACTAAAAATTGGCCTATTTACTTTCTTAAGCTTTTCATATTGGTCTATTTTATACTATTTCCCTTCTATATGATCCCCGTCAAACAAGAGATGGGCTTTATGTTTGATGGGGATGAATGTGGGAGACAAAGGCCTCGTTGACCTAGTGTGGGCTTAAATTATCTGTTTTATTTAAATCTCGTTTATTTTATTAATTTAAGTTTTTAATTTTAATTTTACTACAGTTAAAAATTCTTATTAAAAATCACATCTAATTTTTTTGCTCAAGTTAAATTTTTTTACATAAAATCACGCCTCAACTCAAATTAAAAAATCGAAATAATGAACTGAATGAGACCTTAAAATAATATCTAACTAACTGTATTAGTGTCATGTTATTTAAAAATTTTAAAATGTCTTTTTATTGACTTTTTTATGCTTGAAAATTTAAATCTATTAAATAATGTACCATAATATAATTAGCTAGCAACAATTTTGCATGTTAAAAATTCACCACCAAAAAATGGCGTCAGACTTTTCGTGCTGGAAAGTTATAGAAGCAAACAGACTTTCTTTTTCTTTTGGCAAAAGCATGAAGATCCAAATTGCACACGACAGAGCTTAAAACCAAGAATTTTGATCTGGTGCCACCATCTTAGACACCTATCATTAGTTAATCAGATTGCACAGAAGATGCGCACTCATAATGGATAAGTATATATTGAAATTACGCTGTGAACTGCTTTAACAGTAATTGCAAATGTGGATGAAAAAAAAAAGGGCCAAAATTTGATCCTCAAATCTGAGGAATTCACGGGAACAGACTCAAACGGGCAGAAACATATTGCTATAAACATATAGCGAATAAATTACGTTAATACAAGATTTGCATGGAGTTGTGCTTAGCAGAAAATGTGAAAGGGCTTGAACCTCTTTCTTTCAAGTCTTCCAACCTTGATACAGGATGAGCAACTGCACGAGTCAAAGAGAGGATTGAATACAATATCAAACAGACAACATACAAGGGAATAGTTTTGCCAAAAATATTACCTTACCCGAGCCCGATACAACGGTCAAAACAAAAGGAACATGCGAGAACAAAAGTCAGCTTCATCTCCTCCTTTTCCTGCCTTTTCCTAATTGCCCAGATTTGAAAGCATGTTCTTGTTCGTCAAGGAATGCTTTCACCTTGTTATATTTCTGTGTCTTTTCTTCTTCCATCGCTGCCTTGTCCCTTGCTTTAACCTCCTGCAAGAAATAATTGTCTTTACGCAGCTCGCGAATCGCCCCTTTAGCCTCTTCTTTTAGGCGTTTCTTCAACTTTCTCCTCTCAGTCCTTTCACGATCTGGATCGTAGTCTCTCCCCTTCACAAAGCTGCAGAACGACATGACCAAGTTAACGCACCCAATGTAGACCACCTATTCTGAGAAGCATTATGAAAAGAGAACGAAAATGGAAACTGTAGAGTAATTACTTCTCTTCAAATTTGGGATTAAACATTCTGATTGGCACCAGCTTTTGTCTCCGCATTTGAAGAGGTTTCCGCAACACGTGACGTTCATTAACTTTTGTCTCGATGATTTGAGCAACATCTTTGAGTTTATCTTGTAATGGACCTACCATGTTTTCTTGTTGTGCCACTTCACGTAACAAAACTGAAATTGGCAAGAAAATTTCAGGAAAAGAACTCAAGCCCTCATATACGTTGACAAATCCTTGTAGAGTTTCAACCACAGTAGCCAGTACACTAGTCCTGAAAGTTAGAAAGTTCAAATTTTCATCAAACTATCAAAGAGAAAAATGGAGCTCTTGCAATAGGACATATAGCCCTAACGCTAACAGAGTTTAATATTTCAATGCAAATACAGCATCTTTTGCAAATTTCATCAAACTATCAAAGAGAAAATGGAGCTCTTGCAGAGGACATATAGCCCTAACGCTAAATCACGTTTAATATTTCAAAACACAGAAGATCTAACTTGACCACATACTGGTGAAAAGTACTCGTAACATGGATAAACAGGGAATTATTATACTTGCTAACTTCTAGGAGTTCATTCGCTACAGGGAAAAAATAAATAAATAAAATACATTGGCATCATCTACTGGAGCAATTTTCAACTTTGGCCATAAACAAGTAATTACCAACTATACAGTCTGCATAATATAAACACTATAAAAATAACCCCAATCCAGGACATTACAAAATAAAATGACAACAATCCAGTACTAACCTAAAATTGTCGGTGTCAAAAAATGAAGAGTCCTCTGGCAGGTCCATTATAGTGAAGAAATTCAGGGGATCAATCTCATTTGCATGTCCACGTAAAGAAATCAGGGGATTGAGCGCCTTTAATTCCATGAGATAATAATACTGCAAACACATACAGAGATCAAATGGTTATGTCATCAAACAACAGACTCTGTGTAGAGTAGAGTTATTTTTTGTAAGATATTTATAGTTCTCATGAATGAAGTGATTCATTTTATGAATGGTAATATATATATTAGCCCGATCCTTTATTCATAAATGAATTTTGAAACAAACAAAATGGTACTTGAGTATCTTGATTTGATGTCATGTTTCCATCCTTAGCTGCCATCAGCAACATTCGAAGAAACAAAATTGCTTCAGGACAGAACTTCTGAGATTGTTTCGCTACCTGCATCACAAAATTAATTAATTGAAATGTCTGCCATTGGATACAAGCTAACGACCTTTCTCAATAAACACATTCAGATTGCATAAACTATCAGATAAAAAAGGTAAAACAGTTCCAAATATACATACGGAGAGTAGCATAGAGCACAGGAAAGAGCCAACAACAATATCACGACCCGATATGATGGGGCAACGCATAAGATATTCACACATTAACAATATTGCCGGGGTCATGACTGCATGGCGGAAGTCGGAGCAAGGAAATATCAAGGACCAAAGTCTCAAGAGAAATAATGTCTTTGACGAAGGCCAACAACTATTTTCTGCAAGGACACAGTGAATTTGACCGGGCAATAGGACATCAGCAGCAAGCTTAAAAAAATGTATTGTGGTAGAAAAATAAATTAAGGTATGAGAATTCACCTACCTGGGTTCTTGATGATCTCACAAAATTGTGTGCGGATTCGTAAAATCCTTTGTCGAGCACAGATTGCAGCAAAATACGGGATTTCTGCACTCATGTCCATCAATGGCTTCACCAACAAATCCAATAACTCAATATTCAATGGCCTGTTATTTGCCAAGACAGCAAAATACTGCAGCAGCACACCATAAAACACCTGAAAATGGGCAGAATGTTAAGTAAATACAATGATAGCATAGGAAAAATATTTGGCCAAAACTCTTCAATCAAGAAATATTATATAAATCTTTTTTTTTTATAGTCTCATACTTGCATTTTCTTCCGATTTTCTGCTGCTAGCTTGATTGCATTACTAGCCCGAATTCGATTGATTATCAAGATAGTGTCACTATTAGAGCAATTATCCAATAATGCACAGAATTCTTCAAAGGATTTTGGAGCTTCAATTAGGTAGGGAAGCTCTAACCGCATTGAAGGCTGTTTTTCATCGGCAGTCTTTTCTCCTAGCATGCAAAGAATCTTTGTGCCCTTCACTTGTTTCAACAGAATGAATATTCTGTTCTTTTTTTGAATCTATTGGCTTTATATCTTTCTTGTCAGCATAATCATCTTCATCATGTTCTTCATCTTCATCTTCCTCCCGATCCAAATCAATTTCAAGGTTTTCATCATCACTCTGTTCCCAGTCCTTGATTGATAGACCCTCCTCACGTACATCATTATCTTCATCAGACCCTTCTTCATCACTGCCATTTTCAGAATTCTCTGAATCTGCAGAAGAATCACCTTCTTCACTGTCGCTGTTTTCAGCATCTCTTTCAAGAATCTCATCAACCCAACCCTTTTTAGCCCTGGGCTCCTCATCAAGCACGAAGGAATCACCAAGATCGTCACCAGATATTGCTCTTGGCCTTTGGGAAGACGGTTTCTCTGCATCTTCATCCTCCTCGTCAGTATAGTTGTCTGTGGCAAGCATCCTCTTTTGCCTTTCTTCCTGAAGATTTTTTTTTTTTTTTATACAAGTTATATACAACATACAATTTCTGAAAGTATAACACTACGAACTGCTGTAAAATACCAGATTCTTTTTAAACAAGAAGAACTAGAATAACTTTTCAAATGCTAACTTAGATTAGTTTTTCCAAAAACATGTTGCACATATAAGTGTAGCAATGATGTTTCTACAAAACAAACATCTATTGAATAATGGCTAGGAATATAGGTAAGGGAAAGTCAGCATAGTCTGAGCATGCAAATCACATGCCTGGATCTTAGCAACTGATAAATGAGAGAGATACCTCTAACTGCTCTAATCTTTCTCTCTCCTCCTGGGCAACCTCCTCCGGCGTTTTTGTCCTATCCGAGGGGCGAGCACGCATTTCCAGTGCCATTGCTTTAATCATCTTGTCATAAACATCAGGTTTTTCCTATAACATAAAAAACAACAGAAAGAAGTAAATAATAAAAAAATAAAAAGCAAATTATTTAATGAAGAATTTCAAAACTGAGATCATAGACATTGCAGAGAGTGGCTACTTTACAAACCAATAGCACAAATCTAACAGATTGGAAGTTTCCCACACCTAAAAGACATCATCTAAGAAAATGTACCTGATTAGAAGTTTCTAAATTTTGAGTAGCAGAAAACACATCCTTCTTTACTTGCTCAGTCGGAATGCTCTTGTTGACAAGAGCCTTTAAAGCGTTCATCTTCCCAGGTTCAGTGACAGATAATAATGCTTTTGACTGCACCAAGGACGTGAAGTTTTTGTCCAATTCTTCCATCAACTGTTCATTCTCTTCCTTATCTTTTGCTTTTTGTGCCTAGCAAACATAATGGAATTTTTGTAAGGAAATCATTATAATAATGTTTTAAAAAATTTTAAAAAAAAAAGGTCTGAAAAACCGGCATATCAAATTTGAAAAAAGTAAATTAATTTTAAATAAAATAGAACAATCTTCACCTTGTAAAACTTGCTCTTTAATATGAGCTCATCCATCACTTCCTTCTTGGTTTTGTGGTTCTGCGGAATCAAAGTATCACATTGTAAACATACATAACAATCAATCGAAGAACGCAAAGATATCATTATACTATGTTTCTATTACGATGGGCATAAGCAATAAATGTAATCACGAACAATCAAAATGATCAACCACTGCAGTGTTCTATGCTGCAAAACATTAAACTTCTAATTGATCACAGAAGATACAAGTACAAACAGTTAGAGAAAGATAGAAAGGGAAATAACATGAAGCAGTTGGGAGATGTCAAATAGGATTATGAAACCAAATTCTGCCACACTACAAAAAGTATGTGATGCTTAATCTATAGAGTAAACACAATACACCTGCCTGACAGAGACAAACAACAAGAACTAAGGTAGCGGAAGGAATCTTACATCCTCTCCTTCGGATCGACCCCAGTCAAGAACATTCTGCCTTCGCGCAAATGGATCTTCTGCAGAGAACAAAAAAATATGCAGCATCAGAACCATTCGCATAATGAAAATGCCTTAAGCGGCAACAGAAATCGAACAAAAGAACTCATCAATCATGGAATCAATGTATCAAGCGGCACATACTCTCGATGCCAGCAGCTTCTTCACCGCCGTAATCTTCATCATCATCAGGCAATATTTCATCTTCAAAATCGTCCCTCCCGGATAATGCACCAAAACCCGAAATATCCAACTCATCTTCCTCTCCGTCAGATAAGTTATACTTGCTTTTCTTACTGATTTTCAACTATAAACGAAAAGAAAAGGGGTGGGGACAAGTACAAAAAGGTTAATAAAAATCACATTCTCCAAATCCACTTCATAATCGCTAAGAAAACTCAATAAAGCAAAGGAATTTACACTTCATAATCGTTTAATCGTCAAATTACTAGCTTAGAACGCCAATCAAACATGAAAATGAAAACTAATTCTACACAAGACGCATCAGGAAATCCAAGATCCTCACTTGGCGTTCGCGCTGGGAACGAAGAATGGCCTTATCGAACTCGCCTAGGTCATCATTTTGCTCTCCGATACGCCTATCCACAAACACCGAAGACTTCCCGCTCTGCTCGTAATCCTTCAGCAGCGTCTTCTTCCTCTGTTCCACACAACCAAAACCAAAACACAAAATCACGAAACTCCACAAAACCAGCAAAACATCGCAAAAAAATGGCGAAATTTCGGATGAAAATTCAGGAAATGAGGCTTGCGAAGTTGCCTTTTCGATGGCTTGAGAGCGAGCGAGGCCGATACGGCGCTCTTCTCCCTTGCGCTTCTTGCCGAGAATGTCGAATTTCCTTCGCGACCAAATTGTCTCGAAGGGGTTGTTGGGTTTGGGAACCTGGACTTTCATGGCGACGGCCTCTGGACCTGAATTCTTCGTCTTCTTCTTCTTGGTCTTGGCGGCGGCGCCGCCTTGTTTTGATGTCTTCGCCATGGTTTATCCACTCCGATAAACAGTCCAAGAAGATGGTAATGGCGTTGCTGGTTTGCGTTCAAGAGGTCGGAGAAGAATGCAGAGTTAGGGTTTTGCTGGGGTTCTTGTTCTTCGTTGTTGTAGGTGGGATAACAGCACGTATGGATTTTCTTAAAAAATAACCGAGGTGTCGTAAAATTAGCAAAATGGTCGTTTGCTTTATTCATTTTAGTGGTATCTCAGGTCCTCGAATTATAAATCAAACTTTTATTAAGGTATTTTTTTTTATAAAAATTTAAATTTAATTTTTTTTGTTATAATATTTTTTCTTATATAAATATATTTTTTAATTTAAATTTTTAATTTAAACGATTTTTTAAAAATTAATCATTGATTGATTAGTCTATTACTAACAGATTTAATAGTTATTAACTTAAATTTATCATTAAATAACTTGAAGATTTTTTATTTTTTTTAATAAAATTAATTTAATTTAACAATTAATCAATTTCAATCAACAAATTACATACTTATAAATGATAAATCATTAATAAATTACAATAATAAATCGATCAATTAACTATTGGAAAAAAATGCCATTTTATTAAAATAAAAAAAAGTTCAAGTCATTTATTTAAAAAATAAAAAATTTGGCTATTTATTAAAAACGACGGTCAAAAAAGTCGTTTATCTAATTTTTAAAAAATTTTAATTGAGAAATTTTATTCATACCTAAGTTTTTATTAAGGCACCCTAACATATTTAACAATTAAAATTATTCTCTTTTTAAAATTAGTCATTCAATTAATAAAAATAAACTAAAAAAATTATAACAACACTCAATTATTTAAAATGACATAAATAATAAATTTTTATAAAATTGTGACACATCATGTACTTTTTTCTATTAAAATTTAGGATGCCAATAAAATTTATCATTTTAATTTTACTGGTTTAATTCTCAAAACGACATATGAATGACGTGTTGTCATTTCATTATAGATTTCGATGTCGTTGAATTGAAACATTTTTGACGACGACATTGATGGGCTACACTACATGCATTCAAAGTTTCAAATTCAATGTCGTTTTCCTTAAAAGCAACATGTCATTTGAGTTTGATGATGCACATGTCATTTGTGTCACGCAGGATGTCAACATCCACCTCAGCGTTAGCAGTCTGAACCATTGAAATGAAATAGGCTCGTTATTTTACCAATTTAAGATTAGAATTCAAATTTTATTATAGTAAAAAGTTCTAAAAAATAATCTTATTTAACTTTTTTGTTATAGTAAAAAGTTCTCACATAAAGTCACATTTCAACTCGAATTAAAAACTCAAATCAACGAACTAAACAGGCTCAGATTTCATTGTACGTCAGAGCTTGCTTTGACCTTATGCTTGACGTGCTTGCGTAGGATTGCTCTCCTAGAGGTGCCAATTAGGCTAGGCGTCTAGCCCGCTATAGTGGTAAATTCAGCACAGCCTAGTCCTATACTTTTATAGGCCGGGCCGGGCTAGCACGCCAAAAGGGTCTGAGATAGGCCTCATGTTTGACACCCGTAGTCCAGGCACGGCTTGCAATGGGCTAGGCCCATGACATTAAATTTTAGTGAGGTTTGAGGCATTTTAGTGCCAACCGTTCAACCTATGTTGTCTAGTCAAGCAATCATTTTCTTGTAATTATCCATATTATTTCAATAAAATCACATTTTTTTTGGGCATATGATAAATTACTTTTTTTTGTCATGAAATATGAAATCATAAAAAAAAATATCCTAAAAAATTATTAATCATAAGTGAAACTCAAGTGCATTAAAAAATTAAATTAAAAATGAGTTTTGAGGGGAATCCAGTGTAATCCAATTGTCCAATAGTAGAGAAGTTATAAGCCACCGGTCGACCGGTGATGCTACCGATCAACTGCCCGATCGATCGATATCTTTAGTAGGGCCGGGCCAATAAAATCCTAAAGAGCCAGCCCTATGAAGGTCCTATAGGACCATTAGTAGGGCTTGGGCCCAGGCTCAACCATGGCCCCTCCCCTGAGGCCCGGTCCAAGCTTGACCCCATACTTTAGAGGGCCGTGCCTAGGCCAGCCCAAGCCCGTGATGGGCCGCACAGCCCTTTTACACCTCAATCTCCTGAAGAGTATTGTTGTTTGTCATCAATAGGAGAACTTGTCGTTTTCCAAAATTGTTGTAGTTCAGAAGAGAAGTTGCGGTTTATATTGTTTATTGTCGTCATAGTAGATGTTGTTGTGCTTTTTACAGCACATCATATTTAAAAAACGCGTCATCCGTTTAGTTTATACAATTTTGTCGTTTGTACGTTGTTGTTGTTGAGGTTATTGTCGTTTGTAAGTGATTTTACATATTGATGTTTCTAACAAACAAAAGATATGTTATTTTTCATTAATCTACTTGTTTACAAAGTTATTTTGGCTATCCATGTTTATAAGATAAATGTTTACAAATATGTTGTAGTTTATAGTACTTTATTTATATAAATGTGATTGTCGTTTCTAACAATTATCGTTGTTTTTAGGGCCTTTAGTCGTTTCTAGGTATTGTAACTCGTATTGTTCTATCCTGTGCTGTTTATTTGTTTTTGTGGTTTATAAGAAATGTATTCGTTTATTTAAGATGCTGTCGTTTGTAATAATTTTGTTGTCCTTCAAACATTTTTTTTTTTTTTTGAAGGATGTCCTTCAAACATTTCAGTGACGTCTTATCCAAACTTTTAAAATTTATGTCGTTTATGGAGAAAGATGTGGCTTACCATTAGAGGCGTCAGTTTGGGCCGCCCAGACAGGGGCCTAAAGAGAAATTTTGGCCTAAAGATAAATTTTAGGTTAGGTTGGCCAATCTTAAAAGAGAGAGTCGGCCTAACTCAGTTTTAAAAGAGAGATGGTCAGTCTAATCCCAGCTCTTGCTCTAAAATCATTAAAATTGAGCCTTGACCAAATGTACATGCCAAAAAAAAGTTGGGACTCAAACGACAGGACAAGATTCATAATTTCCTCTTAAAAAAAAAAAGGACAAAACAATATATTACCGAACAAGATCCATTTTACTAACATAATTCCTTAATCAATGATTTTTTTTAGGACCTTAATCAAATGGAATTAGCTTTACCCTTTTTTTTCCTTTCTTTTTAGAGATTTTCATGGTAGGCCAGGTCAAAATCACATTTGAATAAAAAAAAATGTAAAATAAATAGTTTTTAATACAGATTTAACGGCTGAAAATAATTAATTATTTATAATTTATTTATTTTTTAGTTGTACTATAGAAACTCCTTATTAGTTTCAGCCAATTAACATCTTTTTTTTTTCACCCAAGTAGCTAGATTAGAATCACCTTACAGTTCACAACCACGAATATTTGATTTATAAGCTCACCATTACTTTTTTTTAATTATTAATGAGCTAACGATTTTTGGCACTGTGTTATATTGATTTTAAAGGCATATTTTCAGGTAGATTTAGGTGTCCCTCACCATGTCCCAGTTACGGGTGTGTTTGTCCCCCGGCAGAGGCCAACTTTTGTCGTTTAGAACCACGTGACGTGCCTTCATTGACCCATTGTCCCGACCCCACCCTTAAAACTAAGAGAAGATACCATCGCACTTTCATCATCATTCATGTCCCAATCCCACAATCATATAATTCTTCTTCAATATGCTTTATTAATATGCACAAACAATACATAAACAGAGACACATTGATCATTTCATGATGGTAGAAGAAGTAAGGTTAGAACATAGAAATCTCTCCATCTCCACAAAAAGTAAACAATAAACAAATAAACAAATAAGAAAGCTCATCAAAACTACCACTATATTAATACGTATATTACATTATCATGCAATAGTACATACATTTGTAACATTTTATTAACTAAGCCAAGAGCCAGAAATCTTTGTGACGCTTTGTGGTGATCAAGTACCCTCCGGCTCTTCTGTTCTTTCTCCTCACCGCGATCGCCATGCAATCGGCATTCTGGATGCAGTACTCGACCACATTACCGGCAGCGGCAACGCGGTGGCCCGCCCACATCATGAGGAGTCGCCACGTTGTGGACCGTGGTTTCTTCTGGCCCAGAACCAACATAGCCACGCCTTGCCTTTTCGCTTCTTCCACTATCGTAGGACCCTTCTCTTTCCCTTCGACCACGGCAACTTCAATTTCCACCTGTCAAGGGACATCATAATCAAGCCCAAGAACATGCCTTTTTCTTTTCCTTCTCATATGCAATGGCCCTTATTGATCATAAAAGTTGATGAGATCATGAGTTGTTGAAAAAAAGTACCTAAAAAATATTTTGTACATATTTAATAATCAAGATGAACTTTATTTATTCAAAGATGCAACAGAAACATGACCAGGCTTTTTACAAGTAAAATGGTGATACTAATTTGTCTTGATTCTATGGCTCCATTGGAGAATTGAAACTAGTGAATAAAGATCACAACCATTATTCGTTTATGGGTACTGAATTAAAATTATATGTGAAATAGTATTAATATTAATGACTCAAATTCATATGTAACAATGACAATATTTCCCAAAAACCCCACCTCCGGTCTCTTTGACTGACACATACTCCTAAGAGAGTAAACAAGTTCATAAGCCCTCGGAGCTCTCTCTCTGCTTAACTCTTCACCTTTACCTGCTGCAAAAATATTAATTTGATGTGACATATTCTGTTTCTCCTAAGTACTTGATCTCAAACCAAATGAAATTTGGAAAACGAAAAAGGGTAAATTAATAAAACTAAAAAAAGAATATATAAAAAAAAACCTTGTGTAGAAGATTTGATGACATGAAGAAGAAGAAGCTTGTCCTGGCTCTGAACGGTGTGAGACAAGGCCCATTGGAGAGCTCCTTTGGCTTCAAAGCTAGAATCCACCACAATCATGATCTTCCTTCCAATTGCGGAGCCAAGTTTGGCTCCTCCATTGTCGTTTTTACCAGTACCCGCTTTCTCTTCCGCGCCACCAGTAGAGTCCCGATCGTCATGAGTTTTCTTGTCGTTTTTGGCAGAATTTGGCGCCTCAAACGTCGTCTTGGATTGAATTTGCGGAGAACGGACTCTCACAAGAGGCCTGATTCTGTTGAGACAGAAGCTGGGCAACTTTGGCCCTGTTCTGCCCATTCTCTCTTCTCACCTGTGGTTGGTTGGTACAATGAGAGACACCAGTTGTTATATATTTATTTGTTGTAAACAGAAGAGAAAAAAGAAAGAAAGCAAGGATTGGGACTGAACGGATTTTTAGATGTTGGTCTGGGGCCAGTAATGTGTCATTTCTTCTTTGGTTTTTTATATTCCGAGATAATTCCGTGGAAGGGTACTTAAAGAAAAAAAAAAAAAAAAAAAAAAAAAAACTTGATAGTACACAGTTTTAAACCATTTTTCATCAAGTCAAAATAATTTCATATTAATAAAAGTAATATAATTTAACAGAACTTACAGAAATATGTCAATTCAAAATTACGTTCCATATTATGTTTGATAGTCAAGGTATTTTGTTCATACTCCACCATAGAATTCTTTTTTTTTTTTTTCTTTTTTTTTTTTTTTTTTTTTTTTTTTTTTTTGCCGTGTAATCATGTCAGTTCTTTGTTTTCATTTTCTTTAGTTTTCTTTCCCTTGTTGGGGGTCGGGTCTATTACTGAACGTGCTTGTCATGAAGTTGTAGGGCCATCCCTTTTTAGCATTAGTCCTTAATTAAGCTCCGATTGTTTTTGGTCATGTTAGTGTAATCGAGTTCAGAAGAAAATATTAAACATTGTGTGTTTTTCTCTGCTAATTTAGATTTATCAATATTAGAGCTACAGACTTTGGTCTATATGACTAGTTGTAATCCAATAGCTTTTTCCCTTTGATCTTTCTTTCATTTCACTCTCTTTCTTTTAAAGAACCCCTCACCTTCAACTTTAAGCGTACTATCACAGCTATTCATTTTAGAGAAGTTTGTATTTAGAAAAGTAGTAAGGTATCCCATTTTGTAGCAAAATTATGATGACTACGCAAGAACTTAGAACTCACATTTTGCAGCCTTACATTTTGAAACAATACTATTTGTTTGTTTTGAAAGAAAACATTAATTGTAGTACAAATGTTTGAATTGTGGTTCAAATTTATTAAATAAACGAGCCATTTTGTGAGTTGTAATATTACATAACTGTATTTGCATAATCATATTTTTGTTTAGGAATGTAATAATCAAATTCGGTGCATAACAGAAGACAATTATGTGACCATGTATATATCATGTACTCTTCTTCTTCTTAGTTCACGCCTTCAACAACTAAAATTTAATAACTAAAAAAATAAAAATAAAAATGTAAATTGATAAAGAATGCCATTTTAGCTTCTTTTTTTTTTTTTTTTTTTTTTTTTTTTTTTTTTTTTTTTGTGTGCCTTTTAGTGGTTTGATTGAAAAAAATATAGGTACAAGAACGTCCAGCCCTGTCACTTGAATTAGAGCAAAAGGGCCTGCAACGTTAGGTGAGGATTGAGAATTTTTTGAGATTTTCTGTCCTCAGTAATGTGCTGGCAACCATCTTAGGGATAATTATTAGTTTAAGATTGAAACTTTATATATTAATTGTTTGTGTTTGTTTTGTGCATTTGTTTTTATTAGCTTGGCTCAAACGCAACCTCTAGTCATCATTCTGATAGTAATTAAAAATTTTGACATATAAAACTCAATCATATCTAACAATGGAAAAAAAAAAAAAAAAAAAAAAAAAAAAGAAGACTTCCAAATGATTGGTAAACAAAAACTCAATTACTTTGAACTAAAAACGTTAGTAGCTAGTATTACATGAACCTTGATTATGAATGTTAGTGGACACCAAATCAGTCATTACTTCCAAAGAAATCCTAACCACTCTTTCCTGATTTTCCAACATTGATTTGGTTGAAGTCTTAAGTACTCGATTAAAAATTTCAATCGGTCAACTATCTATTCCTCTCATGTAGTAAATGGTTTCTCCATGATGTTATTCTATCTAAACCTTTTCACACTGCATGGTTCTTATGACCTTTCCGAAAACCAAATTTTATGCAATTTATATACTTATTTCGACTCGGTAAGACACATTGGTGTATGTTTTTAAACGTTAAATTTAATTAAAATTACATTAAAATAAAAAATACGTAAAATTGATAGAATATGATATGAATATGACAGTTCAAATAATAAAATACTGTCAGTAGAATTTCTCAATTTCAATGTTAAGCCATATTTTGATCATCACAAACTTGGAAAAAGTCCTTGGTTTCTTGTTCCATCATCCCTCAGCAGCGCAGCTTGTGACTTTAATTCTAGTCCAGAATATTGGAATCCAAGGTTAAAGACGTTTTAAGAAAAAAAAAATGGATAAAAAAGAAACTCCAAAGTTTAATCAAGCATTTATACCAAGAAAAAAAACCATGATTAAACAGTTGGGTAAAGTCAGATAAAAGTAAATTAAACCAAGGTTAAATTTTATGTGACAACAGATTAATTAAATTTATGCAGATTCAAAGTTCACATAAATGAAGGGTTACATATATGCTGCTGGACCACTTTGCAACAAGAAAGGGACTTGTCAACTTCCAGTTTGACCCCCAACCTAAAAAGCAAAAAAACCCAATTAATTAATTTTTCTTTTCTTTTCTTTTTAAATCGTAATTGATTTGAAGAAAGAAAGCAAGGTTGTTTCTGCATGTCAGTTTTATCAAATCAAAATAATAGGCATAAGCTGTTATCATGCTGTAATTTGGCAATTAATTAACTGAACTAGGTTAGAGAAACTTTTTTTTCTTCCTTCTTATTTGGGCATTTTTTCCTCATATCCTACCCCCTTATGATTATTCATTATTTATCGTGATTTGTAAATTTAACTTTTTCTTGTCCATGGAATATTTACTCGTTGGTTAATTGTTGCTGCGCCTCATAAATAATGACGGTAAAAATGTTTATATAAACCATATAACATGTCATTTATCAACTTCTATCGAGCAAAAAAACAAAATAAATAGATAAATAATAAATAAAAATAGTAGAAAATAGGTTAATATGAAAAGTTTAAGAAATATATAGATTAATTTTTAGTTATAAAAATTAATAGGCCATAACTTATCAAGTTGTGATTTATAATTAAATAAGTTATGAACAAATTTGTCATATTATGTTATAATTTATAAATTATAAATAAAAATTATAAATTATAAATAATATCTTGTCAAGTTATAATTTATAACTAAATAAATTATAAATAAAAATAATAATTTAATCTATTTATCAATTTACGTAATAAAAACACATATCAACTTCTACTCCAAAGGAAGTTGGCTCAATATACACGACCACTTCCGTTCCCAAAAAAAAAAAAAAATGTGGGAAAAAAGAAAACCTGAAACATGCCCAGCATGTCCCCTTTTTCTTTTTTTTTTTTTTTTTTTTTTTTTATTTATTTATTTATTTTTTGCTGGAACGGTATTTTCCAGGTTGGCCGATATCTCTTTCACGTACGGTTTTTTTTTTTTTTTTTTTTTTTTCTCTCAATATACGTGCGTAACGTGCCTTACAACATAAATTTTTAGATGATCAGGGATTCAACGATTACAACGGACTTGATAGTGTGTGATCCCATTAGATAAAAGGAAAAAAAAAAAAAAATCAGAAATACTACCTAAGATTAGGAATATTCACGGATTGAAAACTGCGGATTAAGAGTTAATTTGTAATTCAATCCAAAACTTTTAGAATGAAAAAATTAAATATGTCCGATTCAAAATCTTTCGTGTTGGATCTAATCAAATGGAAAACCTATCAAGATTCTACGGATTGAATTTATGGATTATGAATTTACGATCTTTAAAATTATTAAACATCCATATAAAATAAACACAATATGAAATATTCATCATTTATCATAGTTCAAAGTTTGTAACATCCATAACTCAAATAAATATAGCATAACCATAACATAAAGGAGAAAATAGACAAATACATTTTAAAAATGTATGTGTCAAGTTTTTTACCTTTTATTTTCGATTAATAATCTTTTTAATCAAATAACTATATAAGTAAAAAAGTACTAATAAAAAATAAATAATTAAAATCTAGACTAATGTATTATTAAGAGAAAATTTTATAATTTTTTCTAACATAAAGTTGTTTTACTAATTCTATATCGTTACAACTTGATTAACAATGGTTGGGCTTTGTAATATGGGCCACTAAATATGAATAATCAAAAAATATTTCATATATATTACAGATTAAAAAAAATTAAAAAACTTAATTTTAAAAATATTATATACCTCCATATATAAATTAATATATAATAGGTTTCGGATCCGCAAAATCCCTAATTTGATCTAGAACCTTCAATTGAAAAATCTAATCTTTGTTTAATTCAAAATTCTTTTCAATCCAATTCAAAATTTTATATTTAATTAGATTTGACGAATCAATCAAATTGACAAAAAAATTAATTAGAACACCTTAATAAAGAGATGATAAAAGTCATAAGAATCAGAACATTTTTAAATATTAATTTATGTAAAACATTTCAGATATTTTCTCTAAAAATTTTTAGAAAAATACATGATTTTCATAATTGTGTAAATTTAAAAAATAAAGGTCATATTATTTACATCTAATCATTTTAAATAACAACATAAATAATGGGTATGTACAAAACATGACAGACAAGATATTTTCTCTAAATATTTTTAGAGAAAAATATATGATTTACCATAATTTTATACATATTTATTATTTATGTCATTCTAAATAATTAAATATTGTCATGATTATTTATTTTCCATAACTTGACAATTTATTAATTAAATTAAAAATTGACCTATTTACTTTCTTAAGTTAATTGACTTATTTTTATTATTTTTTAGTGAAATGACGTAGATAATTTTTTTAGGCGCCTTAATAAAAACTTGGCGTATTGAAAAACTTAAGAAGAAAATAGGCAAAGATGTTAAAAATTAATAGGTCATAAATGTCAATTTTTATGGTTCATAACCGATTAAGTTATGAATAAACTTGTTAAGTTATGGTTCATAACCGGACAAATTATGGACAATTATGAATAATAACTTGTAAAGTTATGGTTCATAACCAGGTAAATTATAGACAAAAATAATAATTTAACCTATTTATTAACTTATATAAATTATTAACCTATTAATTTTAATTCATCTCAAATTTTAACCTATTTTCCTTTAGCAGTAAAACTGGACCGGGAGTCTCGGCCCATGAGGGTTTGAAATCAAACAAGTCCAAACAACTCACCTCGATCCATCTCGTCAGGCTACAAACAAGTCCAAGGGAGAAGATGGGTTTGTAAAGGCCCATTTTTAATATAAAAAAGGGACATACAGCAAAATTTTAATTGCAAAGTTTAAATTTAGCAAAAATTTTGAAATATTATAAGAATAGGAAAAAAATTTTTATCATTTTTATGCCATTAAAATAATGACTATCACAAAATACGATATTATTATTATAATTATTATGTTATTTTTGCTATATTTATAATATTCTAAAAATTTTGCTAAATTTCAGCCATGTAGTGTAATTACTTCTACAGTAAAAAAGGCCAACTAGCTAAATTATGGGCTATATTCAAAGTCAGCCATGGCAAGCTTTTTCTTAAAATTTTCGTGTACATTTAATTTTTCTTTTAATATAACAATTGTTTCATAAAAGTTAATGGTAATAATTTTTGAAGAGTCTAAAAAAAGAAGCTTCTAAATGGGTCGCTAAACTTCCCTTATAAAGTTAGGTTTAGGATCTTGGAAAGTTGTAACAAATCAAGAAACATAATATACACGTGTGCTTTTGTATAAAATACAAATAATATCTGTACTATATAACAAGAAAAAGCCATATTAAAAAAAAAAAAAAAAAAAAAAAAGGAAAGTTGAAGTGAAAAAAAATAGAAGATTAAAAAAAGTTGGAGTTTGGCTTACTTGATTTTGATTTTGATTTTGATTTTTTTTTCCCGAAATTACTCAAATCTACTATTCAAGTGAACCCCCGAAAAAATCGTTGATCAACGGCGGACACCAAATCGCTTTTTGAAGTGATATTAAGCATTTCCTTTTTATGCTCTCCAAAATATTCTAATTCTACTGCGAATAGAATTATTTTGACTTGCTCTTTATTTGTTGCATTCTAAAATTTTCTCCTATATATATCAACCCTTTTTCTCTCTTCTCCAGGTTTTCGCTTTCCTGTTTTTTGAATTGCCGACTGGCTCTCTGATCACTTACGGTATCAGTCCTTCACCTTCTTCATATTTATTTTGCTCTACTATTCTGTGTCTCTGTGTGTGTGTGTGTGTGTGTGTGTATATATATATATATATATATATATATATATGATCTCACTCTTTTCATTCTGATTCATGTACGGGTCTTTAATCTCGATTATTATCTGTTATTATCTATTATGTACCATAATGCTGAATTACGAAAGTTTTTAGCAACCATAAATTAAATAGGGTTTTTCTTTTTCTTTTTTCTTTTTTTGTCCGTCTTAATTCAATCCGAATCATCATCGCCCTTGTCAATGAGCTCTACACAAATTTTATTCAATTGGCATCCAGAATAGTATCATTTAAATTGCCCTTTCTAAAATAGTTTTATGTGTTGTACCACATGCTTCTTTTATTTTTTTCTAGATTATTATTTATCTTTTATTTTTTTATTCATTTTTTTGGATGAGAAAGGAAAAATGGTTTGTTTCTCACTTTTGTTAATCTCTGGCAGATTTAACTAGAGTTCACTATAGTAAATATATTAGCGAGTTAAATCTTACACCCCCTTGCTAAAAAATATTGCATAATTCTTGTTGTTCCAGAGGAGAAATTCAAGTTGTTTTATGGATGCTTTTTGTTGTTGCTTCAAAGTTCAGGAGGAACTTGAAGATGACATAAACAATTCAAACAACCAACACCACAGCTCTTCCAATTGCTTCACAAACTTTGTCTCCAAGGTACGTAATAAGACCATTTCCATTGTAAAAATAGCATACTTGCTGTGCTATTTTATTTTGTGCTCCAATACATCGTGCTATTTTAAATGTTATGTCTAGCTTTTGTTGTAATTATTAAGTCTTTAAAGTTGTAAAATTAAACTTTTAATATTAAAATAATTTAAAAGTGACAATAATGATGTAATAGTGAAAAGAAAAGTAAATGTATCAACCAATTAAACTCAATCAAATGCCAAATTTACTAAATGCTAAACTTGATGGTAAATTTGTCACTAAGTTTAGCATATGATAAATTTAGCACAACAAATAGCATTGCATTAAAGAGCGTTTTTACACACAAATACCAAATTTACCATTAATAATTTAACACATCAACTATAGCATTGCATTAGAGAAACTCTAAAATTACACTTTTTGATTCTCCTTGTATGCGCTAAATATTGCTAATCTTCTAATGTTTTTGCATCCATATTTTTTCTTTAATTTACTTTGCATACATGCTACTTAATACCAATAGCTATAAAACAAATTTATTGGTATTACAAGTGAAACGAAAAGAAATCTGGCCCATGCTTTATCAACTAGTATCAAAGTCACATTAGTATAAGCCAAATTTTGGGAACGATGAGAAGTTTAATTACAACCTCATTGCAGACAATGTGAATCGTTCTCTAGATGCCAGATGGGAAAGACATATATGGTAGGTCATTCTTGGCCGTTATGTCAACCACCACCTGTGGTAAATTTTAAATGGATTGTCTAACTCTGATTTATGGTAATTAGCTTCCAAATATCTTAGGGCTTATTACCTTACACTTCGTTGATTTGAGTTTATAATTCGAGTTGAGATGTAATTTTATGTGAGAGCTTTTTACTGTAGTAAAAAAGTTAAATGTAATTGTTTTTTAGAACTTTTTACTTAATAAAACTTAAATTATAAACTCGAATCAATAAAGTGAACGGGGCCTAATATTAACTTGCGTTTGTTATCTACAGTTTGCAACCTTGTTTAGAAACAATGAGACACAACATGTGCCATCTAGAGTAGCATGTTTGCTGACAGAAGAAGCAAAAACTAAAGTTGCTAAGAATATAGTAGAAGTAGAAGAATGCCCCGTTTGTCTTGAAGGTAAATTATATATAAATCTATTTTTATTTCAAATACGTTTTGATTGATCATTCAGATTCATTCATATAAAAATGAGTTTAATCTATTTTTTGACATTATTTTTATTTTTGTATTCACAGAATACACAACCGAAAATCCAGAGATACCAATGAAGTGTTCCCACAATTACCATCTTGCTTGTATATATGAATGGATGGAGAGAAGCAATTTTTGCCCAATTTGTGACCGGGTATATTGCTTAATTTAATTACTTTTCCTTCTTTCTTTGTTAATTATTTTTCCTTAAAAAGATCAATAAGAAAACGCTAATCTTATTAGTGGAAAAAAAAAATCCAAAGATTCTTATGAGACTAATTGATATTTGATTCGAATCATGATTCGATTTCCGATTTTCTCTCTCAAAAAATACATGATTCGTGAAAATAGTTCTAATCACATGGTTTTAATCCACGAACCAAAAAATCAACATAAATAAAAAACAGTTCTAATGAGAAGGTTTTTCCCAATTTGTGAATTGCAAATTTAATTACTTTTTCCTTCTTTCTTTATTAATTATTTTTCCTTAAAGATCAATAAGACAACGCTAACATCTTCTCAACACGTTAGCTTACAAGATGGGTCACCAATCGGATTAAAACCAATTATTATTATCTTCTCAATTTAGAAGTTTAAGCGTTTACTAAAGAAGACACACAAGGATAATAGTGGGATGTTTTTTCAATTATTGTTATTTGAATATTAATTGAGTAGCCTTTACATTGCAATTTAATTGATTTATGCGACTGATTTTCTAGGTGATGGAGTTTGAGGAATCGCTTGATGCGCAAATGCGATGACGGTTAAGAAAGAACTAATTTGAAGTACATTACAATTTTTTATTTTTTATTATTATTATTATTTTTTTTTTTTTTTTTTTTTTGCATATTCTTGTATACTTGTTCATTTTCCCTTGAAAATTATAAGTTATTTTCCTCTTCATTTTGTTTATTACTCATTCACTGACGTTTAAATTTCACGATATTGACATAATAATCACCATTTGCAAATTTTAGGGAAATATGATTTTTTTTCCCCTCTCTTTTCTGATTAGTGTCCCTTTTAATTGATAAGAAATAAATAAAGAGGTAGGCAGTATATAAATACACACACACACATATAAAATGGAACTTCATGGATTTGATAATAAAGAAAAGTAGTAGAAAATAGGCCAATATGAAAAGCTTAAGAAAGAAAATTTTTTTTGTTATATTCTTTGGAGATAACCAGACAAGTTATGAAAACTTATAAATTTTGGCCTATTTTCCTTTTCTCCCTAAAGAAAAGTCTAGCGAAAGATTTGTTCATTCTTTTGAGAGAAGTTATAGTAAAATGATTCAATTCTCTGTGGATTAACCTTTAACATCTCTTATAGGTATCCTTATGAAAGCTAGATAAGGCCCTCTTTAATTTGTACTAGAGATCTGAAATTTGGAACCACTGGATTTACGAGTCATGAAAATATAGGTTTGGTAGAAACTCTTTCAAGACCTTACTCATATATATATATATATATATATATATATATTCCATATGTTGTTAAAATTCTTTTAATTGACAACAATAAACCTATTTTATATAAAAGACCAACTAACAGTAGTTTAGCCAATGATAAATTTTGTTGTGATTTTTTTTTTTTTTTTTTTTTTTTTTGAGATAATGTGATTCAACAACATATTTTTGAAAGTTAAATAAAACTAATCCTATTTTCGTTTGTAAAAGTTTTTGATATTTAAAAATTCGTTTTCAAATCACAAACAAAATAGGTGCATGGCCTTAAAAAAAAAAAAAATGCTCGCAACCATATTTATAAATACTCAAAATATCTCTAGGAGTCTTATAAGAGACTTCATATCAATTTAATACTTATAACTTACTTGTCTCCTTTGTTTTTTGGAGTATCCATAACTACTTTTACTCTAACAATTTAATACACTTAAGGTGGAGTGCTGTCCCAAATTCAAAAAAAAAAAAAAAAAAACTTAAGTTAAGTAGGCATTTTTCCAATAGAGAAACTAATTAAGTGAGACTCGGATTGTGGAATGATATCACCAATAATGTGGATTAATTTGAAATAGGCCTCCGAATGTTCTACATCTGCATTTAAGCCACGTCACAACGGGTCGTTTGTTTTCCTTTCTTTTCTTTTATTTTCTTGGTAGAAAAGCTTATATAACAAAAGGATTAATTTGTTGCCGAAAGTGAAACTGATGACACAAGTACTACTTGACATTACTAGACAGCTTCCCAGAAGAAAAAAATATATATATATATATATATATATATATATATATATCTTGACATAACTCGACAATATACTACACTTACATATCCAACTGGTTGCAACCACGCGCAAAAACGACAAAAGAATGACAAACATGCAAAAGTGGAAACTAGTATATAGGGTCACAATACACAAACTCAGAGTGTCTTGTCTCTTTGAAGAGGCCAGGGTTATGGTATAGGAACTAAAAAACAAGACTACTACAATTAGTAGTAGATATAGCTGGTAAACAAAACAATTGCCAATTTCTTGAAAAGGAAAAGTACTAATAAGGCTTTGACGTCGTACGTAAACCATGAAGAAATATTGCTAGCAAACCATGAAGAAATATTGCTAGATTCGGTTTTAGATACCTAAAAAATGAGTAAAAAAAAAATTTAAATCACATGTTTAAATCATATATTAAAAAAAAAAAAAAAAAAAAAAAAAAAAAGCTATGCCCTATAAATGCATAATAGTACGAATGCTTCGTTGAAATGACTCTTTTTACCTCACGCATTTTCAAGAACTAATCAACAGTTGTGAGAAACAGCACATCACTACACTGTTTAAGTGATTACATGACCAGTATATCTATATATATGTGTGTGTATGCACCATTACTTGAGCTATATATAGCTCAGTACAGGCCTATATGATTTTATAGCACTTAACCTTAATAAAGATGATGAACAGATCACGAATATTATTTTTGAGATTTTCTTGTTCTCATCTCTCTTCCTCTCCTAGACCAGTACTAAAGATTGGTGAGAATCATAATTACATCCAAGTTAGGGCCATATGATGACATCTATGGCATGTTTACTTACAAATATTGAAAAATGAGAGTAAAAAATGAGAGTCAATTTTATATTTATTTGTTTTTTTTTTTTCTGAAATGGGAGTAAAATTGGTAGATCTCACTTAAATTTGGGATTAAAGAATGAGATTGACACTCCCATGCCCCTCTGAGGATTGAGACTCTCATTCCTAATATTAATATTAATTTACTATCATACTCTTATTTTATTTATAAATACACACAATTAAAAATAAAATTCAAAAAATAATAAGTGCAACATATATTTATCATTTTATTTGCCTAATATTATAATATTAGCATAATTATTTTCAACTTTAATATAATAAATATATACTTTATTTTTTTAATAAATTAATAATATATTTTATTTTTAACACTATTTTTTATTTTTATTTATTTTATTTAAATTTATTTAAAATTTATTTTTATATTTTAAATAGTTGTACAATTTATATTTATTATTTTAGTACCCAATTATTACACTAAATATTTTAATTATGATTAATTTTAATATAATAAGTACACAATATATTTTTTAAATTGAAAATATCAAATTGATTTAAAGAGTATATTAATACTTTTACACTTTTTCATTCTGATTATGGGTGTAAGTAAATATATGAATGAGATTTGAAATGACTCCGATTCTGAATCCTATCACTAAGTAAACAACTTATTCTGACTATAATTCCTTACTCCAAATCATATCCATTCTGATTCATGCTCACTCTGATTATGTGTAGATAAACATACCATAATAGTAAAAGAATGACTCTACGTATTCAGCCAAGGATCTACCCATAAACGACAAAGTTGTTGAGATAATCTCAAGGTATATTGGAACTTGTTCAAACATTAGAAATGGGTATGTCAACGGAAAGACAATGTGCATGGCATTTGTCAATAATTGTCATGTCATGAAAGACTATACTATTAGATCTCTTAGTTTGGAAATATATAATATGGATTCATGAATTAGAGAGAGAGAGAGAGGAAAAAAAAAAAAAAAAAAAAAAAGTTTATATTTATACAGCATCTATTTCAAAAATCACACCACATATATAATTCATACGAAATAAGTTCATGATCGCTGATTAATTAGTTTAATCTGACTATCAACATTCCAACATTCAGGGTAATAATGGGAACATGAGAAATATATCTCTCATGCCATGACACAACATTCATATATATATATATATATATATATATATATATAGTTTTATCACATGCTATAATAATTATAGAGGGTCTTGCACAGATCACGAGTTCAAATGCTCCACAAAATGAAACCCAAAACTTTACACCCACCTAGAAAGAGAGATATGTATAGTCCTCCTTTCATATTTCATGCAGCAAAGCATCCAAGGTGGCATGAATACAATGGTTCAAGAGTGAGTTCCAGATCGTTCCTCCGCATATCTGGGGCTTCATCTTCGTTATAAGTTCCTCTGCACATTGAAAATTTTAATTCGTCAAGTGCCAACCAATTCGAACAAATCCTCAAATATATGCGCTATTTGATTGTTTTAAGGACCATTGTGGAGAAGCATTCTGGAGATAATTATAACACAAACAAAAAAATAAAAGATAAAAAAAGAATACTACTGCACACATGTCCATGCATGTATGAGAAATACATTCTAGCCAAATATACCAATCAACAGCCTTTTTAAATGTCGTCATGACTTGATTTAACACACAAGCATGTAGTGCATGTACTTTCAATGATAAAACTTAATAGAGACCAAAAGCCAATTAATACTGTAAACATCATAAATATTTTCATTTGTATATCAAGAATCAATGGCTACTCCATTACTGGTTTTCTTTGAGCCACGGCCATATTTTTAGTTCTATCTCATTTTTTTTCTTGATATTGTTTTCATTTCCATTTTTATTGAAAGAATTACTATTTTACCCCAAAAATTTCAATCAATTTTAATGTTTTCTTTTTCTTTTTTTATTTGTTTTCATAAATCATAGAGAGGGAATAATTGTTATTAAAGACAGCTAATTAAAATATCCCAATAAGATTGGCACCCACTGACAGGAAATTCCTCCATCAAAATCACTGCTGAAAAATATATTAAAATAAAGTTTCAACTAGTACATATATATTCTTTTTCCATTATGTTCAGTTTGTAAAGTTTTTTTAGTTTTTGTTTTTGTCTTCTTTGTAGACCTCTTTTGCATTTTTCTTTATTTCTTTTAAATAAAGCAGTATCTTTAGAATCTCTTTGTTTTCTCTTGCTTATATCTACCTATATGTACAAAAACCAAAAGTTCCGAAACAAAACTAGATGTCAAAAGGACAATCTTGACATTTTATGGTGTCCATTTTATATTTTTTTTCACTTGAAATATTCAACTTTCAATTGGCCATTTGGGAATAATATTTTAACCATGAAAAAAAGGATCATAAATCTGAGGATTAATACAATATTACTTACCCAATGTTTAAGCAGGGAAGTGGTTGTGGTAGCAGGTAGGATGATGTACTAGCGCCATGATGTTGCTGCTCCCACTGCATCTGCTGCGCCTCTACTGCCACACTTTTCTCCTTTTCCTTGATCTTTTTTTTTTTTTTTTTTTTTTAAATCAAACATGCCAGAAATATTATCAGCTAAGTTTGCATTTTTAGTCATCTACCTAAAAAAATTTCAGTTTTATTAAATAAAATAATTAACATAATCTCATTGCGACGCATTCACAAAATACTATTTGATGACTGTTAAATGGGTTTTTGGTACAATATTTTTTCTGATTAAAAAAAAATTCTCTACAAATTTATGAACCAAATTGACATGAAGTCTCTAATAATTTGTATGTGGTTGTCTATTTAAAGTGTCTTAAACAATCAGCAGTAATAGAATTAATCTTGGTTGTCATGATCTGACGACATTTTTTTCCCACAAGACAGCTCTAAATTTTTGACTTTAACATATACAAAAGTAGATTTTTGTGCTGATAAATAAATAATAAATATCATATTTATGTTCAATATATATATATATATATATATATATATATATATATATATATATTACGTATGACAATGAGGTCACCTTCTTTTCAAGCAGATTGTTCTGCTCCCGCATTGCTTTCTCCTGTCATATTACAAACAGAAAACTGAGAATTATAACTCGCTTCCGCAGTGGCAGTGCCTGAGCAAAATTTTGTGTGCAAATTTGTTTTTTTCTCCCCAAACATGTTATTCCCAACAATATGAAAGGCGAATGTTTCAGAAGTTCATCATCATATGCTCAGAAATATTCCTTCTTGGTGTTTCTTATGTCAGGTACTACCAGTCTACAACAAACTCCTTTATTTCACGGATATGATTTTTTTTTTTTCCTTTTTCAGTTCCGGGAACAGCTCTTTTCCTTTTTTTTTTTTTTCGAAAATAAATATTCTTGAGAAACAAATAATGATCATACCATAATCAGTACTAGCGAGGCATCTCTTAATATATTAATCCGTTTACTTCAAATCTCCATATATCTCTTTTTTCAGTTATTGCAATCAAATCAATGAATAAAAACAGATTTTGATTCAAATCAAAATTTAAACTTTTTATTACAGTATTTTTTCATATAAAAAAAATTTAAATTTAACCTTTTGTGTTATAATGTTTTTCTTGTATAAATTCATTTGTTTTCTCTTGTATAAATTTATTTTTAACTCAAATTCTCAATTTAAACCTGTAAAATGTATAGGCCCCTAAATGAGTAGTTCAATCTTCTTCACAAAGTCTTTCCTTAGTCACTTTTTATGTTGTTTTTTATTTCTTTTTTGCATTTTCTTAGGGATTTACATTTTCTTTTTAACTTTAGTAAACTTGATTAGAAGGGTAGAAGAGTGATTCCATATCAAATACGGAGTGATTAGAGTTAGGAATTCACATCAAATACAACAACATAAAAGTTTGTGCATACCCTTCTTTTTTCTTCATCTAAATTAATTAGATGACATCTATCCTTTCTTTTCTTATATATTGTCTTTCTTACCAAACAAAATCTTAGAGCTGGATATGATTACTAATGAGATGCTAGTTATCTCCTCAAGTTGCATTGTTTATTTAATTAAAATAAAAAAAAACTTTACAGTGTATCCTTTATTTGTGACCTACCGATGGAGTAAGTATTTTTAACCGTTAGATTAAATTTTTAATGGTCAGATATGTACAAACTCATATTAAAATTTTATAACGTGTCACACAGAATTGTTCTTTATAGATATCTGACCATTAAAATATTAATCAAACAGTAAAAACACTTACTCCAGGGTGGATCACAATTTGAGATGCGCAGAAAAGGAAGCCAAATAAAAACCTTATGATCATCAACAATTAAACTGACGCTAAATAATTACCTTCTTTTGAAGCTCAGAGATAGTCTCGTTCATGAGTTGGTTCTGCAACGTGAAAATGGTTTCAGTGTAAGTAATGTATCTAATCTAAAGTACGTAAAAAAAATACTGATCGTGTACGGTGTGCTTTATATTGGATCATGTTTAGATAAGAATGTACCTTTCTGGCACGTATATTTTTAAGAGCGGTATCAAGCTGTTGCTCCAAATTTTGGATGTCTTTTTGGCTCAGAGACTCCAGATTTTCTCCCAAAAAGTGACTGTAGGAGGCCAATTAGTAACAAAAAATATACACGTTCGTAAAACACACAAACACGCGTGATCAAGAATAAATGAATGTTAAAAAGTAACTAAAAAAATTATTTACTTGTAAATTGTGTTGGAAATTAGTTACATAATTTCACATCCAAATTTGTTAAATTACAATATACAAAGAATGTGGAGAGCTTTTTTTTTTTTTTTTGAAGGTATGTGGGGAGTAATATTTGGAAACAAAGAAAAGTTGTGAACAAAGCTAATACCTACGGTTTCTCTGCAAAAGCTCAATTTTAGCCGTGAGTCTAGAATACTCCACGGTCCAGTTCCCCTGCATAATCTATGACATTTCAAATCAGAATTCTCAACATGGTCCATTCAGGAAAAAGCAAAAAAAAAAAAAAAAAAAAAAAAAAAACAAAGAGGAAATATTTCTGGAAAAGCTAGAAGTGAGGAGAGCTGTAGCTAATTAGCTTTTTTCAAGGTGACTTAGGCCACAAAGCGGAAACAATAATGCATCCATACATACATACATATATATGTGTGTTTTAAAAAGAGTATATATGTTATCAATAACTAATAATAGTAAAGACAAATACAGTATTTTTATATTGTTATAATTTTTATTTAAATTCACGTAGTTCGTTTTTTAATCAGAATATGGCTTGAAGATCAATAATGAATATTTGATACTATGACTCTCATTACTTTCCCAATGAAGATATAAATATGGCGCCAAAACGTTTTGATCACAATGAAAATATCTGAAGTAGATGTATAACAAAAGGTCAAAAGTATTCTTCAATATATAAGAGCTTGTTTGGTGGAAGTAAAAAGTTGAGGGAAAAGAGGAGTGAGGGGATTAGAGGAAGAATTTTGAAACTCACGGCTGTTTGGTAGAAGAGAAAACGAGAGAATTGATTAGATGAGGGTTTCAAATCCTCTAGATAAGCCTAATTTTAATCTCTCGTGATATGTACACATTAGAGTAGGAAATTCACCAAACATGATAATAAAAAGTACTAATCTCTTTCCTTCTATTTTCCTCACTTAGGTTATACAAGTTTGTTCCCTTTTCTCTTACAAACAAAGCCTACCAGAAAAAGGATGAGAATTACTAAGGAATGGTGAAGATTAGAATAAGAAGAAATGATAAAGTGCCCGTTTTCTTTTAAACGAGATATATGATATTATTATCTTCATCGAAGAAGATTGTAAAATAATTAACAAGAGAGAAAGAGAACATATGGAAACCATTTTAATGACTGTAGTTATGATTTTATGAGAAAAATTAATAACATGATTTGCGTGATCTCTAAGGCAAATGATCGAGAAACTATAGTCTAAAATATTGTTAATGAAAGTACACTTATAATAATTATGACACAATGACAATTAAGTAAATGTAGAGAAACCTGAAAATGGGATTCAGAATCCATTGTGACTAATTGTCTCTCTGCATAAGAGTATCGCTCGTAGCGTTCCAGTATCTTCTCCATGCTTTCATGTATTAATCGTAAGATCCAAAAAGTTAATAAAAACGAAAAGATTGCTTACAAATCTTTAGAGAGAGGAAACATTCATTAGCTTTTAAGCTCAAAAGGAGCATATGTAATAGTCTCATTCTCATAGCATACTACAAAAGAAATTAGCATATAGTCCAAGAGTCATGTCGTTTTCTTAATATACACATACATACATATACACACACACATATGTAAATATATATATATATATATATATATGTATATGTATATACATATATGCATAATAAAGTTAAAAAAGAAAAGACCACAGAAAAGAAAGCCTTCCAACAAGAATATAGGATCTCCGAGTACAATCTATGTATTGAAGGCGTTCCAGAATTTATAGAAAATAAGTCGATCAGCAACATCACAATTTGGTAATTTTGTCCTTGAAATCAAACTTAAACAATTGAATTTATAAACTTAGCTTAAGATCACAAAAGCACCAAATTAAGGACTACTCACAATTTTCTGTTTAATTAATTGGAAGGTTACAACTAATTAATCAGCCGCATACACAACCTATCTAAATGTTCTCAAGTACTCTAGAGAACTAATGTTCTAATATATGTTAGTAATTCTTCAAAAGAGTGGCTCCAGTCCTACACGAAAGCAGATAAAATAAACGAGTCTACACTAGCTAATAAAGAACTACCCTCATGTCTATGACAACTCAATATCCTATGTAGCTTCACATGCTCTCTTTACAGTACCATAACAAGGACAGTACGATCCATTTATTTCACATTATGGTACACCATAAACGGATCAGTCAGCAAATTATCACCTACAACAACAAACTTCTTGATACCTTTAATTAGATGTGGTGCCTGTTCTTTTTTAGCTTTGAATCACAAATTTAAATATTTTTGCTAGGGTGTTTTTTTCTCATGAAATTTTAATTTTTTATTCAAATTTTCTATTCGAATTTGTGAAAAGAACGAGTAAGATGGATTTATGAACTCTACCCTCATTTACAAGCATATCTTAACATTTGCTTTCATCATCTGTCACCACTTTTGCCTGTGCGAGCAATTCCTTTAAAAGGATTAACCAAGTTTTACTATGATCCTCAAAACTAACTAATTGAAGAATATGTATTATAATCTCGCCCTCAAGACTCAAGCACTCGTAGGTACTATAGATCACTTGTGAGTAACTTTTTGCTAACATTCGCAATGTGGATCATTTAATTTAAATGATCACAAAACACTTTTGCCAAGAGTAAGAGATTCGAAGTCAATCAGGCAAAATGCAAATTTTTGATATGTTGTGCATGATTATTGGAATACAAGACACTGTATATCCACCTAAAAGTGAAAATGCTTAGTCTTAAAATAGTTGACTTTACTCATCATCTAAACATAACATTGAATATATAAGAACATATATCATTAACGTATACAACAAGATGACCACAGAAATAATATGTTCATAGCAGTTTGGTAAACTCTTCAATATAGAACTCAACAAAAAGTTTTAGCACATTTCAAATTTAAAATAAAAAATAAAATAAAAAACCCCTTAAAGTCTAGCTAAATAATTATTATGCTTCCATAAATTCCAATGTTATCCAACTCAGCCAATTTTTTGGCTAAATATATTTATAAAATACAAAATTAATCATCATTAAAAGAGCTCCAGATGTTAATCATCCAAGCAATGCACATATTATTTTTTTTCCTGTTTAAAAATATATTCCGTTTTTTCTTTGTTTGGAAAATTTTCTAAAACAAAAATATTAAACTGATTATATTTATGTATGTGTTTTTTTTTTTTTTTTTTTTATTATTGCCAAGAATTTGAATCTCGAACTTATAATATTGATTTACTGATCATGGTATTTTAGTATTTACCCTTAAGTCAAAGGAGGGGGAGCCTTATGATATTTGTGATCGTTAGGATAATTTTATTTAGATAATTAAAGCAGCAAACTTCAATACTATATCAAAGAATTTATTTTTAAGGTAAATTCATTTTATTTGACTTTAAAACACCCAATTCAATTTTTTTGAGTGAAGTGCCATATATATCAATATCAATATATGATACCATAAGTAGATTTCTTTTTTTCAATTCATAAAACAGTGAACTTAAAACCAAGTTTTTATTCACAAAAACTAAGTTCTTCATTTTCAAATACTTATATAAATATGCGTGTATCTATATCACATACACAAGGACCTATTTAGCAATATATATATATATATATATATATACACACACACACATATATAGAAGATAACATATTTGAATCTTAATTTTTTTTGTAGCTTTTAAATATGTAAAAAGTGTGATATTAAAATACCTTATTATCTAATATTTCCATATTATACTTCAAAATTTTGCTAATAAGCACGGTTTTTATATAAAAGATTACAAACTTAATAAGACGATTAGTCACCAGAAAGCCACCACACAAGCTATACAAAAATTGAATGAAAAATAAACTATTCATCAAAAGGCAAAAATGAACAAACAAAAGAAAAAAAAAAGAGAGAAAAGGCCACTAAAAACCCATTAAAAAAACAGTAGATCGCATATTTTTGAAGAACGAAAAAAAAAAAAAAAGCCATTAAAAAGTGCAGCTGAGGAACATACACTTTTATACATGTTGTCATTTGACGAAAAGTACCACTCTAAATCTCATAACCCTACTCATGAAACATCGACATATGATCTCTCTCCTGTAATTTCCAACTGTTACAGAGATTTAGGTCTACTAGGATTTGCTCATACAACATCAGTCAAACAACCCTTTTTTTTTTTTGTCTTATCTATTTGTTCTTCTTAAACAAAAACAGTAGAAGAACCAGAGAAGGAAAAAAAAAAAAAATATATCAGAGAAGAAAAAGGTGAAGAAAAATGAAAACATGAAAAATGGCAGAAGAAGAAGAAGGAGAAGGTAAAGTATATTTAGCAAGAAGAAAAAAAGAAGAGCACCGCAATATGTATATACATAAAAAACAAAAGACATATGTGTGTATATATTCATATGTAAATATGGATTATATATATATATAGGGGGTTACCAAGAATCGGTGGAGTACTCAAAGAGCTTTCCTTTGTGGGAGAAGACAATAACAGCAACTTCAGCGTCACACAAGACAGAGATCTCATGGGCTTTCTTGAGCAACCCATTTCTCCTTTTGGAAAAAGTTACCTGCCGATTGATCTTGTTCTCTATGCGCTTCAGCTGAACCCTACCCCTTCCCATGATTTTCTTTTAATTTTTTTTTTTTTTTTTTTTTTTTTTTTTTTTTTTTTTTTGTTTTTGATTTTTTTTTTCACTTAATTTGCTCTTAGCTAGAAAGTCCAAACAAGGCAAGTTTTCCAAACCCAACACCCCAAAAAAGAAAAGGAAAAAAAAAAAAAAAAACCTGGAAACTTGAAAACCCAAATATTAAAGAGAGAGAGAGAGAGAGAACTATTATGGAATGGCTGTTTCCCTAGTTACCAAATGTGAAGAGAAAACATGTGCAGTAGCCCAATGCAATATATAAAGGAGAAAGATCAGATCAGGAAGGAAGGGTTATAATAGGGAAATGGACTAATGAGGGATTTTAATGGCAAAAGCGGTTTTGGGTGGGGATTGCAAAATACAAACTTGGAAAGAGAGAAACTATAAGTGGTTTTGGTGGGAATACCGGGGTGGTTTTTTAAGGATCTGCTGTCGACATCTCATTGGCTGGACTTACTGTGTAGTCGTTATTGCATGTGTTGGAAACCACGAGTTTTGGTCTCATGAGAAAACCCAAAAAAAAAAAAGAAGAGTGGTTTCAGGGGTCATTGTACGGACCAACCCAAAAGGCATTCATTGCTTCTGTTGACGGCGCTCATGTAGGCATCTATAGGCAGATTCTTTTTTTTTTTTTTTTTTTTTTTTTTTTTCTTTTCTTAATTGCCTTGCCCCCCCAGGTATATGTTTAACCCCATTTATATGTTTGGTTATGTACATTTGAAAAGAGATGTTCAGGGATGTACATTTGAAAATTAAACCAATTAAAACCATTGAGTATATATTAACCAATTAAACCAATTAAACCATTTGAAAAGAGAGAACTAGAACGTGTATATATTAACCAATTAAACCCGGTTCTCAAAACTATTGAGTATGTAGTACTAAAAGTGGAAACTGTAGCGAACAAGAAGCGATATGTCCCGTTCATTTTACTGATTTGAGTTTAGAATTCAAGTTTTACTACAATAAAAAGCCATAAAAAATAGTTATATTTAATTTTTTTACTACAGTAAAAAGTTCTCATATAAAATCACATTTAACAAAAACTTATACATCGTTGTGCACTATCCAACAGGCCTCTATATTAATACCATGCCATCAACCTAAATTTATACATGGTTGAATTTTTTTTAAGATGACATGACATTTAGCACAGAGTAGATATATATATAGAGCAACCATATGCATGATCATGAACAAGAAAATAGTAAAACCCCAACAAAAACAAAGGAAAGTAAGAATATGAAAAAAAAGTTAACCGTCAAAACAAAAATTGTGCATCCGCTGACATTGACATCATAGGACACTGAATATACATCCCAATTAGATTGGCACTATTAGAAACTCATCAGTTTGCTTGAAACTGACAAACTACACTAATTGGACGGTTTAAATTGTCGATTTGGTTCACGTCAAAACTATTAGTGTGGTTTAAAACCAGATCAGACCATTTCAGAAGCAGTCTAGTTTAATTTGAACAATTCTATGATATATATGTAAACTTTATTTGTTATTTTTACGCTTTTTAATCTTTATAACAGAATGTTAATTTTAATATCACATATATTTTATGAGTTTGTCCTTCTGTTGTATTTAATTTTTATTTAGACTTTAAGAATACAAAATATAGTAATTAAAAACAAAACAAACATTACAAGAAACTGTCCTCCCGCTTAAACCAAGCCATACCGTTCTGAAGCGGTCTAGTCTGGTCAGGTTCTATTGTCAAAAAGGGTCAGCTCTAAAAAACTCAATAGTTTCGGACAAGAATAAACCGTGCACAACCCTAATATAAAGTTTTTTTTATATATAAAATAATAAGAGAGAACCACTATCTAGCATTAATTAGGGTTTTTAACACAATTTCTCCCACACTTATTGTGGTTTAGTAAATTACCCCCTTAAACTTTTCATTTTGACAATCAACCCCCTAACTTGTAAATTTGTTGCAATATGTTCCAATTTATTAAATTTGCTCAAATGTTTTATTAGATTTAAGAGATAATTAAAAGTTGACGAATTGAAAAACTTGTCTTACATTTGGATTTGGATGTTAGAATTTTTCATTGAACTTGTTTTTTTTATATTAATTTAATGCAATCATTGTCAAAATGGGACACATTGCAATAATTTTACAAGTTGAGGGGGCAACTTACCAAAAATAAAAGTTCAAGGAGCAAGTTGCTAAAACCGTACAAGTTTAGGGGGTAAATGTGTGAAATACCCTATTAATTAAGTGAAGTAAAAGCATTTTAGTTAGGTTAGTACCTTTAAAACTCTTATGGTCAAACAAGAAAAAGAGAAACTAGTTTCATTCATTTCGCTAGTTCGAATTACAGCTCAAGTTTTTACTACAGTATTTTCTCTCACAGAAATTTAAATTTAACATTTTTACTTACAGTATTTTTTCTCACATAAATTTACTTTTTAATTTAAATTCTCAACTCAAATGAAACAAACAAATAAAGCTTAAAATATTTCAATTACGTTGACACCCAACTGTTACTATATGTTACCAGTTGGTGGTTTTGGAAGGAAGGACGACCAGATTAAACATCCCCTTTATGTAGTGGGTAAAAAGTGGAAATTATGTACAAATAGAAAGAAAGAAGAGACATTTATCAAGGGGTGACCACATCCCCAAACCCACGCCCCATGTGACCCCTTTAATATACCCCATTGCCTAATTCAAAGAATATATCCCCCATCTCTCTCTCTCTCTCTCTCTCTCTCTCTCTCTCTCTCTCTCTCTCTCTCTCTCTCTCTCTCTCTCCTTTCGTCTTTTTCCTACGCGGATATGCATTTAATAATGCCTTTGATCTCTAGTTTCTGCGTTTGGAAATTACACAACACAACACAACACAAATGTCTCTTTCCCATTTTTCACTCCCACCTTTTGTGATAATTTTGCTAGCTTTTTAGCAATTGAGGTAAATTATAAGTACACGTGTGATCAAGGTCAAATTCTCTTCACTTTTCTCAAATTTGCCCCGCCATGCCGATAAGTTTATTTGCTTATTTTGTGTATTTACTTTATCTGTACTGATTGCCCTTTAATTCAGCTGGCACAACTCCATTGACTGATTAGTGGGAATCACAACAAGCGGTGAAATAATAAATATTAATAATTAACTTACAATAAGCATGATATGATTAAGCACTTTCACGTGATCATTACCATTTGATCATCGTCATATACATCATTATGAAGACAAAATCTAATAATCGTTCTTTTCAATGTCTAATCATGAATCATGAATATATATACTTAAGTTTGATCACAAAATGAACATATGAAAGATTTGCTGTATTTACTAAAGAAGTGACAATAAGTTGGGATATTATATATCAACCCTAATTGGATGACATACATAGGCATATATATATATATATATATAACCTTTTATATATTGGATGTACTACTGAAAATGAAAACTGGAGTAAAAGAAGTGACCAAATATCTCTGAACTTCTATAATTTAATAGTACTTTTCGTGATGCCCACAAATGTTATCAAGAAAACAACAAAGTCTACAAAAGCTAGCTCGGAGCTTTATTAGGAAGACAAGGATACATATGTATAATAATTTAATCAAACAAAACGTACGGGATCAGGACTAACATTATGATCAATTTGACATGCATGGGCCCACAACTGCATGTGGATGTGTGGTCAGAACTTGTAATACATTTGCATGTCGCAGTTAGAGGATGGGTCTATTTGCTGAGAGGGACCTGTTATTTTGGTGTGTATAATGCTTAACGTTTATTGGTTGAGAATGCATAGAATTGCCGTGTAGAAGACACTGAGCCGTTTAACGTTGAAACAGTCTATCAAGCTTTTCTAGTTGTTACCAACAATATGATCAATAAATGGGGTCCACATTGCAAGCATGGTAACATGGGGTACTGTTGCAACTTTCGGGGGAGTTGAGTTATCCCTCTTATGATCTTTACTAGTACTACTGTCTTATAAATTATAAGTACATTATACATAAAAAGGATTTTGGAGACCTTATCTTTAATTTCTCTTAAAGGTAAAATATATATATATATATATAAAAAGGATTTAAGAATAAAATGGTAA
The DNA here is from genome assembly GCA_012066045.3 of Morus alba. Classification (NCBI taxonomy): domain Eukaryota; kingdom Viridiplantae; phylum Streptophyta; class Magnoliopsida; order Rosales; family Moraceae; genus Morus; species Morus alba. The sequence continues at coordinate 5,875,054 of CP050237.2, read as the reverse complement.
TTTCATTTTTAAAAGGAGAAACGATTTTACAACAAGGACTGCTATTTTACCTTATCGATATATTGAAAAGTAAATTTTCTAATCTGTGTGTTTACATTAAAAATTTATGGTGCACAAAATAAAATTATTTTTATTCACATATCAAACAATTAAAAATTAAACTAATTTAATAACTAGAAACAACAATTAACACCTACTGATAGCATAAACTAGCTGCGGTACCTATCATAAAAGTAAGAAGTAAAAAAATTTACACCTTAACCTTATAAGTATGAATTATAGAAAATTGTTGATTGATAAATTATATTTTTGTGATCCTAGCTAAAAGTTGCACTATTTGTCCCGTATTCAGTGTATATAAAAATTAAAAGTTTGTTTAGTTTATTAATTCGAATTGATATGTAACATTATATGAGAATTTTTTATTAAAATAAAATTAAAAATTTTAAATTTAAATTGATAAAATAAATAAAATTCTTAGACTGAGAACTAAAAGGAAGAAACCAAACTCCAGCCCTTCTTTATTTCTAAAGAAAGGATGCCTCAATTTTTGCTTCAAATTTGGACTGAAGTGCCAAAAGCACTTTGAAAACAAGAAAACAAAAAATTAAAAGAAAGCGACAAAAAAATTTCTTTCATTCAAACATCAAAAGTTTTGTACGATAATATTCTTTTGTTGGAACCTGTGCCTGCACTAAAATATATTATCTATATTAATCTCATTTGGCCTATTAGGGGAATAAGAGCATTTCAGAATCTCATAAATTAATGATGATTATTCATTTTTTTTTTAATGAATAACAAGGTATAGTCGCATTTGTAAACACATTGAACACCTTTTAAGTTACGGTCTTTTTTTAGGGGTATTTACATTTTTATACCTTGCATTTAATTGAAGTTGTTAAAATATATTTTGAGTTGTTATTTTTTTATATTTTCATATTGTAAATTTTATGTCCGGAGACGTCAAATTATACAATTAGATTTGTTTAGAGAGCCAATAACCTCTTTTGGATATTAATCGCAGTTGCATGTCGATTTGAGTTGATTGAGCGTTAAAACACATAAATTTATAGTGGTTCACTTTTAATGTGAATGTTACGTCCACACTGTAGTGGTTCACTTTGAATGTGAAGACTACGTCTACCGTAAGATCTCATAGTTTCACTATATGATTTATAAAGTACAATTACAATGAAGAATAAGAATGAGAGAAAGAGGAGGAGATTGAGGGACAAAATATAGAGAGAGGGAGTGAATGTGTTGAATAAGAATGAGAGAAAGAGGAGGAGATTTAGGGACAGAATATAGAGAGAGGGAGTGAATGTGTTGAATAATCAATGTGGAGTGCCCGATTCGTGGTAGCCTCCTTATACTTATAGGAGTGATTTAGTTCTTCAAAGTTTCTCTTTTCTTGAGCTGACAAGTTGTTAACTGGCAATTCGGAAGTTTCCTTTCTAGTCTTTAGTTGACTTTGATTTTCTTTTGTTTTCTTATTTGATTTTTGGTAGCTTTCTCTTCAAGATTGATCCGAGTCTCGCCTTTAATATTAGTTTTGGCTTGCTTGGACTTTCTGGCTTCTAAAAAATCTTATTTTTAATTTATCTATGGGATCCTCATGAAATTTCATATCATCGCGCTTCTCTAGTTGAATCAGTCTCTCGAGTTGATCTTCAAAATATCAGAGATTATAATGTTTAGTGGGTGTTAAGTTGTTTTTAATTTATTGAGTTTTGAGTTCAATAAATAATTTTTTTAAGCCAAACAATTTAGTAATCAATTGCGTATTCTAAAATTATCTACTAATTAATACTCTAAAAAAACCAATTAGTTTCAGAACTTTTTTTTTTTTTTTTTTGAGAAATTTGAACTCTACAGTTTAAGGTAGAGTAATGTACGGATTTATTGTTAGGTTATATAACCCTAGTGTATGGATGTATTGTTAGGTTATACATAATTTATACAGAATAATAATACAATATTTGTAAATTAAAAAAAAAATCTAAGTAGAATCGGTGCATAAGATACGTACGTACTAGTCTAGCACGTACTGGCTTTATTACTCACACTATTACCAAAGTTTCAAACTGGAATACAAATCAAATGTTTTAATTCAGCCACTATCAAATATCACACTAGTAATTATAATTAAGAAGAGTTTTATTCTCTTCAAATTTTTCTGGCGACAAAATACTAATTATACATAAGAGATATTGATCACAATGACGTGCGTTTTTAAAGATCAAAGCAACCATCCAGAGAAGAAGCCATTAAATTTTGCACTGTGCCACCTTCCACATTAACCTCTTCTCTAACTGAAGAATTAAGACTATAGTTCCTGCAAAACGATGATGAAGAAATTAGGAGAAAAGTAATTAGAAAGAATATGATCTGGTTAGACAATAATTAAGTACAATTATTAATATCTTCGGTTAAATATTCCTTTTTTTTTTTTGAAATATTAAATAGTCCAATTTTACGTCCAAGGACATGACACCAAATACACATTAGTGTTTTCTTTAAAAACAATAAAATTAAATTAGATCTCCTTTGGTGACACTTCTTATTTTGATCATTTAATTAAAGAGCAATAAATATATGGTAGATGTGAACTCAAAATGTTGATTAATTAAGATAATTTCCAGTACACCGTTTTTCAAATTAAAAAAAAAATTTGAAAATCAAAATGTTATATATACCAAGAAAAATATAGATAAACTCAAGTATTAACTTGGGAGAAGAAAATTTACCCTATCTGCAGTGCATTATTATTGCATGGTAACGGCTCAAAGCTGAACTCCATAGGCTGAGATTGGTGGTGGGTGTATGCAATATTATTATGCTCCCTGGCTTCATTTGCACCCATTGCCTCCAACTGCTCCCGAACATGAAAATTTATACATATCCAGGAAAGCTTACATATACATATGCATATATATATATATGAGAAATTACTTCCGCTAGATTTTTTTTTCTGGTTTTCACATGTCAAGTTAGTTTAACATTTATCTACTATATAAAAAATCAAATGGAAATCACACAGAGACTTTTGTCTTTCCCTGATGAACAATAATGGAAATATGAGAACACGCTACTTTGACTGCAAACAAAGACGACAAATAACTGCAACAATTATATGCCCAGCCATATATAAAAAGATCATTATTTTGCCATAAATGAACGTTACATAGGGGCCACATTTGATTTGCCTAACTTTCAAGTTTTGTCACATCCTATTTTAGGTCAATATATATACACAATATATGTCTATTTTATAATAATAATATACATGATATATATATATATATATATATATATATATAACGAGCGGTTTTGATACCTTCCTTTGCAGTTCATTGTTTGCTTCCAGCAGTGATTCTTCCTGCAAATTAAACCATAATATCAATGTGGAGCTCTTTTTTTTTTTTTTTTTTTCCTTTGGGACAATAATTAATGTTCAGTTGTATATTCAAAAACTTAGTTTTATAAATTCCCAAAATATATATATATATATATATATATATATATATATATATATATATATAGTACCTTCTTACGAAGATTTGAGAGGTCCTCCAGCATAGATTTGGTCTGAAACGTCAATCACGAATTGCGGATTATATTAAAAATAATACTTCCGAGAAAATGTCAACAAAAAGTCATAGATAGGTTTTATGACATTAATTTGAAGAGATAAATTAACACAGAAACAGGAGGAAAAATCATATGATATGGATCTCCAATTTTCAATATGCATCTTGGATTTTCTTGACACGTGAGGCATTAATTCCGTTTCCATTTCTAGATCAACCCTTAAAGAAAAAACTACAAAAAAGGATAAAAGTTATGGAAACATGCATTCACAAAATTGATCGATATTGATGAAGATTTTCTCACTACACACACACACACACACACACACACACACACACATATGTCACGCTTATTACTATATATCTCCAGTACTTGAGTTCATGAGTTATGTACAAAACGTTTTGTCCTAATAAAAGCAGACAAGACTTAGCAACTAAATTGATTTAAAGAAACGCAACAAACATATAGACATATATACACATTAGCCTATTAATTGTAGGTTGTGAAATAAACTGTAGTGTGTACAATAAAAGGTTTTGGCCTTCTAAAAGTAGAAAGAAGCACAAATCAGACAGCAGAAAGTAATTTTCAAACTTCTCCTACTCATTGATAATGACCAAAACCTAATCTTATAATATAGAGGACTACGGCGTCGACTTTTGCAATGTCAAATGAACACCAATCACAATCTATGACCTTATTCTTTTCTTTCTAATAAAGGTTTACAAACAGTTAATTGAACAATCGTTGTCAATAAAATAAACTACTTTTTGCTATTAGTTATCTCAATTCATGCATCCTATGTATGTTAAAGCATAAAAACTATTGCTAGCCCATGAACATTCTGTACTTGTTAGAATCACTGAATTTTTAGTTTATTTTTAACTTTATCATGATATTGTAAGTGAATCAAGAGGATTTGTAGACGCCTTATTAGAGAGAGAGAGAGAGAGAGAGAGAGATTGTTATGGCAACAAACCCTTGTTACATCTCTTATATTACAAACTGGAAGTGCTTTATACGACGATTTTGACAATGAGGTATGCATTGAAGTTCCATAAAAATTTGTTGAAATAGAATACCCTCTAATGAAAACCAATTGTAAAAAGAGGATTAACATTGGAAACAATTTTTAGAAATTTTAGAGGCCAGTGTGATGGAGGAGCTATACGACCTGTCGTTTGGGTTGTTGTTTTTGATTTGTTGTCGCTTCTTACTTTATGTTATTTACTTGTTGTCTATTGCTTTTCTATTGTCGTTGATTGTAATTTGGAGGCTTTTAGACTTTGTTCGTTAGGGGAAGCTCCCAGACTTTGGATTGGTAATTCTAATAGAATTTTCAGAGAGTTTTCTCTCTTTGCTTATTCCCTCTTTTGGGTTGTTTTTAGGTGGATTTGGAATCTCGATTCCTTCCTCCGTCCGGTTCGGCCAGTAAAACCTATCCCCTATTAGACTCTCTACGTCACAGTGCGCCTGATTTTTTATATAATGGCAAACTGCCAATAAAATGACTAGAACTCTAATCTGAACATTCATCCATATTATCCAAATAATATATATAGACCTATAAACAAGTGGAAATAAAATTCTCTACCCAATATGGACATGAATATAAATTAGAATTATTATCACCGGTGCCTCTTGAACTTTATTAGGCTCATTCTCAGTTGGCCTCCTAAACTTTAAAAACTCTTACTTGCCCCCTAAATTTTAGATTAGGCTCATTTAAACCTTTTTGTAAAAATTTATGTTAAAATCATATTAAAATAGGGGGTTAAGTGTGGTTGTGTGATTTTTATCTATTTCCTTTTTACATAAATTTAAATAGAAAGATCATGTGACTGCAATTTGAACAGAAGGGGTTAAGTGAAAACATTTAAAATTTAAAAATAAAGTGAGTTTTTAAAGTTTAGAAGATAAATTGAGAATAACTTCAAAATTTGATGGCATCGGTGATAATAATCCTATAAATTAACTCATTAGAGTAGTTCATGTGATTGTCTAGGTCCTAGTAATAGAAGCGTCGTTATGGCACTTTTGGTTATATCATGTTCATGTGATTGTCTAGGTCCTAGTAAGAGAAGTTTAACTCATTAGAGTAGTTCTGCCACTCCGTGCCGGTAATAGTAATTTTAAAGTTCTTATCTTTCTTATAATCCATCGCTGGCGCATTTGCTCATTTTAGAGAAAATTTATTTTCCATACTTGGGAAAATTTCTAGCCATGATTCATTGCACGCTATACACATGCCAAGATAATCTCATTAAAAAAAAACATATTTTCAGGCTCATGCAACAAATTTGGAATACCTTTGTTGACCTAATTTGCTTCAATGACATGTCCAATTTGGTCTCAAGTTGTCCAAGCTCTTTTAGTCCCAATTGCTCCAAATCCTCCCCAAGAAGATGCCTAAAGAAAAAAAAAAAAACAAAAACAAAAACAAAACAAAACAAAATTAATGCTCAAAAGAACGCAAATATTAGTCAAAGAAAAATTCGCAGTTTTGTACTTATTGCAACATGCAAACAATTGAGCAAGTCTACATTAAAGTTTGCATTCTTAAGCAGTGTTGCAAATCAATCCAAAACAAACAAATTATTTGCACTTTCGATCGAAAAATATACCGATATTGCAAATCAATCAAACAAACAAAAGATTTACCTCTGCGTACATCGTAGGACCTCAACTTTTGCTTTCAGCCTCAAATATTCTTGGTAGCTGCTCTGCTTGTGATTTTCGTTATGGTGGAAATTATATCAGTCTAATTAATTAGTATATATAAAAGTCACTATGATTCAATATAGATCAACCTAAATGAGAATGGTTAATTAACTAATACTCATGAGCAACATTTTTGTTCTTTTCCAGTAGTTGATCGTGCAATGGATAAATGAGCTATATGTATGTATGTATGTATGTATATATGTATGTATACACACACACATGTATATATATGTATGGACCATTCGAATACGTTGACATGTACGTATATATACCTGTGAATCCTTTCCAGGTTGTTTCCCTTCTTGTGCTCCATAACTGTAACTTTCATACCTCTCAATCGTCTTGGCCATGCTGAGTTAAAGATCAAGGTCGAATGGTGAGATGAGAAATATTAAAAGTTGAATATAATCAATTAAAAGGGAATTAGCTAGTTAGAATTCAATTCTCGCAGCTATGATTTAGACAAAAAGCTATCCATATTTTCACTATTTGTGATATCTAATATTTCTTCTCTTTTCCATGTCCAACTATATATCTAGCTCAATTCAAAGTTAAATTAATTATATACTACTTAAAAAAAAAAAAACAAAATTAGCCGAAGTTATTATTCTGGAAAGAATTGATGAACTAGCCAGTCTAGAGAATATATTTTTAAGTGAAAAGGTTTCAGGAATTTTGTTTTTTCTAAAGAAACCCTCAAATTTATTTATAAAAAATAAAAAAAAAAATAAAAAAAAAACAACAACAACAACGACAACAAAAAAAAAAAAACAAGAAATATATAGTTAGATTAAGGGTGCCAACCTAATTGAAATATCTTAACTTAATTATTTGATGCCAGTTAAACTTTCTCATCATTCATTGAAAATAATAATCAAATAACAAAAAGGAAGAGCACACCTAGTTGTGAAGGCAATATGACGATATATATTCCTTAATCAATATATAGTACAATTTTGAGAAATAAGCCAAAAACTCTAAAGTGGCATTTAGAAAAAGAGAACGAATATCAGCAGTATATGCAGAAAGATTCATATAATAAACAAATCTCATTTACTGTATAAAAGGCGAGTAAGACCAGCAAAACGTACATCATCATTCAACACACACACACACACACACACACACACTAATTGCTCTCTAAATAGGGGAACTAGGTACACACTATATTATAGAGACATCTTTGGTTTATTAGCTTGACTACTGTGAATACTAAAATAGTACCACTATTACATGACAAATGCATAGATATTGATTCAACAGCATTGGTTTATTTTGGTTTTATAAAGTCCCCTATGCTGATTAGTAAGTAGACTGGGATGGACTTATTCTTATTTTAAAGATCCAAGAGCCACTTTTGTTGGAGTATTTGGATGGATTTTCAGAAAAGCCCCTTTTCAAGGAGATTTTATTAGATTCTTTATAAGATGCTATTCAAACAAAAATGGGGAAGCAATATATTCTAAGGTTCAATGGAACTTTAATTAATATCTCAAGCTTATCCATGGTTTAGAAATTTTTTTTTTCTTATATGTATATGTGTGTGTATATGATATAAAAGACCATACTTATATCTCAGTGATCAAAATGGAAAGTAAAAATTTTGCTTTTCTCTCTTTTCTATTTAAATTGAGAACCAAAATTCCCCAACCGGGCTTAGAAAGTAAAATACTTTGTTTACTCGTTAGTGCAGTCTTAATTTTTATATAGTTCAACCGCTAAACTTATTCTTACAGTGATGAATCTAAATTTTTATTTCTTACTCTTAATTAATATCTTTTGACTAATATAATTATTTGACTATATATTAATTAAGAGTAAAAAGTCAAACTCTAGATTTATACCCTTTAAGAGGTATTTATCTCTTTTCTCCTAAGCTTACAACATCAGATGAATATTAAAAAAATAAGGGAAATGGATATCGTCTGGTCTTTTTCATTTTTCTCTTTATCCAAAAAATATAAATATATTACTCAACTTTTAGTACTGCAATTTCTGGTTGTTTGAAGACTTATGTACATGTCAATACATATGATCAGCTAAAATTTGGAAGTCAATTCAATAAAAAGGATTCTCGATTCAATTCACTACTAGAAAATAGTACCATTATCTTATAAATCAAGTTTATTAAAAGTGTGAACCAGGTTTAGGATTCTTTTATAGGATATAGCTTACATATACAAGATGATAAATTTTTTGCAGAAACAACAGTACCTGAATATGACGAGTTTTAAAATATAGCATTAATATAGGGAATAACTTACAACCATACCGTTCAGACTTTTTTTTACAGTATATTTTTCTCAGAAAAATTGAACTTCTATTCAAACTAATCATGAACCAAACAAACCATTTATGATTATCAGTGCTCTCAATCGTAATGACATGTCCCTACATACTTAGACCAACTCTCAATCCTTGTCAATATTCAACATCGTAAGTAAGAACAATAGTACTGAATAGTACTGTAAAACTGTACGTTGAAACAAAACGCACACATGTATGACCGCAATACATAGCTTAATAGCCAGTAACAGAACATGCAGACATGCATATTGAATTGGTCAAAACTCTTCTTTGGAATTATTCCTACAACAGAACAACTAGCTAGCCACGCCACTTAAGGAGAGGGCGAGAGTTCTACAGCTTAGTTTAGGGCCAAAACCGCAATTTCTTTATTATTATTATTATTATTATTTTCTCTTTCGTTTGAACAGAATTCTGGTGGGACATCAATTCGCAAATATCTGGACTATTCATTAACAAAGAGAAGAAAGATGCTTAACGACTATATATGCAACAGTATTCTAGAAACTAAAGCTTTGGAATACAGTGGAAAGTACTTAGAATCCTTAAGCAAAACCTGGTCAGCATCAGTAGTGATAAGGATAAGAGCCAGTACTCAAGTCCCAATATTGTTTCAGAAAAGAAGAACAAATTCAAAACAAGATCATGTCAAATAGTATCGGCCGAATAGAACTAAAGACGGGGATTTATATCTCTCTTTCAAATGGCTTTCATTTATTTGAAGCAATGAACTAATATAGTAGTTCTTTATTCTTATCAAGTACAACACGATTAACTTTATTATCAGTTATCATCTCTCATCATTTATTAAAAAAAAGTATATATAGCACGATCCAAGTGCGCGTGATTTCATAATATGTGTGGCTAGAATATGAATTTTCCCACAACCCAGAATTGTTGAAAGCAAAACCTTTAAGATTCTAGTTTTATATATGAATATTGCTATATATACATAACAAGTATAGTGTGTAGTGTAAGTAATTTCCTACAATCCAGAAATGAAAGCAAAACCTTTAAAAAACGCTCTTAGATGATTGATATCTATATGACAAATGAACTATATACCTTTTAATCCGGCCAATGAAAAAGGAAAAAACCCATCTCAAAAATTGTTGAAAAAACCTACAAGGAATTTCAGCTCCTCACCTCTCTACTTTGAAATCAGCTGATGCTAAGTTAATTATAATTCGTTTTTTTTATTATTATTTCTTGGGGGTGAAAATCAGCTTGATGATCTACTTATGGCTCTCCAATTTTAATGAAGAAAAACCTAGAAGCTCTCAATAAATCCTCTCCTCTAATACATGAAATCAGCTTGACAGTCAGTTTAATCATGACTTTTTTATTTTTTTCCTTTTTGGTGAAAATATAAAAAAAAAAAAAAAAAATTCATCTTGATCAACGATAGATAAATACTCTAAGATTGTGAATTTAAGACCATATAAAAAATCAGCTCGAATATCTTTGTCAGAAAAATACAAAACACACGAACTTAATTAGCACTAAAAGAAATAATCCAAACACTACAAAATCAGCTTGATATTTATCAGGAAAAATACTGCAAAAATATAGTCACAGATCAGAACATCCAAAAAACAAAAAATTCCAGAGATTAAAATTTTCCCATAGATAATTATAGAACATACATACATACATACATACATATAATATATATATATATATATAATAATATACCTAGGGCCACTGCAGAACTCATAGAGCTTGCCGCGATTGGAGAAAATGATAAGTCCAACCTCAGCGTCGCAAAGAACTGAGAGCTCATAAGCCTTCTTCAGAAGCCCATTCCTTCTCTTTGCAAAAGTGACTTGCCGGTTTATCTTGTTCTCAATTCTCTTCAGCTCCACCTTACCCCTTCCCATATTCTCTAGCTACCTAGATTTATAATATGATCTATTAATATTCCTCTTTCCAAATTCAATATTAATCTACTAAACCTTGTACTATCCTTATATGATCTTCTTCTTCCTCTTTAGGGTAAGCTTTCTGCACCTCAGATCTTTTGAGAACCCGTACGACTACATATATATATATATAGCCTAAATATAAATATATATATATATATATATATAGTAAGCGATCCCTAGAGAAAGAAAGGGGGCAAAAAAAAAACAAGTTTTAGGGAATAATATTGTGCTAATCCTTCATGGGGTTCTGTTGGCTCGTTGGTTAAATACATACATTTATATAATTAGTTTTAAGATGCCAAGAAAAGTAAAAAGGAGACGAAACCGGTACAGTTACTATTACCAATTTTACAGTTGTTTCTTATACTTAGGTTATTATGTAAAGATAATTTAAATAAATAAATGCGTACAGTTCCTCTGACTTTCTACTTTTTAATTTTCGTTTTGTGTCTTTTACTTCACAAAGTGATGAAATACGTCAAGTCTAATCCTAGACATTCCTATCTTTAGGGTTGCTACGTGTCAACATTGCAATGCTGATGACCCCTTCTGCCATAATAAGTGGCTAAAATTTTACCTCCTTGTGGACGATTATGTCCATTATCAGATTAGTTAATTGGTATGTACTCCCGGTGAAAAGAACTCACGCCTACAGCCAGTGGTGAAATTTCGAACGGCGGGTACGTCCGGTGTTTAAAAATTTTTGGGCACAGCGGGCAAGTGTTATTCACCGTCCGTCTGAGTTATTTGGTCGAATATGGGTTCAAGCAGCCCAAAAAAAAAATCAATTTTGATTGTCCGCTGTTAGTGGAGAAGTTGACCTCACCATCCATCAATTTAAAAAAAAAATTTTCTGCGTAACCCGAATTTTGACCTAATTTTTTTGATCGTTAGCTCAAATTTTGCCCATTGCCCGAATATGTCCGATTTTTTTGACCGTTAGCCCGAATTTTGAACCCAATTGCCATTTTTTTTACTGTTCCCCGAATTGCCCAAAATTTACCCGACTCGACCCAAGTGCTTGAATTCCACTAGCCGTTGGAACTTAATTTTTGGGGGAAAAAATGTTTTTTCAAGCCAAAAAATTTCCTAGAAATACCCCTCATCCCCCAACCATTTTCCTCACCCAAAAACTCTTATTCTCTTTCAATTTCTCTCAATCTCTCTTAATCTCTCTCAAATCTCTCTTAGTCTCGTTTAATCTCTCTCGATCTCTCTTAATCTCTCTCAAAGCGCTCTCAATCTCTCTTATTTTTTATAATGGCTTCTTCTGGTTATGGTGGTGATATTCTCATTGATGCCTAGTTCAACATCGAAGAATGACATTTTTCTAATGTTTTTCAAATGCAGGAATCGTAAACTACGGAAAGTGTTGCTGAGGAAACTACAAATCTGAGCCCTGGTGGACGTACTAGAGGTTGTGAACGTAATGGTGGTGGCACTGGTGGGCGTGGAGGAGAGGCAAGCGGTAGTGCTAGTGCAAGTGTTGTAAGTGCTAAGAAGAAATGCAAGCGCACCTCAGCAGTTTGGGAGCACTTCAACACATTTGAGGAGGTCGACAATAACGGTAACATTAAATACATAGCTCAATGCAAATATTGTGGTGATAAATTACAAGGTAACACTATTCACAGCACTACATACTTGAAAAAACACTCTGAAAAGTGTCTTCAAAAGCAAGGAGGCAGAACCGATCTCCGTCAAACACAATTATCGTTTAACTGCCAAACCAACATTCTAAGCATGTGGAAATACAATCCACAAGTTGATCATATGAAAATGGCACGATTAGTAACCACATTAAATTAACCACTTAGTTTTACTGAACAAAGAAATTGGCAGCATTATATTAAAATTATACATAATCCTAATGCACAAATTTTTTCTAGAAGGAAAGATGCATTAAAATTATATAAACAATAAAATGAAGCACTAATCAACCTTTTACACTCTACTAGTGGTTGCGTTTCGTTAACGGCGGATATTTTGTCCACCATTGCCAACAAAGATTATTTAGCTATAACCGGACATTATTATAAAGGTTTTGATTTGGATAAGAGAATCTTCAGTTTTAAATGTGTTATAAGATCACATACTGTCAATTTAATATATAACACAATTCTATCTGTCATTGATGAATATAGTTTAAGAGATAGAATAATGGCTATAACATTAGATAATGCAACTGCAAATACTAAAGCAATAGAACTTTTTAAAAATAATTTAATTTTATTCAATAATAATGATATATTTCATCAACGTTGTGTATGTCATATAATTAATTTAATAGTAAAATTTGATTTAAAATCAATGTCAGGTCATATTAAATGAATTAGAGATAACATTACTTGGATTCAATGTAATAATCCAAGAATACAAGATTGGTTTAAATTTCTACAAGCATGTAATCAAAATCTTAGAGTATTAGCCTTAGATATGCCCATAAGATGGAACTCCACTTATATAATGCTTAAACAATGCATCCCCTATAAAAGATGTTATAACAAATTATGTTAGTGCAAAATTAGGACCAAGATTTATAGATGAAACTGATTGGCAAGTTGTCGAACTCTTGTTTAACTTTTTAGGTAGATTTCACAAAGTTACCTCAAAGCTTAGTGGAACTTATTACCCAACGTCACCATTAGCGCTAGGAGAACTTTTAAAAATGTCCATTTTATTTAGTGAATTTAGGTCACACGAGGTTTTAGGAGTTCCTATCGCCTCTATGAAAAAAGAAGTTTAAAAAATATTGGTCTAAATTACTCATATTGTATGGTTTTGGTATTATTTTTTACCCTAGATTAAAATTAGAAGGTTTAGAAAGTGGATTAGATAACTTAAGTGAATTTTTAGCTATCAACACTACTCACCAATTTCCTATTATAAAGGAAAAATATTTTCTATTTATAGCTCTTATGAAAGTAGGTTTAGAAACACACCTCGTGTTGAACAACCGCAACAACAAGATGACAATCCGCGTGTTGAACAACCACAACAACAAGATGACAATCCACATTCATTCTTGAATGTTTTCGGGTTTATCTAAGAAGAAGAAGAAGAAGATGAAACCCGTGGATGACTCAAGGTCAAGAAGAATCCCATAATTGACCCCGTGGATCTTCATCAAGAGGTGGCGGCATAGAACCCGTGGCCCATTTTTAACGAAAAATTAAATATTATTATCCGTTTTTAGGGCTTAGTTGTAGACCGCCCACATGAGTGAAATGTTTGATTTGGTTCAGTGGTGGAGAGCACGAGCATTAATTTGGTTGATCCTAACATGACCGGCAATGGATATTTTTTGATCCCATCTCTCTCTTGCCTATTTTTTTCAAGTATTCATTTTGTTTACAATCATTCCTCTGTGCAAATTTTGAATATTTGAAGAATCTATGATAAACACATTTGATTATTGTTAAAGCAAGATATTGTTGTGAATGAAGCTTTGGTGTGCATCAAGAATTAGGATCGTTCCGACCGATGCTTAAAATGTACTCACATAGGTCATACAATCTCACCGTTTTTGGCAAGCAATGTGACAATAATGGATCAACAAATTTAATAGATTAACTTTTAATTTTTTGTAAGACAATCCTTCCGACTCGCTTCAAATTAAATTTTATTATTGTAATTTGTAAATATTTATTTACTTTGTAATTTCTAATTTGTATAGTGTTATTATAATCTTGTATAGACTTTTTAAGTTAAATTTAGATGCAAATTTGTTTATTTATTTATTTATTTTTACAATGATTGCACTCTTTTTTTTGTGTTCCTTACTAAGTTTTTTATGTCTCAATTGGGTTTTTCTTAGTAAGATTTTTAACTATAACCACAATCATGAATTAAAATTTAAAAATCAATAAAGAAATAAATTTTTTTATATAGTTCGTTTGTTCATTTTAAATTTCAAATTGTAATATATATATATATATAATATAAAAAAAATATTAAAAATTTTTGATTATGTAATGTCTTTACATCATTTTAGGTTGAGAAACATATTCGTAAATAGGTTATGATATAGGTTCAAACGTGTTGACAATAATCAGACATAAACGTGGGCATGGGCAACCAAAGGCTACCTGATCCCCATCCAAGGTGAAATTTAGGTCGGGTCGGGCATCCCAAAAATTCGGGCAATTCGAACTCGGTAATCGGGTAAAAAAATCATACTTTTTGGTGGTCGCAGGTGGCCCATCCCAAGTTTCAGCACTACCTGCAGCTGAAAATTTGAGCCGACTCAGATAGGATTTGGCAACCAATCAGGATTTTCAAGCCGGGCCGCCCTTAAAGAAAGAGGGTGCAGATGAAAACCCAATGGTCTGTCCAAAACTTAATAAAGAAAATTTAAAAATTTTTTGTAAAAAAAAAAAAAATCTTAATCCGGTCTAGACTTAAACTAAAAACACTTATGAGCCTAGACTATCAATCATGTTTTTTCAAAGATTTTTAAGACCCCGAATTATTTCAAAATCAATAAAGAAATTTTTTTATAGTTTAAAATATAAATTTTATTATATATATAAAATACTAAAAAAAAAAATATTTATCTAAGTTTTTGCTAAAGTAAAAAGCTCTCACAAAAAGTTGCATTTCAACTCGAATCAACGAACTAAATGGGCTCTTTGTAGACCAAGTTGGATTGGGATCATAGTAATATAATTCTAAAGTGCTTTATTTTAATTTTTTATTTTTTTCTAAGAAATTGTAGACTAAATAATAAACACTAAGCTTATTTCACCGATTCGAAAAATCTATAAGTTTTATTACTAAATTAAATAAATAGCATATTTTAAAAAAAGCTCTACATAACAATTTATTGACCAAGTTGGATTAAATGTTTCATTTAAAGTGCTTTAATTTTAAAAAAAAATAATAATTTATGAAACTAAATTAAAAAAAGCATATTTATTTATTTGTAGGAAAAAATTTTTTTACCAGAAAAAAAATAAAAGAAAATTTTTTTTATGTAGAAAAAAAATTAATGTAAAAAAATATTTTTACTAATTGTAAATAAAATATTTACACAGGAACTATTATTTATTTTAAATAATTTTAAAATCTTTTATTTATTCAATTTAGTTTCATAAATCAGTAATTATATATAGTACATTCTCTCTCCATGAAGAATTCGCTTTGTTTATCAAACCTAGCTCCCCGTCTCTCATAGGCAAACCACTAAAGCATCCTTGACCAATAGTATTATCAAATGATCCTAGAGTACATGAGTTTAGAACTTTATCTTTTACTCTTAATTAATATCATTTTAGTCAAATAACTATATTAATCAAAAGAATATTAATAAATAATAAGAGATAAAAATCAACACTAATACACTCTTAAAATAAGTTCAATAATTATCTCATAAATAAATACTAAAAATTTTAGACCGGCCTAAATCCCTATATCAATCCTCATCTATTCAGCTTTTCGTCATTACAAGCGAAGTCCTCTAACATATATAGTATTATGTATATCATCAAGTTCGTTGATCCTGTCACCGTTAGGGACTGATATTTTTACCCTACATATAAAATAGAACGTTTCTATAATATATTATGTTATATTAAGAAAAAAAAAATTACATTGTATCTCTGACTCCATTGGAAAAACATTGATCAACTCCATTGGAAATCTTCAAGGAAATCATAATTAATGTGCGTAAAAGTTTGTGTACCCTTCACGGTCTAGAGTTAATGATTTTTAACAAAAAGAAAACAAACTAGCAACCTTATTAGAAACTTTCATTTTTTTTTTTTCCTAGCTAATATTGGACATTCAAGTTTACCTGATCTGAAATGACAAAATAAAAATTATAACAAAAAATTAATCAGCTTAGTTGATTTCATTGAAAGTGTGAATTTGTATTCTTTGAGGGGTAGTATAGAACTTTAGTGCATAATGGGACATATACATAATGCATTGTTTGACAACACGTGAAGATCCCATTTAGGGGACGAGATTTGTCATTTGTGGCCCTCAAAAGCAACAACTCAACCGGACTACCTCACCATTTAGTTGAGGAAAACCCATGATGAATTTACTGAGACCTATATGTGTGTGTGTGTGTGTGTGTATCTTGTAGTGTTACTTTTTCCTTAATTTGTTCAGGTAATGAGCGATGTTGTAAACTGACCAAAATACACAATTTTCAGTTGTCAATATTACTGTAAGGACGAAATGTCTAATATTACTATAGATGTCGCCCCTAAAATATTCGAAATTACAATAAAGCATCTTTGTAATTTAGACAAATTACCACGTATAGGCGTACAAAGCTCTTACAATGACCTCCTAGCTAGACAAAGTTAAGCATCTGTACTTTGGAAATTAGATAAATGTTGCTTTCATAATGGACAGTAGTGCTGTCACTGCTTTTAAATTTTTAGTAATACTTTCACTTGAAACATTAGGAATAACTAACAGAAAATGAAAGCATCATTTTGTTGAACACGTGTGGAAAATAAAGTACTGGCTTTTAATATTTTTGTCGACTAAATTATTGACGAGCATTTACCCTTAGATGTTGCAATATATCGCTAACTAGCTCAATTGTTTCATGCGTGTGTAGACGCGTGGGTGGTTGACATCAATCAAGATATATGCGAAGTAAATATCTATATATATATATATATATATATATATATCCTTTTGCCATAATATATATATATATAAATGAAATAAATAAATATACCAAGAATTGTATTGAGGTTATACGAGGATTCCACATTTAATTTGCAAGTTATTTTTTAGTTGAGAATTCTCGTGCTTAATTAAGAGAGGCCAAATTCCAAGCCAAAACAAAAGGGAATCAAGTCAAACCATTCAAGCAAAACTAGAGATGTATATATTAGTTTTTTTTTTTTTTTCTTTCTTTCTTTCTTTTCCTAAGAAGAGAAGCTATAACATTCATTCCCATGATGTGTAAAAGAATCACTTTCAAGAAATAATATTAATATATGCATACTTGGTAAAGAAAACCATATGCTTCATCAGCCAAATGATAAAACATAAATATAACTAACTTGTCGATATATCATGGGACACATACATACATTGTGAGCCATATATATATATATGTTAGATCAACGATTAAATATTGCTGGTGGAATACTAAAGAATTCTAGAGTGAGGTTATTATTTTGAAAAATTATTAGATCATGATACTAGTATAAGTATCATTATCGGCTTTATGAGTTTTTTTTTTCCCTCTGACAATACTGTGTAATACGTTAGAAAAGCAATGTGAGTTAGGATTTTCTCCAAGCGAAAAGAAAGGAGGAGATCATCTCTACACTAAGAACTATCGATAGATTTTCATTTTTTTTTTTTTTTTTATCAGTGCTATCTACTGATAAAATTCAATGAAATGCCCTATCATAAAAAGACCCAATAAAAAGTCTCAAATTATACGTGAAAATTAAAAACTATTGAAAAGGAAACCTAAGCATGTACTTAGGGTCAAAGACTCGAAAGCATCCAAAGATCCAACTGGATTAGAATTGGTTTTTTTTTTAAACCTAGTATAAGAGTTGGCACAAAGCCGATAATGATGCCTTTGCCCGGAAGAAAAGGGCAAAAAAAAAAAAATAATAACTACGTGTCGTGTCGCTATTGGATGACGTGAGTGAATATTTCCTTGTTGACGAAAATGCAACGTACTGTAGTGCATGCGCATCGTCCAACCAATCAAACAGACGACCGTCCGTACAAATCAACTGTACTTGGACGCACGTGTCAACTGCTGATAGGGTACACTGTTTTTACTTTTCTTTAAGATACTAGAATTAGAATTTTTTATTTTTGTTTACTGGGCGGAAAATTATGGGGAACTGGGTCTTAAATATTTTTTAGTTGGTGCTTTTTCCCACTTTATTCCCTTTATCCTAGTTGTAAGTAAAGTATAATATTTCCCGACAAGAATTTTCTTTTCGAAAAATCATTCTAATGTACAGAAAGCAAGTCGAGCAGACCAGTACTACTTTAACCGATTAACATTAGAACTGTACATTTTCTAAAGAAATCTATATATAGAATTTGTTTTCAATCCGGTTCCATAATGTAACAAAAAAAAAAAAAATGGAGTCTAATATGACACTTATTTATGCAACAATAATTTTTGAAAATGTTCAATATTGATCTACAATAAAATTCCAATTTGTTTTTCACTAGAAGAACTTGGTTCATGGTTCATTTTGTTTATAATTTCAAAAAAAAAAAAAATAGAATAGAATTTGACTCAATTCTACTTAAATGTTGAACTCAATTTTACTCTTAAAATTACAAATTCAATGCCGTGTAATCTGTTAACTTAAAAAGGATCTTAAAGTGAGATTCTTGAGTATCAAAAACTTTAACACATCTTGAGAAAAGAAGAAAAAAAAAATACCGTCTGTACCACCTTATTGATGATATAGTAAATTTTGCTTCTTATAAACACTTTATAAAGTTTTTAAGATAAAGCTAATACTGTGTTATATGTGGAACTGTATATATAACTGAAGTTTGAGTATTATGGCCTTTTTTTTAAGGGACACAATGAGATATTATTATACAGTTAAATCAGTCAAAATATCTGAGGTTACAAATAATGGAATAGTCTCAATAGCTGTAAAAATATAAAAAATTATTGTTGGGTCACCTCCTAACAGCTTAAGTTTTTTGGATGGATTGTTAAACTAACATCGTATCAGAGCAGGAGGTTCTGAATTCAAACCCCCGTAATTGCACTATTTATCCTCATTTAAATTGTCACTGTGTGTTGGGTCTTTAATATATATTGGGTTTAAAATATCAGAAATAGTAGGAAATAGACCAATATGAAAAGCTTAAGAAAGTATATAGGCCAATTTTTAGTTATAGAAATTAATAGACCATAACTTTTCAAGCTATGGTTCATTCATAACCAAATAAGTTATGGACAAACTTGTCAAGTTATGGTTCATAACCAGACAAATTATGGACAAAAATCGTGAATTATAGACAATAACTTGTCAAGTTATGGTTCATAACTAGACAAGTTATGGACGAAAACAGTAATTTGACCTATTTATTAACTTATGTAAACTATTGGCCTATTAATTTTAACTTATATCAAGTCTTGACATATTTCTCTCTTTCTCCCTTTAAATATTTATGTGTTGGGCTTTTCAATTAATTTACCCACACAATTGTCCATTGTCCAGGCCACACGTTAAGAAGAGTGTTAAAATATAAAAATTGTTATTGGCACACCTTCTAACGGCTTAAGCTTTTGGAATAAATTGATAAACTAACACTATCTAAATCAATTAAATTTCCACACAAGATCCCGAATCGAATTAGCCAACAATTAGACCATCCCATTTCCCAATCGAAAAATATGACATAATTGACCACCATTAGTTGATACCCGGCCGGTATCCTTAATAATATATAAAAGAATAATATGAAATAACAAAATAAGTACATTATTAATTGCACTTACCAAATTAACCTCATCTGTTTCAACGAAAGGGCAAGTTCAAACCTTTCCTTATTGTAAGGAAAATCTTGGAATTCTGTTGGTCAGACACGCTTGAACAACTTCACATGAGTGTTTAATAACTGTACTTATGCCAATAAATTCAACGCCCTTCTTCACAATAGCATCAATATCGAGTTTAAAGCTCCCCTAGAATTAATGGTGCATATCAGCATTGACGGAGTGGGGTAACAGATTACCCTCTGGAGTTACTTTTTTTTTTTTTTTTTTTTTACATCTTCGTTCCTTGATACCAAACTTGGTGGATTTCTAAAATTTAACACTGGATAATTACATTATTATCGCATAATAAATGAAAATTTTATATATATTGATACATTAATTACAAAACATTTTAATTTTCAATTGGTTTTAATAGTAGCGAATACTAAATAAGATATTTTGCACATGATAAATATAATATAATTATATGTGTAAGATTTTAAGTATCATGAGATTGATACACGATTACTGAATTATGTTAAATTTTATAAATCATTCATCAACTTTAGTCTCAAGAAACCAAAAATAAAATAAAAACAAAAACAAAATACAACAAAAGTTTATGGAGTAATCTATTAATTAAAAGTTTAGGTATTAAAATGTCACGACATAATTTAGGGACTAACATCGAATAACCCTACACTTTGTTGGCATAACATAGGACGTTATCTTTATGGTTACCATGAATATTGAACTCAAAAGCTTTTGGAAGGTCTCTTTGACCATAAATCACGAACTTTTCTTTTCAAACCATATTTATGCTTTTTAAATAGACACGAATTATAAAAGATGTGGAATAAGTTCTATTTCATTATCTTGTTTTAATTTTGTTCGGTTGAGTTTTATCCAATATTTCAGATCACTTGGAGAAGCTAACTGATTCTCTTTGCTTGACTGAGAAATAGTGTTTTTAAAGTTGGTACGCGAATATACCACTTGTATGGAAAGATTTGAGAACCAACATTTAAAGAGAACAAAAAAAGATAAAAACGTAGGGTTTCGCGAGATTCTTGCTATGCCACCCCTCCTTTTTTTCCTTAGGACCAAAGTCCAGCATAGGCCTTGAACTGGCCATTGGATCTCTGGCTTATGGGAGGGGACGGTGCACAATTTTGGTTTGCAGCGGAAGGGACCGCAGTTGGAGAATGGTCGGATAGATGAAGGTGATTTGTGGTCAATGATTCTCGGCCTTTGTGGATTGAGATCACAACTCTTGGAAGTCGGTGATCAAAGGATGGGGCTAGTTCATCGAAGGGAGGAGATCCTTTGGTGGTGGCCGTGTTCATTAAAAAAAAAAAAAAAAAAAAAAAAAGTCAAATTATTTTGAAAAGTAAATGTTTTTACTATTTTGGCGTAATTTACACCCTAAAGAATATCAAAATTAAAAGAGTAGTCAAAAGAGATAAATACCCCTTAAAGTATAGGAATCTGGATTTTTATTTTTTATTCTTAATTAATATTATTTTTATTTAAATAATTAATTAACCAAAAGGATATTAATTAGTAAGAAGTAAAAAATTAATAGGCCTGTTGTTAAAAGTCCATACGCTTAAAAAAGTAAAAAATTAAAGTCCATATTTCCCAATCAAAACTATATGCACAAATTTAGCCCAGAAACCGGGGCAGGGCTCAACTAATACCTGGACTCGGCCTAGAGGGATAAAAGAAAGTTCGGCCCAATTATTGAAGCCTAATAACTCCTCCTTTTTTTTTTTTTTTTTTTTTTTTTGTCTGATCTCGGTTTTGCTAATTCATGACTAGGCAAGTTTTTTTTTGTTTGGTTTTTTCTTTTTTTCTACTTTTTTTTTTTTTTTTTTCAAGTTTTGCTGCTTAGCTTAATGTGGGTAAAATCCCTGAATACTGAATACTTAAAAACAGATACCTACCTAGTATCAAACTATTACAAAGTAGGTCTGTGAGGATCCAAATTGCCTCTTCAAAAAAAGAATAGCAATAAACTAATTTCACTACTAAGTTATACATGCAACGTTTGTTCACATCACATGACCAACTAAGAAATATCTGATATCCACCAATCCAAACACACATTATCAATCACTATCTCATGTTATTTTTCCATTCACGGTGTTACCCATCAATTATTCAAAAATAGCACCTGAAAATTGACCTCCATTCCCTGCCACATATGCAAGTGGTATTATTATCAAAAGAGTGACAAAATATCTTAAAAAAGATTTTTGAGTCTTATCTCTAAACATAAGATTTTACACTAAAAGGAACTTTTTTTTTCTTATCCACATTGGATGTGAATTCATAAAAAAAAAAAAAAAGCTTGAGACAGAACACTATAAGAACACCCTGGTAAGCACTTTGGAGCAAATCAAAATTATGTTTCACGTAATAAACTACAAGACACAATCGTGATGTGTCTCTAGCTAGCTTGTTGGAGATGATATGATTTAATTTTGTTGTTGTGGTGATGAGACCACATGGCCAATTATCATCACCCGTCTTTTAGAGCTTGAAAAGGAATTATGTTAGCCATAAAAAAGGTTGGCCTTTCCAGGAGATCATAAATTACAAGGCCGCACTATATGTGTAGCTAAAATTGCCACGTCTATTAGGAAGGAATTGCCTTGTCTCGGAAATTTGAGTCATTGGTTCGTTGGTCTATCTAGATGTAGAGATAAAACAACTAACCTTTTAGTTATTATTCCAAACAAGCAAATTCTAATCTTATATTACAATCTTTGATTTTCTTTTTCTTTTTCTTTTTCTTCTGTGTTCTTGACACATCCTGTTTTGAAGCTGCATTCGATGAACCTTCTTCAAATGGATCCACATAATATCCAAATCTTATTCTTATCTTATCGTATCTCATCCTTTATATTTCCACTCTCTCTCTCTCTCTCTCTCTCTCTCTCTCTCTCTCTCTCTAAGGAGAAACCTTTGTACAACTGGTGAGGTTACTCCAACGCGAGGCATCACATTGAAGATTGCACCTACCACATTACCAGCATATCAACAATATTCAGACTTTTGGCTGCAATGGGGTGGCACTGGGGGACAATTTTGGGCCGTGTCCCATTTTGTCTCTGCAGTGAACACAAGCTGTTGAGTTTTTTGTGGGGTCAGGCAAAAACTTTTCTTGTTTTTAAATTTTTGTAGTAGAGAAAAGCTATTTTCCTCTATATTGTCATATTAACTACTAGATTCATTTTTTAACGATTTGATTTGTACATGTCAACGTTAGAAATTTAAAACGTGAGATACAAAATTACTCATGCTGCAAATCAATTCGTTAAAAAAATAATCCCATCAAAACACAACTCCACGGGTAGACCAAGATTTCTTCTTTACCATAAATGCTTTCTTTATTTTTCAGTACCAAAAGTTGGTCTAACACTCTTATTTGAATTTTCTGTCTGCCGGTTGAGTGTATTAACTAGTAAAAGATATAATACCTGGAGGGTTATTTCTATGATCCATGATATTCTTAGTCGTTTTGACTCATCTAAATTTGTATTAGCAATTAATTCAAAACTATGATCATATGGATTATGCTCATCTTTTTTAAAATTAACAAGGTTGATTATCAGGCATTTAGGGTGTTGGATTAGTACCTAATATGGAAAAATACATAGTTTACCATTCTATAGTTAAGCAAGCGCACATTGTGTTATTTTTTTTCACGGCGTTGAGATCGATCTACTTTACCAAAACTCAGAGCATCCCAACTAAAACTATCAGCCTATCAAAGTATAATATTACTATTAGCACATCTCTTAAAAGATTAAACTTTTAAAATAAATTAGTAAACTAACATGTCACTCTAACAGGTGATCAATGGTCTTGTGTTTGAATCCTATTAAAACTTCGTAACTCGTCACATATGGGCCTATTGTTTCCTTTGATAGGCTATGGCTCGAGCTGGCCAGTTTGTTTGATCAAGGGCCACACTTAAAGAGAAAAGTATTTAGAGTATAATATCATTATTTGTACGTTTTTTTACGCTTCTTAACAACCTTAAGCTTTTGAGATAAACGACAAACTAACGAAACCTACCCTTCTTATTATTAACAATGTTGAAAATCAGACATATTCAAGATCAACTTAAAAACAAGATTGCGACAGATAGAGTTTATCATTCCATATTACATCAACTTTTGAGTTCAGGGGAGTACTTCAGGGCATTCCATAGTACGACGTTTAAATGATGAGTGAAATTGAATCATTCATGAGTTAATCACATTGTATGCAGTGTACTCTCTCTTTGTATTCCCTAATTTTCTTCCATTTCCTTTTTTTTTTTTTTTTCCTATATGTGGAAAAATCTTTGTTATTTCTATAGAGCTAGCAAAAGATACCGAAAACATAGACGAATAGATCATAGATGGGACTAATGGGAAAACTATGGCCATGAAAGGTAACTTTTAGAACTCATGGTGCAAAACAAAAGAAAGCAACTAAACATATCTCTTTGTAATACATGTACATATCCATCCAAGATTTTATACGTGAATAATATATAGGCCTATATATATAATGAGATGAAGACACTAGATGCAATTTCAAGCCCCCCCTTATAGTGTGGCGACAAGAGTGTCAAGGCAATGTTAATCTGATCCTAACACTTCGCCTAACGGGCCACTTTTGTGTGGACGACATCGTCCAATGGAGTCTGCATTTTGCCTCATGTGGGCCCTAAATCATGAACGTCCAATGTTGGCCATATGATAGTAGTTTAGTAGCATAATGATTTATAAAAGCTTCATAAGTTTTATATATTATCTCCGATCATTACGAAAGTTTCATCTTGGAATGGAATGGATTGGATTAACTTAGTTTGATTTGGCCCGTATTTCATGTAGACAGACGATAGTCAGCACATTGAATGAGCAAATCTTTCCGTGACACTCAAGAGTTATATATAAATATATATATATATATATATATATATATATGTCAAACTGGTCCATAATCTATATCCGAATTTGTGGGCGATGGCCTAATAATATGACCAAAATTTTGTCACACATTTTTCTTTCTTTGCCCAATTGTTCCGAGAGAGAGATGACGGGGTAATACTAGTGGGTGCAGAGGAATCGTCCGTCAAGGTCTTTTGAGAGTGTTGTGACAGCAGATTTGATTAGAAATCTAGTTGAAAACGATGACACTGAGATTTGAGTTTGAGTCTTTCTTTGAGACTACTTGTAGTTATAATGGTGAAAAGGGCAGATAGAAAGGGGACCATTTTAAGTTTTCTCACATTTTGATCATCAATATTGCAGGAAAAATTGACCATGCACATAAGGCCTAAATGCAACTATCATGATCAATCCCCACCCTCGTAAGCTTCAAAATCTCTCTAGATTCCAATACATTAAATGCGAGTACACATATCTAGCTTGCGGATATATTTAGTGAAGACCACAACTATTTATTCCAAATTTTGTTATGAATTGAAACTTGTAATCCACATTATAAATTTTGTCAAGCTAATTAGGATGTTCTAATAAATTTTGTGGTACCTTGTATTTATTTTTAGTGACATCGATCGTTATGAATTGGACTTATTTTTGCCAGCATTTTTCTAATAAATTTTGAGAAACATCGGTCGCAGGACTTATTAGCATTTTTCCGAGAAAATAGGGTTAGAGGATAATCTCGGCGTCTATGCACGTGTGGTGTGCAACACCACACGTTCATATGGATACGACCACTGCCCCGACAACAAGGAATGGGGACTCTATTTTGATGGGCCAAACTCATTGACTACCCCAGTGTGTGTAAAGTAGAAAAGGAAAAAAGAAGAGAAAGTTGTTAAACACTTGATATATTATATATGTGCGTCTATTCTTTTAAGCTTTAAAACTCAATAATTTTTGGTGGGACTTGGGATTTTTTAGTACTTGTTTAGGGATTCTAAAATTTTTGTTTTTGAGTTTTTTTTAGAACTCACGCACGATAAAGACTGACCCTAGATCACAGAGAAGGAAAAAAAAAAAAAGTTTTTGTTGTTATTGTGATACATGGTGAGCCACTCATTTATGTGTTTAAGTAGTGAGTATTTTAGTTAACAACAGTTGTATATGTTCTGGCAGATGTTATAATCTTTATCTCTCTCATTTGGATTTTCCAAGCCGATTTTTTCCTTAAAAACGTGGCTGCAAAAAATCAAAGTTTTCTTTAATTTTGTTTTACATATTTTGTAGCTAGCTTGAACCCTTAACTAAGTTGGGATATATATATATATATATATATATATATATATATTACCAATTACTTTTTGCGTTCTAACTCTGCTAAAGATATCCAATATCCAATATTATAACTACATGAAAACGAAGCTCCACCAAGGAGGAGGCAGCCAAATATTACTGGGCCATGGTAAATCTAAGCAAGTAATAGATTGCCTTGGATAAGAATTAGCTTTTTCTTATATTTTAAGAGTGACTTATAAGCTTACAAAAGGAGGGTGTACATGGGATATTTTGTTATCTATCACATATCACGTATATATCTAAAGATAAAATAATATATATATATGTGCACATAAGTGTGAGATAGCTAGTAAGTATACATGTCGTCCATATATGTAGCCATAGCCAACATCCACTTGAGAGCAAATTTAAATCGATTTCAAACTAGAAGCCAAGAATCCAAGGAAAAAAATAAAAAATAAAGCACATCTCTTTTGCCCCCCACCATCCCCAACACAAACATCTGGTTTTCATAGCATGAGAAAATGATTTTTTTTTAATAAAAAAAAAAGAGTTAGAAAAGAAAAAACCTTTGTTGTTTCCCTAGTACCCCACTCTCTCTATTGTGCATAACTAAAAAAGCACAAATTACCACCAAGTGGGTCTCTGCCAAAAACCTCCATAATCTTCTCCATCACACACACACACACACACACAAAAAAAAAGTTTTTTTTAGAAAACATAAATAAATAAATAAATGATTATTATAAAGCGTTCTTCCCACTACTCTCAATCATTTCAAAAGCCCCATTTAATCCCTCCATATCATCCTACAAACTCCCTCTCATCTTTCTTTTCATGTTTCCCCTTCCCAAAATAAATACCCTTCACCACCACTAGTAACACAACTAGATAGCTAATTCCAAAGCAAACTGTCATCACAATCACACATACATAAAACATCACCACATTTTTACTTTGTGAGAGAGTTTGATCATCCTCATAATCATCATAAAAAAAATAAAAATAAAAAAAAAACATGTCTGTGGCAGGAATTTCTACAGCAGATCACACAGATAAACTACACAAGAAATCGTTCCACCGGAGGAACGACTCCGGCGAGCTCGACGTGTTTGAGGCTGCAAGGTACTTCTCTGGATATAATGAAGCTTTAGGCTACAATGGCTCATCATTTACACAGAAGATGATCATGAAAGATCAGGATCATCATAGAGGCTGGAGAGGAGGAAGAATTAGCCTTGACATGCCAATGAGAAATGTTCTTAATAACCCTCATCATCTTCATCATCATCATCATCATCATCAAACGGTGATGGATAAGCAGATCAAGGACAAGAAATACAAGCAGCCAAGCTCTCCAGGAGGGAGGCTAGCCAGTTTCTTGAACTCCCTCTTTAACCAATCCGCATCAAAGAAGAAGAAGTCAAAGTCAACAAGTCAGTCAATGAAAGATGACCAAGAGGAAATCAGCCCTGGTGGTGGGAGAAGGAAGAGGAGGAGCAGCATAAGCCATTTTCGAAGCTCGAGTACTACCGATTCGAAGTCGATTTATTCGTCTTCTAGTTCGGGATTCCGAACACCACCTCCTTATATCAATGCCCAAACCCCCACCAAGAGCTACAAGGATCTCAGGAGCTTCTCTGATCACAAGCAGGTTGTGTCCTTGTCCTTGTCAAAGGCGCAAAACAATATTAACATGAAATCTTCAGCTGATAATAATTCTCTACACAATAGTGATCATCATGATCATCGTCCTCAGAGACCAGACTTGTCTTGGTTGGATGATCATGTAGAGAAGATCAAGTACAGCAAGGATCAGAACAAGAATGATGGATCAGTGTTGGAGAAGTATCCATCAGAGAAGAAAGGATTAATGATCCGGAGATTTGATCATGAGGAATTTGAAGATGATGGTGCAGATAGTGATTCAAGCTCTGACCTGTTTGAGTTGCAGAACTATGATTTGGGTTGCTACTCAAGTGGGCTACCAGTGTATGAAACAACCAACATGGATAACATCAAGAGATCAGGACCACCAATCTCCAATGCTTAGCTCACTTTCATAATATATGTTCGTACTACTGTATATTTATATGTTTTTTGCATATATTTTTCACTAGCTAGCCAGATTAGCTGGTTGATTTGTTTAATTTCACATGATCTTATTGATGATATTAGAAGTTGTGAGGGTGAAGGAATATTTCCTTGATTTCATTTTTTTTTTTTTTTTTTTTTTTTTTTACATCTCATCAGCTACTTTGTAAGTTCTTTTCGTGCTTCTCCTTCTTCTTCCTTTCTTTCTTTTTTTTTTTTTTTTTTTTTTTTTTTTTTTTTTTTGGTTTTTTTGGTTTTGTGAATGTTTACAGTTTGGAATGTTTGTTTGTCTCTCTTTTTTTGCTTCTCTTTTGGAACTATATCATGGATTATTCAGTATGCTGGAACAACAGAAGTAGTCCACCATTTTTCTTCTTTTGTGGCCCTTGATTAGATTATTGCCAGATAAGCAAGATATATATTTTCCCCACTTTATAGATAATTAATTAGTGTGTGTGTGTGTGTGTGTGTGTGTGTATAGATATATATAGTGGAGAAGTTAATGAATCATAAGACCATGTGATGAGATGCCTCTCTGTTAATGTTGACTTTAGGCAATGACCTATCAATCATATTATGCGACATCAATTTAATGCTTTGTCGCTTCTCATTTGGTGTGAATTAAAATATGTATAATGTAATAGATGTTTTGAAGTTTTTGGGATATAAATCAGCCATCTCGCACACATAATAAATTTCCTGTCTCCTTGTCTTGGCTCATTAAGCTTACAAAAAAATTATGTTCAATCTATTCGATAGCTTAAATAATTTAATCACATAACGGATATTCAAGGCCATTGGACCATGTATACAAATATAAAGTTGGATAATATCTAAATAATAAATATATAGTACTTTTGTTTTCTTTCTGCCTGTTTTAATTCATGTACTAGCTAGCTAACTAAATTTATATAGTACGAGCAACACAAAACAATTTTTGACATAAGTGCTACATTTTATACCATTATAAATTTCTAACTTGTTGAAGTAAAAGAATATGGGACCTTGGGGGATACATATAATAACATATAATATAATATAATATATAGACACGCACACGTATGTATTTATATGGGGATGCAAATTTTGAAAGGTCAGACGGTGTGATTGATCATGGTACACTCCATCTCACGTTCAATGATGATAAGAAAAATAAAATCATCCGTGTGTAGCTCCCCCTTCTTTAAAAGCTAAAATAATTTCAATTAATTTGAAAATATTACATATACTGAAAATGGATTTATCTGTCTAATCGGAAGATCATCGTCAAAAAGCAAGTACTGCCCATAATTAATATTCTGTCTAATGCTATTTGCCAATATCGTTCTTACTTGAAAACCACTCTAATATGAATATAACATAGGTCAGATGGCCCAGATCATGATCCAATATGATCAGTTTTTACTTACCACAATCATTCACCCAAGGATCGTCCAATTATTACTTTTTGAACTTTTCCATATATATATATATATATATATATGTATATGTATGTATGTATGTACACACACATGTAATGATCTTTTCATGTTACATGTTCTTTGTCATTTTGTCTGGATAATGAAGTAAATATTCATAAGGATCTAGCTCAAAGACCCAGAATAAGCCATAGAATTGGTTAGGATCGCTGCAGCGTTGTATTGTATCAACAAGTTGGGTAAGAATTGTCGCTTTGGAGAAGGATATGTGTAGTCTCCATCTCAAGCAAAAACTTGGTTATGAGCAGACATTTAAGTTATGAGGGCGATAAATTGCCAAACTTTCTGTCTCTTTGCATGCACATTTGTAGGATTTAAAAGTCTTAAAAGTTGGAGTCATTAGCTTTATACATGCATAATATATATATAGTATATATATATATATAGTATATATGGCATAGCATAGCATAGCCTTTAAGAAAATGATCAATAGGAAATAATAATGATGTTGCAGAAGTATTATGCATGGGGCAACTAATTAGAGAAAAAACAGAATGCCATTATAAGGCATGCAGATTAATATATATATATATATATATATATATATATATTCATACATGTGTGTATGTGCGTGTGTATATATATATATTATTATATTTATGGTATGTAGTATAATGATGCATAGCACAAAAGAGGGGTCCAGAAGAAGCAATGAAACTAATTGAGAGAGTGAGTGGAGGGCCCAAACATATAATTCAAACTAAGATGTTATGACGATGTTTGATGGCCACAAACACACACACTGACACGCTATATATATATATATATATATATATATATATATATATATATACATATTTGTGCAATTGTGCACTATGGACTGGAGGGAATGAAAAGAGAGAGGACGTGGGTAGGCTTTTTTTTTTTTTTTTTTTTTTTTTTACAATATGATCAATCAAATCCGTCTTTTCTTTTTCTAAAAGATAAGTAAATAAATAAATAAAAAACTTGCCAAAAGTTGAGACACAAACCCCATTTACTATTGATCGACGCACAGAATTTACTCATTACCCATATATTGATTTTCTTCAATTATATCGGTTGCACCTAATTGATTGATCACTAACTTTAGTTCACTTGTAAAATTACAACTTAAATCCTTATATAAATCCCTATTCATGATCAAAAAGTAACAATTACGCTTATGACTCACAAATTTTGGTGCCTCAAGAAAAGAAGCCAATCAGTGTACTGACTTAGTTAAGATATCAATTTCACGAGAATGTTCACGACAAATTACTAAGAGGAAATTTTTATCAAACTTTCATATATTAGATGTTTGGATATGTGATTTTTCATGCATGTGATCGCTTTTCATATATTAACATATTTAGTAAATAGATCTAAAATCATTATTTTGGATTCTAATTCAAAATTAGTGTTTATTTACAGTGATTTTGAATCATGATTCAACATTAATGTTTAATTCGGATGATTCTGAATCATAATTCAAAATTTAATGTGATGTTTTAAACTAACTCAAATCATGATTCTAAAACCACAATCCTCTTGATTCAAGGTAATTCAAATTCTTGATTCTGAATCATGATTTGAGAATCATGATTTGAACTCAAAATTATAAATCATGATTTCGATTTCAGAATCATAATTAAAATCATCTTGATTTAAATTTTCGTACCAAACAAACCTATAAAATTTGTCTAGTCTTACTAGTATTAGAACATACTGTCCTATAACATATGAAAATGAGAAGTGTTACATAATATTTTTTTTATGTAACACGACTATGGAACGACTAAAAGACTAATTATCCAATCATTATTACACCTTTTAAAATCAATATTTCCCCCAAAAAAATATCATATTATATTTCTTTTTTTACATATTACATGACAACATGGTCATTGCTAACAGGACTGACTACAGACAAAAACAATTTATAAATATATATACAGCATAAAACATTTACTGCGATCGATGTAATAAGTGAGAAAGGTCCAACTAACTTATGCAAAGTTTATTTATTCATTCATTAAAGGAAAGAAAAGATAATAATACAAAAGTCATGCCGACAGATGAGCAGATCATCCACGTACAAGCACTAAAGCCAGCAGCAGCTTTAACTTGTGTTCTTCCAATTATAACATATATGTTTAATCACCTCAATCAACGCGCGCTTTGGAACTGGCAATTTGCTTGATTTGAGCTTCTTTTGAGAAAATAAAAAATAAAAAATCCAATACCTCCTTACCAAACTTCACTGCAAATCAGAAAACTTGGCTCCCATTATTTAAGTGATTAAAAAATAGAAAAGATGAAAAGAGTTAGAAACATGAAAAATACGAAATATGAAGATAATTATAAAAATATTAGACATCTATTTAAATGGGTTAATATTTTAATATGAAAGTTCGATAGTTTATAAAATGTAATTTTTTTCATTTTTTTTCAAAATTTTAAAATGATATCAGAATCTATTATTCAAATAAACTGCAATAAATTATAAAATACAATTCTTCAAATCTCTTCTTCAAAACTCTAATATCTTCTTCCTTCTCCCATCTCCCATCTCCTTTTCTCTTATCCCTCCATCCAAACATTTAATTTGTCCTCTAGATCTAGAACAACAACATTGGTAATATTAATACGGTTAGTTTTGTCTCAGTTATATATATTTCGCTCTTTCTTACAAAACATTGTCATAATTAGCCATATAAAAATAAATAGATAAATTAGTTATGATAAGCATTTTATCTTTATTTATTACACAATTATTATAGTTTAACAGACAAGAAACCATACCCAGATATAATTAGTAGAAGCCCTTCAAATAATTGTATGAAACGTAAGATTGTCACATACTACACGACAGAAAATATGACTAAATACAACATACAAACAATAAACTAGGGGAATTAAATTACCATGCCTTTAAATTGCTGTAGTAACATCACATCTGTACACTTGACTCATTTGTATATTAATATTCCTAGGCATTTGTATTTATTGCCGTATATGAAAATAATTGATTGTTTGATAAATATATAGTCACCACGGTACAGTTTGTTAATAAATTATCAGACATATTACTTCTCAGCTCTGCAATCTGCATCATATATTTTACATTAAGATGGCGTTTGGTAGATAGATCTAAAATTATGATTATGGATTTTGATTCAAAATTAGTGTTTGTTTACAGTGATTCTAAATCATGATTCAGAATCAGTATTTAGTTTTGATGATTCTGAATCAATCTGATGTGATGTTTTAAATCAGAATCACTCATGATTCTAAAATCACCCCCCTCTTTATTCAAGGCAATTCAAATCTCTGATTCTGAATCATGGTTTCATAATCATGATTTGAACCTAAAATCATGAATCATGGTTTTGGTTCCATAATCACTCTAATTTAAATCCTCGTACCAAACGAACCCTAAAGTTACTAAAATTATCTTGGTAAAAACTATTATTTTATTTTATCCGTAAGAACTATTTTTTTTAATGATCTGAATTATAAGTGTTCACATTAAAAATTTACTATGCATAATTAATTATTTTTATTCACAACTTAGACTATTGAAAAATTAATACCGCAGTTCCAATCGATAAGATAAAATAATAGTTCCTTCCTACCATAAAAATTTCCTAAATTTATCCTATTAAATCTTTTTTCTTTAATTTTTTCCATCTTTTTCAAGGTGGCCACCAATTTTTTTTTTTTTTTTTTGTTTCTCAGCAGAAGAGTTTAGATTGACATGATTGATGAGTTCTATTTTGGATTTTTGTCGTCCACAACTTGTGGATTCATCTACCATCAGAAACAATTACATCAAATAATTAATG
Source organism: Morus alba (assembly GCA_012066045.3). NCBI lineage: Eukaryota > Viridiplantae > Streptophyta > Magnoliopsida > Rosales > Moraceae > Morus > Morus alba. The sequence continues at coordinate 5,841,430 of CP050237.2, read as the reverse complement.
AAGGTGAAAATGAGACCAAACTCATATGTATTTTTCAAAAATAGTGCACTGAGGAAGAAAGTGACAAAACATTTATGTCAAAACAGAAAGCCGAAAAACAAAAGAATGCATGTGATATCATACTATTTTATCGCATTGATCGTCAACTCACAGTTTCTATTCCTCTATCAATGTAGAATAACCCTTGCTTTTGATCAAAATGGCACGTAGCATTATTAGTATTATTATTGCTGTTGTTGTTTTTAGTGCCTGAAAATAATATCTGAATTACTAATTGTAGCAAACTTGCAAGTGACTATTATAGTGGCTAGTGCTGGAATTTTAGACGGACTGTCCGCAACCATCTAAAAATAATGATTTTTTGCATGATGCTCGACCCGACTTGACATTTTTGGATCGCCTGCCTGAGTTCGAGAAGGCCCGTGAACAAGCCGCGGGCTTGGTTTTGGCAGACCAAGCCTGGTCGGACAGCCTGAGTCTGCCCGAAATGCTCGATTTTTTTATATTTTTTAATTTTTATAACTATTAAGTTATTTTGTGTTAAAATTATATAAAAACTAAAATCAACATTCAACATACATTATTTACACAATTTAAAAAATTAATTTTGTATATTAATTTTTAAATTCGTAATTCATGATTGACCTCGTTAAAAACCTTACCAAGAAAAATCTAATTGGGATAAAAACTTGGTAAGAAAAAAAGAGTCCAATCATTTTATAACAAATTACAAATTTTACAAACTTATAAAATCTAAATACACAATTATAATGTCAAAAGCAAATACATATTTACAAATTACAAATTTACAATTTAATTTGAAGCTGAAGGATCGTCTTCAAAATTAAATGTTAATCTATTAAATTCATCAATATATTTTTGACTTGCCGATGAAATTGTATCCTATAAACGTTGATCGACACGATCCCAATCCTTAATGCAGACCAAGGCTTCAACAATGTCCATTTGCAATGTGTTTCACCGTTCCTCAAGTATTCGTTGTGTCATACTGAAGGCTTGTTCGGATGAAATAGTCGAGACTGGGATCGAAAATATATCCATTGCCAATTGAGTTAGGATTGGCCAAATTAATGCTCGTGCCCTCCACCATTGAACTAATTCAAACAATTTTTTAGTATCGTCGACTACTAAGCTCTCACTGAGGTACGCCTCCGCCGCTACCACCTGTTGATGAAGATCCATTCTCAGCTTCTGTTTGAGTTGTCTTCTTCTTCTTCTTCTTCAACCTGAAAACATTCAAGAATAAATAAGGATTTTCATCTTGTTGTTGCGGTTCCTATACTCCAGAGTTTGTGCTTCTAAACCTATTCTCATATTTACTATAGATCAAAAATATTTTTTCATTTATTGTCGGAAATTGGTCCAAACAATTGATGCCTAAAAATTCACCTAAGTTTTTTAAACCGCTTTCTAAACTATCTAATTTTAATCTAGGATCAAAAATAGTATCCAAACCATACAACAAAGGCAACTTAGACCAATCTTTTTTTAAATTTTTTTTCCATAGAATGGATAAGAACTCCTAAGATTGGGTCCGCCCTATATTCACTAAATAAAATACTAATTCTTAAAAGTTCACCTAAAGCTAAAGGTGATGTTGGGTAATATGTTCCACTAAGTTTTAAAGTAACTTCATGAAACTTACCTAAAAATTGATACAAAACTTTGGCAATTTTCCAATTATATGCGTCTATATGTCATGTTCTTAATTTTAAACACATATAGTTTGTTATAGCATCCTTATAGGGGATGTATTGTTGAAGCATAATATAAGTTGAGTTTCATCTTATAGGCATAATGCTCTAGGAGGTATATTTAATGCTTGTAAGAACCTAAACCAATCTTCTTATCTTTGGTTACTACCTTGAATCTATGCAATACTATCTCTAATTCTTTTAATGTGAGTACCCATTTCGTTTAAAACGGATTTAACTATCAAATCAATTACGTGGCATGCACAACATTGGTGGAAAATAGTACCGTCACCGAATAAACTTAAATCATTTTCAAAGTACTCAATTACTTTTGTATTGGCACTAGCATTATCTAAAGTTATAGTCATTACTTTATCTCTTAATCTAAATTCATCAATTACATTTAAAATTGTATTATATATTAAATCCATACTATGTGATCCTAAAACACATTTAAAACTTAATATTCTCTTATCTAAATTGAATCCTTTAAAGTATTGTTTGATTACAGCTAAATAATCTTTATTGACAACTGCAGACCAAATATCTACCGTTAACGTAACGCATCCGTTAGTCTAGTGTAAAAGGTTTATTAATGCTTCTTTTTCTTTTTTAAATAATTTTAATAAATATTTCCTATGAGTAGTTTTTAAAGTGAACTGTGCATTAGGATTATGTACAATTTTAATATATCATTGCTAATTAGGATGCTCTACAAAACTAAGTGGTTGATCTAATGCATCTATCATTCGCTCAACTTCCATACAATCTACTTACGGATCGTATTTCCAAGTGGTTAGACCACCGGTTGCGTGATCAAAAGATAATTGTGTTTGGAGGAGTTCGGGTCCACTGGACTGGCTAAGCTTTTGAACACACTTTTTGAAGTGTCTTCTCAAGTATGTGGTGTCGTGAATAGTATCACCTTATAATTTAGATAAACAATATTTACATTTAGCTATATGTTTAATGTTACCTTCATTGTTGATCTCCTCAATTGTGTCGAAGTGATCCCAAACTGTCAAGGTCCGCTTGCATTTCCTCTTAGATGTTGCAACACTTGAAGACGCAGCGCACTTGCACTCGCCGCTTCTCCACACCCACCACCATTGCAACCATGACCTCCAATACGTCCACCAAGGCTCGGATTAGTAGATTCATGCATAACAAATTCATTAGTAGGAAATTGCCCTTCTTTCATGTTGTGTTGGGCATCAACAGGAATACCACTATAACTAAAAGAATCCATTATAAAAAAAAGAGTCATTTGAGAGAGATAGCTTTAGGATAATGTGATAGTTTTTAGAAAATTTGTGAGAAAGATTTGAGATTGAGAGAATATGAGATGGATTGAGAAAGTTTGAGTGAGAAAAATGTGTGGGGGATGGGGGTATTTATAGGAAAATTTTGGGCTAAAAATTGGTTTTCCCCAAATTCGGATCCAAGGGCTAGTTTCTTTTTGCGGGTCGGGTTTGGGCAAGTTCGGACAAAAAATCAGGCAACATTCAAAAAACTAGCTGTTGGGGTCGGGCAGTTCGGGCTTCAAGTCAGGCCGGGCTCCGATGGTCAAAGATTTATCCGTTGGTCGGGTTTCGGGCTTCGGTAGTTCGGACAAATCAGGCATGACTAGAAAATTTCAAAAAAAATTCCAGCAGACAGCGGTTGACGGTGATAACACGGCGGCGAGCTCCAACAAATTGTCCATTTTTAGGCTGCCCAAGCCCGAAAAGTTAAGTTGGAAGGACCGGCATTTGGGCCTGCCTGCCGAGCCCGAAAAATTTGGGCCTCAGGCCGGCCCAAAGTTCCAACACTATTAGTGGCTTTCTTTTCTCCCCTAGGTCAACAAATCAACAACAGACTGGATTCACTACAAGAAAGGGCCAGAAATTCAAGACCAATTCTGGACTCTACTTACGCAAAGGGAGAAATGTAATTTTCTTCAAACCTATCGCTGGAGTCACCTAGTGGGTTATCTACGGTAACATGCCTAGTAACCATCGGTTAACACAAAAGGAAAAAATTAAAGAATTTATCTTTAGGAGTGCATGAGTCTAAATTTTTACTCTTCATTCTTAATTAATACCCTTTTGTTAATATAATTATATGACTAAAAGAGTTATTAATCAATAGAGAGAGGTAAAAATCTTGACACGTATATTTTTAAGAGGTATTTGTCTTCTTTCCCCTATCAAAGACACCTAATGTGGTTGCTGACCGCTGGTTGGGGGAGTAATTTAGTGGGTTACTTTAGGTCACCTACGTTTACCCAGCTACCTCATTGACTAGGAAGAGACAGATTTGACAAGTGGATGCATTCTCACTTCTAATCACACATGGTCTTATTGGCAATTTGATGCACATAATTAAATTTGACGCACTCTCATCGACCTCATGCTGGACGAGGGACCCAAAATGGCCGGTGTAGCCGAATCCATGCAAGACTCATCGACGAGAGGCTAGCGCTTCCCTCGATCTGGTCGGATTTTGTTCAAAGCCAAATGTTGCTGGCCAGGAAAGGTTTACACCCATCAAGTCACCTAGATCTAGCAGCAGCTTGCTAGGGCAAAGGCTCATGCAGCCTGCTTGTAGGGAGAGACGTTGGAAAATAGAGGCAAAATAAAGGGCTGGGAAAATGTTTGGGTGCATTGAATATCAATGCAGATTTTCCTAAAAACCCAGTAAAAAGAATCAAGTCATGACCAATTAGAGGGTAAGCAACGTCACACAAACTATTAGAAAAGGATAAATTGCAATTTTTTTTTTCTTGACATTTAAAATCCCTCCTGCAAATAATTCTCATATAACAAATATTCACATTTAACATCTCAGTCTCGGAACCAACATTGAAGAGCAAAGCGGATTTTCTTCTGTTTAATAGTTGCACAGTCCAAGAACTACACAACCCTTAAGGGTTGTGGGTCAACTTCATAAGCACAAAATAATCGTATGCGTTTACATTTAAATAACTTTTACTAATAATATACTGATTCTAATTACTCTAGAAGAGCAACCATAACATCCGAATAAATTATGGAAAACACTTACAATACTTTATCTTAATTTCTAGACAACAACCAACAATCAAAGTTACTTGCACCGTTCTAATTGTAGTGGTTTCGACTTGTTATTTTCTAAATACATGTAAAACATTTTTTTGTTAATAGAGGTCAATCTTGCAAGACGAGAATATACCCCAAAAAAAAAAAAAAAAAATCATAGCATGAGTACTTTATTGATCAATTTCTTTCTAAAAAATCCTTATTCTTAAAAATATTGTCTGACATTGATAATCCAAGAAACTACTTTTCAACAGAAGAAAGCATGGAAACAGAAAATGTTACAACTCTAGAAATTGGTAGAACATCTGTGCTTTTCAAATGCAATAGCAGTATGTAATAAGAATAACTAAAAAATGCACATGATGTGGATACATACTAGGGATTGCTAAAAACTAAAATAAAAATACGTCATCACTAGCAACTCAAACATCATATTTTGTGTTTCACATCAAAACTATCCCATGGTAGTATGAAAAAAAAAAAAAAAAAAAAATGTACATTTTATCATGCAATAGTGATAAACAACCATATTTTATTAATTTGTATGATAAGTTGGCAGTACGTAACAGAGCGGCAGCGGCATTGCAAGAACATAACCAGGATACTCTGTTGAGAAGCTGAAAGGTCCATGATTCATGAGATGCGACTCTGTTCCTTGATTTGGAGCTGTTTGGAAATTAAAATAGTTGTGATTGATGGATGAGGGAAATATCCCTGGAAATGGAAGCACCAATGCTGGAATATTAACCAGGGGGAAGAGGTTGGCCCTAGGCTGGTTCAGGACTGTAAGTGGAGTTGAATCAAACATCCTCTTTTTGTTATAATTCTCTGCAAAACCAAACATGAATTTGTAATATTAGTGAAATGACAAAAGGGATAAAATTTTAGGACTGATAACCTCCCCAGACTTTGTTCCACATACACCCTTAAAATTTGCTCAATGGCCCTTCAATGAGAAAATAACCCTTCAATCAAGATGAAATAACTAGTAATCCAGAATTGAAAAGAGAGAGAGAGATTCTATATTAGAGAGAGAGTAGAGAGAGAGAGAGAGAGAGAGAGAGAGAGAGAGAGAGAAGTTTTGGCATTCTTGGGAATTATTCATTAATTTGAGTTTAAGTTTATCTCAATTCGAGTTTAGTTCCAAACTCGAGTTCAAACTCAAATTTTATAATAAAAAAAAAACATAAATTTAAAGAAAGTTATAACTTGAGTCCAAATTTTTTATAAATTTCGTTGTAAAAGAACAACCCCTTAAACTCGGGTGTTGGGTGTAGGTCTTCCCACGGCTCCCCATTGTGGGCCCCACAAAGAATTGCTTTCTCCAACATGGAATTTTAGTGTAAAGCTAGGTCCTCTACGTAAATAAAACTCTGCAAAAAGAATGAGATTAGGAAATAAAATACGAATACCTTAATTTATGATCATCAAATGAAAATTAAAATTCTGGAAATTTAGGTATATAAGGCCCTTTAGGTAGAAACAGTTTTACTAGGTCGTGGTATTTAATAATTAAATAATATTTATTTCTTTTCTACTTTTTAATTGCTAACAATTTATTTAATGAGCTTTCTTGGGATGAACATTCGAACATTAATCTAAGTAGTATTTTATGATTATCTTAACAATAGAGGAAAAAAAAATGTACGATTAGCTTTGACATTTAATTCCACAACTTCTCTGGTAAGAGTCAAATTTTCAATCTTAGATTTGAACTCTATTTCTGATAAAAAATAAAAAAAAAAAAATAAAAAAACAAGTCTCCTTTTTGTTATGAGATTCAGATTCATATTTGTATTTCTTTTGGAAGACACCATTTATATGAAATTGTTGAAAAAAAAAAAGGTTTTTTTTTTTTTTTTTTAGTTTGCTGGTGAGACTAAATATTCTATTTGAATGTGCAGATTTGTAATCTAACAAAAAATAAATATAAACTATAAGTCATTATAAGGAGCTGAATAAGGGCTTTAGAAATTAATTTAATTACCTGCTGACAGGGGCAGCTGAAATATCTGATACGGAGGTTTGGGTATATTTGAGAAACATTTTAAGGATTGGGGAGAAAAATGGAAAGCAGGCGGAGTAGAGGGTGTTGTTGGAGTCGTCTTTATGAAACTGCAGGATGATGTATTTTGAGGAACGAGGTCAGAAGGTGCACAGCGAAATGAGCCACATGAACCCTTCAAATTCCAATTGGAATATTCTTTCATTGGGCTTTGGCCGAATAGAGAAGAATTGGCATTTTCTTTCAATAGGCTTGGGCCGAAAAGAGAAGGATTGTTGTCTTGTGTTGGAGGAGGACCAAATACAGTTGGAAGGCTCCCATTGGTGCTTGTAGTTGAAGCAAAACACAAAAATGGGCTTGGGCGGAATGGGGAAGACTTGTTGTCTTGTGTAGGTGAAGGGGGCCCAAAAGTGGCGGTGTTTAAGGATGCTGGAAGGCTATTATTTGGGCTAGTAGTTGAACAAAAACCCCAAATGGCTTGGGACGAATGGGGGAGACTTGTTGTCTTGTGTAGGAAGAGAGGGCACAAAAGTGTCGGTGTTTGAGGATGCTGGAAGGCTATTATTTGGGGTAGTAGTTGAAAAAAAGCCGCTTGGGCCGAATGAGGGAGACTTTATGCCTCCTGTAGGAGGAGGGGGCCAAAAAGTGGCGGTGTTTGAGGATCCTGGAAGGCTATTATTTGGGCTAGTAGTTGAAAACAAGCCGCTTGGGCCGAATGAGGGAGACTTGTTGTCTTGTGTAGAAGGAGGGGGCCCAAAAGTGGTGGTGTTTGAGGATGCTTGAAGGCTCTCGTTGGCGCTCGCGCCTAGGCGAAATAGGGAAGAATTTGAATCTCCTTTCAATGGGCTTGGGCCGAACATGAAAGAAGTGTTGTCTTGTGTAGTAGGAGGAGGTGCACTAAATACAGGAGTGAAGGCGTTTGAGGATGTTGGAAGGCTCTCGTAATCTTTGTTGGTCGCGGTTGAGGTTAAATACCCAAATTCATTGGATTTTTCTCGATCATTCCCTGCAATAAATACATTGATTAAATCTAACTAAAAAAAATTTAAAAGTAACTGGTAATGGCCTAGGCAAAAAAGAAATTAGAAATAGAAGCCATTCTTGTTGTGAAGAAGATAACTTTTTTTTAGCAAAAAATTAAAAAATGATAATTGTAATAATTGGTATTGGAATGGAAAAAGAAAGGAATTTAAAATAGTCACAATAAGTGGGAAAAAAAAAAAAAAAAAAAAAGCACTCACCAGACATATTTGTGTTCTTTATTCAGAATCAGACATAAATAAAAGAAGAAGCCGTGAGTAGAATTTAATCTTAATTTGGAGAATCAATGAAAGCCAACCATCATTCCTTCTTATAGTAGGGCCATGCTTCTTTTTCACGCCAAGTATTTATTTTTAAAAAAAATAAATAAATAAAAGAAGGTGGATATATTGGCTTCAAATCCACGCTACACGTTGTCGTTCCCTTGGTGGGCCTTGTCCAGTTTCAATCTTCAGTACTGGGCTTCAACTTTAATGATGGACCATTAGGCAAACCCATGTAGTTTTGGATGTAAGTGCCCGTTTTAAATCTGTAGCGTAGCCCAGTAGACCAAACTCCACAGGCAAGTTTGGGGACCTTGGGCAAGGAACATTGGTTATTCATGGGCTTTAAAAGAGGCTCAGTATGTTTGGGCCGGCCAGGATCCATATGCTACCAGCCACTAGGCCGAAGAGACAACCCGCGAGCGGATAGTTTTCCGAAAAAAGTGGTGAATCCACCGATTTAATTTTGATTAATACTTTTTTAATTAATATAATTCTTCAAATAAAAATATTTTAATTAAGTATAAAAAGTAAAAATTTAAATTATACATTTAAAAAATATTTATCTCGTTTTCTCTTGACTTTAACCACCCAAAACTTTTGAAGGTAAAATGACATGTCAGCGAACGTGAGGCAACAAAATTTTGTATAGGCAAAAAGGATAGTGCCATTTTTTCTCAAGTTTTTTTTTTTTTTTCTAATCAAGCTTTCTTTTTTTTTTTTTTTATGAAAAAGGTTAAATTTTTCTGAAAGACATAAGCTGCACTCAGAAAACCAAAGCGCAGATAACAAAAAAATATATATATATATATATTTAACCCGTTTATTCATATTCAGGGCCGACTGTTATATGAGAGCTTTTAATAAAAGATGAATGTTTCAGAAATCCAAATTCTAAACTTGAATCGACCATCATCATATAAAAACAGGAAATTAGTCCAATTTCATAACGGAAATTAGTCCATTTTACAACATTAATGCATTATGTCATTTTTAGAGAATTGCATATTCTAACACTTTCAGTTTTGCTCAACTTTTCATTTTACATTTTCAAGCAACCTTAATTTTGGCTATTTTTATGTTAAAATCACATCAACAATTGCCTAAACCTCTAATTATTATTATAAATTACCAATAGTATAATGCTAACGCAACAGTGATAAAAAAAATCAAAACGTAATATTATTGGTGAAACATTATGTTTTATAAAATACAATATAAAAAAACAGTCATTCAATTTATTTCTTAAAAATTAAAAATAATAAAATAACAATAAATAGAAAGAAAAAAAAAAACATTTCATTTTCGTTCATAACAAATTTACAAATAACCAGTAATTTGTCTACATCCGCCAATTCGGTGGGAACTTGGTCCGCCGTAAATGCTGAATTCTTCAGTCCATTAATTAAAAAAAGTCCTTTTTTTTTTTGTTTTCTCGCCGTTTATCAATTTAAAAATCAAATTTTATTTTTATTTATTTATTTTGACAACGACTGATGCAGCTTCTTGGTGTCAGGCCTCACAGTTGGCCTCTATTTTTCACACACACTCGCACATTAATATATAAAAATAAAAAATAAAAAAATTTCAATTTATCATTTTAGAGATGCACCAATGGGCCGGTGCATGCCTATTATGACACGGGGTTAGATCAGCACAATTTGTTACTGTTTAAACTCAATTTATAAATATTAATGGGTTAAGTTGGATCAACATATATTAGTCTATGGGTCGGTTGATACAGTTTATGAAAAATTATGGGTCAGGTCGGGTTTGGCCGGCCCTTTTAGACCCATGATGGGCCAGCCCAACCCAGCCTATCCAGGCTTATATTATTTTTATTTTTTTCTCTTTTTTATAATTTTGTAAGCATCTTATGTATAATTATCCTGATTATAATCTTTTTTCCTTAAAAAAAGTTTTTATTTAATAAGGTAATCGTAAATAAAATATATTTTTTCATATTTTCATTTACTATTCAAACTTATATATTTGTTAACTTGTTTAAAAATTTTAAAATAAAAATTAAAAAATTAAAAATTACATGCTTAGATGGTCTTGCCCATCTAAACCCATGATGGGCCAAGATGGGCCTTTAGTGGGCCAACCTATTCGAGACTCATGACACGGCTCATTCTAACCCACAGCACGGTCCATCTTAGTCCGCGGCACAACCCAATCTGACCCACATAAAATTAACTCATGATATGGACTAGACCGAGATCATTTTTATATAGCCCGACCTGACCAGCAACCCATGTGGCCCTAAGGAAAACGGGTCCGACCGGCCCGTTCTTTCATCTTTATGTCATTTATTGCCTACCTTCCTTTAATTTTTCTCATTATTCTTCTTTCATTAGGCATTGAAAAAGAAAATGTGTTAGTCATGGATTAGTCATGGATTAGTGATGTGTTTTAAGTGCACCATTTACATTAATCCACTATTATAAAAGCCGAAAAAGATTATTAACTTTGAGGGGGAAAAAATATTAAATGGGCAACTGACAAAATTTTTGCTTGGATATAGAAATGGGGAGCAAGAAAAGAAAATGTCGGTGGAATTATGCCAAGAAAAAAAAAAATGGTTAAAAGGGAATAAAAATGTCGGTTCTCTCTTCTCTATAATAAGATGGGTTTTTATTGACATGAAGCTATAATTTGTTTTTGACGTGACAAGCTGAAAGCCACTGTGTCTTTTAATGGCTTAGCAGTTGCTTTCTTCGCATAAAGCTTTAAAGATTATTTTGACCCCACTAAAAGAAAAGGTTATCGTTTAAGGACTTCAATATACTAGTCAAGCAGTTTTTATTTGGCACCAATTTTGAGGTTGGAAAACCACCTTTATTATTTTAAAAAGTTTTACCGTAATCACTATTTATTTTTTCGAAAAAAAGATCTTTCATTTTAAATTAAATCCAACTTGGTTAAAAATTCATCTCTCTCAATTCGAATCATGATTCATACTTCTAGTCAAGCGATTTTTTGGCACAAAAAATACATTTGGTTGAAAACCATTCAAATTTTAATGGTGCCGTAAACTTCATTTTGCTCGAAAAAGATCTTTCATTTTAGTTAGTGTCAATTTTCAAATAATAATCATTCTGTGTAGGATTTTCTTTCACTTATGTTTTCTATAATTATTAAATTTAATTAAAATTATATTAAATTAAAAAATAAAATACAAAATAAATAATTTTATAAATAATATTTTATGGTTAAAAATCAAAAAATTACATATAATTCATTTTTTTAAAAAAAAAAAATTATTGTAAAAACCGCCTTCAAATAAATAATCAGATATATGACGATACACCATCATCAAATATTCTTTATGTCACCTACAGTTATTTATGATTTTGTGTTGAAATAAAAAAATATATATATATATACTAGACCCCACCTTTGTTAGTGTAAAAGTTGTAGCGCCAAAATTATTGCAGCCATATTATTTGATTGAACAAAAAAAAAAAAAAGAGAAAAGGGAAAAGAAATTGAGATACTATTATATTCGTATAGTTGACATTGGATCTTAAAGCACTGTTGGTCGTTTGGAGCCGGTGAGCTTTCTTCTACTTTCCCCATGGCTAGAATTAAAGAAGTGGAAAAAAGATGAGATAAAAAAGCGCCCCCAATTATTTACTGGTTTCACTTTTATCATTGGCTTGTACGATAAGCAATATGGCGTTTCTTTTCTTTTTTTTTTTTTTTTTTCTATTTTCAATTATTTTGTATCTTAGCATAGGATATAATGAATAAACCTACTTGTTTGAGTCGAATATTGGACTCATAAATATTAAATTTAGGATCTTACTTGAACGAAATTTGGATTTAAAAATAAACAAGACATATTGTAGGGAAATAAAATCGCCTTCAGATTAATTGTTGTCACCCTTTTTTCTTAAATGTATTGTGTACAAACACCGATCATTAAAACCTCTTCCCTATAGTGCAGTTTTTTAACTAACATTTATGATAATTATGTCACTAATAATATTTTTCAGATAGTAATTTTGAGGATATATATTGATGTTTAATATTATTCTTTTCATATATTTTCAAAAAATAAAATATAATAAATGGTGCTAGGTCTTACGTTTTATATGCTCATGTATATATGCACCTACTTAGCTATCTTTGCGAAGTAACAAAAATGAGACTTTAGGTTCACTTAATTTAATGTTGAATTTTCTTTCCCAAAAAAAAAAAAAAAAAAAAAAGTTTAATGTTGAATTTTATATTGAACGTCAAAATAATCCCTCTGAAATTTCTAAATTACCCACCCCTAAATTTTGCTTCATGTGTAACCGGGTCTTCTCATTTTCATTTGAATTCAAGTTTTGCTTTCAAGTAAAAACTTCACAAATAATCACATTTAAAATTTTTACTTTTGAAAAAATTATCAATAAAAAGTTCTCAATTTAAATTCTAAACTCGAATCAGTAAAACAAACGAAATTGTACGTTCTTTCGTTTGTTTGTTTAACAAAAAAAGTGATGCTCTTTTTGTGCATGAAGACCCTCAAAGGGCATCATCGCAAAAGAAGAAATGGACATGAAGTAATGTAGGAAAACAAAAAGTATTCACAACAATCAAACTCTTTCGTCTAGAAAAATTAGGGTTGTAGTATGTACTAAAGGAGACAAAAACTCCGTAATGATGAATATTTTTGGACTCTTATTCGTAATGGGATTTGCGATTGAACATTGTTTGAATGATATGATATCTAACGTTAAAAAACGTACACTGCAATAGAAATTTTAAATATAAATACATGTTTTTAAGCTGCGTTAAGAATAGTTGTGACAAAATTATTATCAATTATTGATCAATATGTCTCGCGGAGAAATTCACGTTGGGTCTTCTATATTGATTCATCAATGTAAAATCCCATAATAGAATTGAAATAGGGTCTACCCAGATCAATGATCAAATAGACGTGCGGTTATTTTGTTCTTTTAAAAAGGATTTGTTTTTAAAAAAGATTTTTTTAAAAAAAAAAAAAAAAAAAAAAAAAAAAAAGAGTTTGCTTGCATTTTCAAGATTCTAAAAAAAAGGAAAAAAAAAAATAAATAAAAGAAAAAAAAATGATAAAAGGTTAAGGTCCCATGGGTTCAGAATTCAGTGTCAGCAGACAGCAAAGCAAGAGGTCGCTATTCAGTGAGACAGAGAGCCTTTGAGGCCCTCCCACGGCCCATGGCCACTTCTCACCACCACTTTCACCAATTTAATGGAACACGTGTACGCTTGTAAAGGTGTACAAATGGCAAACAGGGGTCTAGTCACACTCCAACATCATACCTTATCGGATCATCATCATCATGTCTTGATGCACCAATAATGCAGCTTCCCAAAAAAAAAAAAAAAAAAAAACCTCCAATTATTTGCAATTTGCATCACATTTCTCTCCTACGCTCACCCACCACCTCCATTGGCAACATTGCTTCACCTACCAAGGCATGTCACATTTCGGTAAATAATTACATCAATTTTTTTATTACAAAAAAAAATATTTGAATTAAAATTTTAACTAAACGAGCTTTTAATGTTTCGCTTTATTTTATATACTTGAGTTTTATTACGAAATGATTTTTAAAAATAATTATATTTAATTTTTTTATTATAGTAAAAAATTTTAATATAAAGTCATATCTCAACTTGAATTAAAAATTTAAATTAATGAACTAAACTAAACGGACCTTAATTGTATGATGATAAATTTTTTTTCTTTTATCATTCGAAATAAATATAATGGTGCTTTTAGAGCTTCAGAAAGAAAACACTTGAGGCATGTTTTTTTTTTTTGGAATTTGAGTTAAGAACTTAAAAAATATATTATAATAAAAAAATTATATTTATTTTTTAAAAAAAATATATTGTAATAAAAAATTTAAATTATAATTTGAGTTAATTAAAAGAATATATCCTTAATCACTAGATTTTATTTATTTTACCGATTTAAATTTTATTTTAAAAAATTTTTAAAATAAAAATTTTTTTTAAAAAAAATAATAAAATTTAATAATTTCTTTTTAATTCGATTTTTAATTTGAAAATTTTATGTAAGAGCTTTTTATTTAGTAGTAAAAAGTTAAATAAAATTTTTACTCAGAAACAAAATTTAAATCAAAATTTAAAAACTTAAAAACTAACGTAAACAAATTAAGCGGCCTCTTAAGTCAGACATGAATGGTTGTGGCGCTTAATAAACGTTGACAACAAGAAATCTTAAACAATAAGTTACAAATAAAAAGACGTGATGCTAAACAAAAGCTGACAATCAGATTTTTGGCGACAAGATTGATTGAGAAAAAATGACAGATAGTGTTGTTATTATTATTTGCATTGTTATATCACAAACAAAAGTTTCTGTAGTTGATTTTGAGTTTCTTGACTTTTAAGATCATTTATAAGCCTACTATTAACTTGTTTATGGTTCGCCAATTATTTAATGAGATGGTATCAATTGTTCGTCAGTTATTTTGATGAGATTCGTAGCAAATTCAAATTAAATAGAGAAAAAATAATAATAATTAGGATTACAAGTAGGAATTGATAATAAATTTTGTATTGCTCACTAATTTGGTAATGTCTTATACTATTTTGCTTTTACCCTATTCATATAGTTGTCTATTTATAATTGGAGTTTGATATTTGGACGAGTTTCAAAGCTTTGATACAATGCGGCTTCACAATCTTTGGTGATAGGGGTGTTTATAGATTGGATTACATGAATTATGAGTCAAATTCACAATCTAACTCATAATTTTGAATTGAAAAAACCTCAATTCAAAATTTGAGACCCCTAATTCAATCTAATGCAATTAAAAAATAACAGATTCCGCAAGTTGGAATTCGTGAATTGGATTATACGGATTGGGGGATCTCGACTCTTGTAGGTAATTTCTTTTTCTATTATCATAGAGTTAATTACAAATGATTAAAGTATTACTTCTAAAACTTAAAATGAATCGGGTTCTATTATTGCAAAAGGAACTAAAAAAGAGAAAATGAGAAAAATACTTTTTAGAGTATATGAATCTATATTTTATCCATTATTTTTTATTAATATCATTTTTTGTGAAATAACTATATTAGTTAAAATAATATTAATTAAGAATAAATGATAAAAATCTAAACTCATACAATTTAATGATAAGTTTAACAATTTTCTAAAAAAAAAAAAAAAAGCTAAGCTTGACTTGGCAATTAACTTGTTGGCCGCACGAGTCTCATACATTATATAAATATATATATATATATATAACATAGAATTAAACAAAATAATGTTATATGTATTCTTAAAAAATATATAGAAAAATATATAGTATTATATAATTCAGAATGATTGGATTATGCATTTTGAGAAATATTCAATCTACAATTCAATTTAAAAATTTAAATTGGAAAAATCTCAATTTGTTATCAATACGAAAATTCTCTCAACTAAATCCAATCTAACGAATTAGATTACATCAAGCGGATTGATGGATTCGATAAACATCCTAATTTAGTGGTACTTGCGAAGTTACTTGTTAAATACTTTTAGTCCATTGTCTTAACTTTTTTTAGGTGTTAAGAGTTATCTCCCTCAAGAAGTTATTTATATTTTGTAAGGATATTAGAAAAACATT
This sequence comes from Morus alba, assembly GCA_012066045.3. Classification (NCBI taxonomy): domain Eukaryota; kingdom Viridiplantae; phylum Streptophyta; class Magnoliopsida; order Rosales; family Moraceae; genus Morus; species Morus alba. Next base: position 5,825,716 of record CP050237.2, on the reverse strand, counting down.
CACTATCTTATCAAATTTCTTTTTTCATTTAAATATCGAATTCATTTGACTGGAGTTTTTTTTTTTTTTTTTGAAGGGGATCGGAGAATATTTTACAACTTGAAGTGAATTCACTATTTTTGAAAACTAATTTTTATCTTCTCATAAAAAGTAAAAAATTATTTGGCGTTAGGAAAAGTTAGATCAAGCCAAATCTATTGTATGAAAAAAAAAAAAAAAAAAAAAAAAAAAAAAAAAAGCGAATGCTCTGCCTTGAGGTTAGAATATTAAGGAGTGAAATAGAACTCAGAATATAAATGCTGCGTTCTACTTAAGGAAGTAAAAGACATGTCTGGTCATTATTTTAATTTTACAAGTTTTACTTGGATCTAGAAGAAATGTCAGATAGATTAATTTTCAGTCTAATATTACACTACTGCATAACCAAACTGACACTATTTTATTGATACGAATTGTGATTTACCTGTTGGATTAATGTTTCAACACTTTAATCTGTACTATGAGCCGTTATATATTTTGCATTTTGAATTCTTAACACATACATATACACATATGACCTTTAAAAAATTAATCTAATAATTAAAAATTACCGTTCTTATTCATAGAGTAAAATAGTCTTTCACTACTATAAATATTCTCCTTATTTTAAGCATTTTTATTTTTATTTTTTTTAAAAGGTTTTGCAGTCGAAGATTTTTGGACAACAGTAATTAGTAATAAACCTTGATCTTTAACGTTGAGTCAACAACTTGCATCTCTAATGTTGAGTCAATAATTAAACTTATATCTTGTTAGAAAAAGAATGTGTATAGGTTTGACAATTCAAAGCACTCAATGCATGCTATTAAAATAAACCTCATTTATTTTATTAATTTAAATTTTTATAATAAAAAATTTTTAAAAAATATTATATTTAATTTTTTTTTATTGTAATAATTTTTTTAAAAAATATTACATCTTAATTTAAATTAAAAAATTAAATTAAAAATAAATTGAATATGTTTGAACAACTCAGGTCAAATCAATGTTAATTGGCCTTAGATATGTGTGTGCGTGATGACCCTTGATCTATGGCCTATGAAATTTCGTAGAAAAATTAGCTACAAGTGGCGCAAACATAGCAAATCCATGCTTCCCCAGCAGCAGAAACTCCTGGACCAAAGGGGGCTCACATCACAAAAAATTTTTCCATATTAATTGATGGATGAGATGGGCCACATTCCACATGCCCAACCTACCAACATCCCCATAACTTGTTTTGATTAGGAGACTTATCTTAATCACTCATTAACAAAATCCTTAATTTCTAGGTTGGTAAAGGAGCCACATCAAAGGCAAATCAAAACAAGTTTTGTCTTAATTGACAATCAAAAGTGCAAAAACATTTATGGCTTAGGAGGCACTTAACCCATTGTTTCTGTTTTTTTTTTTTTTTTCTTTCTTTTTTTCAATGTTAATTTATCATTAGTTGTAATTATTTGAACTGGTTTTTGACTAATTATAAATTCATATACCAATTACAGAACGACTAATTATGACTCAAGGATTCACACAGTTTAACATAATAATTTGTAATAATATACAAATTAAAACGAACATGATAAACTTCCAACACATGAAAAACATCACATTATCATTTAGCATGATGAAAACAGGATAATTCAAAAGAATCTTAAAATAGAGTATAAAAATTACCTCATCTATAGTGGCTGGGTAATTTTAAATCGTCAGAATTTCATTAATTTTCGTTAACTTTACATATATATATATATATTTTTAAATTCTAATATCAAGTGGTTTTATTATTATGTTTTTAAGGTAAACTCAGTACAAACTTTATTAAAACCTTCAAAGTCAAGTCTTGCACAAGAACTTGTAGGGGAAACTTCGTCGTTAACTTTACATATGAATTTTTTCACTTATGAATGTGGTTTTTTTTTTACCAAGCATAAAGTTCTCATTTATCTTATGAAATTGTATGAGTATTTTTCTGAAGGTTGAATCTTATGAAAATTACATTAAAACAAAAAAGTTTATTCTCATTAACTAAAGTTGAAGAGAGAGGAAGAGAGAGAGAGAGAGAGGGGTGGCCATAAATGGAATTTCACAAAGGATCTCAAAAAGATACAAAAGACCTCGACATGCTTTTGGTTTTGGACAGTGTAGTGGAAATCATGTTGACTCACAGACGACAGTGTATCTGCTTCGACCTCACCATAAACCTGAAATAATACCCACTCTCTCTCTCTCTCTCTCTCTCTTCTTTTTTTTTTTTTCTTCATCTCTCTGCCTTTTACTTTTCACTTCCCATTCAAAAGGCACCACCACCTACACCTTTCTCTCTCACTCTCCTCTCCTCTCTTCTTTCTTCTCCCATCTCCATTTTGTATATTCAGTTTGGTTCCCGAGAAAGCGTGGGAAACGATTGAGACCAACAAAAACTCTTTTCCCCACCGTTTCTTACCTTCCAAACACTAAAGTACGTGCTTCAATGCTCTCTATCTTTGGTTTCAGAAAATGGGTTTTCCTTTTTATGCTTGTTCCTTTCGTGGGTATTGTTTTCTTTATTCATTCTTGTTCCTGAAATCTGTGATTCTGTACCAACGTTTATGTTGTCAATTTTGGTCACTGTTGCTTTTTTAATATTGTAACTGTTTGTTTGGTCACTCAGAAAACCCAACGAATTCTAAAAGGATGAGTATATTTTTTTTCTTCTTTCTTCTTTTTGATAGTTTATCGGAAGACAAATGAAAAGAAGCACAAATGTTTTCTATATTTTCCACTTTTTTCCGTTGAAATTCCCACTCAACTCGAAAAGAGAGAAAATTTAGATGGAATATCAATTCAAGACAGCGTCAATTCGTCTACTATGTAGCTTCTTAAGTTATTTCTTGCTTATGTACACATATACACATAGATATGTAATATGTTACTTATATACGCATACTTGTATTATTATTACTATTATTGTTGTTTAACACAAAAAGATTAGTACTTTGCTTTGTGTTTAATGCCTTTGGAGTAACGCTTGAATTGGGTTTTATTTAGTTTATTTATTTTTAATTTTTTTTTTGGTAGTCTTGTCAGCAACAAGAAAGAAAAGAAAAAAAAAATGGAGTCTTGGAATTTCGCCTCTGAAGAGCTAGATTGGTCGGACGCGTTTGCGAGAACCAGAAGAGCTTTAATCCAATGCGAAAACGGGTTCATACCCAATAGAGAATCTGCGGAGAGCTTTGAATCCACGGAACTGGGTCTTCCCGAGATGTTCAGAAGGACCATTCAAAGCAGTAATGAGATGTTTTGTGGTGGTGGGGGTGGAGATTTTGGAACCTTGATTTCTCCGAATTCTTCTCTGGTTGAGGAAGAATCTGGGTCCAAGGTTTCGGGGTCTTTGATGGAGTCCAATAATAGCCAGGATTCTTCCTTGATTGCTTTGAAGCTTGGTGGTGGAGAAGGTTCAAAGGAGAGATCACATTCACATTCGCATTCAAATTCACACCACCAGGTTTCTTCTTCATCTATGGCGGCTAAGAGAGCTCGGACAAGGGGCTCTTATTCACAGACACCGTTTTGTCAAGTCCATGGTTGTAATATGGATCTAACGTCGTCAAAGGATTACCACAAAAAGCACAGAGTTTGTGATGTTCACTCCAAGACTGCCAAAGTCATTGTTAATGGCATTGAGCAGAGGTTTTGTCAACAGTGCAGCAGGTTTGCCCTTCATAGTTATATACGTTTTTTTTTTTTTTGGCTTTTATGTGGGATGACTCTTCAGGATTTTAGTTTCTTTGACATTGGTTGTGAATATATATATATATATATATATATATATATATATTTGTTTGAGAGACAAAATGCTTAAAGTTTATGTGATGTATTTAGCCACCTTCAGTGGAAATATTCTTTATGAGAACCCCAAAATGCACCACTTTAGACTAAAAGGGTGAAAGGAAGTGCATCTTAGGGGCTGTTGATTGGATCCCACCTTTATATGATTCCTCTCTTTTGTTTCTTTCCTCTGTGTTTTGCTGATGATGCTCTACTAAGCTTTGAAATGGTTGGACGGTTATATAAAGCTATTTTCTTATATCTTTTTAGTTTATTTGCTTATCAGTTGTGCAATTAATGGTTGGGGGTGGTTTTTGTTGGGTTGCATAAAGGTAGCTTCATTTGGCTTTAAACTAAAATTATATTCCTACCGTGTTTAAATGTGATATATTTTTCTTGTTTTCAGTTCACTAGAGTACGCTTAAGCTCACTGTGTTGCATATTTATAAACTATTTTGTGGTATCTTTTTCTGTGATTAGGTTTCATCTGCTTGCTGAATTTGATGATGGCAAGCGCAGCTGTCGAAGACGCCTAGCCGGCCACAATGAGCGTCGAAGGAAGCCTCAGTTAGATGGCCTTTCGGATAAAGCACACAAGTTGTCACATCCATATCATGGTATGAAAATTTTAAAGTTTTAAATCTTCCAGCCACTTTTCTCTTATTTCCAAAATTCGACATTGCATTATATGTTTTGATTTCAAAGCTTGAACTGATTTATTCATCTCTGATCTGATCTCTCTAGTGTGCAACATACTTTCATATTAACCTGCCATGGCAAAAAAAAAAAAAAAAAAGGGTTACTTTTATGGTCGTGTGGTATAATTAAATTTATGTTGCAAGTTATTCAGGCTAGCATTAATTTATAATTCCATTCCTTAAAATTTCTAAAGAAATGGAAGTGTTAAATCATTTAAATGAGGAAAGGAAGTGGATTAGATTTTCTAAGATTGGCATATCTAGGACCAATTATGTCACATATATTTTGGCATACTTGAATCAAGTGAGTGGTCCTATGATTAGAAATTTAGAACTTATTCACAAGGACAAGATTTGATTATGATACTCCGTCTATCCGATGCCTGTAGAACTTTCAACAGTGCGAAGTGTTGTATAAAGATATACAATCTTTTTCCCTTTCCCTTTTATCAATAATTCTCAACCCCAAACTCAATTCCACAAGGTCAAGGAAACATCTATGAGTGTTTGAAGAAATAACAATACTAACTGCCACTTGTGTGAAATTATAAAGTTTTAAAATATATACGCTGGGGACTTCCATGTATTCAATGTAAAAGTTAGTGGCCACATCACCCACCATTATAGTTCCTTTTCATGTTCTCTAGTCAATATCTTAAGACAGTTTTGGCATTTTCAAAATGCAAAAGTTTACTGCAGTTTGAAGGTAGCATATGTCTTGAACTAAGCGTTTTCCTATAGATTATTACATGCCAATTCCACTTGAAATGGCCTGCTCATATAATTCTAGTTTGACAAACAAACATTTTAGAAGTTTTAAGAGAAACACATAGATGAGTCTGCTTCATTTTCACTTTTCTCTGATGAGATTGTTCTTTCTGTTAATAAAACTAGTCCACAAAGTTCCATCCATGCACTTCTAAATTCATCTACATGGTGTTTACGAGCCTTCCTTTTTTTAGTAAATTTTTTTTATCTTTGTTTAGATCTGTCCTATTTTTATCTTCGTACGTAATTGCCTTTCTTCTGACATTATACGAGCTTTGGCAGGCAATAGATATATGGGAACTTCTATGCAAAAGAGAACACCCTTTGTATTCTCAGATATACTTCCAGGCGTTGTTCTATCTCCTGATAAATATGAACAAGTTAATCAGTTTGGAGACATCAAATTTGAAGACGAGCCTATTTACAATCCCCAGTTAACCGTACCCATGATGAGTTCACAATTGCTTTCCAAATCCTTCATCCATCCTATTGGCATCGGGAAACAACACTTTTCTGGAATTCCTACATCAGAAACTGACGACTACCGTTTTCACACGACAGCAGGCATTCAGAAACCATCCGGGGCATCGCAATCAACGTGTGCTCTCTCTCTTCTGTCATCTCAATCACAACACTTGTCAAGTCATTCGACAGGAATTCCTTCTCCCAGCCCCATGATAATGCAAGGTGCTCATCAAACTGTTGGCCACCTTTTGGAAAAACCTCTGAGGTTAAGATCCATGGAAAGACATGGAGGAGCAAACGGCTTCTACTCTTGTGCAATGAACCCTGTGGGAGTTGTAGACCAGTTCGAATCCACGATGTTTTCCGAAGCCAATCCTGCTGTTGACTTTGAAGTTCATGATGCAGATAGAGCTTTTCAAGATTCCCACAATTTGCAGACCAAATATTGTCTTGCAGCTGAACATGGATCGACAGTCGACTTGCTTCAATTGTCATCACATCTCCAACGAGTGGAGCACCAGAGAAACTTCATGCAAGTAAAGCAGGAAAATGAGGACTTCTGCTGTTTCCCAACTGCTTAAAGGATAGCAAAGCAAGAGAGGCATGTGGAAAATCTACTTCAAAACATAGGTTCTTTGGCATAGAATTCAGCAAGGATCTAAATAGTCTTATGTACGGAATCCTACTTAATTTATCAAAGGAAAGATTTTTGGACGGAAACAATGGGTAAAAGAGAAATCAGTGAAATTCCTGGTTTTCTGTCTCTGCATCTTTGTAATTAGATTTATGTAGTCATGTTGGATTAAATGAGAAATTACTAATGTTGGTGCAGGTTTAACGGGAGACTGTTTGTGGACTCCTGCATCAGATTTTCTAACTAACTTCATTTGTGAAATGGATAAAGTGATGTAACTTTAGATACCACTTGTAGTAGTGACATTACTTAATACCACTTGTAGTGACCATACTTTTGCAAAAAGGTTAAAAAAAATATTGCAAAAAAAAAAAAAAAAAAAAAAAAAAAAAGAGGAAAAAAAAATCTATCCAGATTTTGCTGTTGTACATTGATGTGTAGGTTTTATCTCTTTAACTACATTTGTTTACTTTATTGGCAAATATTTTTACCAACCCAAAGATTCTAATTGTTAAATCATGGTACTTTACCATTGCTGAATCAAGGAGTTCAACTAGTTCTCATTCAGTAATTCTTACCCATTTAATTTATTGGGTCAATTTATTCCGCAAGATAATGTGCAAAAATGATTGGTGACAAGCCAGCCACCAACACTAGCATAACATTACAAATAAAATGGTTTTATTATATGATATAAAGGTCACTATCTGGTGACCATATTTTTATCTGGAAATGACAGTGACATTTCAAGAAAGATAACTTTTCTTCTTATTTAATATTATTTTAATCAAAAGCATGTTACAACACGAGTATATCTTAACCAATTTTCCATTGTCTTGTGGCATAATGATTTCTTTTGAATCTTTTATTAGTTTTTTTTTTTTTTTTTTTTTCTCCAAGTGTCCACTATATTTGAATAAACTATCCAAAAATCCTATAATTTTTTATCAGAATAAGGAAAATTGTTGGTCGTTGGTAATCCCATGAGCCTTATTCTCTTTCCAATTGAAGCAAAAAGTGTGTTTCGCCAGCTAATCCACTGCTCAAAGCCACAAATAGTGATTATGATCTTAGTGGTGTGTAATTAGTTGAGGATTATTTAACTATTTGAGAGTTAAGACGTTAATTACATTAGAAAGCGGCCATCAAATGCCAAAGGAATCATGCATATATTATAATTAGAATAAGGATCAGATAACAACTTGATTGTAAAGTATTGAAAGCCTTTGATATTGAAGATATTTGTTGATACACAAATATTAACACAAACATAAAATCACAAAAACTATTATTATGAATTTCTGTCTGCATGTAGGCGCCCAACCTATCTGATGTGAAGTTTGGTGCCATTAAAACGTCACTAATGACGCATTTTGGAGATATATGCATAGTGCTTTCTTAATGAAATTCCATCATAAAATATTACCCTATTCCTTGGCATAAAAAAATAAAATAAAAAAAAAAAAACGCAAAGAAAGAAAGAAAAAAAGATGATTGTCTTAGCATAAGTTAACTGGGAATTTGGTGATATTTGATTAGTTTACCTGGCATGGCATGCTTATGGCGATCCGCGGAGTGTAAAGCTTTGTTTATTCAATAGAATAAAAAGGATAGAAAGGGCATTGGCATTTAGGCCGCGTTTGGAAGAAGGGAAAAGTGAGGAGAGATAGGGCGGAGGATTAGAGGATGGACTATAAAATTTATGGTTAATAGAAAATATTAGAGGGAATAGATTGGATGAGAGAGTCGAAATCTTCCTCAAGACTTCAATTTCTATTAATTTAAGTCGAAAAGACTAGAGGTTGAAAAGAGAAAAGTACAGGGTTGTTATGATTTTACACAAATTTATTATTTATTTAATTCTAAATAATTAAGTATTATTATGATATTTTATTTTATCTTTATTAATTAAATAATAATAGTTTATTTTTTAGTGTAATGACATAAATGATATTTTTTACTATCTTAAGTAATATTTTTAGTATTTTTCCAAGGGAAATCTCATACAAAGCACAATAAGAAAGGTCCTCCATTCCTCCGTATTTCTTCACCTAAATTAAATACCTTTCTTCTTTTTTATTTTCTTTAGTCATACACCGTTTAAATATAAAGATAAATATTAATTTATAAAGATGTGAAGTCACCCCACTCAATAAATTAAGCTTTTAATGGAAGTATAAATCTTCAAATGGGCCTTAATTAGTCAAGAGAAATAAAAGAGCTAAAAAAGAGGGAAGACCCGAAGACTTTGTAGGAAATCGCCAGTTGGGTTGATCCATACATAATGAAAATAGTTAATTCGATATTGAAATTAGTTAGTGAAATTCCAAGTTCCCCAACTAGAACTCACAAGGTAACCTTGCAAATACATATCCTACAACTGAACAAACTGAGTTGACTACATTTCTTTTTGTTGAAAGGTAAATTGCATTCCAAATCAAAGGAATACACGCAGTAACATTGACTCAAATGATTTTGTGGAACAAGGAAACTTAATCCCGACCATTGACTGGTTCCACCAGTAAATTCTAATAAAAAGCGCATGTGTATCAAATGTGCAATGAATTCCAACAATAGAAAATCAAAAACCGAAAGAGCACACTAACAATCAACCACACATATGGCTCTTTTAACAATAACTCTACAATCAATGGAGAGTTCCGAACGATCAAGACTAAAAGAGCTAAACCCCGATTATGTAACACACAATCTAAACCGGAATGTGGGAAAATATAATAATAAAAAATGAATACAAGGATCCCCGCCTCAAAACGCAATCCAAAAATTCATGTTTTTTTAGTTGTTTAGCGTTAAAATTGCAGACAATTAATACTGTTGTGATGCACAGATAAAACCTGAAAATATATGCACAAAAGTTAAGTTACTTGGTTGGTAACCTTAAATCTGAAGGTCACCTCGTGGGTGATTGGGTTAGGGGGCATATTGGGCATATAAATATAGTGCTTGAACCCCTGACGTCTGTTTCAAAGAGTTCATATTCAAATATGTCATTTATTTTTTATTTATTTTGGAAAAAAGTTAAAGCTTAATTTACATATCAAAATAGTACAAATTCACAAATGGTAGTGACGGGCGGGCATAATTTGCACTAGCCAGTGACATGTAACTGTTCCAAGTCACAAGCTCATTTGGGCTAGTTTCTAGCCCAACAAACCTCAGGCCCCTTCTTTCAATGCTCTCTTTCTCTCAGAAAGTGTTCGACCTTCTATACTACTATATTCTGTTTCTTCTTTTCTCTAGAAAAATATATTTTTTTAACAAAAAAGAAAGGAAACTATCATACAACAGACGACACAGTACACACATATACACAAAACATATCTGTGTATGTATAGGTTAAGTTAAGTTACTACATATTGATATCATATATAACCATTAAAATGGAATAAAAGTTAATCCGATAATTAAAAGAGATTTCGAGGCAAAAGGAGAAAATCCAAACTTTGTTTCAGAACACCTTGATTTGTTATATTCCTCAACTCTATTGTTATACATCCACATGTGAGCAGTGGTGAAGCCATAAATTTTTCCTCAGTGGGGTTTCCTATGAAACACACACACACACACACACATATATATATGTAGGGTATAGTTAGAATTCCTTATTACTAAGTAGAACATGTATAATTTTTTGTTAAGTACAGTTATATCTTTTTAATTTATTAGGAGCAATGAGTTCATTTGAATAACTTACGTACATTCAGTAAAAAAAAAAATCAAAATTTAGCATATATTCCATCGAGATCAATGTGGCTCCACCACAGCATATGAGGGACTACAACCAAACCATGTTTGTATGGACGAACGACATTGCACGTATCTGTGATGTCTCAAGTGTGTGACATTTCTTGGAGTTGAATAAACATACTTAGTGAAATTCGGAAAATATAATAAAATAAAAGTTAATACAAGGTTCTGATAGCATTAACAGATAGATCTAATCACTGCCAAAGCTTAGTTCTTAAAGTCTCAAACTCATGTCAAGCGTAAGGTCAGTGAGAAGAAAACACATAATGTTCAACATAGCTAGAAACAGACTTCAAATTAAGAGCCGACCTACAATATTATGAGCTCAGATTGCTCTCTAATTATATGTCCGATATGAACATGCATGGAATTTTTGGGCAAATTACATGGACCAAGTAGTATCCAACTTCATTCTCGCAAAAGCTGAGCCTGAAAGGATCAATATTAATCTTGACGTCAAAAACCAAATTTTAGCATCAAAAGAAAAGTTAATTAGTCAAAAAAAAATAATAATAATAGTAGAAAGAGAATTATTTTTCATACCTTTTTGTTGCCTCCCAGAACAGATGCAGCTGGAGGATTTGGAATATACCTTGCCCACTGTATTTTTTGCTAGCTAGTTAGACTTTGGTTTATCATAAAAATGAGAAGCTTATTGTATTTTGTTTATTTTTATATTTATGACGAGAATCTAGTAAATTAAATATAACAAATGCTAGCTAATAAAACTTGAATTAAAAGAAGTAGTACGCATATATATACTTACGTTTTTAGCTGCAGCGCTAAAGGCTTCTCTATGAGGAATTTCAGGATTGGCTGCTTTGATGCGCTGTATCTCCTCTCTAAATAGATGTCAAATTAATTAGGCACGCAATAGTAAGTACATTAATTGTGTTTCTTTGACAAAAATGATCCTATGTCAACCGATAGTATGTAACAAAATGTACAATTAATGGGTTAAAAAAAGTATACCTTTTGCTTTTCATTTTTGCTTTTTTTTTTTTTTTTTTAATATTGATAAAGGAGTAAAAATTGACAAGCAGTCTAGGTCCTCTAGGACTAAATGAATATATCACCAATATTATCTTATACTATCTCGTTATAAAGTATATTACCTATATAACAAAACATAGTTGATTACATATTATTTTAGATCTAATCGTGTGTGAGTGTAATACACAAGCTGCTGGTGAAAAGGAATATGGGATCCGAGAAATATGTATATATTTTTTCCTTACTTCATGAATCTATTGTAGGCAGATGGTAGTCGGTGCTTCTTCTCAGGCGCTACAAAACACAAGATTGTTTTGAGACTATGTATAGTCAGTATTTATTGCATATATATGTATGTGCATATAATATATATGCACATACATACATACATATATATATATATATTATCCGTCTTACGCTTTAGGACGAAGGGTGCTTTGGGAGAAATTGGCTCGCTAGATGTACTTGAGGAGCTGGAAGATGATGATGAGTAATGGCCCTTTCTGAACTCATTGCAAAATCCCTGCATCACATAATTCATATTTGAAGTTTACAAACACAAATATTAATACCCAATATGGTCATTCCCATGTATGTAGATGACTAAAAAGAAGCAAAGTAATCAAACAGATCACACAATTTCAGCATGCATAAAATGTGTGCGGATAACATATATTTATATATATATATATATATTATATAGTATCATTGTTGAGCTTCTTTGCTGTATGTTTGTGTAGGTACGTATAACTAGCTAGATAGATAGGGCGGTAATAGTATTGTTGAGTTTGGAGATGATGATCAAACAAAGTACTAGAGAAATGAGTTCATAACTAACCGGAAGACTCAAATTAGGGTGATCAAGGAATTGATGAGCAGGTTGGAGAGGAGGTCTGGTGCTAAGAAAGGACAGGTTACTGCAGTGACCGCATTTCACCGTCACTGTGTCCAGCAGTCGCTTGTATGGAAGCGCAACCTGCACAAAATTCATATACACAATACACGCACACATACATATATATATATATATATATGCACACGGACACAGTATCAAAACCAAGGAGAAGATTATATGTATTATGAGAACTGAAATAATATTTATGATAATGTTGTTAGTTCACATAAATATATCGTTAATAAACCAAAACATCATGATGATCGATCGAGCCTAATGTAATCAGATGTTATTGATCTTGAAGTACTACTACCTAGCTAGTTAGACCAAGATCAAAAAAAAAAAAAAAAAAAAAGTACAAGAGAGAGTGAAAGATGTATTGAACAATATGTATATGTATATTCGATGATCATGTTGTACTTTTACCGCGAGAACGGTGCTGCAGAAGTTGCATCGGACGTAGCAGAGGTGATCCGTCGACGGCGGAACAAAGTCCACGGCGACTTTCTCTTCTAGGTTCATGGTTATAGAAAGCAAGAGATGAAAAATTAAAGAGGAAGAGATGGTATGGAGAGGTGTGGGCGTTTTGTGATCCTATATAGCTATAAGGGAGAGAATTGTGTTATGTTAGGGTTTGTGGTATAACAATAAAAGGAGGCTGAGTAGAGCCGTAGAGGGATAATATATATATATATATATATATATATATATTAGAGTAGAGTGTTTAGTACTTTTGAAGAAGTAGAGTCAAAAAGAAAATATAGGGGTTACTATACTAGTCATTGTCCCACTGAACTATTTTAGCTGCATTTTGCAGACCCAGTTTTAAGTACGGGCTACCACAGTAGTCTCTCTAGCTTTTTAGGACTCATAATTTCTTATTTAAAACTAAGATCTCAACCATCTTCTAGTGTGAACGTTATTACCCAAAAAAAAAAAAAAAAAAACTATTAGAGAGAGAGAGAGAGAGAGAGAGAGATTCTCTAGTTTTTTGTGGACTTCAAGTACTTAAGCAAAATCACTATCAAACCACAGCTGCATATGCATGTCTTGTGTCAAAACAAGATAAATATGGAAGTACATGCAACAAAATGAAAACGTATTGCCAGTAGATGCCCATGACAGAACGTTGTGTTCAAACTTGTACAAAATTCATATGTTAGCAATGATTAATTAATGAAAGCAGAAATTTAGTATAGAAAAGTAATGCACTCATTTTTGTTGTTTGTCATGATGTGGTGCAAAGTCTTTGTCGGTGATTATACACAAAATTAATTCTTCAGGGGCCTGTCAAACTCATCAGCTAAATTAATCACATTAATGGATATGAAGCTTAACGTTCTAATTAAATTAAGGGTTATCACTGGATAAGCATACATGGGTCCACAGTATTATAAAGTTAATTAAGATGAAAATTCTAAATGGAACTCCTATAGCTATAGACTATAAGCTATAACCTAGGTTCGAAGAAGTTTGCTTAATTAATTAATCATCATGTTTATACAATTTCGTTAGAATGGGTCCAACACACAATCTAAAAGCGTTTTCTCTTTTTTTTTTTTCTTCTTTTTTTTTTGAAGGGGAAAATGAATATTCACTAAAACTCGTCAGCTAAATCAGTTGTAATCTAAAAGCTTTTTCCGGTGCTAGTATTTTCAATAATTACAACTTTATATGTGCGAGATGGTAATATTGGAAACCTTCACGGCAAGTACTATAAAAACATAAACTTGACTCTTGGTACGTAATTCATTGCTTGTGCTAATAAGATATAATTAAAGTAAATACTTTAATAACTCAACTATCTAAACTCAACATTAATTTATGTATATTTACAGACATATCTACCGAGTTGCAGGAAATAACAATAAACACCCTGGTCGTGTCATGAACACAAGGAAATAGCTTTACTGTGATTACTCTACGTTAATGAGAAGTTGATGAAAGTCTTTCTAAATATCATATATAATTGAGTACTTCTCATTCATAGTCAACTAATTAATGTGTTCATTTGATGGGGAAAAAAAAGAATTCAATAATGATGTGTGTGTAAAATAAGAAACACTAGACGTCTTCTCATACACAAACACTAATTTCATGATCTTCATATATCTCTTAATAGACGACTTCCTTTGCATATAAAAGTACTTATATATATATATAATATTAGTTTTTCCAATGTGACCCATTATATATATATATATATATATATTTTTGATCAGCTTCTTTTCAATGCATGTATAACTTATATTGAGAGTTTCCGGCGACAATATATATATATATATATATATATATATTATGCTACATATAATTATATGCACACACTTGCACGTGTAAGTATATACGTGATCATGAATTATCCCATTGGAAGAAAGTAGCCACATATATCGATTCAAAACCAATCATAATATTTTTCAAATTGCACATGTGTTGAGGCCGAAAATATCAAGATAATAAATTCATTTTTTGTTTTTTTTTTTTTTTTTTTTTAAAAGAAAACTAGATCATCATATGTAAAGATTTAAGAATGAATGAATGAATGTGCCTGATGGAAGTGAGAAGGAGGTGGGGAGTGAAAAGACAGTGAAGAAAAGGGGACCTGCCGTCCATTCCTATCTTTTGTGGGTGCAATGCCAAACAGAGGAATTGGAAAGAGACGGATGCTGTAATCAAACGTCGCTTTCAACAGCAAATTGGGATTGAGATAGAAGATGGCAATTAGTACTCCCAAAAGAAAGCAACGCTAATAATAATAATAATAATAATAGGCCCAGGAGCTGAGATATATATATTGAGAAGAAGATCACGGGGGTTTGTTGGTGTCTTTTTGCGGATGGGACGATTCCCTTGATCATTTCCCCATTTCCCAAACATGGCAAAATGCCCCATTCCCCTACTTGAAATCCCCACCCTTTCTCTGCCCGTCTATACCGCAACTTTAATCCTTTAACACAACCTTCCTCTACAGTACAAAACAAATTAGCTAGCTAGGTACGACTTAGGATCAAGAGAGTTTCTATAATTTTAATTATCTTGTCTGATAAAGTCACTCCATAATTACTTTAATCTTAACAAATTATCTCTAATCACTCTAATAAAATGTTCTATGATATTTTAAATCGGTCGGTGATCTTTTAAAATTTGAACAGAAACACTCTCGTATACATCACATAAGTTTGTTTAAAGGGTATGTATTAAAATTTCATATAACCAAAAACTACACTACTAGGTCACGTGTGCAAGTGCATTTTCGTTTAAATTTTGTTAAGTCACATCGATTTTAGAGCACCATACCATTGTTTATTAAATTCAGAAGCTAGTTTGTCAAGATTAAGATTGAAAAAAAAAAAGATCTAAAGGACAGGACGTTAAATTCCATAAATCAATTAGTTATTTGGATGGCAACAGAAATCGATAAGCTATATTGTTTATTTATTTTTTATTTTTTTTGGGGTTTACGGTTTTCGGCACAAACATTAGATCCTTGGTCAGCCCCGTTTTTTGCCGAACGGGGAAATTGGGATTAGACGCGTCTCCCTAGCTGTCGCTGTGTTTTAGCCGTAGCATTGTTCTCTGTTATTGGCTTCTTTTACTCTTGTCAAGTCATCTTTCTGAAATGTATTTGTATGTATATATCTCATTATTGGAGGGAGATTTGACGCAAGTTTTGGATTCTTGCATGTCTTGTTAGAACATGATCACTTCCGACTTCGACTATTGTTTGTTTCTTTACTATTTTATAATTTTCAAGCATAATTTTCTGATGAACTATATAATAACTCCTTTTATTGCTAACACTTATTATGCATTTGGTTAATGAATTCATGTCATGGTTTGAATAATGATTTGTGACTCATTACAGTATTTTATCTCACAAAAATACACATAAATTGAGAATAATTTTAAATTATGAATCCATGAACCAAACATCCAATTAATTATTTATGGGTTTGTAGTGCCAAAAAAATGGTGAAGATTTTCTTAAAGTTCCATTGTTTTTGGCTAAAAGATTCTCTTAATAACTATTCTAAAAAAGTGATATTTCAAAAGCAAAAATGTATAACTTAAACTATTAGTGAAAAAGAACAATTGATGCTATACTTGAGCTCCCAAAATTTACCAAAAAAAAAATTGAAGCTTAAACTACGATTTAGCTTACGTTAAATTTATTGATTTCATTACCATCAACAAGTCGTTGTAGTATAGTGGTGAGTATTCCCGCCTGTCACGCGGGTGACCCGGGTTCGATCCCCGGCAACGGCGTTTGATCTTTAAATTTTGTTATTCTAATTACTATAATCCTAATAAATAAAGAGCGCCACAACCATATCTCAATCATGTCGTTGTAGTATAGTGGTGAGTATTCCCGCCTGTCACGCGGGTGACCCGGGTTCGATCCCCGGCAACGGCGAGAATTTCTTTTTTCCTATTTTTTTGTCCTCCTCCTATAAATTATCTTATCATGATTTTGTGATGAAAAGTACAATCCAAGGCAATAACGTAATTGTCTTAATTTTGAGTTTTTCAAAATAAAAACAAATTGAGTTTTTGTCTTTACTAATCAACTTGATTTGATCTTCTTTTTTATTTTTCTTTAATTTCACTGATCTTCTACTAATTAACTTTTTTTTTTTTCTTTAAAATTTAAGTTTCACTAAACAATTTTAATTTTTTTGCTGCAAAGTAAAAAGCTTTCACATAAAATCTTAAACTTAAATTAAAAACTTGTTGATGGGGTTGAGTATTGACTCAAAACCAATGTTATTTTTAGTGAAGATGTTGGACATTTATTTACCATCTACGCATCTAAACAAAAAAAAATACAGTTAAAGAAGTTTGCCATTTACAGAGCCAAGGAGAAATAGTTAAATGAGGTTTTTTTTTTTTATATATATATATATATATATATATATAATGTAAGAGATTTAACGCACAAAAAAAAAAAAAAAAAAAAAGATGATACAAACTATCATATTTTACCATTGATTTGCAATTTAAAAACAAAAAAATTTTAACCAATCATGCGATGAGTATGCAACTACCTTTATTAAATTTTTAAAATTCATCATTAATTTTTTAGGTGAAAACTACTATCACACAAAACGTTTTTAAATTCATCAATAACGTAATTGTCTTAAAAATTAGTTTTTCAAAAAAAACAATTGAGTTTTTTGTCTTTATTAACTTGATTTGATCTTTTTTTATTTTTCTTTAAACTAATTAAGTCTTAAACTTATGCCTCTTCATTTCTCACTTATTCGAGTTTAAAATTTAAAAAAAAAAAAAAGCTCTCAAAAACAATCACATTTAATTTTTTTGCATTTTTTCATAAAATTTAATAACTCAAATTAAAAAATCGAATCAACGAATTAAACGGACCTTTTATCCTTGAATTGACTCAAAACCAATATTTTTTTAAAAAGATGTTGGACATTTATTTACCATCTACGCATCTAAACAAAAAAAAAAATTCAGTTTTTGCCATTTACAGAAAAAGGAGAAATAGTTAAATGAGGTTTTTTAAATATATAAATATATATATATATATATTCAATGTAAGAGATTTAACGGCAAAAAAAAAAAAAAAGGCAAGATGATACAAACTATCATATTTTACCATTGATTTGCAATTTAAAAAAAAAAAAAATAAGTTTAAGAAATCATGCCATGAGTATGCAACTTCCTTTATTAAATTTTAAAAATTCATTATTAATATTTTAGGTAAGGACTACTATCACACAAATTAATTTTTACAAATCAATTAGCAAAAATAATGTAAATACCGGTAATTTTTCCCAAAAAGTTACAATGCCAATAGCTTTAGGACAAAACAATTTAAATACAATTTTTGTTCAATATTAATGAAACAATAGCAAATAGAACCATTTTAAAAATATTTTCGATAAATAACATGTTTAAAATATTTTATAGTAACATGATACATGATTTATTTATAAAGTAAATTTATAAAATAATTTTACCATAATCATAAATTATTTATGTAAATATAGTACTTATTATAAATATTATTAAATTATGAGATAAAATTATTTTAGTACCATGTGTAGACATGTAGCAATGAAACATGTTTTTTTTTTTTTTTTTTTTTTTAATAAGCGAAAAACACTCGTAGTATCGTGTGTTTTTTATAATATCAAATTGATATCTTGATGGTTTTAAAAATATCTTCTTAGTACCCAGAAGTTGATTTATGATATACAAATTGATCTTAATATCCTTCTATTTAATTAACTAAAAACTAATAAATCTAAAAAAATCATGAGCTTTATTTATTTTGTTATTTTCTTTTAAATATTTTAATGTTTTAAAATATTTTATCATGTGTTTAGTTGGGCAATTCAACCCAGTTTAATTCGGATTACATTTGCAATTGGTATGTAGGGGTTGTTTTTTTTACATTTTTAAGTTAGGGTGACTTTAGTGATGATCTTAAGTTGAGTTTGTGTTATAATTTAAGTTGAAGTTGTAACTTGAGTTTGTGTTTAGATGTGCACATTTGAGTTATGATTTGAATTGAGAAATTTTTTGAGTTTGTATTTTGGTGAGTCAAAACTTAAATTTGTATTTAGATAGTATTTTAATAAAAACTCAATGGTGATAAAATTTTTAATAAGGTATATGGGTGTGGTTTTATTCGTCTTTTCATTGCAAATGCATAAAAAAAAATCATTTCAATTAGAATTAAAATGAAAAAGTTATTGCATTTTTAAAAATAAAAAAAATACTGTTTATTAACTTGAGTTCGAATTTATAAACTTGAATTAAAAGGAAAAACTTGAACTTGAGCTTAGCCACAAACTCAAGTTCAAACTCAAATTTTACAAAAAAACATGAACTTAAATAAAATTTTAACTCGAGTTTAAAATTTTTCCGAGTTTCCATTCTAAAAGAATAACCCCTTAGTAAGGGTGTTAATTGCAATTGAAAAACCTATTCAGTTTAAGTTGAAATGGTTGAAGTACGGATTTAACCTTCTCCAATTTGACATTTCCAACCTATCTTCTACTGTAAACAATTCCACTTTTCATTTTTTTAAATATTGATTTCTTTTAATTAATAAGAAATATAATTTAAGATCTGTTTAGTTTACTGATTCGAGTTTTTAATTAGAATTGAGATGTGATTTTATGTGATAGTTTTTACTACAATAAAAAAGTTAAATGTGACTATTTTTTAAAATTTTTTACTATAATAAAATTTAAATTAATGAAATAAACAATGTCTTAAATTTTATAAGTTCTAAAAATCAGTTTAAAAGTATAAAAAGATGTTTTCAAAAACTTCATAGTACCTTTTTAATATTAAGAAAAAACACAAAATACTAAAAGTATATTTTGCTATAACATAGAACATTAAAATTTGAATTTTTTTTCCCATAAAAATTGTTGTAATTTATTAAATAAATTTTATTTTAAAAAATATTTTAAGAATATGCTCTCTCCCTTAATTTTTCCCCCTTAAATGGGAGCTCAATGAAATTTCCTCCTCGATTTTAAAACATTATTAAGTTTTTGGAGGGAAAATCACACACCCCCAAAATATAATTTTCCCACTCCCGCCATTGAAATCATCTCTCTCTCTCTTTCTCTCTCTCTCTGGGCTCTTCGATGCTTTTGACGAGAGCAGATACTCTTCCGATCTCAACATGGCGGAACTGAAAGGCGACAAAGAAAAACCAGACGGTCTAGAAATCACATCCATCGGCTCCCTCTACACCGGTCCTTGGGACAAGAAGTATTGGAGCTCCTCTAGGGTTTGTTTTTCTCATTCCTCTTTGATTTTGCTCCAATTTCATGTTTTTTGTTCCATTGGATGAATAATTATACTTTTCATTTCGATTTGATCTCTTTTTAGATGCTTCAGACTGTAGTTTACTAGTTTCCGCGAAATTCTGGAAAAATTTTCGCAGGAAATGATAATCTATGTTGAAGAAATGCTGAGAGCTAATATACGAGTACGACCGGTTTGGGCGCTAATTGTTGTGTGGATTAAGATTCATAGAATTGTATTGGTTTGATTTTTTTTTTTTTTTATATTTCTTTTCACTTGTTTTTCGATTTGAAGATTGTGAAGATTATCAAAAGTTGACGGAGTTTTGAGAAAATTCTTAATTATTGAATCTGGCTATGAGAAGGGAAGATTTAGGTGTAAGATAGCTGAGTCTGCTTTGAGGGCACCGATTGGGATCTGAAGCCTTCATTATAGGACGATATATATCATTTTTCGTTTAAGCTTTCCTTTTATTTCTATGAGAAGTAGGGGAAATTAACTGGTCCCAGCTTCCAAAGTGTATCTTTTCAAAAGAGAGTCAAATTAGTAAGTGCTTGTTTGTTTATTTGCATTAAAAAAATTAAAAAGTAGGATGTCATTTCATATTCAAAAAAAAAAAAAAAGTAGGATTCATTTCAAGGCTTAGCTCATTCTTCCTGCAGGATTAGGAACCTGATTTCATAGTTGTCCACAATGTATTGCGTGGTTAACAACATATGTGATATGTCATGTTGCAAAAGCAATTGACTGAATTTTGATATTTTGTAGGGTAAAGGCCGGTATCCTTATCCAGTTGGGTATGAAGCTGTTCGAGCTCATAATGGAAGTACATATAAGATGGAAATTCATGAAGGTCCTAAAGGGCCTATGTTTATTGTTAGTAGCCAGCCCCTATTGTTGTTGGTTTAATGATTATTAGTTCCTGTTATCACATGATATAAGAAAATAAACACAAAGCAACTTCATTTCCACAGATTTCTACTGCTGATGGACATTCATCTTCTGGGCAAACTCCAGACATTGCATGGGAGAAATTCCAAAAGAAGTATTGTCCCCATGTGAAGATTTGGCATGGAAAGAGATTTTCGTGCAACATAGATGGTGTGGAGGTAATTTCTGTGCAAGTTGACGTGTTATAGAAAAGCTGAATGCACCGGTTATAGTTTCTTTAAGGATTTTTGTTGTTTTTACTTGTCGGTCACAATGTTCCACCTTTTGGAACTTATGAGTGATCTATAAACTATTCTAAATGTTTTTCTTGGCTCTGCTTATGGAACTGTTATAACTGGGATTCCTGTCTTTGCCCAATCATTTGGTATGGTGCTTTTCTGGGAACTCATAATGGGGGCTGTTCAATCGTTTGGTGCGGTTAACTTTACACAAGACATTTTTAATTTTTAGAATATTTCTTTTGATAGCATTTGTCTTCCCCGATCCCCGATTAGTTGCTCAAATTTGTACAAATGGTGATCATTCAATATCTGTGCTTTAATTTTTAAATATTTGAAATTATTTTTTCATTGTATTTGCAGTTTTTTGGGTTTAAAAATTCATTTGTTCAGAGGCTTCTTCGAGAACTTGTGGCGAATGTTAGTGGAACTATAGAAAAGAATCTATTGTCCTCCAGCTTCTGCAAAGAGGGCCCTAAAGCAGATCATATTAGTAGCCACCCTGATGCACAAACGCATCATGATTTACTGTCCTTGGACAGATCACAGATAATAGGAAAGAGAAGTAGGAGACTCGAATTGTGAATACAAAGTCATCCAACAACACTAATCTCAAAAGATCAAGGTCTCAACCTCTGGCTAATGTTACTGAAGCATCAAATATAATTGAAGAGAACCAAAGAATCATAGCTACTGGGAGTCCCTTGCCTTCTTTCAAAGGAAAGTGTGATGATAATGAACAGCCAACAATCGTGCCACGATCAGTGAGTCACATTTCAGAGAGTGACTTGCCATTGAATTTGGTTGACATCTCCAATAATCTTATAAACATTGTGCCTTCTGAAGAAACAAGGTTGGTGGTTCGTTCAAGAAATTGTGCGTCCACTAATCTAGCTGGCAAATTGCTGACCGAGGAAAAATATGTAAGCACAACTTTCCTGTTTTCTATTGCACTATTGGAATAGGTTTCCCTAATATTATTTAGAAATCATTTGATTTGTAGGCAAACTTAGATGCCACATGGTTGTTTAGTAAATTGCTGTATGACAAGAAGAATCTTAAATTATCACAGCTTGACAGGTTGCAAGGTATTGATGTGGAAGACTTCATTTCTCCAATGTCACTTGAAGTAAAAAATGGGGAGCATCCAGGTCTGAGAGATGATCAAGTTGCGAATGATGTAGTGCTTTATGTTCCTGATACCTTAGATTTTGTGCAAGGTATTCTTTAAGTCATCCATCTTCTACTGATCTTGCCTTTCAATTAGTAACTGCTAGTAGTTAAATGCAGATGATACTGCTGATAATGGTCCAAGTGTCCAGGATAAAAGAGAATCGACTGCAGCAGACATGATCATTTCAGAAGGTTTGGTGAGTGAATCTGATCCAGAAGAAGAAAGAGGCACATCCAATTCCAATGGAAGTTCTCAAAAGAGTGACTTTGATTCAGTTGGTCAAGAAACAGCCAAGTCTATGATGTCATTTCTTCTTCCTCAAGCAGTTCCCTTGCTAAAAAAGTCCTCAAGGAAGAAAAAAGCTGCTGTTAGCCCTTCGGAAATTATGCCTTTTGGGGAGAATACTCCGGAGCTAAATAAAAAAACTAATGTTTCATCTCCAGGTGTTGTTTCCTTTAAAATATTCATTCATTTATTTTCCCATATTTTTTTAGCCTTTAATTTGTCTAATTATCGTTTGTGCCTTTTAAGTTTTAACATCTAGTTCTATTTGTAAAGGGCACTAACAAGTTTAGCTCTCATATATTCAGCTGTATTGGTCACTGAGAATAAAATGGTGGATTTGAAGGGGCAGATGAATGTCCAAATTACGAATCTGCATTCAGCTGATGCAGAAAACATTGTTACCCTTGACAATTTGAGGGATCAAATATACGGTGAACATGAATCTTACCATGAGATATTGCCCTCTTTTGATGCCAAAGCTGATCAAGTTAGATTTAATGACGAAGCATACCCTTGCAACGCACGCGGACAATCTACTGGGATTGGGGAGGAGTCAGATTGTTTTCTTGAGAACAGTGAAAGCAAAGATATATTCTGTTATGATGAAGTACACATGGATCCAAGCGGAATGCTTCATCAGGGTGATGTCATATCCAAGTCTATGTCAAGTTCCACCGTCCCCTTTAATAATGATTGTGCTGAAGAAATCAGGGATGCTTGTCACTCAGCAGGTTTTGCAATTTTGATAACCTGAAAAGAGACGCTCGCTGCACCTGATAGGATTACTTTAATGTGTCAAGCCAACCTATTCCTCTAAATTTTATGTCCAGTTCTCTAATGCTCAGAATATGCTAAAAATGATTAACCAACTAATCTAAAATCAATAAGGTTAGGAGCCAACTATATTGTTGCGCATTGAAATAGAAAATCCACATGATTATCTCCTTGTTCCTTGCAATTATTCTTTGTTGGGAAGGTTAGACCTGTTAGTGAATGCAGAACTTGGGAGCCATAAATAATGCAATGAGTATAACCTTTTCTCATTTACAAAATAGAATGGTTTTGTGCATAGGTATAAGTATAACATATTACTTGTACTTCTCCAGATATAAGATATGATAATTCTCTTAAAAACAATTTCCAACTTAGATAATGCTTCGTTTTATGCAGGCAGGTTGCGTTCTTCAAATATATTGCCAGAAGAATCTTGTGTCAAAAATGTTGTTGATAATTGTAGTAAGACATCTACTGAGGTTTCAAGATTAGTATATTCCAGAAGAAGGAAGAAGGTTAAAGCCATAACTCGGATAAAGGGAAAGTACAATTGTCCTCTCTCAGAAAGTATCATATGTAGTAATGTTGAAGATAATCATGTCTCTGAAACATGTCCTAGTAGAAATCCAATAGCCTTGGAGACGGTGGAAATGGGTTCTTCTGATGAAAAATCACATACAAAAGATCTTTCTCGTGTTGAACCGAAGGTTTTGGGGCAATCCCAGAACTTGCATGCTGAAAGAAGTACGGTGAATATGATTTCTGCTGTATCACAGCATCAATCATGCACGAGTGCCTCCAAAAGTAAAGAAACTATATACTTTCTTGATCGGTCTGGTTCGCATGTACAAAAGTCTCATATCCATGTTGACAAGGAGCTGGTTGGGCCCAAGAACCTCTTTTTGCCAAGCAGTTTTGAATTATCTGAGGAACTGAGGATAGGCATCTCCAACAGATCCCCACCTACTGTGAAAGAATATGGATGCAGCTCAGACGGCAAGCCTAAAAATATGGCGACAAACAAGGATTTGCTTGGACTTGGTGAGCTTGTTGGTTGCTATCTCCACCCACTTCCTGTTTTGTCATTACTGGTGTGCACAACAGGCGAAGACATCCACATTTGTGTTTTATGTGGCCTTCGGGTTAACAAGGACAGGACCCTTTTTATCTATAAAATAGCAACTCAAGAGCCAAGAGTTGGATATCCCTCTTTTGTGGGTCACACATCAGTGACACTGCCGACTCTAAAAGATTATTTTGGTAAAGAAGTAAGTTATCATCTGCATATATGTAGGCTTGTTTGCTTTTATTAAATGTCTCGTGATGTTCTTGTTACTCTTTCTCAGATTGCTCTGGAAAGATCTGGCTTGCAATACACTCCAGGAGGGCAATATCTTGTTTTGCTTGACAGCATTAGAACACCTTATTGCAGGTTGATCATCTCTGCAGATTCTAGTTACACAAAATATGTAAAAGAAAAAATGGAGTTTTTACATGACAAATTACGCTACATATTTTCAGGCAAGGGACAATTCCATGTTTGTGCCCAGCATGTGCATCAGGCAGCTTTGAGGAGGATGCGGTGAAGATTGTAAAAGTAAAACTGGGATATGTCTCGGTAGTTGTAAAACTGAAAACACTTGAGAGTTTACAGTGTGTATTGGTTTGTGAACCTAACCATCTTGTTGCTGTTGGGGAGAGCGGGAGATTGCATCTGTGGGTTATGAATCCAGCATGGAGGTGAGTTTTGTTGCACCATGTCAATCAAGTTTTACTTTCTATTCATGGAACTATTTGGCGGCCTTTATGACAATGTCACATTTATGATTCTTATTGTGGGAATGAACTTGTTGCACTACAAAACAAGCCAGGTTCTTGCTGGCTTGTACTTGTTTTACTTCAGCTTTTATCCTTTCGACCATACAAGTCGTTTCTAACTCCATTCTCTCAACTCTCAAAATCATACACATCACAGTTGTGATGATGTATTTTATTGCAAAAGAAAACTTGTCTAAATTTTAACAGTTCAGAGTACTGACCAATAACCATTTCTCACTCAAACAGAGAATGGTCTCTGAAGCTATGTTGAAATTTTGATTTATTTTGTTATCTATTTAACCGATCCCCCAGGAAGTATTCATTTAGTTCCCTTGTTTTTCAGTGCACAAATAGAGCAATTCATCCTGCCTGCTAATGATCTCGTATCCCCTGGCATAGTGGAGTTAAAGAGAATTCCAAAATGTGTTCGTCTTGTTGTTGGCCATAATGGATTTGGGGAATTCAGTTTATGGTATGCTTTTCCCAGTATCATAACTTTTAAAGTTGTATAATTTATATGTTTTCGTTTAATGAAATGAATAGTGGGGTGTATACTATATCTTTAGTTGCTGGTAAGCATTGCAAAAGTCTTTTATATAAAAATATAAGTATAGTTATGGGCATGTATTCTCGCACGCTATAAGTAAACTTCATTGTATCAATCAATTTATATCTTTTGCCTTTTGTGGGTCTTATCTATATGATGATACTATTTGTGCTACATTTTAGCTTCTTATTTTGAGTCTGTTAAATTTTGCATAGGTTTCACTAATCCGAATAAAATTTAGGTGGAAGACTACATAGCTTAATTTTGTAACATCTATTAGATTCTAATTTGCAGACGTTTTATTTTTTCAGGGACATTTCAAAAAGAATCCTTGTTTCAAAATTCTCTACATCTTGCACTTCTTTCAATGAATTCTTTCCTGTCGCCTTGTTTGGTTGGAAAAAGAAAGGACATAGTTTCGGCGACTGTAATGTGCATGGACATGTCAATAGAATGATGGCTGCAACGAATATGTGGTTCTCAGAGCAAACCAATGACGATTCCTTTCCACTGTTAGAGGAGGAGATTGCTGTCTGGCTTCTTGTCTCCGTTCCATCTGATTCTGATGATCCACCATGACTATACATCCGGTGACTATCATACAAAATCAGTAGGATGGTGGCGGCTTGCTCTACTGGTGAAAAATATGGTAATCCTGGGAGGTGCATTGGATCCAAGGTGCTTTAATATTTGTTTTCTCAATCCTACCTTTGTATTTTATAAATGTATAGTTTGTACCTCGTTCAAATGTTTGTACAAAATGGAGTAATTTACATTTCCATTATGGTAGTGTTATGATCAAGTGTTAAGTATCATACACGTGATTTAATCTTGAACTATGCAGCGCTGAAGCTATTGGTGCCTCAGCTGGTCACGGAATCATTGGTACATGTGATGGACTTGTGTACATATGGGAAATGTCCACAGGAACTAAACTTGGCACCTTGCATCATTTTAGAGGTAAGTTACGTTTCAGTTATTGCGTTAAAATCTACATTGATGTGACCCCCTTTTAAGTAGTTTGGGATATATGTTCGTATACCTGCCTAGTCACACGCTTAACATAATAAAATAATAGGCTGTTTTACACATTTGGCCCCTGAACTTGTATTGTTTTAGGAGTTTGCCCCTGAACTCTTACTTTTGACAAGTTGCCCCCTCAACTTGTAAAATTGTTGCAACATGCCCCATTTTGATGATGGTTGTGTTAAAATTAGTGTTAAAAAAGCACATTTCACAACGTATTCCTATATCCCATCTCAAATGTAACACAAATATTTCAAATCTTCAACTCTTAGTCCCTTATGTCTAATAAAAAATTTAAGACAATTTAGTAAAATGGGGCACATTACATGCAACTGTGCTAAAAACCTTAAAATGATATTAAGAAAAGGTTGAGCAAACTCATTTAATTTATGATATCTTCTTATGCAACACAAAGGCCCCGCTCATTTTACCAATTTGAGTTTTAGTACAGTAAAAAGCTCTCAGAAATAGTCACATCTAATTTTTTTGCTACAGTAAAAAGCTCTCATATAAAGTCACATCTCAACTCAAATTTAAAATTTGAATTATCGAACTAAATGGGTTCAGAATCTGTGAGGTAATTGTTGGGATTTGGGCCTTTGCTCCTCGGTTGCCTTTTGTCTTCTGCAATATGAATATGGTAGTTTTGGCTCAGTACTTTTACTGTCTTTATTTTTTATTTTATTTTTTCCTTTAATTTTGTTTTAATTCTTTTATTTTTATTTTTCAGGTAGCTCTGTTTCATGTATTGCTACCGATGATTCGAAAAAAGGTGCTGTAGCCATCTCTGGTGGCGAAGGTCAGTTGCTGGTTTATCTGCTCTCTCAAAATAACAAACCAAACTAGCAAGGACGAAAGCAAGTTGTTTCTCTTTCTTGCTCCAATCTCAGAGCCGGGATATGGAAAGCAATCAACCTTATACATTTTGCACTCCCATTAACGGAGGCTAACCTGGCAATAACTGCCATTCAGCAAGGTAACATGTACTTTTAACTGTATAGTGTAAATAAATGCGAGTACAGTAATTCACCCATTTTAACTCATACTTTAGCCTTCAAATTTCTATACTTCTCATCAATACTATAATACCGTTTTGTGAGACACAAGTAACAGAACCAATACCATATTCAATGTAGGCTTAGAACAGAAAGTAACTAATTGCAATCATGCATATGGCTGTACAGATGTTTGTTACTGGGGCTTGCATAAAAAATTGGAAGCTGATCATCCTTATGGTCCAAGTAATATAAAATTTTACTGGTGGAACTAATGTTATGTGGTTTGGTATTTTAAATTTTAAATGATCAGTCATTGTCTCGTGTCAAGAAGAAAATGTTAACTCACGCAAGGAGAAACTGCCAATCCGGCTTTGATTTATCTATGTATCTACTTGCATAGAGCGAAAAACTTTTTTACACTGCACATGGGTTGCTGGGGTTTTTGTGATTAAATAGGGTGGAGCTTGCTAAGCAATTCTCTCTTGAGACACATCTATGGGAAATTGTAAGTCACTTTGCACAATATCCATATACTAGAACAGTAATAAAGTTGGCATTTGACGATATACATATGTGGGTGTATATAACACACACACACACACACACACACACACACAAACACACTTGTAACCATTTCATATAGACTCACATGGTAGTGTAATTTAAGCTAGTCTATTAACGAAAGTAATAAAATCTTAGCTATTCTGAGAGTTGCGTCTTTTAACTACTGTGTTCATTAACTATGATGCAAAAGAATTTACATGAGAAAATCACATGCACCTCTCAATCTCTGTGTTTTTTCTCTGATCTCTCTAATTTAACTTTAAAAATCGATGTGCTCCTTTATATAAGAGAAATTAGAGGAAATGAATTTCTAAGTATGAAATCCCCAAAATACGCTTAATGTAACTAGATCGATCTACATGTTTTCTCTATGTAAGGCAGTAATCCCCAAACAATAATTAGGTTTCACGACTAAACGATATATATGGGTGGATGAAACACTAGTATGGCCCATGACAAGACGTCAGCTTGATGATGTCCCTAAAACTATCACCACTTGTTTGAATTTTTCTCTTTTCCCCCACTAGAAATAGTCATATTCATCATTATTAGTGTCTCGTACTATTACCTTGATCTAGTCTAGCATAATTTGTCGAAATTTGAACACATAATTTAGGCAACAACACACACGCATATTGTATGTGTATATCTATGTATACACAAATATATGGTGCTTAACGAGGCATTGTTATACACCACCAGTGATGTTGATATCGGGCTTTTATGTCTTTATTGTTAGAGTGTTAGTGAGCATTTCTTTAACGTTGTAGCACCACTTATATTTGTATTCTTCTCGATGAAATGATCCTTGCTTTTTTGCGTTCAACATTGCTAATAGCCTAATACTTAAATTTTATTCTCGAACAACAAAATCATCCTTGTTAAATGGGAGAAATTCTTATGCTTTGTTCATTTTCTTGCAATATGAAGAACCACCACTGGGTCAGCCACCGTCAGAAGGACCACTGATGCCATTTAATATCAAAACTTGATGAGAAAATTGTTGAACTTGGGTCTGGAATTTTATTGCTTACTCTTGATTAATATTTTTTTGATTAATATAGTTATATGACTTGAAAGAATATTAATTAAGAGGAATGAATAAAAATTCAGATTCATCCACTTTAAAATATATTTCTTTCTTTTTTTTCAAATTTAATCCAAGTAGAAATGCTACTTCATGACCGTGGTTAAGTGATTTGGTTAACCGGTGAAAGTCCGGTAACGTGGAGGTAAAGAAGTGCAGGAAATGGGGTTCATGGCGACTAATGTTGATATTATGTCATACACGAGATATGTAATTTTGTTGGTTTCACTTATCTAAAGAATGTTTTTGTTTTTTTTTTTTAGAATATTTACTTAGAAAATGCTATTAACATTAAAAAAAAGGGAAAGTTTCTCTATGGACATGATATGAGAAAAATCACACTTGTTAGTTTATATAATAATGTATATTTAAAGGACCGAGCTAAAACACATGGGGTGGGGTGCTCATGTTAGAATGGTGGACCCAAGCCGATCTCCTTTAAGATACATCAGTTGAGCTTCCATATGCGTACACTAACTGTAATAAAGCTGGCATTTTCATGACATTTTTTTTTACCCGTTTTGTAGTTCAAACGTGAAAAATTCATATCACAATACTTTGCTAGAAAATTCAGCATACCAGTACAAGTGACCATGAGAAAAATGCATGTACAAAAGATTAAAGTTATTTAATCGCATATTCTTAAATCTTAATGTCATTGTCGCTATTGTCATTTTCTTTTATATGCAGCTCTCTATTCGCATGGCTATTTTATTTATTTAATAGATTGGATGGTTCAAGTGGTTTGAATAAAGTTTTGATTCAAATCAGTGTTTGTTTGTAAAAGGTAAAAAGTATATATCCCTTAAATTATCATGGTCTGAATCTAAGGTTTTATTCACACTTTTCAAATGAGTAAAGTTTAAACCAAAAAGTTCTAAATAAACTGGTATGAATCCTCCAAGGAAACGAGTGTGTCATGCAAAAGAAGGTTCACGTTCGTCCTGGGTTTTTTTTTTTTTTTTTTTTTTTTTTTTTTTTTTTTGGGAGGGGGCTGATTATTGGGGACCCTACCACATCTCCTCTCTTTTTTCATTTCACAGAATCCGTTATTGTGCAACTACTCCCAATAGACATGACATGTTTCGAAGCATGCATGAGTTTTGGATCTTTCTGACGTGATTATCTTTGACTGTCTGAAATAATATACTTCTTATGCGTTATGATTATTTTACCTTTATTTGTGGCCCCATTAATGGAGGATTCTTTATGATAGAACTCCAAAAAGTACTTCATCGGTGGAATATTATTTTTTTACAGTTAAATTACTTTTTAAACTATTAGATTTGTAATATGCAATTTTGTATATATATAAAATTTTTAATACGGATATGTACAGATTTAATCGTTAAAAAATTAATTAAATGATTAAAAAAATAGTACTCCATTAGTGGAGCACCTTTTGAGGTTCCACAATAAAAAATCCCTATTAATGGAGATTTCTGGAGATAAATAAACTCAAACTCCTAGCATCCAACTAAATTAGAATTCCATTAAAGTAGGGTTAATAATTTTGTTAGTCTCTAAACTTTGAGTATAGTTACATTTTGATCTCTGAAGTTGTAATTTAGGCATATTTACTGCTTAAACTTTCGCTTTTTGATAGTTTGGTCATTGACAACAAAATTGACAAACGATTTATGAAATTTACAAAGGATAAAACACATGTTTATCGTGTGACAATTTTAAAATTATACATAAAGAATTATGTATGCAAACCTATTAAAAGTTATAATATTTTACACATACCGTAACTATTTTTGTAAATTTTTTTTGTTATTATGCAATAATGATGTGATTATCAAGATTAACTTTCAGAAAGCGTTTCTTGATTTTATGTCAAAAATGAAAGTTTAGGGACTAAATATGCCTAAATAAAAGATTCAAAACAGAGTTATTAACCCAAAACAAAAAACATGTAGTTATACATATACATATGTTGTACATCACGTTTGTTAACGTAAATACTGAAGAAATCCTCTAGCTATACGTGCCAAAAGGCGAAATAAAAATTTCAAGTTAAACAGAACTCTGCGGCTGTTTCCGGAGTAACCGGTTGGGTTCAAGATATGATTGACCAACGGAAATTCATAATTGAAAGAAGACAGTAGGGGAACAAAAGATGGACAGAAAAGTGATGCAATGAGTTCACACAAGAATGTGGTGGAGTAATAGTGTGTGTGTATACATATGTGTGTGTGTGTGTCCATATATATATATGAGAGACCAAACAAATAATGCACGTGGGGAGAGCATGTTGCGGCTTCAGCATAAGTTCAAAGTATTCTCGGCCTGTTGCGAATCAAAATCAAAGTGAGCATCAATCGTTCACATCATTTTGGCATGGAAAAAGTTGCGTCTTTCTTCTGCAACTTGCTAGAAGTACTTGCACCATTTGTATGGTGCTTCTCGTCGGAAAGTGTTGGTCCTAGCTATGTTATATAAGTTTTGATCGATTATTTCCAGAAAATTTGCTTTTCCATATTCATCAAGAGATTATGGTTGGAAAGGCATGGCTTTTTTTTTTTTTTTTTTTTTTTTTTTTTTTTTTTTAATATGTTAAAGTACTGAATTTCAACGCCACACTCTAAAGTGAAGTTAGGTGTGGATTTACGTGGCCACAAAAGACATGTAAATTAGTTTAAGCATCTTTACTACCTGAAAATTTTGAATGTAACGAGAAAATAAAAGTTAACTGTGAAAAAATTTAAATAAATAAGGAGGGGGTATTATTATTAATGCTCTTTCTAATGTTTATTTACAAAAAAATTAGAATCGGAAACAATTTAAGGTTCAAATTTTGAATGGGCTTAAATTATAAGTCTAATTTTGATGTCCAAAATAATGTCTAACCAATTGTATCATGTTACATTATTTAAAAAATTTGAAATGTTCTTTAATTGAATTTATCATGCTTGTCCATTGAATGATATTGAAAAATGTGATTGGTTATATACTATTTCAGACATTGAAAATTAGACAGGCCATTTGAATCCATTTTAAAATATCATGCTCCAAGATATAATTAAGAAAAATAATAATCTATTTAATTGGGGGAGAAAAGAATGAAATAGGTGAGTTGAGTTTTGGTAGGACTATGAGAGACGCGCTTATTTGTTCAGACAAATTGATGGGAGAAGTGATAAGGTGAAAGATTTTAAATCAATACAATCTGACTCCATTACCTCTCCACTAATTATGAAGGGAAAAGAGTAGAACTCAATATAAACAAAATAATACTAGAATCTAAAATAAATTAAATTAAGGCGATTTAAGAAGACGACAAATTTAAATGATTAGACAACAATTGATACAACAAAAGTTATAGAAGTGATTTGAGTTCTTAGGATCAGGAAAAATAAAAATAAAATAAGGACCCTGCAAAATGTACATTCATCTTCTGATTATTTTAGTACCATATCTTAGAGAATATATTCCACAAATTAATTAGACATTAAGAAGAAAAATTGTTGTGATCTTGGCATGTTTTTTTCCTTCCCTCTAGATGTACATGCAAGGCCTAGGCCCCCAGGGTAGTATACTATTAGGTCATAATTTGTCCTATATATTTAGCCTGCGCATCGCAGAGACCCCATTCACAAAAATACCTCTGCCAAACAAAAAAGAAAAAAAAGCTGTTGTTAAGGTCATTTTCAGTTTCAGTCACATTTTTAGTATTAGCAGAGCAGTGTGCCTTAATGATGTTGCCTTTGGTTTTTGGGCTGTCCTTTGGACTACTCTTTTCTGTGATCTGCTTTGCTTTGCTCAAATGGAATGCTTTGAGGTACAATCTTGCAGGTAAGGGCCTGCCACCAGGCACAATGGGTTGGCCAGTTTTTGGTGAGACTACAGAGTTTCTCAAACATGGATTGGATTTCTTGAACAACAAGAAAGCTATGTAAGTAACCTGAGCTTTTTTTTTTTTTTTTTTCATGGTCATATATTTCATGGTTTGAGACTATAATATAGATATGTATGTATGTGTTAAAATGGTAGAATAATTTTCAGTTTCCTCTGGCATTGTGATTATAAGCATTTGAGTTTGAGAGCACATATTTGTCTCCAAATTATATGATGTTTGGATTGGTTTTGTGTTGCCATCAAACTGTTGCTAGATAGTCCCTGCATGTTTTCTTTCTTTCTTGTTTTTCATTTTCCATAGATAGCTTTTAGCGGCTGCTAAAGTTATAAAAGTTGACATAATATTTGATTAGTGGAGTTGTCTAATTATCTTGCTCTCAACCATTACCTTTTCATTGCATAAGGAAGATGGTTTATAGCTACTGCCGGTTGGGCCCATTAAAAGAATGTCTTTTTCACCAAAGGTCAATTTGGTCAAAAATAGCATAAATAATAAAAAAAAAAAAAGAAAGGAAAAAAAAATGGAAGAGATTTTAAGGTAGGGAATACTTACTAGTATTAAAGTCAAATTATATTATAATGAAATAGATTTAAAAAAATGTTTGCTTATTTTTATTAAAATAAAACAATTAGCAAATAATCAATATCAACAAGGTATTTCTTTTTCATATCCTATTATTAAAATCTCCAAAAATGCGTCTTTTAAATTACTGAAATTATGCTTCACATATACTTCTCGTGAAAAGAATTAAGGAGGTGACACCTTTACGAACTTATCGCTTTAGGGATTACATGATCATGAAAGAGCCAATGCTAGTAATAAATCGCATAGTTTAATTTATTAAGTATTACTATTTTTCACAAAAAATAATTGGGAATATTATATTCCAGTTTCGTTCATGGACAAGATCTTAAGAAGAATATCACTGTTTAATTTACCATAAACAGGTACGGAAATGTGTTCAAAACTCATATATTTGGAAGTCCAACAATTATTTGCATGGATCCAGATCTCAATAGATACATCCTCCTCAATGAAGGGAAAGGACTTGTTCCTGGATATCCTCAGTCTATGGTGAACATATTAGGAAAGAGTAACATTGCTGCAGTATATGGTTCTTCTCACAAGCATATTAGAGGCTCACTCTTGTCCCTTGTTGGTCCTCCTGCCATTAGAGACGTACTTTTACCGAATATCGATAAGTATATGAGATTATTTCTCCTCAATTGGGATGGAAAAACCATTGACATTCAAATCAAAACAGTTGAGGTAATGGATACCATATTTTCGACCACGTTTGCAAAGAAAAAAAAAAAATAGTTATAGATGTTGAACAGGGATGGATTAATTTTTTGTATTGGTTTGTTATAGATGGCATTTTTCGCGTTCTTTAAGCAAATTTTGGAAGGCGAATCGAGCATGATCTATGAATCTTTTAAAGCAGAGTTTCGTAAGATACTAGTAGGAGCATTCACACTGCCTATCAACATTCCTGGTACAAGTTACTATCAGGGTATGCAGGTATGTTATCAAGCAATATATGATATAGGGTGAAAAATACTTTTCCTTTATACCCTTATGATTGCAAAATTTATAATTTTGGCTGTTGAAATTTTCTCAGGGAAGAAGAAACATTGAGAGATTATTGAGGCAAATTATGGAGGAGAGAAGAGCTTCAGGTTCACAAAATGACATGCTGAATCGGATTCTAAGAGACGAGGAAAACAATCATAATCTTATTGATGAAGAGATAATTGATCAAATAATCACAATTTTGTATTCTAGTTTTGAGACTGTGTCAACTACTTCAATGATGGCAATCAAATATCTCCATGATAATCCAAGAGCTCTTCAAGAACTTAGAGTAATTCATAATTTCATTTAATTGATTTGTTAACTTCTAATGTCCTTAATGTTCTTATGGTTCACCATTTCATTCTGATAAATCCCAATTAGGAAGAGCATTTAGCGATTCGAAGAAGGAAAAAAGAAGAAGAGCCTATTATCTGGGATGATTACAAAAAATCCATGAGTTTTACTCGCGCCGTAAGTGGTTTGATTTTTTTTTTTTTTTTTTTGGTTTTTGCCAAGGAAAAAAAAATTGTGTGTGTAATGTTTACTTTTTTTCTTCAGGTTATATTTGAAACATCAAGGTTGGCTTGCGTTGTCTGTGGGATGATGAGAAAGATGGCTTCAGATATGGACTTGAATGGTATTTTCATGAAACCTTGATTTTTCTTATGCATCTAAATCACTTCCCTTATAAACACTTATCACTTAGAAAAAAAAAATTCTTATTTCCTAGTAAAAAAACCATATGTGTTTTGCCTTTATCAGGATTCGTATTTCCCAAAGGATGGAAAGTGTATCTTTTTACAAGAGAGACCAACTTTAATCCATTCCTTTATCCTGAACCTTTCACTTTTAATCCTTGGAGATGGCTGCAGGTAAGTTAACCAATGGCTTACTGCTATATACTACCAATATAAAACTATATCAGTGTCCTTAAAAAACTATAAAATGGAAGTTTGAAATACAGAACAAGAGCTTGGAATCTCACAAGTACTGCCTATTTTTCGAAGGAGGAAGCAGGCTTTGTCCTGGAAAGGAACTTGGCATAGTTCAGATTTCTGTATTTCTTCACTATTTTCTCACTAAGTACAGGTTGGACTTTTCACCTTATTTAATTTTTTTTTAATGTTTGCTGTGAAAATTGGATTTTTTAAGGACTTGCGTTTTTATATTAAAAAGTCAACCTATTAAGTATGATGACCTATGTTCTTATAAATTAGTATTCATTATTGAGAGAATTACATAAACAAGGGACTTGGGTTTATTTTATCCTTCAGACCCTCGTGTAAGATGGAGCTCTTTTTGAAGTCATTAATCTTCTATGATCGAGCTTGTTGACCTTTGATCCCATGTGGCTTGTTGACCTTCGATCCCATGTGAATGTTAAACTGTTTAAGAACTTGAACTTCTATTTTGAAAGGTCCACCTAATAAATGGGGTGACTCAATATTCTTATAAGATAGATTGAGCTTGTTTAAGCTTGTTTTTGCTTTTGTTTTTGTTTTTCGTGAAGCAATGTTATCCAAGTAATTTATAAGCAAATTCCACTATACTTGCAATATTTTATGGAATTCCTTGTTTTATGACTGCAGATGGGAGGAAGTAGGAGAACATGAGATTCTGAAGTTTCCAAGAGTTGAAGCGCCAAGGGGTTTGCATATAAAAGTATTTAAGTACTAAAATTCTTTCAAGTTCCAAATGCATATGATAGAACTAGACTAGCATGCAGCTAAAAGTATAGAAATAACCCCCATTCTCTGATGACCATTTCAATGTTATAGAAGTGCTTCACTAATTTTAAATTCCTTGGATAGTTGTAAATATTGTTGTGTTGAGAACTTCTTGCAATTTAAAGGGATGCCTTTAACAAAGCTTATGCCCACTATTTATGGAAGGAGCCAAGGAGCCCAACCCATCAAATTTAGGCTGCGCCTTCAAATAACAATGATTGCAACCCAGGTCTATGCCATTGAAAATTTTTGATGTCATTCTAATTATTTTTTTTCTCTCTCTAACAATCGGTCTCACGTCCCTTTCTTTCTCTCATTCTTTCTTGTCTCTTTCCCAATCTCTCTAGCTATCCATGCCTTTCTCTCACTCTATCTCCAAATTTCTCCCCCTCTCTCTCTCCCTCTAAATATTTTGAGATTGAAATCACTATGTTCGAACAGCTGAATCGACAAGACAATGCAATGACGACAACAGGAACGAAGGTCCTCGGCTCTTTGCCAACCTGCGATGGTTTTGGCTGCTATGAGCCCTGATCAACTCGTCGTCAGCCTTTGAAGCATTTGGTGCCGGCGGTGCACACCACCACCCACCGGAAAGCGAAATCCAACGATGGCTTGATGGGATTTTGGCGATACTTTAGCAGCGTTGATTTGACAAGATTCAATCAAGGAAACTGGTTTGATTCTCTTCGTCTTATCACTCTAAGTTTGTAGAGACCGAAAATATCACGTAAGAAGTTTTGCGTGTTTCGAACTTCAACTAGCAGGCGCGGCCTCTTCCAGCTAAACTGACAGCCGCAACATCATTCTGAACTCAGCTAGTCGAGAGCTTTAAGATAATCTAGGAGATGTTAAAAATGGATGCCGGAATCTCGTCAGAGGTTGTTAGCCGTGCATGGAGAAGAGAAAAGAGAGAGAGAACTTGGAAAAAAAATTGTTGAGAATAAATATTCAGACTACGAAAAGTAACCTTAAGGATATGAAAAATAACTTGTAAAATACGAAAGATAACTTATAAATTATGAAAAAATAACTTGCATGTTAGGAAAAGATAATCTTTAGGTTATTAGTGACATAAGATAAATTTAAAAATAATAACATAAATAAAGTAGTGTTACCTCTTCAATGATTTTTCTAAAAATTTCCCTTTATGTTACCTACACGGGTTTAGATTTTTACCTGTTACTCTTGATTAATGTCTTTTTGAATAATATAATTATTTGACTAAAAAAATATATTATTTAAGAGTAAATGGTAAAAACCTAAAGAGATTTTTACAATTATCCTCAAAATGGATCACTAAACTATTATTAACCCCTGAACATTAGCCATTTTATTTCCACCCCTTTAAACTAAGCCCAATTAAAGGCCCAATATATAGATTACTAAAATACCCTCAAAGGTATTTACAAGATGTTGGCTGTCTCCGATCGCTGACCGACCGCGGAGCTCCGGCGGCCGGTAGCGGAACTTCAGTGTCCCCGACGTGTCTCCAGTGGCTGACGGTGAAAACTCTGGAGCTTATTATTGAAGTGCTTATTATTGAGTACATTTACATGTTTCTAATGTATTACAAGTTATATTTCATAATGATATTATCATTATGTTAATGAAAATACATATTCATTTGTACATTATGGTGTTTTTTTGGTATTATATTCATTTTGATAATGAAGATTAATTTATCACGTCTCTAATCTTCCATATTTTAAGAACTTGCTAAATGATTGCTATTTCTTTGCGAATTGTTATATTCATTATTGTTTGTAATGATATCGTCATTATAATAATGAAAAATCTTTCTTTATGAGTTCGTGCCTCATGTATTATTGTCGTTTTAAATTTCTTGCAAACTTTTTTCATCAATTTGTTTCATAATGACGTATCTGTTAAAATAATGAAAATGCTTATTCTTGATATATTTGTGTTTCTTATGTTTGATAAGTTCTATTTCATAATTGTTAGTGCTTTGTTAATTGGCTGTATTGGCAACATTGGTTTGAGTTTGGTATACAAAGTCAAAAGATAGGTTGTCGTAAGTCCCGTGTCTTGCAGGTGGCTGGTTTTTTTGAAAAGAAGAAAGTACGGGTGTTTAAATTGAAAATCGATTTGGTGCGTAAAAAATCAGATTTGCGGATGTGAAGCATTATCTCGATAAGGATGTGAAGAATTATCTGATAAGGAGATTTGATCCTTTGAAATTTGAAAAAGGTAAATCCGATGAGATAAGATCAAAGTGAGATGATGCGGTTAAAGTAGGAGAGGATTTTGTGATAACAACGTGAGATTCAAAAAGCCGGATAATGTGCTGTTGAGATATAGTTATATATATATATATCTGGAAATAGGCTTTGCAGTGCTAACGCTATTATTGAGAGAAAAGACTAGAGAGAGAGATTATGGTTACATGTTGAAACGCGATTGATTGAAGAGTGTTCTCGCGATCGGAGTTAAGTCGTGTGGTAAAACATTTCAAGTTCATCACCATGGCGTCGGTGTCTAGGAGGGAGTTCTTTGAGTGATTAAGTCCATCATTGATGTAATTCTTGAAACATAGTGAAAATCGTTTTATATCTGGGCGTGGCCCTTTGTGAGCAAACAATTCACCATATCGTGTGTTCATTTACTTTTATAAATGCATGTTTATTCTTTAAGCCGTTGAGTAATCTGAACAAACTAGTGTCCCCAACATCATCTGGGACATCGGGTTAATCATACAAGTGGTATCGGAATTTCAACCAGTTGTTCGGTGAAAATGTCTAAGATGGATCTGCTGAAGGAAGGAGGATCTCAGATCACGTATGGTTCAAACTACTCTTATTGGAAGGCTTGAAGGCATTTATCAAGGCTTGAAAGAGCTTGGCGTGCAATCTTGACAACATCCAAAGAACTAAGGATACAGAAGGAAAAATAACTCTCAAGCCGGAAGAGACATGGAGTTTAACTACAACTCACGTGCACTTAATGCAATTTTCAATGGAGTTGATGTCAATCAGTTTTACATGTGAATCAATTAAGCATGGGAGATTCTAGGTAGCCCATGAAGGAACATTACAATCGGACAATCAAAATTGAACATGCTCACTACCAGGTTTGAAACTCTTGAATGCTTGAAACCGAGACTATCTCGAATTTAATTCCCGATTGTTGATATAGCTAATGAATCATTTGCACTTGGTGAAAAAAATCTACGAGGCAAAACTTGTCGGCAAAGGCCTTGAGATCACTTCCAAAGAGGTTTGCCTACAAAGTCACCGCTATTGAGGAGGCTAAAGACATTCAAACCATGAGACTTGATGAGTGATGGGATCCTTGAGAACGTTTGAAATGAATCTGGACGAACAAGCAAGAGAAAGAAACCCGCCTTTCAAGCGAGATGCATAAATCTACCTCCACAAGTTCTAGTAGAATCATTTGCTCTTTTGACAAAGAATTTCAATCGTATCCTGAAACGATTAAAGGCAAAGGGTTCATTCCAAATTCAGGAAAGTTCAACAGTTTTCAAAAGAACACAGATGGTGCAAACAATTACGAATCTAAGACACGGGCCGAGGTATCCAAAGGTCGTGAGTGTGATGGATACGGACATATTCAAATCGAGAATGTGCCAATACTCTTAAGAAGAAGAAAAAAGACCTTCAATGTGACATGGAGCGATGAAGAATCCGATGGAAGCCGGAAAAATGAAGATCATGTGAATCATCATGTTGCTTTCAATGTATACCGGATGTTCCCAACAATAGTAATGCGTGACCAAGTCACAAATGATGTTGGAACATCATCCATAACATTAATAGTCAAACCAGAAGAAAACGGAGATCCGTCGATTCAGAAAGTCCGATAATGCAATTTTTATCCAGAGGCCTATGAATCAATGTTTAACAAGTGGATCCGTGGTTAAACCGAACAAATCACTTGAGGAAAAATTGATTTTTTAAAGATGAGACTCGAATCCAAGATTACTGAACTTGCATAGAAACTAATACATTATCAAGACATTGAAGATTATGAACACCAAAGAAAAAAAATTAGATCATATTTTGACTATGGGAAAATCCAAATGATCACTTCGGACTAGGCTTCATCATCCAAGTCGTCTTTGTTAAAGAAAAGGCTAAGGTGGAAACAAAAAGGATCTAAGACCACTAGTCGTTCGTTTCTATCATTCCCATTTGCTATTCTTACCGTTTTAAAGGACACATTCAATCATGTTATAAATTCATGGCTTAAGACGAGGGATGCATCTTAATCCAACAAAAGGTGCAAGATGGAAGATAAATGGGAATAACCGAGGGATTCGTATGGTATGGGTGAGAAAAAGACACTTAAAGTGTCATGCAAAACACGTCCCTAAAAGCAAGTGCTACCAATTCTTGGTATTTTGACAGTGGATGTTCTAGACATATGACTGGTGAAAGAAGTTTTCTAACAAATTTTCAAAGTTCTACTGATGGACACGTAACATTTGGTGATGGTGTTAAGGGGAGAGTGCTTGGAAGAGGAACTCTGAATGTTGATGGATTACCAAAGCTGAAGAATGTGTTATTTGTGGAAGGTTTGAAGGCTAATCTCATAAGTATTAGTCAACTGTGTGATCAAGAACTTTTTGTTAGTTTCTCCAAAAATGAGTGCCGTGTGCTGGATAAGGAAGAAAACTGTGTGATGGAAGGATCAAGATCATTAATTGCTACATGTTAATTCATCCACTCTCATGCTTCAAAACGACCAAAGAAGAAATAGAAGTTTGGCATCAAAAACTTGGGCATCTTAATTACGAAACTTGAAGAAGATAGTGATCTTTGGAGCATTAAGAGGAGTGCCTAAACTTGGTACAATTCCACAAGTATGTGGACCATGTCAAGTCGGGAAGCGATTAAAGATGACACACAAGGTGGTTCAATTTATAACCACAACTCGGTAAACTTCTTCACATGGATCTTATGGGTCACATGCAATCGTATTGGTGGAAGAAAGTATACATTTGTGTGTGTAGATGATTTCTCCAGTTTACATGGGTTGATTTTATTAGGGAGAAAGCAGATACTTTTAAAGTGTTCAAGAACCTTTTAAATTGGAAAGATAGTGAGAATCGAAGTGATCATGGGAGAGAATTTTATTTGCGATCTTCAGAACAAGCATGGCATCGCACATTTCTCCACCAAAAACTCCGCAGCACAGAATGGAGTTGTTGAAAGAA
The DNA here is from genome assembly GCA_012066045.3 of Morus alba. NCBI lineage: Eukaryota > Viridiplantae > Streptophyta > Magnoliopsida > Rosales > Moraceae > Morus > Morus alba. The sequence goes on along the minus strand of CP050237.2, from coordinate 5,784,073 downwards.
AGAAACAATTGGCACGTGTCATTAAACTCTAAATGTTTGGCTTCTTAGACTATAAATGCATTCACATATGTTACATGGAAATTTCAGAACAAAAACACTCCGTATGAGATATGGAAGGGAGAAAGCCAAATCTCGTTACTTTCATATTTTTGGAAGCACATGCTATATTTTAAAAGATCGTGAGCCAAGAGGAAAGTTTGATGCAAAAAGTGACAAAAGGAATTTTCCTCGGATATTCTCCTACTAGTCGAAAGCATATTTGGAATCCATAAATGTGGTGATTGATGACTTCAATGATGAATCAAAAATTAGCTCAAGTGATGAGATATACAGATTTGTTTGGCGAATGGGATAAAGATGATGTTGTTGATGAAGTTACACATGATGTTGAGACATCAATCGAGAACACATTTTTCCGTAAGAAGATAGTCTAAATGCTACCGATCGACCAGAGAACCTCCATCCGTAATAAAAAGAATCATCCTACGTATTTATTGGGAGGATAGAAGAAGGAATACGTATTAGAATTAACTATTGGTGAGGTATGTTTGCTATACGTCTCAAATTGAACCAAAGAATGTTAAGGAAGCTCTGCTGGGCGAGTATTGGATAAATGCAATGCAAGAAGAGAAAAAATTCGTGAGAAACGATGTTTGGGAATTAGTTCCCCAGACCAAAGGATTCCAATGTTATTGGAACGAAGTGGATTTTTAAAACAAAACAGATGAGAGTGGAAACATCACCGAAACAAAGCTCGACTTGTAGCCCAAGGATATACTCGGGTAGAAGGAATTGACTACGATTTTTGCACCAAATGGCATTTTGAGTCTATTTTAAATAGCTTGTTTGATGAGGTTTAAGTTACATCGGATGGATGTTAAGAGTGCATTTCTAAATGGTCACCTGAATGAAGAAGCCTTTTAACAACCAAAAGGCTTTGAGGATCCAAGCCAACCGATCACGCCTTTTATATGGATCAAGCAAGCACCACGGGCATGGTATGAACAGTTGACCGATTTTCTTGGAAAGAGAGGATATACTAGAGGAGGAGTTGACAAGACATTGTTCATCAAGAAGTTTAACACCGGAATCATTATAGCTCGGAAATTGATATTGTGTTCGGTTCTACCTCTCAAGCCAAGGTGGACGAGTTTGTGAATCAAATGAAGAACGAGTTTGAAATGAGTATGGTTGGCGAATTAAGTTACTTTCTTGGGTTGCAGATGAAACAAGTTGAAAATGGAATTTTTATTTCACAAAGCAAGTATGCAATAAATCTTGTGAAGAAGTTTGGACTTAGCAGTCTAGACATGTTTTGGGAGTAAATGACAAGTTGACAAAGGATGATTGTGGTAAGGATGTTGATCCCAGTCTCTATAGAAGTATGATTGAAGCCTACTCTAAACCCAAGCAGACCCGGACATCGATTCTGATGTTGGAGTGTGTGCGCGGATATCAAGCCGGTCAAAGGAAATCATTCGTATGTCGATTGGAACAACAGACTATGGTATTTGGTACTCAAATGACACTTTCTAGTCTTCTTTGGATTGGATGCAGTTAGGGCAAAGTCTTTGATGACCAAGAGCACTACAGGGAGGATGCTTCTACCTTGGAAATAATTTGGTGTCTTGGCATAGTAAAAAAAAACTCAATCTCCTTGTCTACAGCCGAGGTCATTGTTCACAATCGATATGGATGAAGCAAATGCTACAGATTATGGAATTTTTTGATAGTCTCTAAAAACATATCCAAGAATCCGGTTCAAAGATTCCGAACAAAGCATATTTATACGGCATCATTATTCGAGACTTAGTGGAAAACCGATTAGTTTGATATTTTTACAAAGGCCTTAGACTCGGTCAGTTTGAGTCTCTTAGGTCCGCTGTGAATATAAAAAAAAAAAAAAAAAAAAAAAAAACAGTTTTTTGAAGGGCTTGAGTGATCCACTACCCTATAAAAGTTTTTCACGGAAGTCTCTATTTTTTGAAATCCCTAATTTAATCAAAATTTTTGAATCGTGTTCTAAGCTATGGAAACTCAACAACTTCTTCCTCCAAACCTCGGAAAAGTGCACAAAACCGCCTCCGGTCAAGTCGTTAAAATAACAAAACCCTACACCCCTTATAAAATTTTATGTCATAAAAATAATATGTCTCCCAACCAATCTCCGCCACGCTTTATCATAATAGTACAAAATATGATAACATTATGAAAATAATTTGATTTAAGGTCCGCCCTCATTTATTAAGATTTCCCATATATCAAAGGAAAATATATATTGTCGATGATATTATTCCAGCGGTCTAAGATCCAAAATTAAGAAGAACCACCAAAACCGAGGAGGTTCCAATAATAAGCCTATGTCTAAAAAGAAACTAAGAAACAGTGTTTTGACAACTCAACACCCAAAAGTCCCAAACGGCCACATCGAACCACTTCAATTCATGCGGGGTAAGTCCGCTTTGTCCCTCTCTTTGGTTCGATAAAGGAAACTCTTTGGAAGGCCATGTCCCGGAGAAAAATCCATTCCGAAAGAATGTTGACAATTGAAGAATTTGAGGAAGTAACTTTTAAAGAAACAAAAAGCTATTTGGGACCGTCTCCAAAATTCAACCATTCATAAATCCATAGTGGTAGAATTCTATTCAAACTTGTTGAAAGAAATTAAGGATCCCGCCTACGCCATTTCATACATCAATCAAGAAAAACAACAATTTTTTGAAAGTTGTGGAGCCCGCATCCGAGAGGTTGACTTTGACCAGTAATTTCCTAACAAGGGTATGGAAGAATGAAACTTGTTTCCCAGAATTTAAGTTTGATATTCGCAGTCATATTTTTTTCACACGTAATTGGCCTTATAAATGTTGGCACCATCTTTTACATGCCTAGTCAATACTGTCCACCAAACCAGCCCTCCGTTTCCTTCCTTGATTTATGGTCCGCTCATTATAATACCAAACCCAGATGGCACTAAGGGATGCCTATTTTCGTCAAGCAGAGGTTGAGGGGAGAGTAGCCATGCCACAGCTCCGTTGATCCGTGTTCAGTTCCATGCACTTTCTTTCACCATCGCACTATCTTATTTCGCAAACCTCAAAGAGTACAAGAACAGACCTTCTTGGCTGATTTGCTAACTGGCCAATAGTTGATGCGTCTTTGGCCGTTTTTTATCAAAAAGGGGAGTAATGACTATGGAAAGATTCTTTTTTTTGAATCAGCTTAGTTTTGCCAAAAAACAACCAAAGGGGAGATTGTTAGTGCTTTGTTAATTGGTCAGTACTCTTTGGTTTGAGTTTGGTATACAAAGTCAAAAGATAGGTTGTCGTAAGTCCCGTTTTTTTTTTGAAAAGAAGAAAAAGTGGGGTGTTTAAATTGAAAATCGATTTGGCGCGTAAAAATCGATTTGCGGATGTGAAGCATTATCCGATAAGGATGTGAAGAATTATCCGATTTTGATCCTTTGAAATTTGAAAAAGGTAAATCCGATTAAGATCAAAGTGAGATGATGCGGTTAAAGTAAGGATTTTGTGATAACAAATGAGATTCAAAAAGCCGGATAATGTCTTTGTTATAGTTATATATATATGTAGGCTTTTGCAAAGGCTAACCATTGAGAGAAAAGACTAGAGAGAGAGATTTTTTGTTTACATGTTGAAACGCTGATTGATTGATATTATCGAAAGACACGCTAAAATTTTTCATCACCATGGCGTTTTCTGGAGGGAGTCCTTTGGTGATTAAGTCCATCATTGATGTAATTCTTGAAACATAGTGAAAATCATTTAATCTGTTTTAAAAAGGTGTGAGCAATTCGAATTCACCATATCGTGTGTTCATTTACTTTTTCTCTATTCTTTGTCTCATTGCATGTTTATTCTTTAAGCTGTTGAGTAATCTGAACAAACTAGTGTCCCAGACTGTGTTCCAACATCATCTGGGACATCGGGTCTGACGTTAAGATCATACAATAATGATATTATCTTTATCTTAATGAAAATGCATATTCGTTTGTATATGGTGGAGGGGTTGTGGAAGGACGTCTTTTATGGAGCTGGTGATTTTAGTTTTCTTTTTCTTTTTTAATCAAAAAGTGTGTTTTGTGCTTAAATGGAACACATTTTTTCAATATATTTTTTAAGAAAATTATGTGATGCTTTTTATTATTATTATTTTTTTAAAGAAAGTTTACCTTTAATTAGTTTGGCATCTTTCATTAAATGTAATATCCAGGTTTCATTTGACTTTCGCATTCAAAATCAAATTATGATTTTATTTTGAAGACTTTCCTATTTTAATGTTTTATTAATATATATTTTTTATTATATAAGGATATAAGTGTCTTTATATGGATGCTAGTAGATAGTTTTATAGATAAATAAATAGGTTGTCATTTTTAGATTTAAGGTGCTTAAAGTACACGTTTCTGTAGATAGCCCTCCACCTTACGCTCTATTCTACAAGCAAACTATTGGTCTATTTTTGATAAGCCAGTGGTTTAAAGAAAGGAAAAAAAAGGAAGTCGTTGGTCCATTCCGATGTAAACAGATGATTTAAAGGAAGAAAAAAGAAAGGGTGATTTACACATATAGCAGAATTTTGATATTAAAGTCCAAATTTTTTTTTTTTTGATATCCAATTTTAAATTTAGCAAACATTTTAAAATATACAAGAATAACAAAATTTTATATATTTTTATGTCATTAAATAATGACTTTATCATAATATAGTACAAAATATGATATCATTGTGATAATTATTATGTCATTTTTGCTATATATATATATATTATATTCTAAAAACTTTGCTAAGTTTCAATTCAAGATATGGAATTTTTTCATGTAGTGTAATTACTTCAAAGAAAATTTTCCACATTGACATAAAAAGTAAACCACTAGTCTACTCTTAAGTAAATTAGTAGTGGTATCTTCAAGAGAAAATCAATTGTATATGGTCCTATGAAGAATCTGTATAGCAGTCATATTTTTCTAATTGGCCTTATAAATAATGGCACCAACTTTTACATGCCTTTATACTCACTACCAAACGTAGCTCATTATACTACCAAACCCAGATGGCACTAAGGGTGCCTATGTCTTAAATATATGAAACAGGAGAGCTAGACCACAACTGGCCAAACAATGAAGATTCTTTTTTACAGCTAAGTAGTACGTACTCTTATGCTATGTTTGGTAGGATGAATAGAAAAGAGAAAGAAAACATAAGTAAAATACGTAAGTAAAAGAAGTAAAATGATTTTTTCTTATATTGTTTGGTAGAAGAGAAAAAAAAAATCAAATTTAAGACATTTTATAAGAATACCTCAATATAAATAAAAATATGATGAACAGTGAACGTTAAAATTATTATTTTACATATTATTTTTTTTGTCAAATTTTTCCCTTTATATTTTCTTTCTAAAGTTAGAATGATTAAAAATTGGTAGGCCCCAAAGATTTTCATTTTCCTTCCTTTCTCATTTCCTATCTATCAAACAACCTAAACTTCCATTTTCTTTTACAAAATCCCTCCTCTATTTTATTTCCTCTCTCTTTTCCACCCTACCAAACACACTGTTAGGATAGAGAGAGCTTTATAAATAGAGAAAAGTAAATTTCCATTTAGTCAGCAAATAGAAGGGAGAAGTAAAGTTTCCATGTGTATAGTTATGGTCTAAACTGTTAAATTTGTATTAGATTTTATCAATTTTACATACATTTTTATTCCTTATTTATGATTTTGACAAGATATAACTCTATTTTTGGCTGTCAAACCACGTTTTTTTTTCCCAATTAACTAATAAGTATTAGAAGAAGATTCTTTTCCCCATTCAATGTTCATCCACTGTTTTAAATTATTCCCTTTTTATGCTTCTCTGATAGACATCTGTCTCAACTTATTTAGTATTAATATAATATCATTAATCAAATGGCATAATTAACAATTATTTCATGCCAATGATCTACAATATATATATATATATATATATATATATTATGCCAATGAGATCAATAATGGTAAATTTTAAAAAGAAGAAGAAAACCAATGGTGACTAGTGTCTAAGTACAATATTTTTTCTTTTGGGAATTGACAAAGTGTACTATTGTTTCCTTTATTTTTGTTTTTTTGTCTGAATTATCACTCTCTCCTGTCTGTAAATTATGTCACATTTGTCCAATGCCTCCCAGTAACGCCATAACGTGATTACAAAACTCTACTATACATATTTGGTTAATATGGGAAAATGTCAAAATGTACTGCCAAAACGCCAACCATTCTTTGGTTGTCATATGGAAATTTCAAAATTTTATCCCCCGGAGTGTGTGGCTGCAAACTGACAGTATCATAATTCCCATACTGTTTTTTTTCAAAAAAAAACCCTGAAAAGAGCCGTGGAAATTAAGTATAATGCAAAAACAAGTCATTTTCTTTAAAGAGAAGGAAAACAAAAGTCAAATTATAATTTTAAATTCAAGAAAAAAAAAAATCTCTTTGATGTTTAATGTCTTACGTAGATGTCTTTACATTTTGTCATTTTACAAAAATTATACTAGAAACAAAATAACAAAACTTACCCTTTTTTTAGGGGAAGATACAAGGAACCCTGTAGTAAATGGATTTTCCTTGTATTCTTGATATGAGAACAGAATTGTCATCTCTTAAAAAGAAAAAAAAAAGAATTATCACTTTTATTTGGAAAGTTGTAATATTTGCAAATAAATATAAGGTCCGTTTAATTTTGTTTAGTTCGTTGATTCGAATTAAGATATGACATTATATAAAATTTTTACTATAATAAAAAAAATTAAATGTTACTGTTTTTAAAAATTTTTTACAACTATAAAATTTAAATTTTAAATTTAAATTGATAAAATGAATATAATCATAGTATCTCTTAACAATATATATTAATAATAAAAAAGACAGCTCACATACCACTTCAATCAGCCTATAAAAAGGGTAAAAAAATAAGATCTTTAGTATTAATTATTAAAACAGTCTACTCAACATTTAACTGCATTACTTAATTGCCTAATTTATCGTCTGACTTAAACAAGAAAAGAAAAGAGAGTTAAGCGCATTAATCGTAGTTCCTTAATTGTATGCTTTTGATAAAGAGCACAGCTATTCTAGTTATCAATTCCCATATTTGTCTTTCTAAAAAAAAAAATAAATAAAAAAACTCCATATTTGTAAAAGTAACTTCAACCTTTTCTAAAGTATAATCTTACTGGAAATGAAGGAATTTTAAAACACCACCACACACACACACTCAAAATTTTCATTTTATTTTATTTTAATAAACACAGAAAGAGGTTTTGCTCATTGAAATTTTGATTTTGATAAATTATTTAATAAAAATAGTAATGTGGTATATGGTGCTCATACTGCTCTAATATCTCAATGAGAGGCAAGATGGTGGTAAATAACTAGTAGATTGTGAAAAGAAAGATAATTCGGAATTTATCTCTTAATCTAATTCAAACTAATAATTACAAATAATTTAAATTTTTTTTAAAAAAAAATTACTAATTTAGGTCTATTCATTTCATCGATTCAAATTTTATTACAATAAAAATTTTTTAAAAATAATCATATTTAATTTTTTTATTATAATAAAAAATTCACATAAAATCATATTTTAATTTAAATTAAAAATTTAAATTAACAAATTAAACGGCTCATAATATCTGAATATTATAAATAAACTACAAGATAAATACTAATTTAATATTAAGTCAAATGATTATAAGATAAATACAATTTAAATTTAAATACAACTTTTTAAATTTAAATAGGTCAATTATCGTCCGTCACATTTTTGTTATAAACGAAGACAAACGCCCGCTTTCCAATTCCAAATTTCCCCTTCTCTCTCTTCCTCTGCTTCGCTTCTCAGGAATGGCGGAAGCTTCAGTCAAGCCGACTCCGGTCCTGAAAGACGAGCTGGACATTGTGATCCCGACGATCCGAAACCTTGATTTCCTCGAGATGTGGCGGCCGTTTTTCCAGCCCTACCATCTCATCATCGTCCAGGACGGCGATCCCTCGAGGACGATCAAGGTCCCCGACGGCTTTGACTTCGAGCTCTACAACCGAAACGACATCAACCGGATTCTCGGCCCCAAGGCCTCCTGCATTTCCTTCAAGGACTCCGCTTGTCGCTGCTTCGGCTACATGGTCTCCAAGAAGAAGTACATCTTCACCATTGACGACGATTGCTTCGTAAGTCCAACCCAAATGGTCCTTTGATCAAATTAACTTCTAGTTTTGTTCTTAAAGTTGCGATTTTTACGATTACTTGGAATGATTTCTAGATCTTTATGAGTGATCTTTGCTGTTATTGAGAATTTTTGCAATAATTTGAATGTGAAGGTTGCGAAAAACCCATCTGGGAAAGAGATCAATGCGCTTGAGCAGCATATAAAGAATCTGCTGAGCCCATCAACACCGTTGTTTTTCAATACTCTTTATGATCCGTATAGAGACGGTGCAGATTTTGTCCGTGGATATCCTTTCAGTCTCCGGGAGGGTGTCCATACCGCAGTTTCTCATGGCCTCTGGCTCAACATTCCTGACTATGACGCCCCTACTCAACTCGTCAAGCCTTTGGAGAGGAACTCCAGGTATATACATACGTACATATATACATATCTATGTATCTTTTTGTGTATATGCTTGTTTTAGCTTCATTACTGGTTGGCAAAGTTAATTTTGTTTAAGTTTTATTTTTGGGTTTCTCTTTTCTGTTTCAGGTATGTTGATGCAGTTCTCACAATCCCCAAAGGAACCCTGTTCCCCATGTGTGGGATGAATCTTGCATTCGATAGGGAACTTATTGGACCTGCAATGTACTTTGGTCTCATGGGTGATGGTCAGCCAATTGGACGTTACGATGATATGTGGGCTGGCTGGTGCGTGAAGGTAACTGACGTTTCTTTTTTTTTTTTACTGAATTGATTTGGGAATTCTAAACATACCCGACCAGTAGTGCTCCGTTTTGGAGCATTAGAGTTGTACCAGTTTTGTTACTTTCAGATTTTCAGGTAACTCTGGTTTGTGTTAGTTTCTTTTTTTTTTTTTTTTTTTTTTTTTTTTTTTTTTTTTTGATCGGAGTTTGACTAGATGTAACTCGCAGAAACATAAACCGCCGGTAGCATAATCCTACCATAGAAAGCTCCTCGCTCCTTCTATGCAACTTCTTTCTTTTTTACTTAAATAACACTGCTTTGGATCTATGGTCATTTAGAATTGTATGCCGAATCATAAAATTCTAAGACAATAGATGTTTAATTCTTTGTTAGCTGTTGAAACCAGCGTGGTGGTGGCGGATCCTTTACCAGACTTTTTTTTTTTTTTTCCAAGTACGGTAGGCATATTTGTATTTTGACTTACTGATTAACTCTTATCGCTTCAGTGGTTATTCTTGGGAATATGCTTTATGCCCTCAAAATTTGTCTACAATCTTCATTTAGCTTATAATTAATATGGCTGATGAGTTGTCAGATCAGATCTACCCCACCACCTTAACTCCCGTGAATGTTGTCTATTATAAAACTTCATTCTGGGGCATCACGATCACAGAGACTCAAATAATATATTAATTGCTAAAATACTGGTGGACTGGAATTTAGTTAATAGTACATCTAGGTTTCTTACTTTTAAATCTTAGGACACATATTCTTTTGTATTTTGGCATTTCTCTTAGTGTTTGTGTCCTCTTTATAGGTGATATGTGACCATTTGGGATATGGAGTCAAGACTGGTCTACCCTACATATGGCACAGCAAAGCCAGCAATCCCTTCGTGAACCTTAAGAAGGAGTACAATGGCATCTTCTGGCAAGAAGAGGCAATTCCGTTCTTTCAATCTGTTATGCTTCCGAAGGAGTGCACTACCGTACAACAATGCTACATTGAGCTCTCCAAGCAAGTCAAGGAGAAGCTTGGCAAGGTTGATCCCTACTTCAATAAGCTAGCAGACGCCATGGTGACCTGGATTGAGGCTTGGGATGAGCTTAACTCTGCTGAGGGAAGCACAGGAAAGTTACCGGCTAAAGGCACTGCGATGTGAATGTCTCATTGACGATATGATTCCTTTATAAAGCACTAGTTGGCAGTTGCTTTTTTTTTTTTTTCCCAAACTTATCCTGTTATTGTTATTGGCAGTGTTATCATCATTATTTACTTTAAATTCAATACAATTTTCCCGTTTGGTGGACCTATAGGGCTTTTCGTTGTTCTTTAAAAGAACGCCGTACTCTGAGATATCACTATGAAATAACTATCAATCTCGTATATTTTGCTACTCTATTGTAACTTTTTTGTAGTAGGGCAATAGTATACCACATGTTTTTGAATAAGATTTAATCAAAGTTGAGCATAAAAGTATGCAAAACTGGTAGAATTGACAGATTTGTGAGTGTAAAAAAAAATCTCTCATTATTTATAATTTCTGGTCTTTCAACAATAGTTACAAAAATATTTGCTCTCTTTTTTTTTTTTTTTTTTTTTTTTCTAGAGTACATAAATATTTGCTTGCTTGTAAATTACTTGGAGAACCTTGCCATTTTTTATAGCTTACCCAAGCATAGAAGCTAAATTCCAATTTCCAGGCCCCCTTTTATTTGCAAACGGATTGGAACCAAAATTTCATGTAAATGTTCCCATGACGCTGTATATACATTGCCTAACGGGTAGAAAACTTTGTGAATTCAAATCACTCCAATGTTATTGATTGTTTATCCAAGGCACACTTTGGATGGAGATTAAATTTACATTGCTTGCAGAAGAAAGTCCATCTTGTTCCGAACTCCATACAGGCACTGCAAGTATAAAGTTGACGATCCTTCATTAGTAGAAGCTCATGTTCGGCATGGAGCTCATGCTTCAATTTCTGAGGCCATGACCCTTTTGCCATTTTATCAGCCTCTTTCTTCATATACTTGAAACGCTGCTCAGTAAATGGGTAAGCCTCAGCCCCATGCATGATTATGGGGTGGTGAAAGCTGGTAATGTTCGTGACTACTTGACCGGAGGTGTCAATCGCTATGATTGTAGGACACCTATTAAGTTGGAAAATTCGTTGGACGCGCTTCTTCCTTGCATCTCTGTACGGCAGGGCTAACCAAGGCATGCGAGAGAAGCATTCATCAAATGCCCATTCATCTTCAATATTTGCTGCAATGAAGATGACTTCAAATGCCTTGTCTTTGTTTGCTTTGATGTCAAAATATGTCCTGATAAGCGTTCTCGTGAACTTCGGAGTCTCCAACTGTTCATATTGGTCAATAAAGAGCAGAATGTTCTTTCCAACAAGTTCCGACACCAATACCTAATCAAAGATAGGAAACAAGTTTTACTAAGGTGAAAAAAAAATCACATATATTTGTAATTAGGTAAAGAATGAAGGTGAAATATTTAGTACCTTAGAGCCATTTTTTCTGATAACAAAATCTTTATCTCCGTAAACTAACAGCGACTCCAATGTATGCGGGACTTCTTCCTTCGCTTTGACAAGCTCATTAACTTTCTCTTGCGTAAAAGGGTAGGCGTCAATCCCATATTCTTCAATGAGTGCAACAACATTATTCTTGTTTAAAGTTTTTCCATCTGGACCTATTATGACTAGCTGAGGGGTATGCTGGTCAGATCGAAAATCAAAGTAATGCCATAGACTTCCGGCCATGTTGTCTTTGAAAGGCAACGTCAACCATGGCATGATTTCAAGTCCTTGTTTGAACTCTTCAATTTGTTGATCACATGATAAAAAGACGACCTCAAATTTCTCACCTTTCTCCTTGAGTTTATTGTAGACATAAACAAGTAGGAAAGTAAATTCAGGGCATGGACTATAAAGACCATCATTACTCTTGAGATGATTATCACCAAAATAGAGGCAAACTGTTTTCCCAACAAGTTCACACTCAGAGACAGGAACCTGCAGTAAATACATATACACAATCAAAGATCAGTACAATTTTGGTAGAACTAAAAAGAAAATTAAAAAAAAAAAAAAACAAATTATAGCTACCGCAACAAAAAGTTTGATCACCTGATAATTGCCATGGTTTGAAAGTAAAAAATCCCGGGATTTAGAGACCAGAAGAGAAGTTATGGATTGATTTCTCTTAGAAGCCTCAACTTGGCTTTTCAGGAAATTGAATCTTTCTTGCGTAAATGGATAGGCATCCGCTCCAAACCACTCTGTCATATGGTTTGCCGTCTCTTGAGTTAAAATCTCTCCATTGGAGTGGATAATAATAAGACCACAATCCCGCATACGAAACCACTTCCTTAACCGCTGCTTTATGTCGTTTGTCTCCGGGAATGGGATTGCAAGCCATGGCATTTTTGCGAAATAGTCATTGAATTCCTCTTCATGTATAGCATTATAACACACAAAAACCACTTCGAAATCGCCTTTCGATACCGCTACTTCTTCATAGATTTCCCCAAATCTCGAAACAAAATATCCATAAGGATCAATAAATTTTGGTGTGTTTAAGTATATTCCCACGATCTTCCCGATCAAGCTACTGATTTTAACCTGCCAAAATATTATATAATGAATAGTTTGCGAGTGTTCCATGCAGAGGAGAAACGGAAACGATGTTATTATTATTATTATTATTATTATTATTATTATGTATAAATAGAAACAAGCTGGTTTAAAAGCACTGAGAGCAAATATGTAATACCTTCTCGCCATTGTTGCGGATGAGAAAGTCTCTCTGGTCGGAGGAGAAGAGCATCGACAAGTCGGGCGTGATGATGTCATTTTCATGATTGCATTTATTCATTGTTTTGGTGTTTTGCCTACTGATGCGGTGAACTGCTGGAGTTTCCTTGATACTATATATCCTCGTACTCTCTACGATTGTTTTTTTCTTTTTCTGAAAGCACTCTCTTCTCTCACGCTTTTTGTGTGTGTGTTGTTTTTTCTTTTTTGGATTGCCTCTTTTATGGTGTATGTATATCTATATACACAGTGTTTACAACCCTATTCCTTTTCCTTTTCGTATTCAACTTTGTTAGTTAATCTCTTTATTTTCCTTTTCGTATTCAACTTTGTTAATTAGTTAATCTCCTAAAAAAAAGGGAGATCACTTTAAAATAGGAAAATTGAATATATATTTTCCTTTTTGTATTCTAGTTTGGTAGTTAATCTCCTAAAAAAAGGGAGATCACTTTAAAAAGGAAAAATTGAATATATATATATTAAAGGAGAAACTTCATGGCGTGATATTAACGCAGATTTTTTTTTGCTTAATTTTTCCTTATACATTTGTTATTTTGTTACATCTTACGCTTAACATTTACACGTTTTAATTAACAGCAAAAAAAAAAAAAAAAAAAAAAAAACCACCTTTCACTTTTTTATGAAATGACTGAAATACCCAACTAATTTTTGTCATTGATCTTAATATCATTTAAGATCCAAACAATCACACCAATCTCACAGCGTTCATTTTGAAAACGTTACTAAATGGGCTCAATATTTAAGCAAAATACTAGGATATTTTGAGTAGTCTTTTAAAGTTCAGTGATGACTGATGAAATTGCCCAAAACCTAGAGGAGGTAAACGATGTTTTCTTCTCGGGAATGTATAACTATTACATTTTTTTTTTCTTTTGCCTGCAACCTTGAAAATGGGCTTTAACTAAAAGGTTGAGATAAAAAGAGGAAATTTAGCCTAATAGACCGATTAAATATTTAGAAAGAGTGAGTCTAAGGGTCTCAAACACATTAGTGATAAAATTGTCCATCCCATTATGGTTCTTGTTATAATATCATGCATAAACCATATTAAAATATAATTATCCATAAAGCCATGCTCTAATTTGTGACATATTTGAGTGAATTAACAATGATTTTTACTAGTCCATATAAATATTCCAACGTTCTCCCACTTGGATAGAACAAATCAAACAACAAATATACATTCACTCAATATAAGATGTCCACAAACGAAAAATCTCACACAAGAAACAAATGCCCAAAACAATTATGCACAATAATGCACCGAGAAGATGCAAGTATTATACACAATCATGCTTTTGAGATTCAGAGAGCACTGCAACAATAATTATCTAGATCCAATAACAAAACGAGACTAAAACCAAATGTCTCCAACCAACTCATCACTTTACATGCAAACATGTGTGCATATCATACAACAAAGTGACAATGATCCATAATATGCATGTATTATATATACCACATGAGCCGTCCATAAAAAACAACATGCCATTTATACATCAAATGGTGGACTCCCACTAAATCAATACAACTCTAGGCTCCTAACAATCCCATAAGACGTGCTCCTGAAACACACATATAGGTAAGGCTTTGGTTAGTGGGTCTGCCAACATGTAGTTAGTAGGCGTGTATACAACATCAATGAGGGATTCTGCAACTTTCTCTTTAACAAAATAGCACTTGATATTAATGTGCTTGGAGGAGAAGTGCTCCTAGCATTTTTAGAGAAAGACACAGTTGCAGAATTATCACAAAAGAGTTTCAGCGATCTATGAATTGAGTCAACAACTCCCAAAGCTGAAATTTCTGTAGCCATATTGCATGACAAGTAGCCTCATAACACGCCATATACTATGCCTCCGTGGTCGAGGAAGCTGTAAGTGTCTGTTTGACACTTTTCCATGAGACACCTCCTCCTGCCATCATAAAAATGTACGTAGAAGTGGATCTCTTATCATCCACGTAACTTGCATAGTTAGCATCACAAAATCCAACAATGTCAAGAGTGTCGGAACGCTTATATGTCAACATATGAGCCTTGGAACCCTGAAGATACCTCATGACTTTCTTAGCTACTTTCCAATGGCTTAGTCCAGGATCACTCAAGCATCTACCAAGCATGCCCACAGCAAATGCAATATCAGGTCGTGTACATACTTGGAGCATACATGAGGTTGCCAACAACTAATGCATATAGGACAACTTTCATCTAATCTCTCTTTATCGTTTTGTGGACATTGGGCATTGGAAAACTTATCACCTTTAACAATTGGCGCCTTACCAGGAGAACAAGAGTGCATATTGAACCTCTTTAGAACACGATCAATGTAGGATCTCTAAGACAATATGAGAATACCATTAGCCCTGTTTCGAAGGATCTATATTCCCAAAACATAAGAGGCTTCCCTAAGATCCTTCATATCAAAATGGCCAAATAGCATTTGCTTTGTCTCAAGCAACAAGTCATTGTCATTGGATGCGAGCAAAACATCATCAACATACAAAACTAGAAATATGTAACTGCTCCCACTGACCTTCATATATATGCACTGATAAACAACATTCTCCTTGAAGCCATTGGCAGTGCCTATATGATCAAACTTCAAATACCATTGCCTTGATGCTTGTTTCAATCCATAAATGGATCTCTTGAGCTTGCAGACCGAATATTCCTTACTAAAAGCTTCAAAACTGACAGGCTGAGACATGTAAACATCCTCATCCAAGTCTCATTTAAGAATGCAGTTCTCAATCCATTTGATGAAGCTCCAAATCAAAATGAACCACAATCACCATGATAATCTTGAATGAGTCTTTAGTGGAAACTGGTGAGAAGGTTTCTTTGTAATCATCACATTCTCTCTGACTAAATCCCTTAGCGATTAGCCTAGCTTTGAACCTTTCCACTTGTCCTTCAGAGTCACATTTGGTCTTAAATACCCATTTACACCCAATGGGTTTACAACCTTGTGGCAATTCCACTAAATCCCACACATCATTCTGTGACATAGAACTCATCTCATCTTTCATGGCATTTATCCAGAATGAGGATTGAGAACTACTAATGGCTTCCTGGTAAGTGACTGGATCAGAGGCATCACTAATATCATACTCATGTTCTTGTAAATAAACAATATAGTAATTTGGAATTGCAGGTCTACAAACCTTCTGTAACCTCCTTAAAAGAATATTAGCACCATATGTATCTGGCACCTCCTGCACTGCATGATTCGTGGGCACATCATGAGTAACAACTTGTCCTCCATCTATCGTTGGACCAACCACTGGAGTATCAAACACAGGTATATGGATAATAACACATTCTTCCCTGAATATAATCTCTCTTGGTTCCTGACTGGAAAAAGAATCATCCTCAAGATAGACAACTTTATCAGACTCAATCACTCTGGTGGTGGGATCTGGATAATAAAACCTGGAGTCTCTTGTTCCGACACAATAACAAACAAAGAAACCAATAATGGTCTTCGGATGAAGCTTCTTGGATTGCGAATTATAGGGTCTCACCTCCGCTTTACAACCCCAAACATGAAAATGCTGCAAGCTTGGCTTCTTACCTAACCATAACTCATAAGGGTGTCTTTAGAACAAACTTACTTGACACTTGATTCAAAATATAAACTGTTGTCTTCAAGGCCTCACCCCATAAAAACTCCGGCAATGTAGAATGAATCAACATACATCACACCGTATCAAGAAGGGTGCAATTTCTTCTCTCTGCAATCCCATTCTGTTTAGGAGTTCTTGGCATCATATACTGTGCATCAATGCCACATTCCTGTAAGAATCTACCAAAAGGTCCAAGATTCCTTCCAGTTTCATCATACCTGTCATAATATTCACCACCTTTACCAGAGCTAACTGATTTGTTTCTCTTTCCCTTATGAAGTTCAACATTAGCTTTGAAAGCTTTAAAAGCATCTAATGAGTCAGACTTTTGCTGGATAAGTTGAACATGACCGTAACGGGAGAAGTCATCAATGAAGGTAATGAAATACCTGTAACCACCCATAGCTGGAGGGATGAATGGTCCACATATATCAGTATGGATAAACTCTAATGTATCAACACATCTATCAGATCTACTTTTTCTAACCTTGGCAGTCAACTTTCTTTTGATGCAATCAACACATGTAGAATAATCAGAAAAATCAATATCATGTAAAATGCCATCTCTTATCATTCTCTCCATCAACTTTGGTAAAGAATGAAGGGGAAATAATTAGTACCTTAGAGCCATTTCTTCTGATAACAAAATCTTTATCTCCGTAAACTAACAGCTCTCTCCAAATTATGCGGGACTTCTTCCTTCGCTTTGACAAGCTCATCAACTTTCTCTTGCGTCAAAGGGTAGGCGTCAATGCCATATTCTTCATGAGTGCAACAACATTATTCTTGTTTAAAGTCTTTCCATCTGGACCTATTATGACTAGCTGAGGGGTATGATGGTCAAATCCAAAATCAAACTAATGCCATGGACTTACGGCCATGTTATCTTTGAACGGCGACGCCAACCATGGCATGATTTCAAGTCCTTGTTTGAACTCTTCAATTTGTTGATCACACGATAAAAAGACGACCTCAAATTTCTCACCTTTCTCCTTGAGTTTATTGTAGACATAAACAAGTAGGAAAGTAAATTCAGGGCATGGACTATAAAGATCATCATTACCCTTGAGATGATTATCACCAAAATAGAGGCAAACTGTTTTCCCAACAAGTTCACACTCAGAGACAGGAACCTGCAGTAAATACATATACACAATCAAAGATCAGTACAATTTTCGTAAGAAAATTTTTTTTAAAAAAGGAACAAATTATAGCTACCGCAACAAAAAGTTTGACCTGATAATTGCCATGGTTTGGAAAAAAAATCCCGGGATTTAGAGACCAGAAGAGAAGTTATGGATTGATTTCTCTTAGAAGCCTCAACTTGGTCTTTCAGGAAATTGAATCTTTCTTGCGTAAATGGATAGGCATTCTATCATATGGTTTGCCGTCTCTTGAGTTAAAATCTCTCCATTGGAGTGGATAATAATAAGATCACAATCCCACATACGAAACCACTTCCTCAACACAAAAACCACTTTGAAATCGCCTTTCGATACCGCTACTTTTAACCTGATTTTAACCTGCCAAAATATTCCCGATAAAATTTGGTGAGTTTAAGTGTATTCTCTCGTCCTTTGGGAGAGGGATTTGTTGTTTTTGGGAGAAAGTTCTGTCAATCGAAGGAAGTTCGTCAGGTGAGTAGAAATCATGTGGTGCACGTTAAATAATCATTGTGGAGATTCATCATCATTATCTAGGAGAGTCTTTGAGTCAATAAGTCCGTCCGGTGTCTATAATTTCTGAATATAGTGAACTGTTTATTATTTGAGTGTGACCCCGCAGATGTAGGTGTGCGTACCGAACTACGATATCATATTGTGTGTTCCTTTACTTTCTGTACTTTATTCTACTCGAACAACTGTACATAATTAATCTGGATCTCAATTAATTAAGCCGTGTTTCCAGACAATGTTCTAACATCATCTGGAACATCAGAACATCAGATCTAACAATTGTGAAACATCCATCAGTCATGCCACGATAGTGAATATAATACCCGTTCAAGAAGAAAAAATTCACATTTCAAAGACTAACTCGCCATTGAATTCAGTTGAAATATCCATCTTCTGTTGATCTTCCTTTCAATTTTCGTAATGTATTCTTTTCCTCATCATTCTATTAGTAACTGCTAGTAGTTAAATGCAGATAATGCCGCTGATAATGGTACAAGTATCCAGGACAAAAGAGAATCAACTGCAGCAGTTAGCAGACATCATCATTTTAGAAGGTTTGGTGGGTGAATCTTATCCAGAAGAAGAAAAGGCACATCCAATTCCAATGGAAATTCTCTAAGGAGTGACTTTGATTCGGTTGGTCAAGAAACAGCCAAGTGTATGCTGTAATTTCTTCTTCCTCAATCAATTCCCTTGCTGAAAGAGGCCTCGAGGAAGATAAAAGCTGCTGTTAGCCCTTTGAAAACTACTCCTTTTGGGGACAATACTCGGGAGTTAAATAAATAAATAAATAAATAAATAAATAAATAACTAATGTTTCATCTCCATTCTCCAGGTGTTATTTTCTTTAAAAAATTCGTTCATTTATTTTCCATATTCTTTTAGCCTTTAAGTTGTCCAATTATCGTTTGCACCTTTTAAGTTTTAACCTAGTTCCGTCTGCCCCCCTCCTTTCTGTTGTAAATGGCTCGAACAAGTTTAGCTCTCATATATTCAGCTGCATTGGTCAGTGGTCACTGAGAATAAAATGATGATTTGAAGGAGCAGAATATCCAAAGCACAAATCTACATTCAACTGATGCAGAAACCATTGATTTTCTTGACAATTCAGTGGATCAAATGTGTGGTGAACATGCATCTTACCTTGAGATTGCCATTTTTTGTTGCCTAAGCTGATCAAGTTAGATTTAATGACAAAGCATACCTGTGCGACACGCATGGACTATCTAAGGGTATTGGAGCATAATGAGTCGTTAGATTGTTTACTTGAAACCAGTGAAAGCAAAGATACATTCTGTTATGATGTACACATGGATTCAAGTGGAGTGCTTCAGTGCGGTGATGCCATATCCAAGTCTCTGCCAAGTTTCACTGTCCCCTATAAAATTGATTTTGCTGAAGAAAACAGGGCTGCTCGTCACTCAGCAGGTATTGCAATTTGATCACTTGAAGAGAGACTAAAGACTGCACCTGATAGTATTACTTTAATTAATGTGTCAAACCAACCTCTTCCTATAAATGTTATGTTCGTTTCTCTATGCTTAGATTATGTCAAAGTTATTTATCCATCTAATCTAAAATCCAAAAGTTTAGGAGCCAACTAATGCATTGAAGTATACAACCGGTACAATTCAAAGTATCTCCTTTGTCCTTGCAATTATACTTTGCTGGAACTTGGGAGCTTGTTTGTGAATCAAGAACTTCGGAGCTATAAACAATACAAAGAGTATAATTCTCATTTCCAAGATAGAATTCGGGTATGGTTATCATATATTATTTGTTCTTTTCGAGATATAAGAATTGGTGATTCTCCTAATATTTTTTAGGGACTTAGATAATGGCTCTTTTATGCAGCTGTTAATGGCTCTTTTTATGTAGCTGTGGGAACAAGATGATGTTGAAATCACATTGGTATGATCTTTCTCGGGTTGAACCCAAGGTTTTTGGGCAATCTGAGTTTGTATACTTATAGAACTATGACGGATTCTAAAGCTCTATGAAACAGTACAGTTTCTACTGTATCACAAGACTAATCATTTATGTGTGCCTCCAAAGGTAAAGAAACTATATACTTTCTTGATCTGCTTGATTCACATGTTCAAAATCCTCATATCCTTGTTGACAAGGAGGTGGTTCGGCATAAGAACCTCTTTGTGCCAAACGGTTTTGAATCATCTCAAGATCAGGGGAAAAATATCCCCAACAGATCCTCATCTATCGCAAAGGAATTTCAGTACAGTTCAGACATCAAGCCTAATAGTATGGTAACATGGAATCTGTGAGATTTTTGGTTGCTATCTCCAACCACTTCCAGTTTTGTCTTTGGTGGTGAGCGCATTAAGGGAAGAATTCCATATTTGTGTTATATGTGGCCTCCTCATTAATGAGGACAGGGCCCTTTTTATCTACAAGGTAGCAACTCAAGAGCCGACAGTTGGACATCCCTCTTGCTGGTCACACGTTAGTAACGTTGCCGACTCTGAAAGATTATTTCAGTTAAGAAGAAGTTATTTGTATACAGATTGTAGGCCTGTTTGCTATATTAAACGTCTCGTAATGTTTATGTTACTCTTTGTTAGATTTCTCTGGAAAGATTTGGCTTGCAATTCGCTGCAGGAGGGAAATGTCTTGTTTTACTTGACAGCATTAAAACATCTTATTGCAGGTTGATGATCTCTTCAGATTCTAGTTACACAAAGCATGTAATGAAAGAGGAATGAAATTTTTACATAATGACTTCCTCTACATATTTTCATGGCAAGGGGGAATTCCTTTTTTGTGCCCATCATGTGAATCAGGCAGCTTTGAGGAGGATGCTGTGAAGATTGTTAAAGTAAAACTTGGATATGTCTCAGTAGTTGTAAAACTGAAAAGAGTTGAGAGTTTACAATGTGCTTTGTTTTGCAAATTAAACCATCATGTTCCTGTTGGCTGTTGGAGGCAGTGGGAGATTGCATCTGCAGTTTGAATTCAGCATGGAGGTGAGTTTTATTGTACCATGACATTATTCATGGACCTATGTGGCGGCCTTTATGAGAATGTCGCATTTTGGCTTCTTATAGTGGGAGTGAACTCGATCAACTTCTAAACAGTCAGGTTCTTGCTAGCTTGCACTTGTTTTAATTGAGATTTATCCTTTCGACAATGTCATTTCAAGCCCTATGCTCTCAATTGTTCCAAATTGTCACATTTTTCACAGTTTTGATGGTGCATTTTATTGCAACAGAAAAGCTTGTTTTGATTTTAACTGTTCTGAGTATTGACCAACAACCATTTATCAGTCAAGAGAGAAATGGTTTCTGATGCTGTCTTGAAAGATTTCTGGTCTTATTTTGACATTTACTTAACCGATCCCATAGAAAGTGTTTATTTGATTCTATTGCTTTTCGGTGCACAAACAGAGAAATTCATCCTGCCTGCTAATGATCTCGTATCCCCTGGTATAGTGGAGTAAAAGAGAATTCCAAAATGTGCTTGTCTTGTTGGCCATAATGGATTTGGGGAATTTTGTTTATGGTATGTGTTTTCCAGTATCAGAACTTTTAAAGTAGTATAATATATATTTTTTGTTCTAACGAAATGAATAGTGGGGTGTATATTATATCTTTACTTTAGTTGCTGGTCAGCATTGCAATATATATACACACACACACACACACACACACACACACACACTGATAAGAATCACAAATTCAATCACCAGAAAAACAAAGAAATACTCGGGGATGAAGAAAACCTCGAGAACTCTTATTCAATTTCACTAGAACAATACACCAGAGAAAGACAACACTCTTTTTGGTTCTCACACTCTGAAATAATCCCCAGAAGAAAACCAAATACAACCCAGAGTAGAGAATCTCTTTCTCTCACAATCTTGTTCTGTCACAATTGACCACAGACCCCTCTCTGATACGAACCCCGCCAACGATGTGACGAAACCCGTAGCCAAATATGGAATAGGATCCAAGATCTTTAAGAATTGATGGAAACCGCGACCCGTTGCTTAGCGAAGCAAGAACCTTGGTATGGTGAAGACGCCAGAAACGAATATGGAAATTCGTTTGATAAGTCAAGTTTGAATGCCACAAGGAAACCTTGATAACTTCGGAATAGTTTCTTCAAGAACACAAGAAGAATATCTCACAAAGTGAATAAAAATAAAAATAAAAAACTCTTATTAATTTCGTTTTTCAGCCTTAAATAGCCAAAAACAAACTGAAAAGGTTTAAAAATTGAAAAGGCTTATTCTATCTTTAATGAGATAGAAGCCTAAAATAAGATAAACCTAAAAACAAGATAAACGCAAGCCTAAAGCTTATCCTAGGGAAGGAATCCGAATTTTTGAATCCAGTTCCTCCCTTAATCACATACTATGAAATTTAAATATTTAATCCGCAATTTTGACTTGATCCCTTGCTAGAATATGCGCCTAACCCCTTGGAGCATTCCTATGCACGTGAGCCTTGGGATGTCATGCGAATTTGGTCATGCTTGAGTAGCTCTCTTCCTGATCAACTTTAATGAGCAACACTAGCATTTGTTCACCCTCAGTAGTGAACACACTTTCTTCTTGTTGTAGAACT